>JALAZF010000194.1:9665000-10265000 GCA_022829125.1 Lathyrus tuberosus
GATGGTAACCTCTGGTTATGAGTCTGCCTTCGTGTCGGCCTACCTTTGTGTTTTGGATCTGAGTCAGCCTTCGTGCCGGCATTCCTTTTGAAAATCCATCTTGTGATGGTAACCTCTGGTTATGAGTTCGACTTCGTGTCGGTCTACCTTTGTGTTTGGGATCTGAGTCCGCCTTCTTATCAGCATTCCTTTTGAAAAACTATCTTGTGATGGTAACCTATGGTTATGAGTCTGCCTTCGTGTCGGCCTACCCTTGTGTTTTGGATATGAGTCCACCTTCGTGTCGGCATTCCTTTTTAAAATCCATCTTGTAATGGTAACCTCTGGTTATGAGTCTACCTTCGTGTCGGCCTACCTTTGTGTTTTGGATCTGAGCCCTCATTTGTGACGACGTTTCTTTTGAAAATCCATCTTGTGATGGTAACCTCTGGTTATGAGTCCGCCTTCGTGTCGGCCTACCTTTGTGTTTTGGATCTGAGTCCGCATTTGTGTCAGAATTTCTTTTGAAAATCCATCTTGTGATGGTAACCTCTGGTTATGAGTCCGCCTTCGTGTCAGCCTACCTTTATATTTTGGATCTGAGTCTGCCTTTATATCGGCATTCGTTTGGGAAATCCATTTTGTGATGGTAACCTCTGGTTATGAGTCCGCCTTCGTGTCGGCCTACCTTTGTGTTTTGGATCTGAGTCCGCCTTCGTGTATGCATTCCTTTTTAAAATCCATCTTGTGATGGTAACCTCTGGTTATGAGTCTGCCTTCGTGTCGGCCTACCTTTGTGTTTTGGATCTGAGTCTGCCTTCGTGCCGGCATTCCTTTTGAAAATCCATCTTGTGATGGTAACCTCTGGTTATGAGTTCGACTTCGTGTCGGTCTACCTTTGTGTTTGGGATCTGAGTCCGCCTTCTTATCAGCATTCCTTTTGAAAAACTATCTTGTGATGGTAACCTATGGTTATGAGTCTGCCTTCGTGTCGGCCTACCCTTGTGTTTTGGATATGAGTCCACCTTCGTGTCGGCATTCCTTTTTAAAATCCATCTTGTAATGGTAACCTCTGGTTATGAGTCTACCTTCGTGTCGGCCTACCTTTGTGTTTTGGATCTGAGCCCTCATTTGTGACGACATTTCTTTTGAAAATCCATCTTGTGATGGTAACCTCTGGTTATGAGTCCGCCTTCGTGTCGGCCTACCTTTGTGTTTTGGATCTGAGTCTGCCTTTGTGTCAGAATTTCTTTTGAAAATCCATCTTGTGATGGTAACCTCTGGTTATGAGTCCGCCTATGTGTCGGCCTACCTTTGTGTTTTGGATCTGAGCCCGCATTTGTGTCGGCATTTCTTTTGAAAATCCATCTTGTGATGGTAACCTCTGATTATGAGTCTGCCTTCGTGACGGCCTAACTTTGTGTTTTAGATCTGAGTCCGCATTCGTGTCGGAATTTCTTTTGAAAATCCGTCTTGTGATGGTAACCTCTGGTTATGAGTCCGCCTTCGTGTCGGCCTACCTTTGTGTTTTGGATCTGAGCCCGCATTTGTGTCGGCATTCCTTTTTAAAATCCATCTTGTGATGGTAACCTCTGGTTATGAGTTCGCCTTCGTGTCGGCCTACCTTTGTGTTTTAGATCTGAGTCCGCCTTCGTGTCGGCATTCCTTTTGAAAATCCATCTTGTGCTGGTAACCTCTGGTTATAAGTCCGCCTTCGTGTCGGCCTACCTTTGTGTTTTGGATCTGAGCCCGCATTTGTGTCGGCATTTCTTTTGAAAATCCATCTTGTGATGGTAACCTCTGGTTATGAGTTCGACTTCGTGTCGGTCTACCTTTGTGTTTGGGATCTGAGTCCGCCTTCTTATCAGCATTCCTTTTGAAAAACTATCTTGTGATGGTAACCTATGGTTATGAGTCTGCCTTCGTGTCGGCCTACCCTTGTGTTTTGGATATGAGTCCACCTTCGTGTCGGCATTCCTTTTTAAAATCCATCTTGTAATGGTAACCTCTGGTTATGAGTCTACCTTCGTGTCGGCCTACCTTTGTGTTTTGGATCTGAGCCCTCATTTGTGACGACGTTTCTTTTGAAAATCCATCTTGTGATGGTAACCTCTGGTTATGAGTCCGCCTTCGTGTCGGCCTACCTTTGTGTTTTGGATCTCAGTCCGCATTTGTGTCAGAATTTCTTTTGAAAATCCATCTTGTGATGGTAACCTCTGGTTATGAGTCCGCCTTCGTGTCAGCCTACCTTTATATTTTGGATCTGAGTCTGCCTTTATATCGGCATTCGTTTGGGAAATCCATTTTGTGATGGTAACCTCTGGTTATGAGTCCGCCTTCGTGTCGGCCTACCTTTGTGTTTTGGATCTGAGTCCGCCTTCGTGTATGCATTCCTTTTTAAAATCCATCTTGTGATGGTAACCTCTGGTTATGAGTCTGCCTTCGTGTCGGCCTACCTTTGTGTTTTGGATCTGAGTCAGCCTTCGTGCCGGCATTCCTTTTGAAAATCCATCTTGTGATGGTAACCTCTGGTTATGAGTTCGACTTCGTGTTGGTCTACCTTTGTGTTTGGGATCTGAGTCCGCCTTCTTATCAGCATTCCTTTTGAAAAACTATCTTGTGATGGTAACCTATGGTTATGAGTCTGCCTTCGTGTCGGCCTACCCTTGTGTTTTGGATATGAGTCCACCTTCGTGTCGGCATTCCTTTTTAAAATCCATCTTGTAATGGTAACCTCTGGTTATGAGTCTACCTTCGTGTCGGCCTACCTTTGTGTTTTGGATCTGAGCCCTCATTTGTGACGACATTTCTTTTGAAAATCCATCTTGTGATGGTAACCTCTGGTTATGAGTCCGCCTTCGTGTCGGCCTACCTTTGTGTTTTGGATCTGAGTCTGCCTTTGTGTCAGAATTTCTTTTGAAAATCCATCTTGTGATGGTAACCTCTGGTTATGAGTCCGCCTATGTGTCGGCCTACCTTTGTGTTTTGGATCTGAGCCCGCATTTGTGTCGGCATTTCTTTTGAAAATCCATCTTGTGATGGTAACCTCTGATTATGAGTCTGCCTTCGTGACGGCCTAACTTTGTGTTTTAGATCTGAGTCCGCATTCGTGTCGGAATTTCTTTTGAAAATCCGTCTTGTGATGGTAACCTCTGGTTATGAGTCCGCCTTCGTGTCGGCCTACCTTTGTGTTTTGGATCTGAGCCCGCATTTGTGTCGGCATTCCTTTTTAAAATCCATCTTGTGATGGTAACCTCTGGTTATGAGTTCGCCTTCGTGTCGGCCTACCTTTGTGTTTTAGATCTGAGTCCGCCTTCGTGTCGGCATTCCTTTTGAAAATCCATCTTGTGCTGGTAACCTCTGGTTATAAGTCCGGCTTCGTGTCGGCGTACCTTTGTGTTTTGGATCTGAGCCCGCATTTGTGTCGGCATTTCTTTTGAAAATCCATCTTGTGATGGTAACCTCTGGTTATAAGCCCGCCTTCGTGTCGGCCTACCTTTGTGTTTTGGATCTGATCCCGCATTTGTGTCGGCATTTCTTTTGGAAATCCATCTTGTGATGGTAACCTCTGGTTATGAGTCCGCCTATGTGTCGGCCTACCTTTGTGTTTGGGATCTGAGCCCGCATTTGTGTCGGCATTTCTTTTGAAAATCCATCTTGTGATGGTAACCTTTGATTATGAGTCCGCCTTCGTGTCGGCCTACCTTTGTGTTTAAGATCTGAGTCCGCCTTCGTGTCGGGATTTCTTTTGAAAATCCATCTTGTGATGGTAACTCTGGTTATGAGTCCCCCTTCATGTCGGCCTACCTTTGTGTTTTGGATCTGAGCCTGCATTTGTGTCGGCATTCCTTTTGAAAATCCATCTTGTGCTGGTAACCTCTGGTTATGAGTCCGCCTTCGTGTCGTCCTACCTTTGTGTTTTGGATCTGAGTCCGCCTTCGTGTCGGCATTTCTTTTTAAAATCCATCTTGTGATGGTAACCTCTGGTTATGAGTCCGCCTTCGTGTCGGCATACCTTTGTGTTTTGGATCTGAGTCCGCCTTCGTGTCGGCATTCCTTTTTAAAATCCATCTTGTGATGGTAACCTCTGGTTATAAGTCCGCCTTCGTGTCGGCCTACCTTTGTGTTTTGGATCTGAGTCCGCCTTCGTGTCGATATTCCTTTTGAAAATCCATCATGTGATGGTAACATCTGGTTATAAGTCCGCCTTCGTGTCGGCCTACCTTTGTGTTTTGGATCTGAGTCCGCCTTCGTGTCGATATTCCTTTTGAAAATCCATCTTGTGATGGTAACCTCTGGTTATGAGTCCTCCTTCGTGTCGGCGTACCTTTGTGTTTTGGATCTGAACCCGCATTTGTGTCTTCATTTCTTTTGAAAATCCATCTTGTGATGGTAACCTCTGGTTATAAGTCCGCCTTCGTGTCGGCCTACCTTTGTGTTTTGGATCCGAGTTCGCCTTCGTGTCGACATTCCTTTTGAAAATTCATCTTGTGATGGTAACCTCTGGTTATGAGTCCGCCTTCGTGTCGGCCTACCTTTGTGTTTTGGATCTGAGTCCGCCTTCGTGTATGCATTCCTTTTTAAAATCCATCTAGTGATGGTAACCTCTGGTTATGAGTCCGCCTTCGTGTCGGAATACCTTTGTGTTTTGGATCTGAGTCCGCCTTCGTGTCGGCATTCCTTTTGAAAATCCATCTTGTGATGGTAACCTCTGGTTATGAGTTCGACTTCGTGTCGGTCTACCTTTGTGTTTGGGATCTGAGTCCGCCTTCTTATCAGCATTCCTTTTGAAAAACTATCTTGTGATGGTAACCTATGGTTATGAGTCTGCCTTCGTGTCGGCCTACCCTTGTGTTTTGGATATGAGTCCACCTTCGTGTCGGCATTCCTTTTGAAAATACATCTTGTAATGGTAACCTCTTGTTATGAGTCTACCTTCGTGTCGGCCTACCTTTGTGTTTTGGATCTGAGCCCTCATTTGTGTCGGCATTTCTTTTGAAAATCCATCCTGTGATGGTAACCTCTGATTATGAGTCTGCCTTCGCGTCGGCCTACCTTTGTGTTTAAGATCTGAGTCCGCCTTCGTGTCGGAATTTCTTTTGAAAATCCATCTTGTGATGGTAACTCTGGTTTTGAGTCCCCCTTCATGTCGGCCTACCTTTGTGTTTTGGATATGAGCCTGCATTTGTGTCGGCATTCCTTTTGAAAATCCATCTTGTGCTGGTAACCTCTGGTTATAAGTCCGCCTTCGTGTCGGCCTACCTTTGTGTTTTGGATCTGAGTCTGCCTTTATGTCGGCATTTCTTTTGAAAATCCATCTTGTGATGGTAACCTCTGGTTATGAGTCCGCCTTCGTGTCGGCCTACCTTTGTGTTTTGGATCTGAGTCCGCCTTCGTGTATGCATTCCTTTTTAAAATCCATCTTGTGATGGTAACCTCTGGTTATGAGTCAGCCTATGTGTCGGCCTACCTTTGTGTTTTGGATCTGAGCCCGCATTTGTGTCGGCATTTCTTTTGAAAATCCATCTTGTGATGGTAACCTCTGATTATGAGTCTGCCTTCGTGACGGCCTAACTTTGTGTTTTAGATCTGAGTCCGCATTCGTGTCGGAATTTCTTTTGAAAATCCGTCTTGTGATGGTAACCTCTGGTTATGAGTCCGCCTTCGTGTCGGCCTACCTTTGTGTTTTGGATCTGAGCCCGCATTTGTGTCGGCATTCCTTTTTAAAATCCATCTTGTGATGGTAACCTCTGGTTATGAGTTCGCCTTCGTGTCGGCCTACCTTTGTGTTTTAGATCTGAGTCCGCCTTCGTGTCGGCATTCCTTTTGAAAATCCATCTTGTGCTGGTAACCTCTGGTTATAAGTCCGCCTTCGTGTCGGCCTACCTTTGTGTTTTGGATCTGAGCCCGCATTTGTGTCGGCATTTCTTTTGAAAATCCATCTTGTGATGGTAACCTCTGGTTATAAGCCCGCCTTCGTGTCGGCCTACCTTTGTGTTTTGGATCTGATCCCGCATTTGTGTCGGCATTTCTTTTGGAAATCCATCTTGTGATGGTAACCTCTGGTTATGAGTCCGCCTATGTGTCGGCCTACCTTTGTGTTTGGGATCTGAGCCCGCATTTGTGTCGGCATTTCTTTTGAAAATCCATCTTGTGATGGTAACCTTTGATTATGTGTCCGCCTTCGTGTCGGCCTACCTTTGTGTTTAAGATCTGAGTCCGCCTTCGTGTCGGGATTTCTTTTGAAAATCCATCTTGTGATGGTAACTCTGGTTATGAGTCCCCCTTCATGTCGGCCTACCTTTGTGTTTTGGATCTGAGCCTGCATTTGTGTCGGCATTCCTTTTGAAAATCCATCTTGTGCTGGTAACCTCTGGTTATGAGTCCGCCTTCGTGTCGTCCTACCTTTGTGTTTTGGATCTGAGTCCGCCTTCGTGTCGGCATTTCTTTTTAAAATCCATCTTGTGATGGTAACCTCTGGTTATGAGTCCGCCTTCGTGTCGGCATACCTTTGTGTTTTGGATCTGAGTCCGCCTTCGTGTCGGCATTCCTTTTGAAAATCCATCTTGTGATGGTAACCTTTGGTTATAAGTCCGCTTTCGTGTCGGCCTACCTTTATGTTTGGTTAAGGGTCTGCCTTCGTGTCGGCATACCTTTGTGTTTTGGATCTGAGTCCGCCTTCGTGTCGGCATTACTTTTGAAAATCCATCTCGTGATGGTAAACTCGGGTTACGAGTCCGCCTTCTTGTCGGCCTACCTTAGTGTTTTGGATTTGAGTCCGCCATCGTGTCGGCATTCCTTTTGTAAATCCATCATGTGATGGTAACCTCAGCTTATGAGTCCGCCTTCGTGTCGGCCTACCTTTTTGTTTTGGATCTGAGTCCGCCTTCGAGTCGTCATTCCTTTTGAAAATCCATCTTGTGATGGTAACCTCTGGTTATGAGTTCGCCTTCGTGTCGGCCTACCTTTGTGTTTTAGATCTGAGTCCGCCTTCGTGTCGGCATTCCTTTTGAGAAACCATCTTGTGATGGTAACCTCTAGTTATAAGTTCGCCTTCTTGTCGGCCAACCTTTGTGTTTTGGATCTGAGTCCGCCTTCGTGTCGACAGTCCTTTTGAAAATCCATCTTGTGATGGTAACATCTGGTTATAAGTCCGCCTTCGTGTCCGCCTACCTTTGTGTTTTGGATCTGAGTCCGCCTTCGTGTCGATATTCCTTTTGAAAATCCATCTTGTGATGGTAACCTCTGGTTATGAGTCCTCCTTCGTGTCGGCGTACCTTTGTGTTTTGGATCTGAGCCCGCATTTGTGTCTTCATTTCTTTTGAAAATCCATCTTGTGATGGTAACCTCTGGTTATAAGTCCGCCTTCGTGTCGGCCTACCTTTGTGTTTTGGATCCGAGTTCGCCTTCGTGTCGACATTCCTTTTGAAAATTCATCTTGTGATGGTAACCTCTGGTTATGAGTCCGCCTTCGTGTCGGCCTACCTTTGTGTTTTGGATCTGAGTCCGCCTTCGTGTATGCATTCCTTTTTAAAATCCATCTTGTGATGGTAACCTCTGGTTATGAGTCCGCCTTCGTGTCGGCATACCTTTGTGTTTTGGATCTGAGTCCGCCTTCGTGTCGGCATTCCTTTTGAAAATCCATCTTGTGATGGTAACCTCTGGTTATGAGTTCGACTTCGTGTCGGTCTACCTTTGTGTTTGGGATCTGAGTCCGCCTTCTTATCAGCATTCCTTTTGAAAAACTATCTTGTGATGGTAACCTATGGTTATGAGTCTGCCTTCGTGTCGGCCTACCCTTGTGTTTTGGATATGAGTCCACCTTCGTGTCGGCATTCCTTTTGAAAATACATCTTGTAATGGTAACCTCTTGTTATGAGTCTACCTTCGTGTCGGCCTACCTTTGTGTTTTGGATCTGAGCCCTCATTTGTGTCGGCATTTCTTTTGAAAATCCATCTTGTGCTGGTAACCTCTGGTTATAAGTCCGCCTTCGTGTCGGCCTACCTTTGTGTTTTGGATCTGAGTCTGCCTTTATGTCGGCATTTCTTTTGAAAATCCATCTTGTGATGGTAACCTCTGGTTATGAGTCCGCCTTCGTGTCGGCCTACCTTTGTGTTTTGGATCTGAGTCCGCCTTCGTGTATGCATTCCTTTTTAAAATCCATCTTGTGATGGTAACCTCTGGTTATGAGTCAGCCTATGTGTCGGCCTACCTTTGTGTTTTGGATCTGAGCCCGCATTTGTGTCGGCATTTCTTTTGAAAATCCATCTTGTGATGGTAACCTCTGATTATGAGTCTGCCTTCGTGACGGCCTAACTTTGTATTTTAGATCTGAGTCCGCATTCGTGTCGGAATTTCTTTTGAAAATCCATCTTGTGATGGTAACCTCTGGTTATGAGTCCGCCTTCGTGTCGACCTACCTTTTTGTTTTGGATCTGAGCCCGCATTTGTGTCGGCATTCCTTTTTAAAATCCATCTTGTGATGGTAACCTCTGGTTATGAGTTCGCCTTCGTGTCGTCCTACCTTTGTGTTTTGGATCTGAGTCCGCCTTCGTGTCGGCATTTCTTTTTAAAATCAATCTTGTGATGGTAACCTCTGGTTATGAGTCCGCCTTCGTGTCGGCATACCTTTGTGTTTTGGATCTGAGTCCGCCTTCGTGTCGGCATTCCTTTTGAAAATCCATCTTGTGATGGTAACCTTTGGTTATAAGTCCGCTTTCGTGTCGGCCTACCTTTATGTTTGGTTAAGGGTCTGCCTTCGTGTCGGCATACCTTTGTGTTTTGGATCTGAGTCCGCCTTCGTGTCGGCATTACTTTTGAAAATCCATCTTGTGATGGTAAACTCGGGTTACGAGTCCGCCTTCTTGTCGGCCTACCTTAGTGTTTTGGATTTGAGTCCGCCTTCGTGTCGGCATTCCTTTTGTAAATCCATCATGTGATGGTAACCTCGGGTTATGAGTCCGCCTTCGTGTCGGCCTACCTTTTTGTTTTGGATCTGAGTCCGCCTTCGAGTCGTCATTCCTTTTGAAAATCCATCTTGTGATGGTAACCTCTGGTTATGAGTTCGCCTTCGTGTCGGCCTACCTTTGTGTTTTAAATCCGAGTCCGCCTTCGTGTCGTCATTCCTTTTGAGAATCCATCTTGTGATGGTAACCTCTAGTTATAAGTTCGCCTTCGTGTCGGCATTTCTTTTTAAAATCCATCTTGTGATGGTAACCTCTTTTTATGAGTCCGCCTTCGTGTCAGCCTACCTTTATGTTTTGGATCTGAATCTGCCTTTATGTCGGCATTCCTTTGGGAAATCCATCTTGTGATGGTAACCTCTGGTTATGAGTCCGCCTTCGTGTCGGCCTACCTTTGTGTTTTGGATCTGAGTCCGCCTTCGTGTATGCATTCCTTTTTAAAATCGATCTTGTGATGGTAACCTCTGGTTATGAGTCCGCCTATGTGTCGGCCTACCTTTGTGTTTTGGATCTGAGCCCGCATTTGTGTCGGCATTTCTTTTGAAAATCCATCTTGTGATGGTAACCTCTGATTATGAGTCTGCCTTCGTGACGGCCTAACTTTGTATTTTAGATCTGAGTCCGCATTCGTGTCGGAATTTCTTTTGAAAATCCATCTTGTGATGGTAACCTCTGGTTATGAGTCCGCCTTCGTGTCGACCTACCTTTGTGTTTTGGATCTGAGCCCGCATTTGTGTCGGCATTCCTTTTTAAAATCCATCTTGTTATGGTAACCTCTGGTTATGAGTTCGCCTTCGTGTCGTCCTACCTTTATGTTTTGGATATGAGTCCGCCTTCGTGTCGGCATTTCTTTTTAAAATCCATCTTGTGATGGTAACCTCTGGTTATGAGTCCGCCTTCGTGTCGGCATACCTTTGTGTATTGGATCTGAGTCCGCCTTCGTGTCAGCATTCCTTTTGAAAATCCATCTTGTGATGGTAACCTTTGGTTATAAGTCCGCTTTCGTGTCGGACTACCTTTATGTTTGGTTAAGAGTCTGCCTTCGTGTCGGCATACCTTTGTGTTTTGGATCTGAGTCCGCCTTCGTGTCGGCATTACTTTTGAAAATCCATCTTGTGATGGTAAACTCGGGTTACGAGTCCGCCTTCTTGTCGGCCTACCTTAGTGTTTTGGATTTGAGTCCGCCTTCGTGTCGGCATTCCTTTTGTAAATCCATCATGTGATGGTAACCTCGGGTTATGAGTCCGCCTTCGTGTCGGCCTACCTTTTTGTTTTGGATCTGAGTCCGCCTTCGAGTCGTCATTCCTTTTGAAAATCCATCTTGTGATGGTAACCTCTGGTTATGAGTTCGCCTTCGTGTCGGCCTACCTTTGTGTTTTAAATCCGAGTACGCCTTCGTGTCGGCATTCCTTTTGAGAATCCATCTTGTGATGGTAACCTCTAGTTATAAGTTCGCCTTCGTGTCGGCCAACCTTTGTGTTTTGGATCTGAGTCCGCCTTCGTGTCGACATTCCTTTTGAAAATCCATCTTGTGATGGTAACATCTGGTTATAAGTCCGCCTTCGTGTCGGCCTACCTTTATGTTTTGGATCTAAGTCCTCCTTCGTGTCGATATTCCTTTTGAAAATCCATCTTGTGATGGTAACCTCTGGTTATGAGTCCTCCTTCGTGTCGGCCTACCTTTGTGTTTTGGATCTGAGCCCACATTTGTGTCTTCATTTCTTTTGAAAATCCATCTTGTGATGGTAACCTCTGGTTATAAGTCCGCCTTCGTGTCGGCCTACCTTTGTGTTTTGGATCCGAGTCCGCCTTCGCGTCGACATTCCTTTTGAAAATTCATCTTGTGATGGTAACCTCTGGTTATGAGTCCGCCTTCGTGTCGTCCTACCTTTGTGTTTTGGATCTGAGTCCGCCTTCGTGTCGGCATTTCTTTTTAAAATCCATCTTGTGATGGTAACCTCTGGTTATGAGTCTGCCTTCGTGTCAGCCTACCTTTATGTTTTGGATCTGAGTCTGCCTTTATGTCGGCATTCCTTTGGGAAATCCATCTTGTGATGGTAACCTCTGGTTATGAGTCCGCCTTCGTGTCGGCCTACCTTTGTGTTTTGGATCTGAGTCCGCCTTCGTGTATGCATTCCTTTTTAAAATCCATCTTGTGATGGTAACCTCTGGTTATGAGTCTGCCTTCGTGTCGGCATACCTTTGTGTTTTGGATCTGAGTCAGCCTTCGTGTCGGCATTCCTTTTGAAAATCCATCTTGTGATGGTAACCTCTGGTTATGAGTTCGACTTCGTGTCGGTCTACCTTTGTGTTTGGGATCTGAGTCCGCCTTCTTATCAGCATTCCTTTTGAAAAACTATCTTGTGATGGTAACCTATGGTTATGAGTCTGCCTTCGTGTCGGCCTACCCTTGTGTTTTGGATATGAGTCCACCTTCGTGTCGGCATTCCTTTTGAAAATCCATCTTGTAATGGTAACCTCTGGTTATGAGTCCGCCTATGTGTCGGCCTACCTTTGTGTTTTGGATCTGAGCCCGCATTTGTGTCGGCATTTCTTTTGAAAATCCATCTTGTGATGGTAACCTCTGATTATGAGTCTGCCTTCGTGACGACCTAACTTTGTGTTTTAGATCTGAGTCCGCATTCGTGTCGGAATTTCTTTTGAAAATCCATCTTGTGATGGTAACCTCTGGTTATGAGTCCGCCTTCGTGTCGGCCTACCTTTGTGTTTTGGATCTGAGCCCGCATTTGTGTCGGCATTCTTTTTTAAAATCCATCTTGTGATGGTAACCTCTGGTTATGAGTTCGACTTCGTGTCGGCCTAACTTTGTGTTTTAGATCTGAGTCCGCCTTCGTGTCGGCATTCCTTTTGAAAATCCATCTTGTGCTGGTAACCTCTGGTTATAAGTCCGCCTTCGTGTCGGCCTACCTTTGTGTTTTGGATCTGAGCCCGCATTTGTGTCGGCATTTCTTTTGAAAATCCATCTTGTGATGGTAACCTCTGGTTATAAGCCCGCCTTCGTGTCGGCCTACCTTTGTGTTTTGGATCTGAGCACGCATTTGTGTCGGCATTTCTTTTGGAAATCCATCTTGTGATGGTAACCTCTGGTTATGAGTCCGCCTATGTGTCGTCCTACCTTTGTGTTTGGGATCTGAGCCCGCATTTGTGTCGGCATTTCTTTTGAAAATCCATCTTGTGATGGTAACCTTTGGTTATAAGTCCGCTTTTGTGTCGGCCTACCTTTATGTTTGGTTAAGAGTCTGCCTTCGTGTCGGCATACCTTTGTGTTTTGGATCTGAGTCCGCCTTCGTGTCGGCATTCCTTTTGAAAATCCATCTTGTGATGGTAACCTCTGGTTATGAGTCCGCCTTCGTGTCGGCATACCTTTGTGTTTTGGATCTGAGTCCGCCTTCGTGTCGGCATTACTTTTGAAAATCCATCTTGTGATGGTAAACTCGGGTTACGAGTCCGCCTTCTTGTCGGCCTACCTTAGTGTTTTGGATTTGAGTCCGCCTTCGTGTCGGCATTCCTTTTGTAAATCTATCATGTGATGGTAACCTCGGGTTATGAGTCCGCCTTCGTGTCGGCCTACCTTTTTGTTTTGGATCTGAGTCCGCCTTCGAGTCGTCATTCCTTTTGAAAATCCATCTTGTGATGGTAACCTCGGGTTACGAGTCCGCCTTCTTGTCGGCCTACCTTAGTGCTTTGGATTTGAGTCCGCCTTCGTGTCGGCATTCCTTTTGTAAATCCATCTTGTGATGGTAACCTCGGGTTATGAGTCCGCCTTCGTGTCGGCCTACCTTTGTGTTTTAGATCCGATTCCGCCTTCGTGTCGGCATTCCTTTTGAGAATCCATCTTGTGATGGTAACCTCTAGTTATAAGTTCGCCTTCGTGTCGGCCAATCTTTGTGTTTTGGATCTGAGTCCGCCTTCGTGTCGACATTCCTTTTGAAAATCCATCTTGTGATGGTAACATCTGGTTATAAGTCCGCCTTCGTGTCGGCCTACCTTTGTGTTTTGGATCTGAGTCCGCCTTCGTGTCGATATTCCTTTTGAAAATCCATCTTGTGATGGTAACCTCTGGTTATGAGTCCTCCTTCGTGTCGGCCTACCTTTGTGTTTTTGATCTGAGCCCGCATTTGTGTCTTCATTTCTTTTGAAAATCCATCTTGTGATGGTAACCTCTGGTTATAAGTCCGCCTTCGTGTCGTCCTACCTTTGTGCTTTGGATCTGAGTCCGCCTTCGTGTCGGCATTTCTTTTTAAAATCCATCTTGTGATGGTAACCTCTGGTTATGAGTCCGCCTTCGTGTCGGCCTACCTTTGTGTTTTGGATCTGAGTCCGCCTTCGTGTATGCATTCCTTTTTAAAATCCATCTTGTGATGGTAACCTCTGGTTATGAGTCTGCCTTCGTGTCGGCCTACCTTTGTGTTTTGGATCTGAGTCAGCCTTCGCGTCGGCATTCCTTTTGAAAATCCATCTTGTGATGGTAACCTCTGGTTATGAGTCTACCTTCGTGTCGGCCTACCTTTGTGTTTTTAATCTGAGCCCTCATTTGTGTCGACATTTCTTTTGAAAATCCATCTTGTGATGGTAACCTCTGGTTATGAGTCCGCCTTCGTGTCGGCCTACCTTTGTGTTTTGGATCTGAGTCCGCCTTTGTGTCAGAATTTCTTTTGAAAATCCATCTTGTGATGGTAACCTCTGGTTATGAGTCCGCCTATGTGTCGGCCTACCTTTGTGTTTTGGATCTGAGCCTGCATTTGTTTCGGCATTTCTTTTGAAAATCCATCTTGTGATTGTAACCTCTGATTATGAGTCTGCCTTCGTAACGGCCTAACTTTGTGTTTTAGATCTGAGTCTGCATTCGTGTCAGAATTTCTTTTGAAAATCCATCTTGTGATGGTAACCTCTGGTTATGAGTCCGCCTTCGTGTCGGCCTACCTTTGTGTTTTGGATCTGAGCCCGCATTTGTGTCGGCATTTCTTTTGAAAATCCATCTTGTGATGGTAACCTCTGGTTATAAGCCCGCCTTCGTGTCGGCCTACCTTTGTGTTTTGGATCAGAGCCCGCATTTGTGTCGGCATTTCTTTTGAAAATCCATCTTGTGATGGTAACCTCTGATTATGAGTCCGCCTTCGTGTCGGCCTACCTTTGTGTTTAAGATCTGAGTCCGCCTTCGTGTCGGAATTTCTTTTGAAAATCCATCTTATGATGGTAACTCTGGTTATGAGTCCCCCTTCATGTCGGCCTACCTTTGTGTTTTGGATCTGAGCCTGCATTTGTGTCGGCATTCCTTTTGAAAATCCATCTTGTGCTGGTAACCTCTGGTTATGAGTCCGCCTTCGTGTCGTCCTACCTTTGTGTTTTGGATCTGAGTTCGCCTTCGTGTCGGCATTTCTTTTTAAAATCCATCTTGTGATGGTAACCTCTGGTTATGAGTCCGCCTTCGTGTCGGAATACCTTTGCGTTTTAGATCTGAGTCCGCCTTCGTGTCGGCATTCCTTTTGAAAATCCATCTTGTGATGGTAACCTTTGGTTATAAGTCCGCTTTCATGTCGGCCTACCTTTATGTTTGGTTAAGAGTCTGCCTTCGTGTCGGCATACCTTTGTGTTTTGGATCTGAGTCCGCCTTCGTGTCGGCATTACTTTTGAAAATCCATCTTGTGATGGTAAACTCGGGTTACGTGTCCGCCTTCTTGTCGGCCTACCTTAGTGTTTTGGATTTGAGTCCGCCTTCGTGTCGGCATTCGTTTTGTAAATCCATCATGTGATGGTAACCTCGGGTAATGAGTCCGCCTTCGTGTCGGCCTACCTTTTTGTTTTGGATCTGAGTCCGCCTTCGAGTCGTCATTCCTTTTGAAAATCCATCTTGTGATGGTAACCTCTGGTTATGAGTTCGCCTTCGTGTCGGCCTACCTTTGTGTTTTAGATCCGAGTCCGCCTTCGTGTCGGCATTCCTTTTGAGAATCCATCTTGTGATGGTAACCTCTAGTTATAAGTTCGCCTTCGTGTCGGCCAACCTTTGTGTTTTGGATCTGAGTCCGCCTTCATGTCGACATTCCTTTTGAAAATCCATCTTGTGATGGAAACATCTGGTTATAAGTCCGCCTTCGTGTCGGCCTACCTTTGTGTTTTGGATCTGAGTCCGCCTTCGTGTCGATATTCCTTTTGAAAATCCATCTTGTGATGGTAACCTCTGGTTATGAGTCCTCCTTCGTGTCGGCCTACCTTTGTGTTTTGGATCTGAGCCCGCATTTGTGTCTTCATTTCTTTTGAAAATCCATCTTGTGATGGTAACCTCTGGTTATAAGACTGCCTTCGTGTCGGCCTACCTTTGTGTTTTGGATCCGAGTCCGCCTTCGTGTCGACATTCCTTTTGAAAGTTCATCTTGTGATGGTAACCTCTGGTTATGAGTCCGCCTTCGTGTCGTCCTACCTTTGTGTTTTGGATCTGAGTCCGCCTTCGTGTCGGCATTTCTTTTTAAAATCCATCTTGTGATGGTAACCTCTGGCTATGAGTCCGCCTTCATGTCAGCCTACCTTTATGTTTTGGATCTGAGTCTGCCTTTATGTCGGCATTCCTTTGGGAAATCCATCTTGTGATGGTAACCTCTGGTTATGAGTCCGCCTTCGTGTCGGCCTACCTTTGTGTTTTGGATCTGAGTCTGCCTTCGTGTATGCATTCCTTTTTAAAATCCATCTTGTGATGGTAACCTCTGGTTATGAGTCTGCCTTCGTGTCGGCCTACCTTTGTGTTTTGGATCTGAGTCAGCCTTCGTGTCGGCATTCCTTTTGAAAATCCATCTTGTGATGGTAACCTCTTGTTATGAGTTCGACTTCGTGTCGGTCTACCTTTGTGTTTGGGATCTGAGTCCGCCTTCTTATCAGCATTCCTTTTGAAAAACTATCTTGTGATGGTAACCTATGGTTATGAGTCTGCCTTCGTGTCGGCCTACCCTTGTGTTTTGGATATGAGTCCACCTTCGTGTCGGCATTCCTTTGGAAAATCCATCTTGTAATGGTAACCTCTGGTTATGAGTCTACCTTCGTGTCGGCCTACCTTTGTGTTTTGGATCTGAGCCCTCATTTGTGTCGGCATTTCTTTTGAAAATCCATCTTGTGATGGTAACCTCTGGTTATGAGTCCGCCTTCGTGTCGGCCTACCTTTGTGTTTTGGATCTGAGTCCGCCTTTGTGTCAGAATTTCTTTTGAAAATCCATCTTGTGATGGTAACCTCTGGTTATGAGTCCGCCTATGTGTCGGCCTACCTTTGTGTTTTGGATCTGAGCCCGCATTTGTGTCGGCATTTCTTTTGGAAATCCATCTTGTGATGGTAACCTCTGATTATGAGTCTGCCTTCGTGACGGCCTAACTTTGTGTTTTAGATCTGAGTCCGCATTCATGTCGGAATTTCTTTTGAAAATCCATCTTGTGATGGTAACCTCTGGTTATGAGTCCGCCTTCGTGTCGGCCTACCTTTGTGTTTTGGATCTGAGCCCGCATTTGTGTCGGCATTCCTTTTTAAAATCCATCTTGTGATGGTAACCTCTGGTTATGAGTTCGCCTTCGTGTCGGCCTACCTTTGTTTTTTAGATCTGAGTCCGCCTTCGTGTCGGCATTCCTTTTGAAAATCCATCTTGTGCTGGAAACCTCTGGTTATAAGTCCGCCTTCGTGTCGGCCTACCTTTGTGTTTTGGATCTGAGCCCGCATTTGTGTCGGCATTTCTTTTGAAAATCCATCTTGTGATGGTAACCTCTGGTTATAAGCCCGCCTTCGTGTCGGCCTACCTTTGTGTTTTGGATCAGAGCCCGCATTTGTGTCGGCATTTCTTTTGGAAATCCATCTTGTGATGGTAACCTCTGGTTATGAGTCCGCCTATGTGTCGGCCTACCTTTGTGTTTGGGATCTGAGCCCGCATTTGTGTCGGCATTTCTTTTGAAAATCCATCTTGTGATGGTGACCTCTGATTATGAGTCCGCCTTCGTGTCGGCCTACCTTTGTGTTTAAGATCTGAGTCCGCCTTCGTGTCGGAATTTCTTTTGAAAATCCATCTTGTGATGGTAACTTTGGTTATGAGTCCCCCTTCATGTCGGCCTACCTTTGTGTTTTGGATCTGAGCCTGCATTTGTGTCGGCATTCCTTTTGAAAATCCATCTTGTGCTGGTAACCTCTGGTTATGAGTCCGCCTTCGTGTCGTCCTACCTTTGTGTTTTGGATCTGAGTCCGCCTTCGTGTCGGCATTTCTTTTTAAAATCCATCTTGTGATGGTAACCTCTGGTTATGAGTCCGCCTTCGTGTCAGCCTACCTTTATGTTTTGGATCTGAGTCTGCCTTTATGTCGGCATTCCTTTGGGAAATCCATCTTGTGATGGTAACCTCTGGTTATGAGTCCGCCTTCGTGTCGGCCTACCTTTGTGTTTTGGATCTGAGTCCGCCTTCGTGTATGCATTCCTTTTGAAAATCCATCTTGTGCTGGTAACCTCTGGTTATGAGTCCGCCTTCGTGTCGTCCTACCTTTGTGTTTTGGATCCGAGTCCGCCTTCGTGTCGACATTCCTTTTGAAAGTTCATCTTGTGATGGTAACCTCTGGTTATGAGTCCGCCTTCGTGTCGTCCTACCTTTGTGTTTTGGATCTGAGTCCGCCTTCGTGTCGGCATTTCTTTTTAAAATCCATCTTGTGATGGTAACCTCTGGCTATGAGTCCGCCTTCGTGTCAGCCTACCTTTATGTTTTGGATCTGAGTCTGCCTTTATGTCGGCATTCCTTTGGGAAATCCATCTTGTGATGGTAACCTCTGGTTATGAGTCTGCCTTCGTGTCGGCCTACCTTTGTGTTTTGGATCTGAGTCCGCCTTCGTGTATGCATTCCTTTTTAAAATCCATCTTGTGATGGTAACCTCTGGTTATGAGTCTGCCTTCGTGTCGGCCTACCTTTGTGTTTTGGATCTGAGTCAGCCTTCGTGTCGGCATTCCTTTTGAAAATCCATCTTGTGATGGTAACCTCTGGTTATGAGTTCGACTTCGTGTCGGTCTACCTTTGTGTTTGGGATCTGAGTCCGCCTTCTTATCAGCATTCCTTTTGAAAAACTATCTTGTGATGGTAACCTATGGTTATGAGTCTGCCTTCGTGTCGGCCTAACCTTGTGTTTTGGATATGAGTCCACCTTCGTGTCGGCATTCCTTTGGAAAATCCATCTTGTAATGGTAACCTCTGGTTATGAGTCTACCTTCGTGTCGGCCTACCTTTGTGTTTTGGATCTGAGCCCTCATTTGTGTCGGCATTTCTTTTGAAAATCCATCTTGTGATGGTAACCTCTGGTTATGAGTCCGCCTTCGTGTCGGCCTACCTTTGTGTTTTGGATCTGAGTCCGCCTTTGTGTCAGAATTTCTTTTGAAAATCCATCTTGTGATGGTAACCTCTGGTTATGAGTCCGCCTATGTGTCGGCCTACCTTTGTGTTTTGGATCTGAGCCCGCATTTGTGTCGGCATTTCTTTTGGAAATCCATCTTGTGATGGTAACCTCTGATTATGAGTCTGCCTTCGTGACGGCCTAACTTTGTGTTTTAGATCTGAGTCCGCATTCATGTCGGAATTTCTTTTGAAAATCCATCTTGTGATGGTAACCTCTGGTTATGAGTCCGCCTTCGTGTCGGCCTACCTTTGTGTTTTGGATCTGAGCCCGCATTTATGTCGGCATTCCTTTTTAAAATCCATCTTGTGATGGTAACCTCTGGTTATGAGTTCGCCTTCGTGTCGGCCTACCTTTGTGTTTTAGATCTGAGTCCGCCTTCGTGTCGGCATTCCTTTTGAAAATCCATCTTGTGCTGGTAACCTCTGGTTATAAGTCCGCCTTCGTGTCGGCCTACCTTTGTGTTTTGGATCTGAGCCCGTATTTGTGTCGGCATTTCTTTTGAAAATCCATCTTGTGATGGTAACCTCTGATTATGAGTCCGCCTTCGTGTCGGCCTACCTTTGTGTTTAAGATCTGAGTCCGCCTTCGTGTCGGAATTTCTTTTGAAAATCCATCTTGTGATGGTAACTTTGGTTATGAGTCCCCCTTCATGTCGGCCTACCTTTGTGTTTTGGATCTGAGCCTGCATTTGTGTCGGCATTCCTTTTGAAAATCCATCTTGTGCTGGTAACCTCTGGTTATGAGTCCGCCTTCGTGTCGTCCTACCTTTGTGTTTTGGATCTGAGTCCGCCTTCGTGTCGGCATTTCTTTTTAAAATCCATCTTGTGATGGTAACCTCTGGTTATGAGTCCGCCTTCGTGTCAGCCTACCTTTATGTTTTGGATCTGAGTCTGCCTTTATGTCGGCATTCCTTTGGGAAATCCATCTTGTGATGGTAACCTCTGGTTATGAGTCCGCCTTCGTGTCGGCCTACCTTTGTGTTTTGGATCTGAGTCCGCCTTCGTGTATGCATTCCTTTTGAAAATCCATCTTGTGCTGGTAACCTCTGGTTATGAGTCCGCCTTCGTGTCGTCCTACCTTTGTGTTTTGGATCCGAGTCCGCCTTCGTGTCGACATTCCTTTTGAAAGTTCATCTTGTGATGGTAACCTCTGGTTATGAGTCCGCCTTCGTGTCGTCCTACCTTTGTGTTTTGGATCTGAGTCCGCCTTCGTGTCGGCATTTCTTTTTAAAATCCATCTTGTGATGGTAACCTCTGGCTATGAGTCCGCCTTCGTGTCAGCCTACCTTTATGTTTTGGATCTGAGTCTGCCTTTATGTCGGCATTCCTTTGGGAAATCCATCTTGTGATGGTAACCTCTGGTTATGAGTCTGCCTTCGTGTCGGCCTACCTTTGTGTTTTGGATCTGAGTCCGCCTTCGTGTATGCATTCCTTTTTAAAATCCATCTTGTGATGGTAACCTCTGGTTATGAGTCTGCCTTCGTGTCGGCCTACCTTTGTGTTTTGGATCTGAGTCAGCCTTCGTGTCGGCATTCCTTTTGAAAATCCATCTTGTGATGGTAACCTCTGGTTATGAGTTCGACTTCGTGTCGGTCTACCTTTGTGTTTGGGATCTGAGTCCGCCTTCTTATCAGCATTCCTTTTGAAAAACTATCTTGTGATGGTAACCTATGGTTATGAGTCTGCCTTCGTGTCGGCCTACCCTTGTGTTTTGGATATGAGTCCACCTTCGTGTCGGCATTCCTTTGGAAAATCCATCTTGTAATGGTAACCTCTGGTTATGAGTCTACCTTCGTGTCGGCCTACCTTTGTGTTTTGGATCTGAGCCCTCATTTGTGTCGGCATTTCTTTTGAAAATCCATCTTGTGATGGTAACCTCTGGTTATGAGTCCGCCTTCGTGTCGGCCTACCTTTGTGTTTTGGATCTGAGTCCGCCTTTGTGTCAGAATTTCTTTTGAAAATCCATCTTGTGATGGTAACCTCTGGTTATGAGTCCGCCTATGTGTCGGCCTACCTTTGTGTTTTGGATCTGAGCCCGCATTTGTGTCGGCATTTCTTTTGGAAATCCATCTTGTGATGGTAACCTCTGATTATGAGTCTGCCTTCGTGACGGCCTAACTTTGTGTTTTAGATCTGAGTCCGCATTCATGTCGGAATTTCTTTTGAAAATCCATCTTGTGATGGTAACCTCTGGTTATGAGTCCGCCTTCGTGTCGGCCTACCTTTGTGTTTTGGATCTGAGCCCGCATTTCTGTCGGCATTCCTTTTTAAAATCCATCTTGTGATGGTAACCTCTGGTTATGAGTTCGCCTTCGTGTCGGCCTACCTTTGTGTTTTAGATCTGAGTCCGCCTTCGTGTCGGCATTCCTTTTGAAAATCCATCTTGTGCTGGTAACCTCTGGTTATAAGTCCGCCTTCGTGTCGGCCTACCTTTGTGTTTTGGATCTGAGCCCGCATTTGTGTCGGCATTTCTTTTGAAAATCCATCTTGTGATGGTAACCTCTGATTATGAGTCCGCCTTCGTGTCGGCCTACCTTTGTGTTTAAGATCTGAGTCCGCCTTCGTGTCGGAATTTCTTTTGAAAATCCATCTTGTGATGGTAACTTTGGTTATGAGTCCCCCTTCATGTCGGCCTACCTTTGTGTTTTGGATCTGAGCCTGCATTTGTGTCGGCATTCCTTTTGAAAATCCATCTTGTGCTGGTAACCTCTGGTTATGAGTTCGCCTTCGTGTCGTCCTACCTTTGTGTTTTGGATCTGAGTCCGCCTTCGTGTCGGCATTTCTTTTTAAAATCCATCTTGTGATGGTAACCTCTGGTTATGAGTCCGCCTTCGTGTCAGCCTACCTTTATGTTTTGGATCTGAGTCTGCCTTTATGTCGGCATTCCTTTGGGAAATCCATCTTGTGATGGTAACCTCTGGTTATGAGTCCGCCTTCGTGTCGGCCTACCTTTGTGTTTTGGATCTGAGTCCGCCTTCGTGTATGCATTCCTTTTGAAAATCCATCTTGTGCTGGTAACCTCTGGTTATGAGTCCGCCTTCGTGTCGTCCTACCTTTGTGTTTTGGATCCGAGTCCGCCTTCGTGTCGACATTCCTTTTGAAAGTTCATCTTGTGATGGTAACCTCTGGTTATGAGTCCGCCTTCGTGTCGTCCTACCTTTGTGTTTTGGATCTGAGTCCGCCTTCGTGTCGGCATTTCTTTTTAAAATCCATCTTGTGATGGTAACCTCTGGCTATGAGTCCGCCTTCGTGTCAGCCTACCTTTATGTTTTGGATCTGAGTCTGCCTTTATGTCGGCATTCCTTTGGGAAATCCATCTTGTGATGGTAACCTCTGGTTATGAGTCTGCCTTCGTGTCGGCCTACCTTTGTGTTTTGGATCTGAGTCCGCCTTCGTGTATGCATTCCTTTTTAAAATCCATCTTGTGATGGTAACCTCTGGTTATGAGTCTGCCTTCGTGTCGGCCTACCTTTGTGTTTTGGATCTGAGTCAGCCTTCGTGTCGGCATTCCTTTTGAAAATCCATCTTGTGATGGTAACCTCTGGTTATGAGTTCGACTTCGTGTCGGTCTACCTTTGTGTTTGGGATCTGAGTCCGCCTTCTTATCAGCATTCCTTTTGAAAAACTATCTTGTGATGGTAACCTATGGTTATGAGTCTGCCTTCGTGTCGGCCTACCCTTGTGTTTTGGATATGAGTCCACCTTCGTGTCGGCATTCCTTTGGAAAATCCATCTTGTAATGGTAACCTCTGGTTATGAGTCTACCTTCGTGTCGGCCTACCTTTGTGTTTTGGATCTGAGCCCTCATTTGTGTCGGCATTTCTTTTGAAAATCCATCTTGTGATGGTAACCTCTGGTTATGAGTCCGCCTTCGTGTCGGCCTACCTTTGTGTTTTGGATCTGAGTCCGCCTTTGTGTCAGAATTTCTTTTGAAATTCCATCTTGTGATGGTAACCTCTGGTTATGAGTCCGCCTATGTGTCGGCCTACCTTTGTGTTTTGGATCTGAGCCCGCATTTGTGTCGGCATTTCTTTTGGAAATCCATCTTGTGATGGTAACCTCTGATTATGAGTCTGCCTTTGTGACGGCCTAACTTTGTGTTTTAGATCTGAGTCCGCATTCATGTCGGAATTTTTTTTGAAAATCCATCTTGTGATGGTAACCTCTGGTTATGAGTCCGCCTTCGTGTCGGCCTACCTTTGTGTTTTGGATCTGAGCCCGCATTTATGTCGGCATTCCTTTTTAAAATCCATCTTGTGATGGTAACCTCTGGTTATGAGTTCGCCTTCGTGTCGGCCTACCTTTGTGTTTTAGATCTGAGTCCGCCTTCGTGTCGGCATTCCTTTTGAAAATCCATCTTGTGCTGGTAACCTCTGGTTATAAGTCCGCCTTCGTGTCGGCCTACCTTTGTGTTTTGGATCTGAGCCCGCATTTGTGTCGGCATTTCTTTTGAAAATCCATCTTGTGATGGTAACCTCTGGTTATAAGCCCGCCTTCGTGTCGGCCTACCTTTGTGTTTTGGATCAGAGCCCGCATTTGTGTCGGCATTTCTTTTGGAAATCCATCTTGTGATGGTAACCTCTGGTTATGAGTCCGCCTATGTGTCGGCCTACCTTTGTGTTTGGGATCTGAGCCCGCATTTGTGTCGGCATTTCTTTTGAAAATCCATCTTGTAATGGTAACCTCTGATTATGAGTCCGCCTTCGTGTCGGCCTACCTTTGTGTTTAAGATCTGAGTCCGCCTTCGTGTCGGAATTTCTTTTGAAAATCCATCTTGTGATGGTAACTTTGGTTATGAGTCCCCCTTCATGTCGGCCTACCTTTGTGTTTTGGATCTGAGCCTGCATTTGTGTCGGCATTCCTTTTGAAAATCCATCTTGTGCTGGTAACCTCTGGTTATGAGTCCGCCTTCGTGTCGTCCTACCTTTGTGTTTTGGATCTGAGTCCGCCTTCGTGTCGGCATTTCTTTTTAAAATCCATCTTGTGATGGTAACCTCTGGTTATGAGTCCGCCTTCGTGTCAGCCTACCTTTATGTTTTGGATCTGAGTCTGCCTTTATGTCGGCATTCCTTTGGGAAATCCATCTTGTGATGGTAACCTCTGGTTATGAGTCCGCCTTCGTGTCGGCCTACCTTTGTGTTTTGGATCTGAGTCCGCCTTCGTGTATGCATTCCTTTTGAAAATCCATCTTGTGCTGGTAACCTCTGGTTATGAGTCCGCCTTCGTGTCGTCCTACCTTTGTGTTTTGGATCCGAGTCCGCCTTCGTGTCGACATTCCTTTTGAAAGTTCATCTTGTGATGGTAACCTCTGGTTATGAGTCCGCCTTCGTGTCGTCCTACCTTTGTGTTTTGGATCTGAGTCCGCCTTCGTGTCGGCATTTCTTTTTAAAATCCATCTTGTGATGGTAACCTCTGGCTATGAGTCAGCCTTCGTGTCAGCCTACCTTTATGTTTTGGATCTGAGTCTGCCTTTATGTCGGCATTCCTTTGGGAAATCCATCTTGTGATGGTAACCTCTGGTTATGAGTCCGCCTTCGTGTCGGCCTACCTTTGTGTTTTGGATCTGAGTCCGCCTTCGTGTATGCATTCCTTTTTAAAATCCATCTTGTGATGGTAACCTCTGGTTATGAGTCTGCCTTCGTGTCGGCCTACCTTTGTGTTTTGGATCTGAGTCAGCCTTTGTGTCGGCATTCCTTTTGAAAATCCATCTTGTGATGGTAACCTCTGGTTATGAGTTCGACTTCGTGTCGGTCTACCTTTGTGTTTGGGATCTGAGTCCGCCTTCTTATCAGAATTCCTTTTGAAAAACTATCTTGTGATGGTAACCTATGGTTATGAGTCTGCCTTCGTGTCGGCCTACCCTTGTGTTTTGGATATGAGTCCACCTTCGTGTCGGCATTCCTTTTGAAAATCCATCTTGTAATGGTAACCTCTGGTTATGAGTCTACCTTCGTGTCGGCCTACCTTTGTGTTTTGGATCTGAGCCCTCATTTGTGTCGGCATTTCTTTTGAAAATCCATCTTGTGATGGTAACCTCTGGTTATGAGTCCGCCTTCGTGTCGGCCTACCTTTGTGTTTTAGATCTGAGTCCGCCTTCGTGTCGGAATTTCTTTTGAAAATCCATCTTGTGATGGTAACCTCTGGTTATGAGTCCGCCTTCGTGTCAGCCTACCTTTGTGTTTTGGATCTGAGCCCGCATTTGTGTCGGCATTTCTTTTGAAAATCCATCTTGTGATGGTAACCTCTGGTTATAAGCCCGCCTTCGTGTCGGCCTACCTTTGTGTTTTGGATCAGAGCCCGCATTTGTGTCGGCATTTCTTTTGGAAATCCATCTTGTGATGGTAACCTCTGGTTATGAGTCCGCCTATGTGTCGGCCTACCTTTGTGTTTGGGATCTGAGCCCGCATTTGTGTCGGCATTTCTTTTGAAAATCCATCTTGTAATGGTAACCTCTGATTATGAGTCCGCCTTCGTGTCGGCCTACCTTTGTGTTTAAGATCTGAGTCCGCCTTCGTGTCGGAATTTCTTTTGAAAATCCATCTTGTGATGGTAACTTTGGTTATGAGTCCCCCTTCATGTCGGCCTACCTTTGTGTTTTGGATCTGAGCCTGCATTTGTGTCGGCATTCCTTTTGAAAATCCATCTTGTGCTGGTAACCTCTGGTTATGAGTCCGCCTTCGTGTCGTCCTACCTTTGTGTTTTTGATCTGAGTCCGCCTTCGTGTCGGCATTTCTTTTTCAAATCCATCTTGTGATGGTAACCTCTGGTTATGAGTCCGCCTTCGTGTCAGCCTACCTTTATGTTTTGGATCTGAGTCTGCCTTTATGTCGGCATTCCTTTGGGAAATCCATCTTGTGATGGTAACCTCTGGTTATGAGTCCGCCTTCGTGTCGGCCTACCTTTGTGTTTTGGATCTGAGTCCGCCTTCGTGTATGCATTCCTTTTGAAAATCCATCTTGTGCTGGTAACCTCTGGTTATGAGTCCGCCTTCGTGTCGTCCTACCTTTGTGTTTTGGATCCGAGTCCGCCTTCGTGTCGACATTCCTTTTGAAAGTTCATCTTGTGATGGTAACCTCTGGTTATGAGTCCGCCTTCGTGTCGTCCTACCTTTGTGTTTTGGATCTGAGTCCGCCTTCGTGTCGGCATTTCTTTTTAAAATCCATCTTGTGATGGTAACCTCTGGCTATGAGTCAGCCTTCGTGTCAGCCTACCTTTATGTTTTGGATCTGAGTCTGCCTTTATGTCGGCATTCCTTTGGGAAATCCATCTTGTGATGGTAACCTCTGGTTATGAGTCCGCCTTCGTGTCGGCCTACCTTTGTGTTTTGGATCTGAGTCCGCCTTCGTGTATGCATTCCTTTTTAAAATCCATCTTGTGATGGTAACCTCTGGTTATGAGTCTGCCTTCGTGTCGGCCTACCTTTGTGTTTTGGATCTGAGTCAGCCTTTGTGTCGGCATTCCTTTTGAAAATCCATCTTGTGATGGTAACCTCTGGTTATGAGTTCGACTTCGTGTCGGTCTACCTTTGTGTTTGGGATCTGAGTCCGCCTTCTTATCAGAATTCCTTTTGAAAAACTATCTTGTGATGGTAACCTATGGTTATGAGTCTGCCTTCGTGTCGGCCTACCCTTGTGTTTTGGACATGAGTCCACCTTCGTGTCGGCATTCCTTTTGAAAATCCATCTTGTAATGGTAACCTCTGGTTATGAGTCTACCTTCGTGTCGGCCTACCTTTGTGTTTTGGATCTGAGCCCTCATTTGTGTCGGCATTTCTTTTGAAAATCCATCTTGTGATGGTAACCTCTGGTTATGAGTCCGCCTTCGTGTCGGCCTACCTTTGTGTTTTAGATCTGAGTCCGCCTTCGTGTCGGAATTTCTTTTGAAAATCCATCTTGTGATGGTAACCTCTGGTTATGAGTCCGCCTTCGTGTCAGCCTACCTTTGTGTTTTGGATCTGAGCCCGCATTTGTGTCGGCATTTCTTTTGAAAATCCATCTTGTGATGGTAACCTCTGGTTATAAGCCCGCCTTCGTGTCGGCCTACCTTTGTGTTTTGGATCAGAGCCCGCATTTGTGTCGGCATTTCTTTTGGAAATCCATCTTGTGATGGTAACCTCTGGTTATGAGTCCGCCTATGTGTCGGCCTACCTTTGTGTTTGGGATCTGAGCCCGCATTTGTGTCGGCATTTCTTTTGAAAATCCATCTTGTAATGGTAACCTCTGATTATGAGTCCGCCTTCGTGTCGGCCTACCTTTGTGTTTAAGATCTGAGTCCGCCTTCGTGTCGGAATTTCTTTTGAAAATCCATCTTGTGATGGTAACTTTGGTTATGAGTCCCCCTTCATGTCGGCCTACCTTTGTGTTTTGGATCTGAGCCTGCATTTGTGTCGGCATTCCTTTTGAAAATCCATCTTGTGCTGGTAACCTCTGGTTATGAGTCCGCCTTCGTGTCGTCCTACCTTTGTGTTTTTGATCTGAGTCCGCCTTCGTGTCGGCATTTCTTTTTAAAATCCATCTTGTGATGGTAACCTCTGGTTATGAGTCCGCCTTCGTGTCAGCCTACCTTTATGTTTTGGATCTGAGTCTGCCTTTATGTCGGCATTCCTTTATGAAATCCATCTTGTGATGGTAACCTCTGGTTATGAGTCCGCCTTCGTGTCGGCCTACCTTTGTGTTTTGGATCTGAGTCCGCCTTCGTGTATGCATTCCTTTTGAAAATCCATCTTGTGCTGGTAACCTCTGGTTATGAGTCCGCCTTCGTGTCGTCCTACCTTTGTGTTTTGGATCCGAGTCCGCCTTCGTGTCGACATTCCTTTTGAAAGTTCATCTTGTGATGGTAACCTCTGGTTATGAGTCCGCCTTCGTGTCGTCCTACCTTTGTGTTTTGGATCTGAGTCCGCCTTCGTGTCGGCATTTCTTTTTAAAATCCATCTTGTGATGGTAACCTCTGGCTATGAGTCAGCCTTCGTGTCAGCCTACCTTTATGTTTTGGATCTGAGTCTGCCTTTATGTCGGCATTCCTTTGGGAAATCCATCTTGTGATGGTAACCTCTGGTTATGAGTCCGCCTTCGTGTCGGCCTACCTTTGTGTTTTGGATCTGAGTCCGCCTTCGTGTATGCATTCCTTTTTAAAATCCATCTTGTGATGGTAACCTCTGGTTATGAGTCTGCCTTCGTGTCGGCCTACCTTTGTGTTTTGGATCTGAGTCAGCCTTTGTGTCGGCATTCCTTTTGAAAATCCATCTTGTGATGGTAACCTCTGGTTATGAGTTCGACTTCGTGTCGGTCTACCTTTGTGTTTGGGATCTGAGTCCGCCTTCTTATCAGAATTCCTTTTGAAAAACTATCTTGTGATGGTAACCTATGGTTATGAGTCTGCCTTCGTGTCGGCCTACCCTTGTGTTTTGGATATGAGTCCACCTTCGTGTCGGCATTCCTTTTGAAAATCCATCTTGTAATGGTAACCTCTGGTTATGAGTCTACCTTCGTGTCGGCCTACCTTTGTGTTTTGGATCTGAGCCCTCATTTGTGTCGGCATTTCTTTTGAAAATCCATCTTGTGATGGTAACCTCTTGTTATGAGTCCGCCTTCGTGTCGGCCTACCTTTGTGTTTTGGATCTGAGTCCGCCTTTGTGTCAGAATTTCTTTTGAAAATCCATCTTGTGATGGTAACCTCTGGTTATGAGTCCGCCTATGTGTCGGCCTACCTTTGTGTTTTGGATCTGAGCCCGCATTTGTGTCGGCATTTCTTTTGAAAATCCATCTTGTGATGGTAACCTCTGATTATGAGTCTGCCTTCGTGACGGCCTAACTTTGTGTTTTAGATCTGAGTCCGCATTCGTGTCAGAATTTCTTTTGAAAATCCATCTTGTGATGGTAACCTCTGGTTATGAGTCCGCCTTCGTGTCGGCCTACCTTTGTGTTTTGGATCTGAGCCCGCATTTGTGTCGGCATTCCTTTTTAAAATCCATCTTGTGATGGTAACCTCTGGTTATGAGTTCGCCTTCGTGTCGTCCTACCTTTGTGTTTTAGATCTGAGTCCGCCTTCGTGTCGGCATTCCTTTTGAAAATCCATCTTGTGCTGGTAACCTCTGGTTATAAGTCCGCCTTCGTGTCGGCCTACCATTGTGTTTTGGATCTGAGCCCGCATTTGTGTCGGCATTTCTTTTGAAAATCCATCTTGTGATGGTAACCTCTGGTTATAAGCCCGCCTTCGTGTCGGCCTACCTTTGTGTTTTGGATCTGAGCCCGCATTTGTGTCGGCATTTCTTTTGGAAATCCATCTTGTGATGGTAACCACTGGTTATGAGTCCGCCTATGTGTCGGCCTACCTTTGTGTTTGGGATCTGAGCCCGCATTTGTGTCGGCATTTCTTTTGAAAATCCATCTTGTGATGGTAACCTTTGGTTATAAGTCCGCTTTCGTGTCGGCCTACCTTTGTGTTTGGTTAAGAGTCTGCCTTCGTGTCAGCATACCTTTGTGTTTTGGATCTGAGTCCGCCTTCGTGTCGGCATTCCTTTTGAAAATCCCTCTTGTGATGGTAACCTCTGGTTATGAGTCCGCCTTCGTGTCGGCATACCTTTGTGTTTTAGATCTGAGTCCGCCTTCGTGTCGGCATTCCTTTTGAAAATCCATCTTGTGCTGGTAACCTCTGGTTATAAGTCCGCCTTCGTGTCGGCCTACCATTGTGTTTTGGATCTGAGCCCGCATTTGTGTCGGCATTTCTTTTGAAAATCCATCTTGTGATGGTAACCTCTGGTTATAAGCCCGCCTTCGTGTCGGCCTACCTTTGTGTTTTGGATCTGAGCCCGCATTTGTGTCGGCATTTCTTTTGGAAATCCATCTTGTGATGGTAACCACTGGTTATGAGTCCGCCTATGTGTCGGCCTACCTTTGTGTTTGGGATCTGAGCCCGCATTTGTGTCGGCATTTCTTTTGAAAATCCATCTTGTGATGGTAACCTTTGGTTATAAGTCCGCTTTCGTGTCGGCCTACCTTTGTGTTAGGTTAAGAGTCTGCCTTCGTGTCAGCATACCTTTGTGTTTTGGATCTGAGTCCGCCTTCGTGTCGGCATTCCTTTTGAAAATCCCTCTTGTGATGGTAACCTCTGGTTATGAGTCCGCCTTCGTGTCGGCATACCTTTGTGTTTTGGATCTGAGTCTGCCTTCGTGTCGGCATTACTTTTGAAAATCCATCTTGTGATGGTAAACTCGGGTTACGAGTCCGCCTTCTTGTCGGCCTACCTTAGTGTTTTGGATTTGAGTCCGCCTTCGTGTCGGCATTCCTTTTGTAAATCCATCAGGTGATGGTAACCTCGGGTTACGAGTCCGCCTTCGTGTCGGCCTACCTTTTTGTTTTGGATCTGAGTCCGCCTTCGAGTCGTCATTCCTTTTGAAAATCCATCTTGTGATGGTAACCTCTGGTTATGAGTTCGCCTTCGTGTCGGCCTACCTTTGTGTTTTAGATCCGAGTTCGCCTTCGTGTCGGCATTCCTTTTGAGAATCCATCTTGTGCTGGTAACCTCTAGTTATAAGTTCGCCTTCGTGTCGGCCATCCTTTGTGTTTTGGATCTGAGTCCGCCTTCGTGTCGACATTCCTTTTGAAAATATATCTTGTGATGGTAACATCTGGTTATAAGTCCACCTTCGTGTCGGCCTACCTTTGTGTTTTGGATCTGAGTCCGCCTTCGTGTCGATATTCCTTTTGAAAATCCATCTTGTGATGGTAACCTCTGGTTATGAGTCCTCCTTCGTGTCGGCCTACCTTTGTGTTTTGGATCTGAGCCCGCATTTGTGTCTTCATTTCTTTTGGAAATCCATCTTGTGATGGTAACCTCTGGTTATAAGTCCGCCTTCGTGTCGGCCTACCTTTGTGTTTTGGATCCGAGTCCGCCTTCGTGTCGACATTCCTTTTGAAAATTCATCTTGTGATGGTAACCTCTGGTTATGAGTCCGCCTTCGTGTCGGCCTACCTTTGTGTTTTGGATCTGAGTCCGCCTTCGTGTCGGCATTTCTTTTTAAAATCCATCTTGTGATGGTAACCTCTGGCTATGAGTCCGCCTTCATGTCAGCCTACCTTTATGTTTTGGATCTGAGTCTGCATTTATGTCGGTATTCCTTTGGGAAATCCATCTTGTGATGGTAACCTCTGGTTATGAGTCCGCCTTCGTGTCGGCCTACCTTTGTGTTTTGGATCTGAGTCCGCCTTCGTGTATGCATTCCTTTTTAAAATCCATCTTGTGATGGTAACCTCTGGTTATGAGTCTGCCTTCGTGTCGGCCTACCTTTGTGTTTTGGATCTGAGTCAGCCTTCGTGTCGGCATTCCTTTTGAAAATCCATCTTGTGATGGTAACCTCTGGTTATGAGTTCGACTTCGTGTCGGTCTACCTTTGTGTTTGGGATCTGAGTCCGCCTTCTTATCAGCATTCCTTTTGAAAAACTATCTTGTGATGGTAACCTATGGTTATGAGTCTGCCTTCGTGTCGGCCTACCCTTGTGTTTTGGATAAGAGTCCACCTTCGTGTCGGCATTCCTTTGGAAAATCCATCTTGTAATGGTAACCTCTGGTTATGAGTCTACCTTCGTGTCGGCCTACCTTTGTGTTTTGGATCTGAGCCCTCATTTGTGTCGGCATTTCTATTGAAAATCCATCTTGTGATGGTAACCTCTGGTTATGAGTCCGCCTTCGTGTCGGCCTACCTTTGTGTTTTGGATCTGAGTCCGCATTTGTGTCGGCATTTCTTTTGAAAATCCATCTTGTGATGGTAACCTCTGATTATGAGTCTGCCTTCGTGATGGCCTAACTTTGTGTTTTAGATCTGAGTCCGCATTCGTGTCGGAATTTCTTTTGAAAATCCATCTTGTGATGGTAACCTCTGGTTATGAGTCCGCCTTCGTGTCGGCCTACCTTTGTGTTTTGGATATGAGCCCGCATTTGTGTCGGCATTCCTTTTTAAAATCCATCTTGTGATGGTAACCTCTGGTTATGAGTTCGCCTTCGTGTCGGCCTACCTTTGTGTTTTAGATCTGAGTCCGCCTTCGTGTCGGCATTCCTTTTGAAAATCCATCTTGTGCTGGTAACCTCTGGTTAAAAGTCCGCCTTCGTGTCGGCCTACCTTTGTGTTTTGGATCTGAGCCCGCATTTGTGTCGGCATTTCTTTTGAAAATCCATCTTGTGATGGTAACCTCTGGTTATAAGCCCGCCTTCGTGTCGGCCTACCTTTGTGTTTTGGATCTGAGCCCGCATTTGTGTCGGCATTTCTTTTGGAAATCCATCTTGTGATGGTAACCTCTGGTTATGAGTCCGCCTATGTGTCGGCCTACCTTTGTGTTTGGGATCTGAGCCCGCATTTGTGTCGGCATTTCTTTTGAAAATCCATCTTGTGATGGTAACCTCTGATTATGAGTCCGCCTTCGTGTCGGCCTACCTTTGTGTTTAAGATCTGAGTCCGCCTTCGTGTCGGAATTTCTTTTGAAAATCCATCTTGTGATGGTAACTTTGGTTATGAGTCCCCCTTCATGTCGGCCTACCTTTGTGTTTTGGATCTGAGCCTGCATTTGTGTCGGCATTCCTTTTGAAAATCCATCTTGTGCTGGTAACCTCTGGTTATGAGTCCGCCTTCGTGTCGTCCTACCTTTGTGTTTTGGATCTGAGTCCGCCTTCGTGTCGGCATTTCTTTTTAAAATCCATCTTGTGATGGTAACCTCTGGTTATGAGTCTGCCTTCGTGTCGGCCTACCTTTGTGTTTTAGATCTGAGTCAGCCTTCGTGTAGGCATTCCTTTTGAAAATCCATCTTGTGATGGTAACCTCTGGTTATGAGTTCGCCTTCGTGTCGGTCTACCTTTGTGTTTGGGATCTGAGTCTGCCTTCTTATCAGCATTCCTTTTGAAAAACTATCTTGTGATGGTAACCTATGGTTATGAGTCTGCCTTCGTGTCGGCCTACCCTTGTGTTTTGGATATGAGTCCACCTTCGTGTCGGCATTCCTTTTGAAAATCCATCTTGTAATGGTAACCTCTGGTTATGAGTCTACCTTCGTGTCGGCCTACCTTTGTGTTTTGGATCTGAGCCCTCATTTGTGTCGGCATTTCTTTTGAAAATCCATCATGTGATGGTAACCTCTGGTTATGAGTCCGCCTTCGTGTCAGCCTACCTTTGTGTTTTGGATCTGAGTCCGCCTTTGTGTCAGAATTTCTTTTGAAAATCCATCTTGTGATGGTAACCTCTGGTTATGAGTCCGCCTATGTGTCGGCCTACCTTTGTGTTTTGGATCTGAGCCCGCATTTGTGTCGGCATTTCTTTTGAAAATCCATCTTGTGATGGTAACCTCTGGTTATGAGTCCGCCTTCGTGTCGGCCTACCTTTGTGTTTTGGATCTGAGTCCGCCTTTGTGTCAGAATTTCTTTTGAAAATCCATCTTGTGATGGTAACCTCTGGTTATGAGTCCGCCTATGTGTCGGCCTACCTTTCTGTTTTGGATCTGAGCCCGCATTTGTGTCGGCATATCTTTTGAAAATCCATCTTGTGATGGTAACCTCTGATTATGAGTCTGCCTTCGTGACGGCCTAACTTTGTGTTTTAGATCTGAGTCCGCATTCGTGTTGGAATTTCTTTTGAAAATCCATCTTGTGATGGTAACCTCTGGTTATGAGTCCGCCTTCGTGTCGGCCTACCTTTGTGTTTTGTATCTGAGCCCGCATTTGTGTCGGCATTCCTTTTTAAAATCCATCTTGTGATGGTAACCTCTGGTTATGAGTTCGCCTTCGTGTCGTCCTACCTTTGTGTTTTAGATCTGAGTCCGCCTTCGTGTCAGCATTCCTTTTGAAAATCCATCTTGTGTTGGTAACCTCTGGTTATAAGTCCGCCTTCATTTCGGCCTACCTTTGTGTTTTGGATCTGAGCCCGCATTTGTGTCGGCATTTCTTTTGAAAATCCATCTTGTGATGGTAACCTCTGGTTATAAGCCCGCCTTCGTGTCGGCCTACCTTTGTGTTTTGGATCTGAGCCCGCATTTGTGTCGGCATTTCTTTTGGAAATCCATCTTGTGATGGTAACCTCTGGTTATGAGTCCGCCTATGTGTCGGCCTACCTTTGTGTTTGGGATCTGAGCCCGCATTTGTGTCGACATTTCTTTTGAAAATCCATCTTGTGATGGTAACCTCTGATTATGAGTCCGCCTTCGTGTCGGCCTACCTTTGTGTTTAAGATCTGAGTCCGCCTTCGTGTCGGAATTTCTTTTGAAAATCCATCTTGTGATGGTAACTCTGGTTATGAGTCCCCCTTCATGTCGGCCTACCTTTGTGTTTTGGATCTGAGCCTGCATTTGTGTCGGCATTCCTTTTGAAAATCCATCTTGTGCTGGTAACCTCTGGTTATGAGTCCGCCTTCGTGTCGTCCTACCTTTGTGTTTTGGATCTGAGTCCGCCTTCGTGTCGGCATTTCTTTTTAAAATCCATCTTGTGATGGTAACCTCTGGTTATGAGTCCGCCTTCGTGTCAGCCTACCTTTATGTTTTGGATCTGAGTCTGCCTTTATGTCGGCATTCCTTTGGGAAATCCATCTTGTGATGGTAACCTCTGGTTATGAGTCCGCCTTCGTGTCGGCCTACCTTTGTGTTTTGGATCTGAGTCCGCCTTCGTGTATGCATTCCTTTTTAAAATCCATCTTGTGATGGTAACCTCTGGTTATGAGTCTGCCTTCGTGTCGGCCTACCTTTGTGTTTTAGATCTGAGTCAGCCTTCGTGTCGGCATTCCTTTTGAAAATCCATCTTGTGATGGTAACCTCTGGTTATGAGTTCGCCTTCGTGTCGGTCTACCTTTGTGTTTGGGATCTGAGTCCGCCTTCTTATCAGCATTCCTTTTGAAAAACTATCTTGTGATGGTAACCTATGGTTATGAGTCTGCCTTCGTGTCGGCCTACCCTTGTGTTTTGGATATGAGCCCTCATTTGTGTCGGCATTTCTTTTGAAAATCCATCATGTGATGGTAACCTCTGGTTATGAGTCCGCCTTCGTGTCGGCCTACCTTTGTGTTTTGGATCTGAGTCCGCCTTTGTGTCAGAATTTCTTTTGAAAATCCATCTTGTGATGGTAACCTCTGGTTATGAGTCCGCCTATGTGTCGGCCTACCTTTGTGTTTTGGATCTGAGCCCGCATTTGTGTCGGCATTTCTTTTGAAAATCCATCTTGTGATGGTAACCTCTGGTTATGAGTCCGCCTTCGTGTCGGCCTACCTTTGTGTTTTGGATCTGAGTCCGCCTTTGTGTCAGAATTTCTTTTGAAAATCCATCTTGTGATGGTAACCTCTGGTTATGAGTCCGCCTATGTGTCGGCCTACCTTTGTGTTTTGGATCTGAGCCCGCATTTGTGTCGGCATTTCTTTTGAAAATCCATCTTGTGATGGTAACCTCTGATTATGAGTCTGCCTTCGTGACGGCCTAACTTTGTGTTTTAGATCTGAGTCCGCATTCGTGTCGGAATTTCTTTTGAAAATCCATCTTGTGATGGTAACCTCTGGTTATGAGTCCGCCTTCGTGTCGGCCTACCTTTGTGTTTTGGATCTGAGCCCGCATTTGTGTCGGCGTTCCTTTTTAAAATCCATCTTGTGATGGTAACCTCTGGTTATGAGTTCGCCTTCGTGTCGGCCTACCTTTGTGTTTTAGATCTGAGTCCGCCTTCGTGTCAGCATTCCTTTTGAAAATCCATCTTGTGCTGGTAACCTCTGGTTATAAGTCCGCCTTCGTGTCGGCCTACCTTTGTGTTTTGGATCTGAGCCCGCATTTGTGTCGGCATTTCTTTTGAAAATCCATCTTGTGATGGTAACCTCTGGTTATAAGCCCGCCTTCGTGTCGGCCTACCTTTGTGTTTTGGATCTGAGCCCGCATTTGTGTCGGCATTTCTTTTGGGTTACCATCTGGTGATGGTAACCTCTGGTTATGAGTCCGCCTATGTGTCGGCCTACCTTTGTGTTTGGGATCTGAGCCCGCATTTGTGTCGGCATTTCTTTTGAAAATCCATCTTGTGATGGTAACCTCTGATTATGAGTCCGCCTTCGTGTCGGCCTACCTTTGTGTTTAAGATCTGAGTCCGCCTTCGTGTCGGAATTTCTTTTGAAAATCCATCTTGTGATGGTAACTCTGGTTATGAGTCCCCCTTCATGTCGGCCTACCTTTGTGTTTTGGATCTGAGCCTGCATTTGTGTCGGCATTCCTTTTGAAAATCCATCTTGTGCTGGTAACCTCTGGTTATGAGTCTGCCTTCGTGTCGTCCTACCTTCGTGTTTTGGATCTGAGTCCGCCTTCGTGTCGGCATTTCTTTTTAAAATCCATCTTGTGATGGTAACCTCTGGTTATGAGTCCGCCTTCGTGTCAGCCTACCTTTATGTTTTGGATCTGAGTCTGCCTTTATGTCGGCATTCCTTTGGGAAATCCATCTTGTGATGGTAACCTCTGGTTATGAGTCCGCCTTCGTGTCGGCCTACCTTTGTGTTTTGGATCTGAGTCCGCCTTCGTGTATGCATTCCTTTTTAAAATCCATCTTGTGATGGTAACCTCTGGTTATGAGTCTGCCTTCGTGTCGGCCTACCTTTGTGTTTTGGATCTGAGTCAGCCTTCGTGTTGGCATTCCTTTTGAAAATCCATCTTGTGATGGTAACCTCTGGTTATGAGTTCGCCTTCGTGTCGGTCTACCTTTGTGTTTGGGATCTGAGTCCGCCTTCTTATCAGCATTCCTTTTGAAAAACTATCTTGTGATGGTAACCTATGGTTATGAGTCTGCCTTCGTGTCGGCCTACCCTTGGGTTTTGGATATGATTCCACCTTCGTGTCGGCATTCCTTTTGAAAATCCATCTTGTAATGGTAACCTCTGGTTATGAGTCTACCTTCGTGTTGGCCTACCTTTGTGTTTTGGATCTGAGCCCTCATTTGTGTCGGTATTTCTTTTGAAAATCCATCATGTGATGGTAACCTCTGGTTATGAGTCCGCCTTCGTGTCGGTCTACCTTTGTGTTTTGGATCTGAGTCCGCCTTTGTGTCAGAATTTCTTTTGAAAATCCATCTTGTGATGGTAACCTCTTGTTATGAGTCCGCCTATGTGTCGGCCTACCTTTGTGTTTTGGATCTGAGCCCGCATTTGTGTCGGCATTCCTTTTTAAAATCCATCTTGTGATGGTAACCTCTGGTTATGAGTTCGCCTTCGTGTCGGCCTACCTTTGTGTTTTAGATCTGAGTCCGCCTTCGTGTCAGCATTCCTTTTGAAAATCCATCTTGTGCTGGTAACCTCTGGTTATGAGTCCGCCTATGTGTCGGCCTACCTTTGTGTTTTGGATCTGAGCCCACATTTGTGTCGGCATTCCTTTTTATAATCCATCTTGTGATGGTAACCTCTGGTTATGAGTTCGCCTTCGTGTCGGCCTACCTTTGTGTTTTAGATCTGAGTCCGCCTTCATGTCAGCATTCCTTTTGAAAATCCATCTTGTGCTGGTAATCTCTGGTTATAAGTCCGCCTTCTTGTCGGCCTACCTTTGTGCTTTGGATCTGAGTCCGCCTTCGTGTATGCATTCCTTTTTAAAATCCATCTTGTGATGGTAACCTCTGGTTATGAGTCTGCCTTCGTGTCGGCCTACCTTTGTGTTTTGGATCTGAGTCAGCCTTCGTGTTGGCATTCCTTTTGAAAATCCATCTTGTGATGGTAACCTCTGGTTATGAGTTCGCCTTCGTGTCGGTCTACCTTTGTGTTTGGGATCTGAGTCCGCCTTCTTATCAGCATTCCTTTTGAAAAACTATCTTGTGATGGTAACCTATGGTTATGAGTCTGCCTTCGTGTCGGCCTACCCTTGGGTTTTGGATATGATTCCACCTTCGTGTCGGCATTCCTTTTGAAAATCTATCTTGTAATGGTAACCTCTGGTTATGAGTCTACCTTCGTGTTGGCCTACCTTTGTGTTTTGGATCTGAGCCCTCATTTGTGTCGGCATTTCTTTTGAAAATCCATCATGTGATGGTAACCTCTGGTTATGAGTCCGCCTTCGTGTCGGCCTACCTTTGTGTTTTGGATCTGAGTCCGCCTTTGTGTCAGAATTTCTTTTGAAAATCCATCTTGTGATGGTAACTCTGGTTATGAGTCCCCCTTCATGTCGGCCTACCTTTGTGTTTTGGATCTGAGCCTGCATTTGTGTCGGCATTTCTTTTGAAAATCCATCTTGTGATGGTAACCTCTGGTTATGAGTCCGCCTTCGTGTCGGCCTACCTTTGTGTTTTGGATCTGAGTCCGCCTTTGTGTCAGAATTTCTTTTGAAAATCCATCTTGTGATGGTAACCTCTGGTTATGAGTCCGCCTATGTGTCGGCCTACTTTTGTGTTTTGGATCTGAGCCCGCATTTGTGTCGGCATTCCTTTTTAAAATCCATCTTGTGATGGTAACCTCTGGTTATGAGTTCGCCTTCGTGTCGGCCTACCTTTGTGTTTTAGATCTGAGTCCGCCTTCGTGTCAGCATTCCTTTTGAAAATCCATCTTGTGCTGGTAACCTCTGGTTATAAGTCCGCCTTCGTGTCGGCCTACCTTTGTGTTTTGGATCTGAGCCCGCATTTGTGTCGGCATTTCTTTTGAAAATCCATCTTGTGATGGTAACCTCTGGTTATAAGCCCGCCTTCGTGTCGGCCTACCTTTGTGTTTTGGATCTGAGCCCTCATTTGTGTCGGCATTTCTTTTGAAAATCCATCTTGTGATGGTAACCTCTGGTTATGAGTCCGCCTATGTGTCGGCCTACCTTTGTGTTTGGGATCTGAGCCCGCATTTGTGTCTGCATTTCTTTTGAAAATCCATCTTGTGATGGTAACCTCTGATTATGAGTCCGCCTTCGTGTCGGCCTACCTTTGTGTTTAAGATCTGAGTCCGCCTTCGTGTCGGAATTTCTTTTGAAAATCCATCTTGTGATGGTAACTCTGGTTATGAGTCCCCCGTCATGTCGGCCTACCTTTGTGTTTTGGATCTGAGCCTGCATTTGTGTCGGCATTCCTTTTGAAAATCCATCTTGTGCTGGTAAACTCTGGTTATGAGTCCGCCTTCGTGTCGTCCTACCTTTGTGTTTTGGATCTGAGTCCGCCTTCGTGTCGGCATTTCTTTTTAAAATCCATCTTGTGATGGTAACCTCTGGTTATGAGTCCGCCTTCGTGTCAGCCTACCTTTATGTTTTTGATCTGAGTCTGCCTTTATGTCGGCATTCCTTTGGGAAATCCATCTTGTGATGGTAACCTCTGGTTATGAGTCCGCCTTCGTGTCGGCCTACCTTTGTGTTTTGGATCTGAGTCCGCCTTCGTGTATGCATTCCTTTTTAAAATCCATCTTGTGATGGTAACCTCTGGTTATGAGACTGCCTTCGTGTCGGCCTACCTTTGTGTTTTAGATCTGAGCAGCCTTCGTGTCGGAATTCCTTTTGAAAATCCATCTTGTGATGGTAACCTCTGGTTATGAGTTCGCCTTCGTGTCGGTCTACCTTTGTGTTTGGGATCTAAGTCCGCCGTCTTATCAGCATTCCTTTTGAAAAACTATCTTGTGATGGTAACCTATGGTTATGAGTCTGCCTTCGTGTCGGCCTACCCTTGTGTTTTGGATATGAGTCCACCTTCGTGTTGGCATTCCTTTTGAAAATCCATCTTGTAATGGTAACCTCTGGTTATGAGTCTACCTTCGTGTCGGCCTACCTTTGTGTTTTGGATCTGAGCCCTCATTTGTGTCGGCATTTCTTTTGAAAATCCATCATGTGATGGTAACCTCTGGTTATGAGTCCGCCTTCGTGTCGGCCTACCTTTGTGTTTTGGATCTGAGTCCGCCTTTGTGTCAGAATTTCTTTTGAAAATCCATCTTGTGATGGTAACCTCTGGTTATGAGTCCGCCTATGTGTCGGCCTACCTTTGTGTTTTGGATCTGAGCCCGCATTTGTGTCGGCATTTCTTTTGAAAATCCATTTTGTGATGGTAACCTCTGGTTATGAGTCCGCCTTCGTGTCGGCCTACCTTTGTGTTTTGGATCTGAGTCCGCCTTTGTGTCAGAATTTCTTTTGAAAATCCATCTTTTGATGGTAACCTCTGGTTATGAGTCCGCCTATGTGTCGGCCTACCTTTGTGTTTTGGATCTGAGCCCGCATTTGTGTCGGCATTTCTTTTGAAAATCCATCTTGTGATGGTAACCTCTGATTATGAGTCTGCCTTCGTGACGGCCTAACTTTGTGTTTTAGATCTGAGTCCGCATTCGTGTCGGAATTTCTTTTGAAAATCCATCTTGTGATGGTAACCTCTGGTTATGAGTCCGCCTTCGTGTCGGCCTACCATTGTGTTTTGGATCTGAGCCCGCATTTGTGTCGGCATTCCTTTTTAAAATCCATCTTGTGATGGTAACCTCTGGTTATGAGTCCGCCTTCGTGTCGTCCTACCTTTGTGTTTTGGATCTGAGTCCGCCTTCGTGTCGGCATTTCTTTTTAAAATCCATCTTGTGATGGTAACCTCTGGTTATGAGTCCGCCTTCGTGTCAGCCTACCTTTATGTTTTTGATCTGAGTCTGCCTTTATGTCGGCATTCCTTTGGGAAATCCATCTTGTGATGGTAACATCTGGTTATGAGTCCGCCTTCGTGTCGGCCTACCTTTGTGTTTTGGATCTGAGTCCGCCTTCGTGTATGCATTCCTTTTTAAAATCCATCTTGTGATGGTAACCTCTGGTTATGAGTCTGCCTTCGTGTCGGCCTACCTTTGTGTTTTAGATCTGAGTCAGCCTTCGTGTCGGCATTCCTTTTGAAAATCCATCTTGTGATGGTAACCTCTGGTTATGAGTTCGCCTTCGTGTCGGTCTACCTTTGTGTTTGGGATCTGAGTCCGCCTTCTTATCAGCATTCCTTTTGAAAAACTATCTTGTGATGGTAACCTATGGTTATGAGTCTGCCTTCGTGTCGGCCTACCCTTGTGTTTTGGATATGAGTCCACCTTCGTGTCGGTATTCCTTTTGAAAATCCATCTTGTAATGGTAACCTCTGGTTATGAGTCTACCTTCGTGTCGGCCTACCTTTGTGTTTTGGATCTGAGCCCTCATTTGTGTCGGCATTTCTTTTGAAAATCCATCATGTGATGGAAACCTCTGGTTATGAGTCCGCCTTCGTGTCGGCCTACCTTTGTGTTTTGGATCTGAGTCCGCCTTTGTGTCAGAATTTCTTTTGAAAATCCATCTTGTGATGGTAACCTCTGGTTATGAGTCCGCCTATGTGTCGGCCTACCTTTGTGTTTTGGATCTGAGCCCGCATTTGTGTCGGCATTTCTTTTGAAAATCCATCTTGTGATGGTAACCTCTGGTTATGAGTCCGCCTTCGTGTCGGCCTACCTTTGTGTTTTGGATCTGAGTCCGCCTTTGTGTCAGAATTTCTTTTGAAAATCCATCTTGTGATGGTAACCTCTGGTTATGAGTCCGCCTATGTGTCGGCCTACCTTTGTGTTTTGGATCTGAGCCCGCATTTGTGTCGGCATTTCTTTTGAAAATCCATTTTGTGATGGTAACCTCTGGTTATGAGTCCGCCTTCGTGTCGGCCTACCTTTGTGTTTTGGATCTGAGTCCGCCTTTGTGTCAGAATTTCTTTTGAAAATCCATCTTTTGATGGTAACCTCTGGTTATGAGTCCGCCTATGTGTCGGCCTACCTTTGTGTTTTGGATCTGAGCCCGCATTTGTGTCGGCATTTCTTTTGAAAATCCATCTTGTGATGGTAACCTCTGATTATGAGTCTGCCTTCGTGACGGCCTAACTTTGTGTTTTAGATCTGAGTCCGCATTCGTGTCGGAATTTCTTTTGAAAATCCATCTTGTGATGGTAACCTCTGGTTATGAGTCCGCCTTCGTGTCGGCCTACCATTGTGTTTTGGATCTGAGCCCGCATTTGTGTCGGCATTCCTTTTTAAAATCCATCTTGTGATGGTAACCTCTGGTTATGAGTCCGCCTTCGTGTCGTCCTACCTTTGTGTTTTGGATCTGAGTCCGCCTTCGTGTCGGCATTTCTTTTTAAAATCCATCTTGTGATGGTAACCTCTGGTTATGAGTCCGCCTTCGTGTCAGCCTACCTTTATGTTTTTGATCTGAGTCTGCCTTTATGTCGGCATTCCTTTGGGAAATCCATCTTGTGATGGTAACATCTGGTTATGAGTCCGCCTTCGTGTCGGCCTACCTTTGTGTTTTGGATCTGAGTCCGCCTTCGTGTATGCATTCCTTTTTAAAATCCATCTTGTGATGGTAACCTCTGGTTATGAGTCTGCCTTCGTGTCGGCCTACCTTTGTGTTTTAGATCTGAGTCAGCCTTCGTGTCGGCATTCCTTTTGAAAATCCATCTTGTGATGGTAACCTCTGGTTATGAGTTCGCCTTCGTGTCGGTCTACCTTTGTGTTTGGGATCTGAGTCCGCCTTCTTATCAGCATTCCTTTTGAAAAACTATCTTGTGATGGTAACCTATGGTTATGAGTCTGCCTTCGTGTCGGCCTACCCTTGTGTTTTGGATATGAGTCCACCTTCGTGTCGGTATTCCTTTTGAAAATCCATCTTGTAATTGTAACCTCTGGTTATGAGTCTACCTTCGTGTCGGCCTACCTTTGTGTTTTGGATCTGAGCCCTCATTTGTGTCGGCATTTCTTTTGAAAATCCATCATGTGATGGAAACCTCTGGTTATGAGTCCGCCTTCGTGTCGGCCTACCTTTGTGTTTTGGATCTGAGTCCGCCTTTGTGTCAGAATTTCTTTTGAAAATCCATCTTGTGATGGTAACCTCTGGTTATAAGTCCGCCTATGTGTCGGCCTACCTTTGTGTTTTGGATCTGAGCCCGCATTTGTGTCGGCATTTCTTTTGAAAATCCATCTTGTGATGGTAACCTCTGGTTATGAGTCCGCCTTCGTGTCGGCCTACCTTTGTGTTTTGGATCTGAGTCCGCCTTTGTGTCAGAATTTCTTTTGAAAATCCATATTGTGATGGTAACCTCTGGTTATGAGTCCGCCTATGTGTCGGCCTACCTTTGTGTTTTGGATCTGAGCCCACATTTGTGTCGGCATTTCTTTTGAAAATCCATCTTGTGATGGTAACCTCTGATTATGAGTCTGCCTTCGCGACGGCCTAACTTTGTGTTTTAGATCTGAGTCCGCATTCGTGTCGGAATTTCTTTTGAAAATCCATCTTGTGATGGTAACCTCTGGTTATGAGTCCGCCTTCGTGTCGGCCTACCATTGTGTTTTGGATCTGAGCCCGCATTTGTGTCGGCATTCCTTTTTAAAATCCATCTTGTGATGGTAACCTCTGGTTATGAGTTCGCCTTCGTGTCGGCCTACCTTTGTGTTTTAGATCTGAGTCCGCCTTCGTGTCAGCATTCCTTTTGAAAATCCATCTTGTGCTGGTAACCTCTGGTTATAAGTCCGCCTTCGTGTCGGCCTACCTTTGTGTTTTGGATCTGAGCCCGCATTTGTGTCGGCATTTCTTTTGAAAATCCATCTTGTGATGGTAACCTCTGGTTATAAGCCCGCCTTCGTGTCGGCCTACCTTTGTGTTTTGGATCTGAACCCGCATTTGTGTCGGCATTTCTTTTGGAAATCCATCTTGTGATGGTAACCTCTGGTTATGAGTCCGCCTATGTGTCGGCCTACCTTTGTGTTTGGGATCTGAGCCCGCATTTGTGTCGGCATTTCTTTCGAAAATGCATCTTGTGATGGTAACCTCTGATTATGAGTCCGCCTTCGTGTCGGCCTACCTTTGTGTTTAAGATCTGAGTCCGCCTTCGTGTCGGAATTTCTTTTGAAAATCCATCTTGTGATGGTAACTCTGGTTATGAGTCCCCCTTCATGTCGGCCTACCTTTGTGTTTTGGATCTGAGCCTGCATTTGTGTCGGCATTCCTTTTGAAAATCCATCTTGTGCTGGTAACCTCTAGTTATGAGTCCGCCTTCGTGTCGTCCTCCCTTTGTGTTTTGGATCTGAGTCCGCCTTCGTGTCGGCATTTCTTTTTAAAATCCATCTTGTGATGGTAACCTCTGGTTATGAGTCCGCCTTCGTGTCAGCCTACCTTTATGTTTTGGATCTGAGTCTGCCTTTATGTCGGCATTCCTTTGGGAAATCCATCTTGTGATGGTAACCTCTGGTTATGAGTCCGCCTTCGTGTCGGCTTACCTTTGTGTTTTGGATCTGAGTCCGCCTTCGTGTATGCATTCCTTTTTAAAATCCATCTTGTGATGGTAACCTCTGGTTATGAGTCTGCCTTCGTGTCGGCCTACCTTTGTGTTTTGGATCTGAGTCAGCCTTCGTGTTGGCATTCCTTTTGAAAATCCATCTTGTGATGGTAACCTCTGGTTATGAGTTCGCCTTCGTGTCGGTCTACCTTTGTGTTTGGGATCTGAGTCTGCCTTCTTATCAGCATTCCTTTTGAAAAACTATCTTGTGATGGTAACCTATGGTTATGAGTCTGCCTTCGTGTCGGCCTACCCTTGGGTTTTGGATATGATTCCACCTTCGTGTCGGCATTCCTTTTGAAAATCCATCTTGTAATGGTAACCTCTGGTTATGAGTCTACCTTCGTGTTGGCCTACCTTTGTGTTTTGGATCTGAGCCCTCATTTGTGTCGGTATTTCTTTTGAAAATCCATCATGTGATGGTAACCTCTGGTTATGAGTCCGCCTTCGTGTCGGCCTACCTTTGTGTTTTGGATCTGAGTCCGCCTTTGTGTCAGAATTTCTTTTGAAAATCCATCTTGTGATGGTAACCTCTGGTTATGAGTCCGCCTATGTGTCGGCCTACCTTTGTGTTTTGGATCTGAGCCCGCATTTGTGTCGGCATTTCTTTTGAAAATCCATCTTGTGATGGTAACCTCTGATTATGAGTCTGCCTTCGTGACGGCCTAACTTTGTGTTTTAGATCTGAGTCCGCATCCGTGTCGGAATTTCTTTTGAAAATCCATCTTGTGATGGAAACCTCTGGTTATGAGTCCGCCTTCGTGTCGGCTTACCTTTGTGTTTTGGATCTGAGCCCGCATTTGTGTCGGCATTCCTTTTTAAAATCCATCTTGTGATGGTAACCTCTGGTTATGAGTTCGCCTTCGTGTCGGCCTACCTTTGTGTTTTAGATCTGAGTCCGCCTTCGTGTCGGCATTCCTTTTGAAAATCCATCTTGTGCTGGTAACCTCTGGTTATAAGTCCGCCTTCGTGTCGGCCTACCTTTGTGTTTTGGATCTGAGCCCGCATTTGTGTCGGCATTTCTTTTGAAAATCCATCTTGTGATGGTAACCTCTGGTTATAAGCCCGCCTTCGTGTCGGCCTACCTTTGTGTTTTGGATCTGAGCCCGCATTTGAGTCGGCATTTCTTTTGGAAATCCATCTTGTGATGGTAACCTCTGGTTATTAGTCCGCCTATGTGTCGGCCTACCTTTGTTATTGGGATCTGAGCCCGCATTTGTGTCGGCATTTCTTTTGAAAATCCATCTTGTGATGGTAACCTCTGATTATGAGTCCGCCTTCGTGTCGGCCTACCTTTGAGTTTAAGATCTGAGTCCGCCTTCGTGTCGGAATTTCTTTTGAAAATCCATCTTGTGATGGTAACTCTGGTTATGAGTCCCCCTTCATGTCGGCCTACCTTTGTGTTTTGGATCTGAGCCTGCATTTGTGTCGGCATTCCTTTTTAAAATCCATCTTGTGATGGTAACCTCTAGTTATGAGTTCGCCTTCGTGTCGGCCTACCTTTGTGTTTTGGATCTGAGTCCGCCTTTGTGACAAAATTTCTTTTGAAAATCCATCTTGCGATGGTAACCTCTGGTTATGAGTCCGCCTATGTGTCGGCTACCTTTGTCTTTTGGATCTGAGCCCGCATTTGTGTTGGCATTTATTTTGAAAATCCATCTTGTGATGGTAACCTCTGATTATGAGTCCGCCTTCGTGTCGGCCTACCTTTGTGTTTTAGATCTGAGTCCGCCTTCGTGTCGGAATTTCTTTTGAAAATCCATCTTGCGATGGTAACCTCTGGTTATGAGTCCGCCTATGTGTCGGCCTACCTTTGTCTTTTGGATCTGAGCCCGCATTTGTGTTGGCATTTATTTTGAAAATCCATCTTGTGATGGTAACCTCTGATTATGAGTCCGCCTTCGTGTCGGCCTACTTTTGTGTTTTAGATCTGAGCCCGCATTTGTGTCGGCATTTCTTTTGAAAATCCATCTTGTGATGGTAACCTCTGATTATGAGTCTGCCTTCGTGACGGCCTAACTTTGTGTTTTAGATCTGAGTCCGCATCCGTGTCGGAATTTCTTTTGAAAATCCATCTTGTGATGGAAACCTCTGGTTATGAGTCCGCCTTCGTGTCGGCTTACCTTTGTGTTTTGGATCTGAGCCCGCATTTGTGTCGGCATTCCTTTTTAAAATCCATCTTGTGATGGTAACCTCTGGTTATAAGCCCGCCTTCGTGTCGGCCTACCTTTGTGTTTTGGATCTGAGTCCGCCTTCGTGTCGGCATTCCTTTTGAAAATCCATCTTGTGATGGTAACCTCTGGTTATGAGTCTGCCTTCGTGACGGCCTTACTTTGTGTTTTAGATCTGAGTCCGCATCCGTGTCGGAATTTCTTTTGAAAATCCATCTTGTGATGGAAACCTCTGGTTATGAGTCCGCCTTCGTGTCGGCTTACCTTTGTGTTTTGGATCTGAGCCCGCATTTGTGTCGGCATTCCTTTTTAAAATCCATCTTGTGATGGTAACCTCTGGTTATGAGTTCGCCTTCGTGTCGGCCTACCTTTGTGTTTTAGATCTGAGTCCGCCTTCGTGTCGGCATTCCTTTTGAAAATCCATCTTGTGCTGGTAACCTCTGGTTATAAGTCCGCCTTCGTGTCGGCCTACCTTTGTGTTTTGGATCTGAGCCCGCATTTGTGTCGGCATTTCTTTTGAAAATCCATCTTGTGATGGTAACCTCTGGTTATAAGCCCGCCTTCGTGTCGGCCTACCTTTGTGTTTTGGATCTGAGCCCGCATTTGTGTCGGCATTTCTTTTGGAAATCCATCTTGTGATGGTAACCTCTGGTTATTAGTCCGCCTATGTGTCGGCCTACCTTTGTTATTGGGATCTGAGCCCGCATTTGTGTCGGCATTTCTTTTGAAAATCCATCTTGTGATGGTAACCTCTGATTATGAGTCCGCCTTCGTGTCGGCCTACCTTTGAGTTTAAGATCTTAGTCCGCCTTCGTGTCGGAATTTCTTTTGAAAATCCATCTTGTGATGGTAACTCTGGTTATGAGTCCCCCTTCATGTCGGCCTACCTTTGTGTTTTGGATCTGAGCCTGCATTTGTGTCGGCATTCCTTTTTAAAATCCATCTTGTGATGGTAACCTCTAGTTATGAGTTCGCCTTCGTGTCGGCCTACCTTTGTGTTTTGGATCTGAGTCCGCCTTTGTGACAAAATTTCTTTTGAAAATCCATCTTGCGATGGTAACCTCTGGTTATGAGTCCGCCTATGTGTCGGCCTACCTTTGTCTTTTGGATCTGAGCCCGCATTTGTGTTGGCATTTATTTTGAAAATCCATCTTGTGATGGTAACCTCTGATTATGAGTCCGCCTTCGTGTCGGCCTACCTTTGTGTTTTAGATCTGAGTCCGCCTTCGTGTCGGAATTTCTTTTGAAAATCCATCTTGCGATGGTAACCTCTGGTTATGAGTCCGCCTATGTGTCGGCCTACCTTTGTCTTTTGGATCTGAGCCCGCATTTGTGTTGGCATTTATTTTGAAAATCCATCTTGTGATGGTAACCTCTGATTATGAGTCCGCCTTCGTGTCGGCCTACCTTTGTGTTTTAGATCTGAGCCCGCATTTGTGTCGGCATTTCTTTTGAAAATCCATCTTGTGATGGTAACCTCTGATTATGAGTCTGCCTTCGTGACGGCCTAACTTTGTGTTTTAGATCTGAGTCCGCATCCGTGTCGGAATTTCTTTTGAAAATCCATCTTGTGATGGAAACCTCTGGTTATGAGTCCGCCTTCGTGTCGGCTTACCTTTGTGTTTTGGATCTGAGCCCGCATTTGTGTCGGCATTCCTTTTTAAAATCCATCTTGTGATGGTAACCTCTGGTTATAAGCCCGCCTTCGTGTCGGCCTACCTTTGTGTTTTGGATCTGAGTCCGCCTTCGTGTCGGCATTCCTTTTGAAAATCCATCTTGTGCTGGTAACCTCTGGTTATAAGTCCGCCTTCGTGTCGGCCTACCTTTGTGTTTTGGATCTGAGCCCGCATTTGTGTCGGCATTTCTTTTGGAAATCCATCTTGTGATGGTAACCTCTGGTTATTAGTCCGCCTATGTGTCGGCCTACCTTTGTTATTGGGATCTGAGCCCGCATTTGTGTCGGCATTTCTTTTGAAAATCCATCTTGTGATGGTAACCTCTGATTATGAGTCCGCCTTCGTGTCGGCCTACCTTTGAGTTTAAGATCTGAGTCCGCCTTCGTGTCGGAATTTCTTTTGAAAATCCATCTTGTGATGGTAACTCTGGTTATGAGTCCCCCTTCATGTCGGCCTACCTTTGTGTTTTGGATCTGAGCCTGCATTTGTGTCGGCATTCCTTTTTAAAATCCATCTTGTGATGGTAACCTCTAGTTATGAGTTCGCCTTCGTGTCGGCCTACCTTTGTGTTTTGGATCTGAGTCCGCCTTTGTGACAAAATTTCTTTTGAAAATCCATCTTGCGATGGTAACCTCTGGTTATGAGTCCGCCTATGTGTCGGCCTACCTTTGTCTTTTGGATCTGAGCCCGCATTTGTGTTGGCATTTATTTTGAAAATCCATCTTGTGATGGTAACCTCTGATTATGAGTCCGCCTTCGTGTCGGCCTACCTTTGTGTTTTAGATCTGAGTCCGCCTTCGTGTCGGAATTTCTTTTGAAAATCCATCTTGCGATGGTAACCTCTGGTTATGAGTCCGCCTATGTGTCGGCCTACCTTTGTCTTTTGGATCTGAGCCCGCATTTGTGTTGGCATTTATTTTGAAAATCCATCTTGTGATGGTAACCTCTGATTATGAGTCCGCCTTCGTGTCGGCCTACCTTTGTGTTTTAGATCTGAGTCCGCCTTCGTGTCGGAATTTCTTTTGAAAATCCATCTTGCGATGGTAACCTCTGGTTATGAGTCCGCCTATGTGTCGGCCTACCTTTGTCTTTTGGATCTGAGCCCGCATTTGTGTTGGCATTTATTTTGAAAATCCATCTTGTGATGGTAACCTCTGATTATGAGTCCGCCTTCGTGTCGGCCTACCTTTGTGTTTTAGATCTGAGCCCGCATTTGTGTCGGCATTTCTTTTGAAAATCCATCTTGTGATGGTAACCTCTGATTATGAGTCTGCCTTCGTGACGGCCTAACTTTGTGTTTTAGATCTGAGTCCGCATCCGTGTCGGAATTTCTTTTGAAAATCCATCTTGTGATGGAAACCTCTGGTTATGAGTCCGCCTTCGTGTCGGCTTACCTTTGTGTTTTGGATCTGAGCCCGCATTTGTGTCGGCATTCCTTTTTAAAATCCATCTTGTGATGGTAACCTCTGGTTATAAGCCCGCCTTCGTGTCGGCCTACCTTTGTGTTTTGGATCTGAGTCCGCCTTCGTGTCGGCATTCCTTTTGAAAATCCATCTTGTGCTGGTAACCTCTGGTTATAAGTCCGCCTTCGTGTCGGCCTACCTTTGTGTTTTGGATCTGAGCCCGCATTTGTGTCGGCATTTCTTTTGAAAATCCATCTTGTGATGGTAACCTCTGGTTATAAGCCCGCCTTCGTGTCGGCCTACCTTTGTGTTTTGGATCTGAGCCCGCATTTGTGTCGGCATTTCTTTTGGAAATCCATCTTGTGATGGTAACCTCTGGTTATTAGTCCGCCTATGTGTCGGCCTACCTTTGTGTTTGGGATCTGAGCCCGCATTTGTGTCGGCATTTCTTTTGAAAATCCATCTTGTGATGGTAACCTCTGATTATGAGTCCGCCTTCGTGTCGGCCTACCTTTGTGTTTTAGATCTGAGTCCGCCTTCGTGTCGGAATTTCTTTTGAAAATCCATCTTGCGATGGTAACCTCTGGTTATGAGTCCGCCTATGTGTCGGCCTACCTTTGTCTTTTGGATCTGAGCCCGCATTTGTGTTGGCATTTATTTTGAAAATCCATCTTGTGATGGTAACCTCTGATTATGAGTCCGCCTTCGTGTCGGCCTACCTTTGTGTTTTAGATCTGAGCCCGCATTTGTGTCGGCATTTCTTTTGAAAATCCATCTTGTGATGGTAACCTCTGATTATGAGTCTGCCTTCGTGACGGCCTAACTTTGTGTTTTAGATCTGAGTCCGCATCCGTGTCGGAATTTCTTTTGAAAATCCATCTTGTGATGGAAACCTCTGGTTATGAGTCCGCCTTCGTGTCGGCTTACCTTTGTGTTTTGGATCTGAGCCCGCATTTGTGTCGGCATTCCTTTTTAAAATCCATCTTGTGATGGTAACCTCTGGTTATAAGCCCGCCTTCGTGTCGGCCTACCTTTGTGTTTTGGATCTGAGTCCGCCTTCGTGTCGGCATTCCTTTTGAAAATCCATCTTGTGCTGGTAACCTCTGGTTATAAGTCCGCCTTCGTGTCGGCCTACCTTTGTGTTTTGGATCTGAGCCCGCATTTGTGTCGGCATTTCTTTTGAAAATCCATCTTGTGATGGTAACCTCTGGTTATAAGCCCGCCTTCGTGTCGGCCTACCTTTGTGTTTTGGATCTGAGCCCGCATTTGTGTCGGCATTTCTTTTGGAAATCCATCTTGTGATGGTAACCTCTGGTTATTAGTCCGCCTATGTGTCGGCCTACCTTTGTGTTTGGGATCTGAGCCCGCATTTGTGTCGGCATTTCTTTTGAAAATCCATCTTGTGATGGTAACCTCTGATTATGAGTCCGCCTTCGTGTCGGCCTACCTTTGTGTTTAAGATCTGAGTCCACCTTCGTGTCGGAATTTCTTTTGAAAATCCATCTTGTGATGGTAACTCTGGTTATGAGTCCCCCTTCATGTCGGCCTACCTTTGTGTTTTGGATCTGAGCCTGCATTTGTGTCGGCATTCCTTTTTAAAATCCATCTTGTGATGGTAACCTCTAGTTATGAGTTCGCCTTCGTGTCGGCCTACCTTTGTGTTTTGGATCTGAGTCCGCCTTTGTGACAAAATTTCTTTTGAAAATCCATCTTGCGATGGTAACCTCTGGTTATGAGTCCGCCTATGTGTCGGCCTACCTTTGTCTTTTGGATCTGAGCCCGCATTTGTGTTGGCATTTATTTTGAAAATCCATCTTGTGATGGTAACCTCTGATTATGAGTCCGCCTTCGTGTCGGCCTACCTTTGTGTTTTAGATCTGAGTCCGCCTTCGTGTCAGAATTTCTTTTGAAAATCCATCTTGTGATGGTAACCTCAGGTTATGAGTCCGCCTTCGTGTCGGCCTACCTTTGTGTTTTGGATCTGAGCCCGCATTTGTGTCGGCATTCCTTTTTAAAATCCATCTTGTAATGGTAACCTATGGTTATGAGTTCGCCTTCGTGTCGGCCTACATTTGTGTTTTAGATCTGAGTCCGCCTTCGTGTCGGCATTCCTTTTGAAAATCCATCTTGTGCTGGTAACCTCTGGTTATAAGTCCGCCTTCGTGTCGGCCTACCTTTGTGTTTTGGATCTGATCCCGCATTTGTGTCGGCATTTCTTTTGAAAATCCATGTTGTGATGGTAACATCTGGTTATGAGTTCGCCTTCGTGTCGGCCTACCTTTGTGTTTTAGATCTGAGTCCGCCTTCGTGTCGGCATTCCTTTTGAAAATCAATCTTGTGATGGTAACCTTTGGTTATAAGTCCGCCTTCGTGTCGGCCTACCTTTGTGTTTTGGATCTGAGTCCACCTTCGTGTCGACATTCCTTTTGAAAATCCATCTTGTGATGGTAACCTCTGGTTATAAGTCCGCCTTCGTGTCGGCCTACCTTTGTGTTTTGGATCTGAGTCCGCCTTCGTGTATGCATTCCTTTTTAAATCCATCTTGTGATGGTAACCTCTGGTTATGAGTCTGCCTTCGTGTCGGCCTACCTATGTGTTTTGGATCTGAGTCAGCCTTCGTGTCGGCATTCCTTTTGAAAATCCATCTTGTGATGGTAACCTCTGGTTATGAGTTCGACTTCGTGTCGGTCTACCTTTGTGTTTGGGATCTGAGTCCGCCTTCTTATCAGCATTCCTTTTAAAAAACTATCTTGTGATGGTAACCTATGGTTATGAGTCTGCCTTCGTGCCGGCCTACCCTTGTGTTTTGGATATGAGTCCACCTTCGTGTCGGCATTCCTTTTGAAAATCCATCTTGTAATGGTAACCTCTGGTTATGAGTCTACCTTCGTGTCGGCCTACCTTTGTGTTTTGGATCTGAGCCCTCATTTGTGTCGGCATTTCTTTTGAAAATCCATCTTGTGATGGTAACCTCTGGTTATGAGTCCGCCTTCGTGTCGGCCTACCTTTGTGTTTTGGATCTGAGTCCGCCTTTGTGTCAGAATTTCTTTTGAAAATCCATCTTGTGATGGTAACCTCTGGTTATGAGTCCGCCTATGTGTCGGCCTACCTTTGGGTTTTGGATCTGAGCCCGCATTTGTGTCGGCATTTCTTTTGAAAATCCATCTTGTACTGGTAACCTCTGATTATGAGTCGGCCTTCGTGTCGGCCTACCTTTGTGTTTAAGATCTGAGTCCGCCTTCATGTCGGAATTTCTTTTGAAAATCCATCTTGTGATGGTAACTCTGGTTATGAGTCCCCCTTCGTGTCGGCCTACCTTTGTGTTTTGGATCTGAGCCCGCATTTGTGTCGACATTCCTTTTTAAAATCCATCTTGTGATGGCAACCTCTGGTTATGAGTTCGCCTTCGTGTCGGCCTACCTTTGTGTTTTGGATCTGAGCCCGCATTTGTGTCGGCATTTCTTTTGAAAATCCATCTTGTGATGGTAACCTCTGGTTATGAGTTCGCCTATGTGTCGGCCTACCTTTGTGTTTTGGATCTGAGCCCGCATTTGTGTCGGCATTTCTTTTGAAAATCCATCTTGTGATGGTAACCTCTGATTATGAGTCTGCCTTCGTGACGGCCTAACTTTGTGTTTTAGATCTGAGTCCGCATTCGTGTCGGAATTTCTTTTGAAAATCCATCTTGTTATGGTAACCTCTGGTTATGAGTCCGCCTTCGTGTCGGCCTACCTTTGTGTTTTGGATCTGAGCCCGCATTTGTGTCGGCATTCCTTTTTAAAATCCATCTTGTGATGGTAACCTCTGGTTATGAGTTCGCCTTCGTGTCGGCCTACCTTTGTGTTTTGGATCTGAGCCCGCATTTGTGTCGGCATTTCTTTTGAAAATCCATCTTGTGATGGTAACCTCTGGTTATGAGTCCGCCTATGTGTCGGCCTACCTTTGTGTTTTGGATTTGAGCCCGCATTTGTGTCGGCATTTCTTTTGAAAATCCATCTTGTGATGGTAACCTCTGATTATGAGTCTGCCTTCGTGACGGCCTAACTTTGTGTTTTAGATCTGAGTCCGCATTCGTGTCGGAATTTCTTTTGAAAATCCATCTTGTGATGGTAACCTCTGGTTATGAGTCCGCCTTCGTGTCGGCCTACCTTTGTGTTTTGGATCTGAGCCCGCATTTGTGTCGACATTCCTTTTTAAAATCCATCTTGTGATGGCAACCTCTGGTTATGAGTTCTCCTTCGTGTCGGCCTACCTTTGTGTTTTGGATCTGAGCCCGCATTTGTGTCGGCATTTCTTTCGAAAATCCATCTTGTGATGGTAACCTCTGGTTATGAGTCCGCCTATGTGTTGGCCTACCTTTGTCTTTTGGATCTGAGCCCGCATTTGTGTTGGCATTTATTTTGAAAATCCATCTTGTGATGGTAACCTCTGATTATGAGTCCGCCTTCGTGTCGGCCTACCTTTGTGTTTTAGATCTGAGTCCGCCTTCGTGTCGGAATTTCTTTTGAAAATCCATCTTGCGATGGTAACCTCTGGTTATGAGTCCGCCTATGTGTCGGCCTACCTTTGTCTTTTGGATCTGAGCCCGCATTTGTGTTGGCATTTATTTTGAAAATCCATCTTGTGATGGTAACCTCTGATTATGAGTCCGCCTTCATGTCGGCCTACCTTTGTGTTTTAGATCTGAGCCCGCATTTGTGTCGGCATTTCTTTTGAAAATCCATCTTGTGATGGTAACCTCTGATTATGAGTCTGCCTTCGTGACGGCCTAACTTTGTGTTTTAGATCTGAGTCCGCATCCGTGTCGGAATTTCTTTTGAAAATCCATCTTGTGATGGAAACCTCTGGTTATGAGTCCGCCTTCGTGTCGGCTTACCTTTGTGTTTTGGATCTGAGCCCGCATTTGTGTCGGCATTCCTTTTTAAAATCCATCTTGTGATGGTAACCTCTGGTTATAAGCCCGCCTTCGTGTCGGCCTACCTTTGTGTTTTGGATCTGAGTCCGCCTTCGTGTCGGCATTCCTTTTGAAAATCCATCTTGTGCTGGTAACCTCTGGTTATAAGTCCGCCTTCGTGTCGGCCTACCTTTGTGTTTTGGATCTGAGCCCGCATTTGTGTCGGCATTTCTTTCGAAAATCCATCTTGTGATGGTAACCTCTGGTTATGAGTCCGCCTATGTGTTGGCCTACCTTTGTCTTTTGGATCTGAGCCCGCATTTGTGTTGGCATTTATTTTGAAAATCCATCTTGTGATGGTAACCTCTGATTATGAGTCCGCCTTCGTGTCGGCCTACCTTTGTGTTTTAGATCTGAGTCCGCCTTCGTGTCGGAATTTCTTTTGAAAATCCATCTTGCGATGGTAACCTCTGGTTATGAGTCCGCCTATGTGTCGGCCTACCTTTGTCTTTTGGATCTGAGCCCGCATTTGTGTTGGCATTTATTTTGAAAATCCATCTTGTGATGGTAACCTCTGATTATGAGTCCGCCTTCATGTCGGCCTACCTTTGTGTTTTAGATCTGAGCCCGCATTTGTGTCGGCATTTCTTTTGAAAATCCATCTTGTGATGGTAACCTCTGATTATGAGTCTGCCTTCGTGACGGCCTAACTTTGTGTTTTAGATCTGAGTCCGCATCCGTGTCGGAATTTCTTTTGAAAATCCATCTTGTGATGGAAACCTCTGGTTATGAGTCCGCCTTCGTGTCGGCTTACCTTTGTGTTTTGGATCTGAGCCCGCATTTGTGTCGGCATTCCTTTTTAAAATCCATCTTGTGATGGTAACCTCTGGTTATAAGCCCGCCTTCGTGTCGGCCTACCTTTGTGTTTTGGATCTGAGTCCGCCTTCGTGTCGGCATTCCTTTTGAAAATCCATCTTGTGCTGGTAACCTCTGGTTATAAGTCCGCCTTCGTGTCGGCCTACCTTTGTGTTTTGGATCTGAGCCCGCATTTGTGTCGGCATTTCTTTTGAAAATCCATCTTGTGATGGTAACCTCTGGTTATAAGCCCGCCTTCGTGTCGGCCTACCTTTGTGTTTTGGATCTGAGCCCGCATTTGTGTCGGCATTTCTTTTGGAAATCCATCTTGTGATGGTAACCTCTGGTTATTAGTCCGCCTATGTGTCGGCCTACCTTTGTGTTTGGGATCTGAGCCCGCATTTGTGTCGGCATTTCTTTTGAAAATCCATCTTGTGATGGTAACCTCTGATTATGAGTCCGCCTTCGTGTCGGCCTACCTTTGTGTATAAGATCTGAGTCCGCCTTCGTGTCGGAATTTCTTTTGAAAATCCATCTTGTGATGGTAACTCTGGTTATGAGTCCCCCTTCATGTCGGCCTACCTTTGTGTTTTGGATCTGAGCCTGCATTTGTGTCGGCATTCCTTTTTAAAATCCATCTTGTGATGGTAACCTTTAGTTATGAGTTCGCCTTCGTGTCGGCCTACCTTTGTGTTTTGGATCTGAGTCCGCCTTTGTGACAAAATTTCTTTTGAAAATCCATCTTGCGATGGTAACCTCTGGTTATGAGTCCGCCTATGTGTCGGCCTACCTTTGTCTTTTGGATCTGAGCCCGCATTTGTGTTGGCATTTATTTTGAAAATCCATCTTGTGATGGTAACCTCTGATTATGAGTCCGCCTTCGTGTCGGCCTACCTTTGTGTTTTAGATCTGAGTCCGCCTTCGTGTCATAATTTCTTTTGAAAATCCATCTTGTGATGGTAACCTCAGGTTATGAGTCCGCCTTCGTGTCGGCCTACCTTTGTGTTTTGGATCTGAGCCTGCATTTGTGTCGGCATTCCTTTTTAAAATCCATCTTGTGATGGTAACCTATGGTTATGAGTTCGCCTTCGTGTCGGCCTACATTTGTGTTTTAGATCTGAGTCCGCATTTGTGTCGGCATTTCTTTTGAAAATCCATCTTGTGATGGTAACCTCTGGTTATGAGTCCGCCTATGTGTTGGCCTACCTTTGTCTTTTGGATCTGAGCCCGCATTTGTGTTGGCATTTATTTTGAAAATCCATCTTGTGATGGTAACCTCTGATTATGAGTCCGCCTTCGTGTCGGCCTACCTTTGTGTTTTAGATCTGAGCCCGCATTTGTGTCGGCATTTCTTTTGAAAATCCATCTTGTGATGGTAACCTCTGATTATGAGTCTGCCTTCGTGACGGCCTAACTTTGTGTTTTAGATCTGAGTCCGCATCCGTGTCGGAATTTCTTTTGAAAATCCATCTTGTGATGGAAACCTCTGGTTATGAGTCCGCCTTCGTGTCGGCTTACCTTTGTGTTTTGGATCTGAGCCCGCATTTGTGTCGGCATTCCTTTTTAAAATCCATCTTGTGATGGTAACCTCTGATTATGAGTCCGCCTTCGTGTCGGCCTACCTTTGTGTTTTAGATCTGAGTCCGCCTTCGTGTCGGAATTTCTTTTGAAAATCCATCTTGCGATGGTAACCTCTGGTTATGAGTCCGCCTATGTGTCGGCCTACCTTTGTCTTTTGGATCTGAGCCCGCATTTGTGTTGGCATTTATTTTGAAAATCCATCTTGTGATGGTAACCTCTGATTATGAGTCCGCCTTCGTGTCGGCCTACCTTTGTGTTTTAGATCTGAGCCCGCATTTGTGTCGGCATTTCTTTTGAAAATCCATCTTGTGATGGTAACCTCTGATTATGAGTCTGCCTTCGTGACGGCCTAACTTTGTGTTTTAGATCTGAGTCCGCATCCGTGTCGGAATTTCTTTTGAAAATCCATCTTGTGATGGAAACCTCTGGTTATGAGTCCGCCTTCGTGTCGGCTTACCTTTGTGTTTTGGATCTGAGCCCGCATTTGTGTCGGCATTCCTTTTTAAAATCCATCTTGTGATGGTAACCTCTGGTTATAAGCCCGCCTTCGTGTCGGCCTACCTTTGTGTTTTGGATCTGAGTCCGCCTTCGTGTCGGCATTCCTTTTGAAAATCCATCTTGTGCTGGTAACCTCTGGTTATAAGTCCGCCTTCGTGTCGGCCTACCTTTGTGTTTTGGATCTGAGCCCGCATTTGTGTCGGCATTTCTTTTGAAAATCCATCTTGTGATGGTAACCTCTGGTTATAAGCCCGCCTTCGTGTCGGCCTACCTTTGTGTTTTGGATCTGAGCCCGCATGTGTGTCGGCATTTCTTTTGGAAATCCATCTTGTGATGGTAACCTCTGGTTATTAGTCCGCCTATGTGTCGGCCTACCTTTGTGTTTGGGATCTGAGCCCGCATTTGTGTCGGCATTTCTTTTGAAAATCCATCTTGTGATGGTAACCTCTGATTATGAGTCCGCCTTCGTGTCGGCCTACCTTTGTGTATAAGATCTGAGTCCGCCTTCGTGTCGGAATTTCTTTTGAAAATCCATCTTGTGATGGTAACTCTGGTTATGAGTCCCCCTTCATGTCGGCCTACCTTTGTGTTTTGGATCTGAGCCTGCATTTGTGTCGGCATTCCTTTTTAAAATCCATCTTGTGATGGTAACCTTTAGTTATGAGTTCGCCTTCGTGTCGGCCTACCTTTGTGTTTTGGATCTGAGTCCGCCTTTGTGACAAAATTTCTTTTGAAAATCCATCTTGCGATGGTAACCTCTGGTTATGAGTCCGCCTATGTGTCGGCCTACCTTTGTCTTTTGGATCTGAGCCCGCATTTGTGTTGGCATTTATTTTGAAAATCCATCTTGTGATGGTAACCTCTGATTATGAGTCCGCCTTCGTGTCGGCCTACCTTTGTGTTTTAGATCTGAGTCCGCCTTCGTGTCATAATTTCTTTTGAAAATCCATTTTGTGATGGTAACCTCAGGTTATGAGTCCGCCTTCGTGTCGGCCTACCTTTGTGTTTTGGATCTGAGCCCGCATTTGTGTCGGCATTCCTTTTTAAAATCCATCTTGTGATGGTAACCTATGGTTATGAGTTCGCCTTCGTGTCGGCCTACATTTGTGTTTTAGATCTGAGTCCGCCTTCGTGTCGGCATTCCTTTTGAAAATCCATCTTGTGCTGGTAACCTCTGGTTATAAGTCCGCCTTCGTGTCGGCCTACCTTTGTGTTTTGGATCTGATCCCGCATTTGTGTCGGCATTTCTTTTGAAAATCCATGTTGTGATGGTAACCTCTGGTTATGAGTTCACCTTCGTGTCGGCCTACCTTTTTGTTTTGGATCTGAGCCCGCATTTGTGTCGGCATTCCTTTTTAAAATCCATCTTGTGATGGTAACCTCTGGTTATGAGTTCGCCTTCGTGTCGGCCTACCTTTGTGTTTTGGATCTGAGCCCGCATTTGTGTCAGAATTTCTTTTGAAAATCCATCTTGTGATGGTAACCTCTGGTTATGAGTCCGCCTATGTGTCGGCCTACCTTTGGGTTTTGGATCTGAGCCCGCATTTGTGTCGGCATTTCTTTTGAAAATCCATCTTGTGATGGTAACCTCTGATTATGAGTCGGCCTTCGTGTCGGCCTTCCTATGTGTTTTGGATCTGAGTCAGCCTTCGTGTCGGCATTCCTTTTGAAAATCCATCTTGTGATGGTAACCTCTGGTTATGAGTTCGACTTCGTGTCGGTCTACCTTTGTGTTTGGGATCTGAGTCCGCCTTCTTATCAGCATTCCTTTTGAAAAACTATCTTGTGATGGTAACTTATGGTTATGAGTCTGCCTTCGTGTCGGCCTACCCTTGTGTTTTGGATATGAGTCCACCTTCGTGTCGGCATTCCTTTTGAAAATCCATCTTGTAATGGTAACCTCTGGTTATGAGTCTACCTTCGTGTCGGCCTACCTTTGTGTTTTGGATCTGAGCCCTCATTTGTGTCGGCATTTCTTTTGAAAATCCATCTTGTGATGGTAACCTCTGGTTATGAGTCCGCCTTCGTGTCGGCCTACCTTTGTGTGTTGGATCTGAGTCCGCCTTTGTGTCAGAATTTCTTTTGAAAATCCATCTTGTGATGGTAACCTCTGGTTATGAGTCCGCCTATGTGTCGGCCTACCTTTGGGTTTTGGATCTGAGCCCGCATTTGTGTCGGCATTTCTTTTGAAAATCCATCTTGTGATGGTAACCTCAGATTATGAGTCGGCCTTCGTGTCGGCCTACCTTTGTGTTTAAGATCTGAGTCCGCCTTCATGTCGGAATTTCTTTTGAAAATCCATCTTGTGATGGTAACTCTGATTATGAGTCCCCCTTCGTGTCGGCCTACCTTTGTGTTTTGGATCTGAGCCCGCATTTGTGTCGACATTCCTTTTTAAAATCCATCTTGTGATGGCAACCTCTGGTTATGAGTTCGCCTTCGTGTCGGCCTACCTTTGTGTTTTGGATCTGAGCCCGCATTTGTGTCGGCATTTCTTTTGAAAATCCATCTTGTGATGGTAACCTCTGGTTATGAGTCCGCCTATGTGTCGGCCTACCTTTGTGTTTTGGATCTGAGCCCGCATTTGTGTCGGCATTTCTTTTGAAAATCCATCTTGTGATGGTAACCTCTGATTATGAGTCTGCCTTCGTGACGGCCTAACTTTGTGTTTTAGATCTGAGTCCGCATTCGTGTCGGAATTTCTTTTGAAAATCCATCTTGTTATGGTAACCTCTGGTTATGAGTCCGCCTTCGTGTCGGCCTACCTTTGTGTTTTGGATCCGAGCCCGCATTTGTGTCGGCATTCCTTTTTAAAATCCATCTTGTGATGGTAACCTCTGGTTATGAGTTCGCCTTCGTGTCGGCCTACCTTTGTGTTTTGGATCTGAGCCCGCATTTGTGTCGGCATTTCTTTTGAAAATCCATCTTGTGATGGTAACCTCTGGTTATGAGTCCGCCTATGTGTCGGCCTACCTTTGTGTTTTGGATTTGAGCCCGCATTTGTGTCGGCATTTCTTTTGAAAATCCATCTTGTGATGGTAACCTCTGATTATGAGTCTGCCTTCGTGACGGCCTAACTTTGTGTTTTAGATCTGAGTCCGCATTCGTGTCGGAATTTCTTTTGAAAATCCATCTTGTGATGGTAACCTCTGGTTATGAGTCCGCCTTCGTGTCGGCCTACCTTTGTGTTTTGGATCTGAGCCCGCATTTGTGTCGGCATTCCTTTTTAAAATCCATCTTGTGATGGCAACCTCTGGTTATGAGTTCGCCTTCGTGTCGGCCTACCTTTGTGTTTTGGATCTGAGCCCGCATTTGTGTCGGCATTTCTTTTGAAAATCCATCTTGTGATGGTAACCTCTGGTTATGAGTCCGCCTATGTGTCGGCCTACCTTTGTGTTTTGGATCTGAGCCCGCATTTGTGTCGGCATTTCTTTTGAAAATCCATCTTGTGATGGTAACCTCTGATTATGAGTCTGCCTTCGTGACGGCCTAACTTTGTGTTTTAGATCTGAGTCCGCATTCGTGTCGGAATTTCTTTTGAAAATCCATCTTGTTATGGTAACCTCTGGTTATGAGTCCGCCTTCGTGTCGGCCTACCTTTGTGTTTTGGATCTGAGCCCGCATTTGTGTCGGCATTCCTTTTTAAAATCCATCTTGTGATGGTAACCTCTGGTTATGAGTTCGCCTTCGTGTCGGCCTACCTTTGTGTTTTGGATCTGAGCCCGCATTTGTGTCGGCATTTCTTTTGAAAATCCATCTTGTGATGGTAACCTCTGGTTATGAGTCCGCCTATGTGTCGGCCTACCTTTGTGTTTTGGATTTGAGCCCGCATTTGTGTCGGCATTTCTTTTGAAAATCCATCTTGTGATGGTAACCTCTAATTATGAGTCTGCCTTCGTGACGACCTAACTTTGTGTTTTAGATCTGAGTCCGCATTCGTGTCGGAATTTCTTTTGAAAATCCATCTTGTGATGGTAACCTCTGGTTATGAGTCCGCCTTCGTGTCGGCCTACCTTTGTGTTTTGGATCTGAGCCCGCATTTGTGTCGACATTCCTTTTTAAAATCCATCTTGTGATGGCAACCTCTGGTTATGAGTTCTCCTTCGTGTCAGCCTACCTTTGTGTTTTGGATCTGAGCCCGCATTTGTGTCGGCATTTCTTTCGAAAATCCATCTTGTGATGGTAACCTCTGGTTATGAGTCCGCCTATGTGTCGGCCTACCTTTGTGTTTTGGATCTGAGCCCGCATTTGTGTCGGCATTTCTTTTGAAAATCCATCTTGTGATGGTAACCTCTGATTATGAGTCTGCCTTCGTGACGACCTAACTTTGTGTTTTAGATATGAGTCCGCATTCGTGTCAGAATTTCTTTTGAAAATCCATCTTGTGATGGTAACCTCAGGTTATGAGTCCGCCTTCGTGTCGGCCTACCTTTGTGTTTTGGATCTGAGCCCGCATTTGTGTCGGCATTCCTTTTTAAAATCCATCTTGTGATGGTAACCTATGGTTATGAGTTCGCCTTCGTGTCGGCCTACATTTGTGTTTTAGATCTGAGTCCGCCTTCGTGTCGGCATTCCTTTTGAAAATCCATCTTGTGCTGGTAACCTCTGGTTATAAGTCCGCCTTCGTGTCGGCCTACCTTTGTGTTTTGGATCTGATCCCGCATTTGTGTCGGCATTTCTTTTGAAAATCCATGTTGTGATGGTAACCTCTGGTTATGAGTTCGCCTTCGTGTCGGCCTACCTTTGTGTTTTAGATCTGAGTCCGCCTTCGTGTCGGCATTCCTTTTGAAAATCCATCTTGTGATGGTAACCTTTGGTTATAAGTCCGCCTTCGTGTCGGCCTACCTTTGTGTTTTGGATCTCAGTCCACCTTCGTGTCGACATTCCTTTTGAAAATCCATCTTGTGATGGTAACCTCTGGTTATAAGTCCGCCTTCGTGTCGGCCTACCTTTGTGTTTTGGATCTGAGTCCGCCTTCGTGTATGCATTCCTTTTTAAAATCCATATTGTGATGGTAACCTCTGGTTATGAGTCTGCCTTCGTGTCGGCCTACCTATGTGTTTTGGATCTGAGTCAGCCTTCGTGTCGGCATTCCTTTTGAAAATCCATCTTGTGATGGTAACCTCTGGTTATGAGTTCGACTTCGTGTCGGTCTACCTTTGTGTTTGGGATCTGAGTCCGCCTTCTTATCAGCATTCCTTTTGAAAAACTATCTTGTGATGGTAACCTATGGTTATGAGTCTGCCTTCGTGTCGGCCTACCCTTGTGTTTTGGATATGAGTCCACCTTCGTGTCGGCATTCCTTTTGAAAATCCATCTTGTAATGGTAACCTCTGGTTATGAGTCTACCTTCGTGTCGGCCTACCTTTGTGTTTTGGATCTGAGCCCTCATTTGTGTCGGCATTTCTTTTGAAAATCCATCTTGTGATGGTAACCTCTGGTTATGAGTCCGCCTTCGTGTCGGCCTACCTTTGTGTTTTGGATCTGAGTCCGCCTTTGTGTCAGAATTTCTTTTGAAAATCCATCTTGTGATGGTAACCTCTGGTTATGAGTCCGCCTATGTGTCGGCCTACCTTTGTGTTTTGGATCTGAGCCCGCATTTGTGTCGGCATTTCTTTTGAAAATCCATCTTGTGATGGTAACCTCTGATTATGAGTCGGCCTTCGTGTCGGCCTACCTTTGTGTTTAAGATCTGAGTACGCCTTCGTGTCGGAATTTCTTTTGAAAATCCATCTTGTGATGGTAACTCTGGTTATGAGTCCCCCTTCGTGTCGGCCTACCTTTGTGTTTTGGATCTGAGCCCGCATTTGTGTCGACATTCCTTTTTAAAATCCATCTTGTGATGGCAACCTCTAGTTATGAGTTCGCCTTCGTGTCGGCCTACCTTTGTGTTTTGGATCTGAGCCCGCATTTGTGTCGGCATTTCTTTTGAAAATCCATCTTGTGATGGTAACCTCTGGTTATGAGTCCGCCTATGTGTCGGCCTACCTTTGTGTTTTGGATCTGAGCCCGCATTTGTGTCGGCATTTCTTTTGAAAATCCATCTTGTGATGGTAACCTCTGATTATGAGTCTGCCTTCGTGATGGCCTAACTTTGTGTTTTAGATCTGAGTCCGCATTCGTGTCGGAATTTCTTTTGAAAATCCATCTTGTTATGGTAACCTCTGGTTATGAGTCCGCCTTCGTGTCGGCCTACCTTTGTGTTTTGGATCTGAGCCCGCATTTTTGTCGGCATTCCTTTTTAAAATCCATCTTGTGATGGTAACCTCTGGTTATGAGTTCACCTTCGTGTCGGCCTACCTTTGTGTTTTGGATCTGAGCCCGCATTTGTGTCGGCATTTCTTTTGAAAATCCATCTTGTGATGGTAACCTCTGGTTATGAGTCCGCCTATGTGTCGGCCTACCTTTGTGTTTTGGATTTGAGCCCGCATTTGTGTCGGCATTTCTTTTGAAAATCCATCTTGTGATGGTAACCTCTGATTATGAGTCTGCCTTCGTGACGGCCTAACTTTGTGTTTTAGATCTGAGTCCGCATTCGTGTCGGAATTTCTTTTGAAAATCCATCTTGTGATGGTAACCTCTGGTTATGAGTCCGCCTTCGTGTCGGCCTACCTTTGTGTTTTGGATCTGAGCCCGCATTTGTGTCGACATTCCTTTTTAAAATCCATCTTGTGATGGCAACCTCTGGTTATGAGTTCTCCTTCGTGTCGGCCTACCTTTGTGTTTTGGATCGGAGCCCGCATTTGTGTCGGCATTTCTTTTGAAAATCCATCTTGTGATGGTAACCTCTGGTTATGAGTCCGCCTATGTGTCGGCCTACCTTTGTGTTTTGGATCTGAGCCCGCATTTGTGTCGGCATTTCTTTTGAAAATCCATCTTGTGATGGTAACCTCTGATTATGAGTCTGCCTTCGTGACGACCTAACTTTGTGTTTTAGATATGAGTCCGCATTCGTGTCAGAATTTCTTTTGAAAATCCATCTTGTGATGGTAACCTCAGGTTATGAGTCCGCCTTCGTGTCGGCCTACCTTTGTGTTTTGGATCTGAGCCCGCATTTGTGTCGGCATTCCTTTTTAAAATCCATCTTGTGATGGTAACCTATGGTTATGAGTTCGCCTTCGTGTCGGCCTACATTTGTGTTTTAGATCTGAGTCCGCCTTCGTGTCGGCATTCCTTTTGAAAATCCATCTTGTGCTGGTAACCTCTGGTTATAAGTCCGCCTTCGTGTCGGCCTACCTTTGTGTTTTGGATCTGATCCCGCATTTGTGTCGGCATTTCTTTTGAAAATCCATGTTGTGATGGTAACCTCTGGTTATGAGTTCGCCTTCGTGTCGGCCTACCTTTGTGTTTTAGATCTGAGTCCGCCTTCGTGTCGGCATTCCTTTTGAAAATCCATCTTGTGATGGTAACCTTTGGTTATAAGTCCGCCTTCGTGTCGGCCTACCTTTGTGTTTTGGATCTGAGTCCACCTTCGTGTCGACATTCCTTTTGAAAATCCATCTTGTGATGGTAACCTCTGGTTATAAGTCCGCCTTCGTGTCGGCCTACCTTTGTGTTTTGGATCTGAGTCCGCCTTCGTGTATGCATTCCTTTTTAAAATCCATATTGTGATGGTAACCTCTGGTTATGAGTCTGCCTTCGTGTCGGCCTACCTATGTGTTTTGGATCTGAGTCAGCCTTCGTGTCGGCATTCCTTTTGAAAATCCATCTTGTGATGGTAACCTCTGGTTATGAGTTCGACTTCGTGTCGGTCTACCTTTGTGTTTGGGATCTGAGTCCGCCTTCTTATCAGCATTCCTTTTGAAAAACTATCTTGTGATGGTAACCTATGGTTATGAGTCTGCCTTCGTGTCGGCCTACCCTTGTGTTTTGGATATGAGTCCACCTTCGTGTCGGCATTCCTTTTGAAAATCCATCTTGTAATGGTAACCTCTGGTTATGAGTCTACCTTCGTGTCGGCCTACCTTTGTGTTTTGGATCTGAGCCCTCATTTGTGTCGGCATTTCTTTTGAAAATCCATCTTGTGATGGTAACCTCTGGTTATGAGTCCGCCTTCGTGTCGGCCTACCTTTGTGTTTTGGATCTGAGTCCGCCTTTGTGTCAAAATTTCTTTTGAAAATCCATCTTGTGATGGTAACCTCTGGTTATGAGTCCGCCTATGTGTCGGCCTACCTTTGTGTTTTGGATCTGAGCCCGCATTTGTGTCGGCATTTCTTTTGAAAATCCATCTTGTGATGGTAACCTCTGATTATGAGTCGGCCTTCGTGTCGGCCTACCTTTGTGTTTAAGATCTGAGTACGCCTTCGTGTCGGAATTTCTTTTGAAAATCCATCTTGTGATGGTAACTCTGGTTATGAGTCCCCCTTCGTGTCGGCCTACCTTTGTGTTTTGGATCTGAGCCCGCATTTGTGTCGACATTCCTTTTTAAAATCCATCTTGTGATGGCAACCTCTAGTTATGAGTTCGCCTTTGTGTCGGCCTACCTTTGTGTTTTGGATCTGAGCCCGCATTTGTGTCGGCATTTCTTTTGAAAATCCATCTTGTGATGGTAACCTCTGGTTATGAGTCCGCCTATGTGTCGGCCTACCTTTGTGTTTTGGATCTTAGCCCGCATTTGTGTCGGCATTTCTTTTGAAAATCCATCTTGTGATGGTAACCTCTGATTATGAGTCTGCCTTCGTGATGGCCTAACTTTGTGTTTTAGATCTGAGTCCGCATTCGTGTCGGAATTTCTTTTGAAAATCCATCTTGTTATGGTAACCTCTGGTTATGAGTCCGCCTTCGTGTCGGCCTACCTTTGTGTTTTGGATCTGAGCCCGCATTTTTGTCGGCATTCCTTTTTAAAATCCATCTTGTGATGGTAACCTCTGGTTATGAGTTCACCTTCGTGTCGGCCTACCTTTGTGTTTTGGATCTGAGCCCGCATTTGTGTCGGCATTTCTTTTGAAAATCCATCTTGTGATGGTAACCTCTGGTTATGAGTCCGCCTATGTGTCGGCCTACCTTTGTGTTTTGGATTTGAGCCCGCATTTGTGTCGGCATTTCTTTTGAAAATCCATCTTGTGATGGTAACCTCTGATTATGAGTCTGCCTTCGTGACGGCCTAACTTTGTGTTTTAGATCTGAGTCCGCATTCGTGTCGGAATTTCTTTTGAAAATCCATCTTGTGATGGTAACCTCTGGTTATGAGTCCGCCTTCGTGTCGGCCTACCTTTGTGTTTTGGATCTGAGCCCGCATTTGTGTCGACATTCCTTTTTAAAATCCATCTTGTGATGGCAACCTCTGGTTATGAGTTCTCCTTCGTGTCGGCCTACCTTTGTGTTTTGGATCGGAGCCCGCATTTGTGTCGGCATTTCTTTTGAAAATCCATCTTGTGATGGTAACCTCTGGTTATGAGTCCGCCTATGTGTCGGCCTACCTTTGTGTTTTGGATCTGACCCCGCATTTGTGTCGGCATTTCTTTTGAAAATCCATCTTGTGATGGTAACCTCTGATTATGAGTCTGCCTTCGTGACGGCCTAACTTTGTGTTTTAGATATGAGTCCGCATTCGTGTCGGAATTTCTTTTGAAAATCCATCTTGTGATGGTAACCTCTGGTTATGAGTCCGCCTTCGTGTCGGCCTACCTTTGTGTTTTGGATCCGAGCCCGCATTTGTGTCGGCATTCCTTTTTAAAATCCATCTTGTGATGGTAACCTCTGGTTATGAGTTCTCCTTCGTGTCGGCCTACCTTTGTGTTTTAGATCTGAGTCCGCCTTCGTGTCGGCATTCCTTTTGAAAATCCATCTTGTGCTGGTAACCTCTGGTTATAAGTTCGCCTTCGTGTCGGCCTACCTTTGTGTTTTGGATCTGAGCCCGCATTTGTGTCGGCATTTCTTTTGAAAATCCATCTTGTGATGGTAACCTCTGGTTATAAGCCCGCCTTCGTGTCGGCCTACCTTTGTGTTTTGGATCTGTGCCCGCATTTGTGTCGGCATTTCTTTTGGAAATCCATCTTGTGATGGTAACCTCTGGTTATGAGTCCGCCTTCGTGTCGGCCTACCTTTGTGTTTGGGATCTGAGCCCGCATTTGTGTCGGCATTTCTTTTGAAAATCCATCTTGTGATGGTAACCTCTGATTATGAGTCCGCCTTCGTGTCGGCCTACCTTTGTGTTTAAGATCTGAGTCCGCCTTCGTGTCGGAATTTCTTTTGAAAATCCATCTTGTGATGGTAACTCTGGTTATGAGTCCCCCTTCATGTCGGCCTACCTTTGTGTTTTGGATCTGAGCCTGCATTTGTGTCGGCATTCCTTTTTAAAATCCATCTTGTGATGGTAACCTCTAGTTATGAGTTCGCCTTCGTGTCGGCCTACCTTTGTGTTTTGGATCTGAGTCCGCCTTTGTGTCAGAATTTCTTTTGAAAATCCATCTTGCGATGGTAACCTCTGGTTTTGAGTCCGCCTATGTGTCGGCCTACCTTTGTGTTTTGGATCTGAGCCCGCATTTGTGTCGGCATTTCTTTTGAAAATCCATCTTGTGATGGTAACCTCTGATTATGAGTCCGCCTTCGTGTCGGCCTACCTTTGTGTTTTAGATCTGAGTCCGCCTTCATGTCGGAATTTCTTTTGAAAATCCATCTTGTGATGGTAACCTCAGGTTATGAGTCCGCCTTCGTGTCGGCCTACCTTTGTGTTTTGGATCTGAGCCCGCATTTGTGTCGGCATTCCTTTTTAAAATCCATCTTGTGATGGTAACCTATGGTTATGAGTTCGCCTTCGTGTCGGCCTACACTTGTGTTTTAGATCTGAGTCCGCCTTCGTGTCGGCATTCCTTTTGAAAATCCATCTTGTGCTGGTAACCTCTGGTTATAAGTCCGCCTTCGTGTCAGCCTACCTTTGTGTTTTGGATCTGAGCCCGCATTTGTGTCGGCATTTCTTTTGAAAATCCATGTTGTGATGGTAACCTCTGGTTATGAGTTCGCCTTCGTGTCGGCCTACCTTTGTGTTTTAGATCTGAGTCCGCCTTCGTGTCGGCATTCCTTTTGAAAATCCATCTTGTGATGGTAACCTCTAGTTATAAGTCCGCCTTCGTGTCGGCCTACCTTTGTGTTTTGGATCTGAGTCCACCTTCGTGTCGACATTCCTTTTGAAAATCCATCTTGTGATGGTAACCTCTGGTTATAAGTTTGCCTTCGTGTCGGCCTACCTTTGTGTTTTGGATCTGAGTCCGCCTTCGTGTCGACATTCCTTTTGAAAATCTATCTTGTGATGGTAACCTCTAGTTATGAGTCCGCCTTCGTGTCGTCATACCTTTGTGTTTTGGATCTGAGTCCGCCTTCGTGTCGGCATTTCTTTTTAAAATCCATCTTGTGCTGGTAACCTCTGGTTATGAGTCCGTCTTCGTGTCAGCCTACCTTTATGTTTTGGATCTGAGTCCGCCTTCGTGTTGGCATTCCTTTTGAAAATTCATTTTGTGATGGTAACCTCTAGTTATGAGTCCGCCTTCGTGTCGGCCTACCTTTGTGTTTAAGATCTGAGTCCGCCTTCGTGTCGGAATTTCTTTTGAAAATCCATCTTGTGATGGTAACCTCTGGTTATAAGTCCGCCTTCGTGTCGGCCTACCTTTGTGTTTTGGATCCGAGTCCGCCTTCGTGTCGACATTCCTTTTGAAAATCCATCTTGTGATGGTAACCTCTGGTTATGAGTCTGCCTCCGTGTCGTCCTACCTTTGTGTTTTGGACCTGAGTCCGCCTTCGTGTCGGCATTTCTTTTTAAAATCCATCTTGTGATGGTAACCTCTGGTTATGAGTCCACCTTCGTGTCATCCTACCTTTATGTTTTGGATCTGAGTCTGCCTTTATGTCGGCATTCCTTTGGGAAATCCATCTTGTGATGTTAACCTCTGGTTATGAGTCCGCCTTCGTGTCGGCCTACCTTTGTGTTTTGGATCTGAGTCCGCCTTCGTGTATGCATTCCTTTTTAAAATCCATCTTGTGATGGTAACCTCTGGTTATGAGTCTGCCTTCGTGTCGGCCTACCTATGTGTTTTGGATCTGAGTCAGCCTTCGTGTCGGCATTCCTTTTGAAAATCCATCTTGTGATGGTAACCTCTGTTTATGAGTTCGCCTTCGTGTCGGTCTACCTTTGTGTTTGGGATCTGAGTCCGCCTTCTTATCAACATTCCTTTTGAAAAACTATCTTGTGATGGTAACCTCTGGTTATGAGTCTGCCTTCCTGTCGGCCTACCCTTGTGTTTTGGATATGAGTCCACCTTCGTGTCGGCATTCCTTTTGAAAATCCATCTTGTAATGGTAACCTCTGGTTATGAGTCTACCTTCGTGTCGGCCTACCTTTGTGTTTTGGATCTGAGCCCTCATATGTGTCGGCATTTCTTTTGAAAATCCATCTTGTGATGGTAACCTCTGGTTATGAGTCCGCCTTCGTGTCGGCCTACCTTTGTGTTTTGGATCTGAGTCCGCCTTTGTGTCAGAATTTCTTTTGAAAATCCATCTTGTGATGGTAACCTCTGGTTATGAGTCCGCCTATGTGTCGGCCTAACTTTGTGTTTTGGATCTGAGCCCTCATTTGTGTCGGCATTTCTTTTGAAAATCCATCTTGTGATGGTAACCTCTGATTATGAGTCCGCCTTCGTGTCGGCCTACCTTTGTGTTTAAGATCTGAGTCCGCCTTCGTGTCAGAATTTCTTTTGAAAATCCATCTTGTGATGGTAACTCTGGTTATGAGTCCCCCTTCATGTCGGCCTACCTTTGTGTTTTGGATCTGAGCCCGCATTTGTGTCGACATTCCTTTTTAAAATCCATCTTGTGATGGCAACCTCTGGTTATGAGTTCGCCTTCGTGTCGGCCTACCTTTGTGTTTTGGATCTGAGCCCGCATTTGTGTCGGCATTTCTTTTGAAAATCCATCTTGTGATGGTAACCTCTGGTTATGAGTCCGCCTATGTGTCGGCCTACCTTTGTGTTTTGGATCTGAGCCCACATTTGTGTCGGCATTTCTTTTGAAAATCCATCTTGTGATGGTAACCTCTGATTATGAGTCTGCCTTCGTGACAGCCTAACTTTGTGTTTTAGATCTGAGACCGCATTCGTGTTGGAATTTCTTTTGAAAATCCATCTTGTGATGGAAACCTCTGGTTATGAGTCCGCCTTCGTGTCGGCCAACCTTTGTGTTTTGGATCTGAGCCCGCATTTGTGTCGGCATTCCTTTTTAAAATCCATCTTGTGATGGTAACCTCTGGTTATGAGTTCGCCTTCGTGTCGGCCTACCTTTGTGTTTTAGATCTGAGTCCGCCTTCGTGTCGACATTCCTTTTGAAAATCCATCTTGTGCTGGTAACCTCTGGTTATAAGTCCGCCTTCGTGTAGGCCTACCTTTGTGTTTTGGATCTGAGCCCGCATTTGTGTCGGCATTTCTTTTGAAAATCCATCTTGTGATGGTAACCTCTGGTTATAAGCCCGCCTTCGTGTCGGCCTACCTTTGTGTTTCGGATCTGAGCCCGCATTTGTGTCGGCATTTCTTTTGGAAATCATTCTTGTGATGGTAACCTCTGGTTATGAGTCCGCCTATGTGTCGGCCTACCTTTGTGTTTGGGATCTGAGCCTACATTTGTGTCGGCATTTCTTTTGAAAATCCATCTTGTGATGGTAACCTCTGATTATGAGTCCGCCTTCGTGTTGGCCTACCTTTGTGTTTAAGATCTGTGTCCGCCTTCGTGTCGGAATTTCTTTTGAAAATCCATCTTGTGATGGTAACTCTGGTTATGAGTCCCCCTTCATGTCGGCCTACCTTTGTGTTTTGGATCTGAGCCTGCATTTGTGTCGGCATTCCTTTTTAAAATCCATCTTGTGATGGTAACCTCTAGTTATGAGTTCGCCTTCGTGTCGGCCTACCTTTGTGTTTTGGATCTGAGTCCGCCTTTGTGTCAGAATTTCTTTTGAAAATCCATCTTGCGATGGTAACCTCTGGTTATGAGTCCGCCTATGTGTCGGCCTACCTTTGTGTTTTGGATCAGAGCCCGCATTTGTGTCGGCATTTCTTTTGAAAATCCATCTTGTGATGGTAACCTCTGATTATGAGTCCGCCTTCGTGTCGGCCTACCTTTGTGTTTCAGATCTGAGTCCGCCTTCGTGTCGGAATTTCTTTTGAAAATCCATCTTGTGATGGTAACCTCAGGTTATGAGTCCGCCTTCGTGTCAGCCTACCTTTGTGTTTTGGATCTGAGCCCGCATTTGTGTCAGAATTTCTTTTGAAAATCCATCTTGTGATGGTAACCTCTGGTTATGAGTCCGCCTATGTGTCGGCCTAACTTTGTGTTTTGGATCTGAGCCCTCATTTGTGTCGGCATTTCTTTTGAAAATCCATCTTGTGATGGTAACCTCTGATTATGAGTCCGCCTTCGTGTCGGCCTACCTTTGTGTTTAAGATCTGAGTCCGCCTTCGTGTCAGAATTTCTTTTGAAAATCCATCTTGTGATGGTAACTCTGGTTATGAGTCCCCCTTCATGTCGGCCTACCTTTGTGTTTTGGATCTGAGCCCGCATTTGTGTCGACATTCCTTTTTAAAATCCATCTTGTGATGGCAACCTCTGGTTATGAGTTCGCCTTCGTGTCGGCCTACCTTTGTGTTTTGGATCTGAGCCCGCATTTGTGTCGGCATTTCTTTTGAAAATCCATCTTGTGATGGTAACCTCTGGTTATGAGTCCGCCTATGTGTCGGCCTACCTTTGTGTTTTGGATCTGAGCCCACATTTGTGTCGGCATTTCTTTTGAAAATCCATCTTGTGATGGTAACCTCTGATTATGAGTCTGCCTTCGTGACAGCCTAACTTTGTGTTTTAGATCTGAGACCGCATTCGTGTTGGAATTTCTTTTGAAAATCCATCTTGTGATGGAAACCTCTGGTTATGAGTCCGCCTTCGTGTCGGCCAACCTTTGTGTTTTGGATCTGAGCCCGCATTTGTGTCGGCATTCCTTTTTAAAATCCATCTTGTGATGGTAACCTCTGGTTATGAGTTCGCCTTCGTGTCGGCCTACCTTTGTGTTTTAGATCTGAGTCCGCCTTCGTGTCGACATTCCTTTTGAAAATCCATCTTGTGCTGGTAACCTCTGGTTATAAGTCCGCCTTCGTGTAGGCCTACCTTTGTGTTTTGGATCTGAGCCCGCATTTGTGTCGGCATTTCTTTTGAAAATCCATCTTATGATGGTAACCTCTGGTTATAAGCCCGCCTTCGTGTCGGCCTACCTTTGTGTTTCGGATCTGAGCCCGCATTTGTGTCGGCATTTCTTTTGGAAATCATTCTTGTGATGGTAACCTCTGGTTATGAGTCCGCCTATGTGTCGGCCTACCTTTGTGTTTGGGATCTGAGCCTACATTTGTGTCGGCATTTCTTTTGAAAATCCATCTTGTGATGGTAACCTCTGATTATGAGTCCGCCTTCGTGTTGGCCTACCTTTGTGTTTAAGATCTGTGTCCGCCTTCGTGTCGGAATTTCTTTTGAAAATCCATCTTGTGATGGTAACTCTGGTTATGAGTCCCCCTTCATGTCGGCCTACCTTTGTGTTTTGGATCTGAGCCTGCATTTGTGTCGGCATTCCTTTTTAAAATCCATCTTGTGATGGTAACCTCTAGTTATGAGTTCGCCTTCGTGTCGGCCTACCTTTGTGTTTTGGATCTGAGTCCGCCTTTGTGTCAGAATTTCTTTTGAAAATCCATCTTGCGATGGTAACCTCTGGTTATGAGTCCGCCTATGTGTCGGCCTACCTTTGTGTTTTGGATCAGAGCCCGCATTTGTGTCGGCATTTCTTTTGAAAATCCATCTTGTGATGGTAACCTCTGATTATGAGTCCGCCTTCGTGTCGGCCTACCTTTGTGTTTCAGATCTGAGTCCGCCTTCGTGTCGGAATTTCTTTTGAAAATCCATCTTGTGATGGTAACCTCAGGTTATGAGTCCGCCTTCGTGTCAGCCTACCTTTGTGTTTTGGATCTGAGCCCGCATTTGTGTCGGCATTCCTTTTTAAAATCCATCTTGTGATGGTAACCTCTGATTATGAGTCCGCCTTCGTGTCGGCCTACCTTTGTGTTTAAGATCTGAGTCCGCCTTCGTGTCGGAATTTCTTTTGAAAATCCATCTTGTGATGGTAACTCTGGTTATGAGTCCCCCTTCGTGTCGGCCTACCTTTGTGTTTTGGATCTGAGCCCGCATTTGTGTCGACATTCCTTTTTAAAATCCATCTTGTGATGGCAACCTCTAGTTATGAGTTCGCCTTCGTGTCGGCCTACCTTTGTGTTTTGGATCTGAGCCCGCATTTGTGTCGGCATTTCTTTTGAAAATCCATCTTGTGATGGTAACCTCTGGTTATGAGTCCGCCTATGTGTCGGCCTACCTTTGTGTTTTGGATCTGAGCCCACATTTGTGTCGGCATTTCTTTTGAAAATCCATCTTGTGATGGTAACCTCTGATTATGAGTCTGCCTTCGTGACAGCCTAACTTTGTGTTTTAGATCTGAGTCCGCATTCGTGTTGGAATTTCCTTTGAAAATCCATCTTGTGATGGTAACCTCTGGTTATGAGTGCGCCTTCGTGTCGGCCAACCTTTGTGTTTTGGATCTGAGCCCGCATTTGTGTCGGCATTCCTTTTTAAAATCCATCTTGTGATGGTAACCTCTGGTTATGAGTTCGCCTTCGTGTCGGCCTACCTTTGTGTTTTAGATCTGAGTCCGCCTTCGTGTCGACATTCCTTTTGAAAATCCATCTTGTGCTGGTAACCTCTGGTTATAAGTCCGCCTTCGTGTGGGCCTACCTTTGTGTTTTGGATCTGAGCCCGCATTTGTGTCGGCATTTCTTTTGAAAATCCATCTTGTGATGGTAACCTCTGGTTATAAGCCCGCCTTCGTGTCGGCCTACCTTTGTGTTTCGGATCTGAGCCCGCATTTGTGTCGGCATTTCTTTTGGAAATCCATCTTGTGATGGTAACCTCTGGTTATGAGTCCGCCTATGTGTCGGCCTACCTTTGTGTTTGGGATCTGAGCCTGCATTTGTGTTGGCATTTGTTTTGAAAATCCATCTTGTGATGGTAACCTCTGATTATGAGTCCGCCTTCGTGTCGGCCTACCTTTGTGTTTAAGATCTGTGTCCGCCTTCGTGTCGGAATTTCTTTTGAAAATCCATCTTGTGATGGTAACTCTGGTTATGAGTCCCCCTTCATGTCGGCCTACCTTTGTGTTTTGGATCTGAGCCTGCATTTGTGTCGGCATTCCTTTTTAAAATCCATCTTGTGATGGTAACCTCTAGTTATGAGTTCGCCTTCGTGTCGGCCTACCTTTGTGTTTTGGATCTGAGTCCGCCTTTGTGTCAGAATTTCTTTTGAAAATCCATCTTGCGATGGTAACCTCTGGTTATGAGTCCGCCTATGTGTCGGCCTACCTTTGTGTTTTGGATCAGAGCCCGCATTTGTGTCGGCATTTCTTTTGAAAATCCATCTTGTGATGGTAACCTCTGATTATGAGTCCGCCTTCGTGTCGGCCTACCTTTGTGTTTCAGATCTGAGTCCGCCTTCGTGTCGGAATTTCTTTTAAAAATCCATCTTGTGATGGTAACCTCAGGTTATGAGTCCGCCTTCGTGTCAGCCTACCTTTGTGTTTTGGATCTGAGCCCGCATTTGTGTCGGCATTCCTTTTTAAAATCCATCTTGTGATGGTAACCTCTGATTATGAGTCCGCCTTCGTGTCGGCCTACCTTTGTGTTTAAGATCTGAGTCCGCCTTCGTGTCGGAATTTCTTTTGAAAATCCATCTTGTGATGGTAACTCTGGTTATGAGTCCCCCTTCGTGTCGGCCTACCTTTGTGTTTTGGATCTGAGCCCGCATTTGTGTCGACATTCCTTTTTAAAATCCATCTTGTGATGGCAACCTCTAGTTATGAGTTCGCCTTCGTGTCGGCCTACCTTTGTGTTTTGGATCTGAGCCCGCATTTGTGTCGGCATTTCTTTTGAAAATCCATCTTGTGATGGTAACCTCTGGTTATGAGTCCGCCTATGTGTCGGCCTACCTTTGTGTTTTGGATCTGAGCCCACATTTGTGTCGGCATTTCTTTTGAAAATCCATCTTGTGATGGTAACCTCTGATTATGAGTCTGCCTTCGTGACAGCCTAACTTTGTGTTTTAGATCTGAGTCCGCATTCGTGTTGGAATTTCCTTTGAAAATCCATCTTGTGATGGTAACCTCTGGTTATGAGTGCGCCTTCGTGTCGGCCAACCTTTGTGTTTTGGATCTGAGCCCGCATTTGTGTCGGCATTCCTTTTTAAAATCCATCTTGTGATGGTAACCTCTGGTTATGAGTTCGCCTTCGTGTCGGCCTACCTTTGTGTTTTAGATCTGAGTCCGCCTTCGTGTCGACATTCCTTTTGAAAATCCATCTTGTGCTGGTAACCTCTGGTTATAAGTCCGCCTTCGTGTGGGCCTACCTTTGTGTTTTGGATCTGAGCCCGCATTTGTGTCGGCATTTCTTTTGAAAATCCATCTTGTGATGGTAACCTCTGGTTATAAGCCCGCCTTCGTGTCGGCCTACCTTTGTGTTTCGGATCTGAGCCCGCATTTGTGTCGGCATTTCTTTTGGAAATCCATCTTGTGATGGTAACCTCTGGTTATGAGTCCGCCTATGTGTCGGCCTACCTTTGTGTTTGGGATCTGAGCCTGCATTTGTGTTGGCATTTGTTTTGAAAATCCATCTTGTGATGGTAACCTCTGATTATGAGTCCGCCTTCGTGTCGGCCTACCTTTGTGTTTAAGATCTGTGTCCGCCTTCGTGTCGGAATTTCTTTTGAAAATCCATCTTGTGATGGTAACTCTGGTTATGAGTCCCCCTTCATGTCGGCCTACCTTTGTGTTTTGGATCTGAGCCTGCATTTGTGTCGGCATTCCTTTTTAAAATCCATCTTGTGATGGTAACCTCTAGTTATGAGTTCGCCTTCGTGTCGGCCTACCTTTGTGTTTTGGATCTGAGTCCGCCTTTGTGTCAGAATTTCTTTTGAAAATCCATCTTGCGATGGTAACCTCTGGTTATGAGTCCGCCTATGTGTCGGCCTACCTTTGTGTTTTGGATCAGAGCCCGCATTTGTGTCGGCATTTCTTTTGAAAATCCATCTGGTGATGGTAACCTCTGATTATGAGTCCGCCTTCGTGTCGGCCTACCTTTGTGTTTTAGATCTGAGTCCGCCTTCGTGTCGGAATTTCTTTTGAAAATCCATCTTGTGATGGTAACCTCAGGTTATGAGTCCGCCTTCGTGTCAGCCTACCTTTGTGTTTTGGATCTGAGCCCGCATTTGTGTCGGCATTCCTTTTTAAAATCCATCTTGTGATGGTAACCTCTGATTATGAGTCCGCCTTCGTGTCGGCCTACCTTTGTGTTTAAGATCTGAGTCCGCCTTCGTGTCGGAATTTCTTTTGAAAATCCATCTTGTGATGGTAACTCTGGTTATGAGTCCCCCTTCGTGTCGGCCTACCTTTGTGTTTTGGATCTGAGCCCGCATTTGTGTCGACATTCCTTTTTAAAATCCATCTTGTGATGGCAACCTCTAGTTATGAGTTCGCCTTCGTGTCGGCCTACCTTTGTGTTTTGGATCTGAGCCCGCATTTGTGTCGGCATTTCTTTTGAAAATCCATCTTGTGATGGTAACCTCTGGTTATGAGTCCGCCTATGTGTCGGCCTACCTTTGTGTTTTGGATCTGAGCCCACATTTGTGTCGGCATTTCTTTTGAAAATCCATCTTGTGATGGTAACCTCTGATTATGAGTCTGCCTTCGTGACAGCCTAACTTTGTGTTTTAGATCTGAGTCCGCATTCGTGTTGGAATTTCTTTTGAAAATCCATCTTGTGATGGTAACCTCTGGTTATGAGTCCGCCTTCGTGTCGGCCAACCTTTGTGTTTTGGATCTGAGCCCGCATTTGTGTCGGCATTCCTTTTTAAAATCCATCTTGTGATGGTAACCTCTGGTTGTGAGTTCGCCTTCGTGTCGGCCTACCTTTGTGTTTTAGATCTGAGTCCGCCTTCGTGTCGACATTCCTTTTGAAAATCCATCTTGTGCTGGTAACCTCTGGTTATAAGTCCGCCTTCGTGTGGGCCTACCTTTGTGTTTTGGATCTGAGCCCGCATTTGTGTCGGCATTTCTTTTGAAAATCCATCTTGTGATGGTAACCTCTGGTTATAAGCCCGCCTTCGTGTCGGCCTACCTTTGTGTTTTGGATCTGAGCCCGCATTTGTGTCGGCATTTCTTTTGGAAATCCATCTTGTGATGGTAACCTCTGGTTATGAGTCCGCCTATGTGTCGGCCTACCTTTGTGTTTGGGATCTGAGCCCGCATTTGTGTCGGCATTTCTTTTGAAAATCCATCTTGTGATGGTAACCTCTAATTATGAGTCCGCCTTCGTGTCGGCCTACCTGTGTGTTTAAGATCTGTGTCCGCCTTCGTGTCGGAATTTCTTTTGAAAATCCATCTTGTGATGGTAACTCTGGTTATGAGTCCCCCTTCATGTCGGCCTACCTTTGTGTTTTGGATCTGAGCCTGCATTTGTGTCGGCATTCCTTTTTAAAATCCATCTTGTGATGGTAACCTCTAGTTATGAGTTCGCCTTCGTGTCGGCCTACCTTTGTGTTTTGGATCTGAGTCCGCCTTTGTGTCAGAATTTCTTTTGAAAATCCATCTTGCGATGGTAACCTCTGGTTATGTGTCCGCCTATGTGTCGGCCTACCTTTGTGTTTTGGATCAGAGCCCGCATTTGTGTCGGCATTTCTTTTGAAAATCCATCTTGTGATGGTAACCTCTGATTATGAGTCCGCCTTCGTGTCGGCCTACCTTTGTGTTTTAGATCTGAGTCCGCCTTCGTGTCGGAATTTCTTTTGAAAATCCATCTTGTGATGGTAACCTCAGGTTATGAGTCCGCCTTCGTGTCGGCCTACCTTTGTGTTTTGGATCTGAGCCCGCGTTTGTGTCGGCATTCCTTTTTAAAATCCATCTTGTGATGGTAACCTCTAGTTATGAGTTCGCCTTCGTGTCGGCCTACATTTGTGTTTTAGATCTGAGTCCGCCTTCGTGTCGGCATTCCTTTTGAAAATCCATCTTGTGCTGGTAACCTCTGGTTATAAGTCCGCATTCGTGTCGGCCTACCTTTGTGTTTTGGATCTGAGTCCACCTTCGTGTCGACATTCCTTTTGAAAATCCATCTTGTGATGGTAACCTCTAGTTATGAGTCCGCCATCGTGTCGTCATACCTTTGTGTTTTGGATCTGAGCCCGCGTTTGTGTCGGCATTCCTTTTTAAAATCCATCTTGTGATGGTAACCTCTAGTTATGAGTTCGCCTTCGTGTCGGCCTACATTTGTGTTTTAGATCTGAGTCCGCCTTCGTGTCGGCATTCCTTTTGAAAATCCATCTTGTGCTGGTAACCTCTGGTTATAAGTCCGCCTTCGTGTCGGCCTACCTTTGTGTTTTGGATCTGAGCCCGCATTTGTGTCGGCATTTCTTTTGAAAATCCATGTTGTGATGGTAACCTTTGGTTATGAGTTCGCCTTCGTGTCGGCCTACCTTTGTGTTTTAGATCTGAGTCCGCCTTCGTGTCGGCATTCCTTTTGAAAATCCATCTTGTGATGGTAACCTCTGGTTATAAGTCCGCCTTCGTGTCGGCCTACCTTTGTGTTTTGGATCTGAGTCCACCTTCGTGTCGACATTCCTTTTGAAAATCCATCTTGTGATGGTAACCTCTAGTTATGAGTCCGCCTTCGTGTCGTCATACCTTTGTGTTTTGGATCTGAGTCCGCCTTCGTGTCGGCATTTCTTTTTAAAATCCATCTTGTGATGGTAACCTCTGGTTATGAGTCCGTCTTCTTGTCAGCCTACCTTTATGTTTTGGATCTGAGTCTGCCTTCGTGTCGGCATTCCTTTTGAAAATTCATTTTTTGATGGTAACCTCTGGTTATGAGTCCACCTTCGTGTCGGCCTACCTTTGTGTTTAAGATCTGAGTGCGCCTTCGTGTCAGAATTTCTTTTGAAAATCCATCTTGTGATGGTAACCTCTGGTTATAAGTCCGCCTTCGTGTCGGCCTACCTTTGTGTTTTGGATCCGAGTCCGCCTTCGTGTCGACATTCCTTTTGAAAATCCATCTTGTGATGGTAACCTCTGGTTATGAGTCCGCCTTCGTGTCGTCCTACCTTTGTGTTTTGGATCTGAGTCCGCCTTCGTGTCGGTATTTCTTTTTAAAATCCATCTTGTGATGGTAACCTCTGGTTATGAGTCCACCTTCGTGTCAGCCTACCTTTATGTTTTGGATCTGAGTCTGCCTTTATGTCGGCATTCCTTTGGGAAATCCATCTTGTGATGGTAACCTCTGGTTATGAGTCCGCCTTCGTGTCGGCCTACCTTTGTGTTTTGGATCTGAGTCCGCCTTCGTGTATGCATTCCTTTTGAAAATCCATCTTGTGCTGGTAACCTCTGGTTATAAGTCCGCATTCGTGTCGGCCTACCTTTGTGTTTTGGATCTGAGTCCACCTTCGTGTCGACATTCCTTTTGAAACTCCATCTTGTGATGGTAACCTCTAGTTATGAGTCCGCCTTCGTGTCGTCATACCTTTGTGTTTTGGATCTGAGTCCGCCTTCGTGTCGGCATTTCTTTTTAAAATCCATCTTGTGATGGTAACCTCTGGTTATGAGTCCGTCTTCTTGTCAGCCTACCTTTATGTTTTGGATCTGAGTCCGCCTTCGTGTCGGCATTCCTTTTGAAAATTCATTTTGTGATGGTAACCTCTGGTTATGAGTCCACCTTCGTGTCGGCCTACCTTTGTGTTTAAGATCTGAGTGCGCCTTCGTGTCAGAATTTCTTTTGAAAATCCATCTTGTGATGGTAACCTCTGGTTATAAGTCCGCCTTCGTGTCGGCCTACCTTTGTGTTTTGGATCCGAGTCCGCCTTCGTGTCGACATTCCTTTTGAAAATCCATCTTGTGATGGTAACCTCTGGTTATGAGTCCGCCTTCGTGTCGTCCTACCTTTGTGTTTTGGATCTGAGTCCGCCTTCGTGTCGGTATTTCTTTTTAAAATCCATCTTGTGATGGTAACCTCTGGTTATGAGTCCGCCTTCGTGTCAGCCTACCTTTATGTTTTGGATCTGAGTCTGCCTTTATGTCGGCATTCCTTTGGGAAATCCATCTTGTGATGGTAACCTCTGGTTATGAGTCCGCCTTCGTGTCGGCCTACCTTTGTGTTTTGGATCTGAGTCCGCCTTCGTGTATGCATTCCTTTTGAAAATCCATCTTGTGCTGGTAACCTCTGGTTATAAGTCCGCATTCGTGTCGGCCTACCTTTGTGTTTTGGATCTGAGTCCACCTTCGTGTCGACATTCCTTTTGAAACTCCATCTTGTGATGGTAACCTCTAGTTATGAGTCCGCCTTCGTGTCGTCATACCTTTGTGTTTTGGATCTGAGCCCGCGTTTGTGTCGGCATTCCTTTTTAAAATCCATCTTGTGATGGTAACCTCTAGTTATGAGTTCGCCTTCGTGTCGGCCTACATTTGTGTTTTAGATCTGAGTCCGCCTTCGTGTCGGCATTCCTTTTGAAAATCCATCTTGTGCTGGTAACCTCTGGTTATAAGTCCGCCTTCGTGTCGGCCTACCTTTGTGTTTTGGATCTGAGCCCGCATTTGTGTCGGCATTTCTTTTGAAAATCCATGTTGTGATGGTAACCTCTGGTTATGAGTTTGCCTTCGTGTCGGCCTACCTTTGTGTTTTAGATCTGAGTCCGCCTTCGTGTCGGCATTCCTTTTGAAAATCCATCTTGTGATGGTAACCTCTGGTTATAAGTCCGCCTTCGTGTCGGCCTACCTTTGTGTTTTGGATCTGAGTCCACCTTCGTGTCGACATTCCTTTTGAAAATCCATCTTGTGATGGTAACCTCTAGTTATGAGTCCGCCTTCGTGTCGTCATACCTTTGTGTTTTGGATCTGAGTCCGCCTTCGTGTCGGCATTTCTTTTTAAAATCCATCTTGTGATGGTAACCTCTGGTTATGAGTCCGTCTTCTTGTCAGCCTACCTTTATGTTTTGGATCTGAGTCCGCCTTCGTGTCGGCATTCCTTTTGAAAATTCATTTTGTGATGGTAACCTCTGGTTATGAGTCCACCTTCGTGTCGGCCTACCTTTGTGTTTAAGATCTGAGTGCGCCTTCGTGTCAGAATTTCTTTTGAAAATCCATCTTGTGATGGTAACCTCTGGTTATAAGTCCGCCTTCGTGTCGGCCTACCTTTGTGTTTTGGATCCGAGTCCGCCTTCGTGTCGACATTCCTTTTGAAAATCCATCTTGTGATGGTAACCTCTGGTTATGAGTCCGCCTTCGTGTCGTCCTACCTTTGTGTTTTGGATCTGAGTCCGCCTTCGTGTCGGTATTTCTTTTTAAAATCCATCTTGTGATGGTAACCTCTGGTTATGAGTCCGCCTTCGTGTCAGCCTACCTTTATGTTTTGGATCTGAGTCTGCCTTTATGTCGGCCTTCCTTTGGGAAATCCATCTTGTGATGGTAACCTCTGGTTATGAGTCCGCCTTCGTGTCGGCCTACCTTTGTGTTTTGGATCTGAGTCCGCCTTCGTGTATGCATTCCTTTTGAAAATCCATCTTGTGCTGGTAACCTCTGGTTATAAGTCCGCATTCGTGTCGGCCTACCTTTGTGTTTTGGATCTGAGTCCACCTTCGTGTCGACATTCCTTTTGAAACTCCATCTTGTGATGGTAACCTCTAGTTATGAGTCCGCCTTCGTGTCGTCATACCTTTGTGTTTTGGATCTGAGTCCGCCTTCGTGTCGGCATTCCTTTTGAAAATCCATCTTGTGCTGGTAACCTCTGGTTATAAGTCCGCCTTCGTGTCGGCCTACCTTTGTGTTTTGGATCTGAGTCCGCCTTCGTGTCGGCATTTCTTTTTAAAATCCATCTTGTGATGGTAACCTCTGGTTATGAGTCCGTCTTCTTGTCAGCCTACCTTTATGTTTTGGATCTGAGTCCGCCTTCGTGTCGGCATTCCTTTTGAAAATTCATTTTGTGATGGTAACCTCTGGTTATGAGTCCACCTTCGTGTCGGCCTACCTTTGTGTTTAAGATCTGAGTGCGCCTTCGTGTCAGAATTTCTTTTGAAAATCCATCTTGTGATGGTAACCTCTGGTTATAAGTCCGCCTTCGTGTCGGCCTACCTTTGTGTTTTGGATCCGAGTCCGCCTTCGTGTCGACATTCCTTTTGAAAATCCATCTTGTGATGGTAACCTCTGGTTATGAGTCCGCCTTCGTGTCGTCCTACCTTTGTGTTTTGGATCTGAGTCCGCCTTCGTGTCGGTATTTCTTTTTAAAATCCATCTTGTGATGGTAACCTCTGGTTATGAGTCCGCCTTCGTGTCAGCCTACCTTTATGTTTTGGATCTGAGTCTGCCTTTATGTCGGCCTTCCTTTGGGAAATCCATCTTGTGATGGTAACCTCTGGTTATGAGTCCGCCTTCGTGTCGGCCTACCTTTTTGTTTTGGATCTGAGTCCGCCTTCGTGTATGCATTCCTTTTGAAAATCCATCTTGTGCTGGTAACCTCTGGTTATAAGTCCGCATTCGTGTCGGCCTACCTTTGTGTTTTGGATCTGAGTCCACCTTCGTGTCGACATTCCTTTTGAAACTCCATCTTGTGATGGTAACCTCTAGTTATGAGTCCGCCTTCGTGTCGTCATACCTTTGTGTTTTGGATCTGAGTCCGCCTTCGTGTCGGCATTTCTTTTTAAAATCCATCTTGTGATGGTAACCTCTGGTTATGAGTCCGTCTTCTTGTCAGCCTACCTTTATGTTTTGGATCTGAGTCCGCCTTCGTGTCGGCATTCCTTTTGAAAATTCATTTTGTGATGGTAACCTCTGGTTATGAGTCCACCTTCGTGTCGGCCTACCTTTGTGTTTAAGATCTGAGTGCGCCTTCGTGTCAGAATTTCTTTTGAAAATCCATCTTGTGATGGTAACCTCTGGTTATAAGTCCGCCTTCGTGTCGGCCTACCTTTGTGTTTTGGATCCGAGTCCGCCTTCGTGTCGACATTCCTTTTGAAAATCCATCTTGTGATGGTAACCTCTGGTTATGAGTCCGCCTTCGTGTCGTCCTACCTTTGTGTTTTGGATCTGAGTCCGCCTTCGTGTCGGTATTTCTTTTTAAAATCCATCTTGTGATGGTAACCTCTGGTTATGAGTCCGCCTTCGTGTCAGCCTACCTTTATGTTTTGGATCTGAGTCTGCCTTTATGTCGGCATTCCTTTGGGAAATCCATCTTGTGATGGTAACCTCTGGTTATGAGTCCGCCTTCGTGTCGGCCTACCTTTGTGTTTTGGATCTGAGTCCGCCTTCGTGTATGCATTCCTTTTGAAAATCCATCTTGTGCTGGTAACCTCTGGTTATAAGTCCGCATTCGTGTCGGCCTACCTTTGTGTTTTGGATCTGAGTCCACCTTCGTGTCGACATTCCTTTTGAAACTCCATCTTGTGATGGTAACCTCTAGTTATGAGTCCGCCTTCGTGTCGTCATACCTTTGTGTTTTGGATCTGAGCCCGCGTTTGTGTCGGCATTCCTTTTTAAAATCCATCTTGTGATGGTAACCTCTAGTTATGAGTTCGCCTTCGTGTCGGCCTACATTTGTGTTTTAGATCTGAGTCCGCCTTCGTGTCGGCATTCCTTTTGAAAATCCATCTTGTGCTGGTAACCTCTGGTTATAAGTCCGCCTTCGTGTCGGCCTACCTTTGTGTTTTGGATCTGAGCCCGCATTTGTGTCGGCATTTCTTTTGAAAATCCATGTTGTGATGGTAACCTCTGGTTATGAGTCCACCTTCGTGTCGGCCTACCTTTGTGTTTAAGATCTGAGTGCGCCTTCGTGTCAGAATTTCTTTTGAAAATCCATCTTGTGATGGTAACCTCTGGTTATAAGTCCGCCTTCGTGTCGGCCTACCTTTGTGTTTTGGATCCGAGTCCGCCTTCGTGTCGACATTCCTTTTGAAAATCCATCTTGTGATGGTAACCTCTGGTTATGAGTCCGCCTTCGTGTCGTCCTACCTTTGTGTTTTGGATCTGAGTCCGCCTTCGTGTCGGTATTTCTTTTTAAAATCCATCTTGTGATGGTAACCTCTGGTTATGAGTCCGCCTTCGTGTCAGCCTACCTTTATGTTTTGGATCTGAGTCTGCCTTTATGTCGGCATTCCTTTGGGAAATCCATCTTGTGATGGTAACCTCTGGTTATGAGTCCGCCTTCGTGTCGGCCTACCTTTGTGTTTTGGATCTGAGTCCGCCTTCGTGTATGCATTCCTTTTGAAAATCCATCTTGTGCTGGTAACCTCTGGTTATAAGTCCGCATTCGTGTCGGCCTACCTTTGTGTTTTGGATCTGAGTCCACCTTCGTGTCGACATTCCTTTTGAAACTCCATCTTGTGATGGTAACCTCTAGTTATGAGTCCGCCTTCGTGTCGTCATACCTTTGTGTTTTGGATCTGAGCCCGCGTTTGTGTCGGCATTCCTTTTTAAAATCCATCTTGTGATGGTAACCTCTAGTTATGAGTTCGCCTTCGTGTCGGCCTACATTTGTGTTTTAGATCTGAGTCCGCCTTCGTGTCGGCATTCCTTTTGAAAATCCATCTTGTGCTGGTAACCTCTGGTTATAAGTCCGCCTTCGTGTCGGCCTACCTTTGTGTTTTGGATCTGAGCCCGCATTTGTGTCGGCATTTCTTTTGAAAATCCATGTTGTGATGGTAACCTCTGGTTATGAGTTCGCCTTCGTGTCGGCCTACCTTTGTGTTTTAGATCTGAGTCCGCCTTCGTGTCGGCATTCCTTTTGAAAATCCATCTTGTGATGGTAACCTCTGGTTATAAGTCCGCCTTCGTGTCGGCCTACCTTTGTGTTTTGGATCTGAGTCCACCTTCGTGTCGACATTCCTTTTGAAAATCCATCTTGTGATGGTAACCTCTAGTTATGAGTCCGCCTTCGTGTCGTCATACCTTTGTGTTTTGGATCTGAGTCCGCCTTCGTGTCGGCATTTCTTTTTAAAATCCATCTTGTGATGGTAACCTCTGGTTATGAGTCCGTCTTCTTGTCAGCCTACCTTTATGTTTTGGATCTGAGTCCGCCTTCGTGTCGGCATTCCTTTTGAAAATTCATTTTGTGATGGTAACCTCTGGTTATGAGTCCGCCTTCGTGTCGGCCTACCTTTGTGTTTAAGATCTGAGTGCGCCTTCGTGTCGGAATTTCTTTTGAAAATCCATCTTGTGATGGTAACCTCTGGTTATAAGTCCGCCTTCGTGTCGGCCTACCTTTGTGTTTTGGATCCGAGTCTGCCTTCGTGTCGACATTCCTTTTGAAAATCCATCTTGTGATGGTAACCTCTGGTTATAAGTCCGCCTTCGTGTCGTCCTACCTTTGTGTTTTGGATCTGAGTCCGCCTTCGTGTCGGTATTTCTTTTTAAAATCCATCTTGTGATGGTAACCTCTGGTTATGAGTCCGCCTTCGTGTCAGCCTACCTTTATGTTTTGGATCTGAGTCTGCCTTTATGTCGGCATTCCTTTGGGAAATCCATCTTGTGATGGTAACCTCTGGTTATGAGTCCGCCTTCGTGTCGGCCTACCTTTGTGTTTTGGATCTGAGTCCGTCTTCGTGTATGCATTCCTTTTTAAAATCCATCTTGTGATGGTAACCTCTGGTTATGAGTCTGCCTTCGTGTCGGCCTACCTATGTGTTTTGGATCTGAGTCAGCCTTCGTGTCGGCATTCCTTTTGAAAATCCATCTTGTGATGGTAACCTCTGGTTATGAGTTCGCCTTGGTGTCGGTCTACCTTTGTGTTTGGGATCTGAGTCCGCCTTCTTATCAGCATTCCTTTTGAAAAACTATCTTGTGATGGTAACCTATGGTTATGAGTCTGCCTTCGTGTCGGCCTACCCTTGTGTTTTGGATATGAGTCCACCTTCGTGTCGGCATTCCTTTTGAAAATCCATCTTGTAATGGTAACCTCTGGTTATGAGTCTACCTTCGTGTCGGCCTGCCTTTGTGTTTTGGATCTGAGCCCTCATTTGTGTCGGCATTTCTTTTGAAAATCCATCTTGTAATGGTAACCTCTGGTTATGAGTCCGCCTTCGTGTCGGCCTACCTTTGTGTTTTGGATCTGAGTCCGCCTTTGTGTCAGAATTTCTTTTGAAAATCCATCTTGTGATGGTAACCTCTGGTTATGAGTCCGCCTATGTGTCGGCCTACCTTTGTGTTTTGGATCAGAGCCCGCATTTGTGTCGGCATTTCTTTTGAAAATCCATCTTGTGATGGTAACCTCTGATTATGAGTCCGCCTTCGTGTCGGCCTACCTTTGTGTTTAAGATCTGAGTCCGCCTTCGTGTCGGAATTTCTTTTGAAAATCCATCTTGTGATGGTAACTCTGGTTATGAGTCCCCCTTCGTGTCGGCCTACCTTTGTGTTTTGGATCTGAGCCCGCATTTGTGTCGACATTCCTTTTAAAATTCCATCTTGTGATGGCAACCTCTGGTTATGAGTTCGCCTTCGTGTCGGCCTACCTTTGTGTTTTGGATCTGAGTCCGCCTTTGTGTCAGAATTTCTTTTGAAAATCCATCTTGTGATGGTAACCTCAGGTTATGAGTCCGCCTATGTGTCGGCCTACCTTTGTGTTTTGGAACTGAGCCCGCATTTGTGTCGACATTTCTTTTGAAAATCCATCTTGTGATGGTAACCTCTGATTATGAGTCCGCCTTCGTGACGGCCTACCTTTGTGTTTTAGATCTGTGTCCGCATTCGTGTCGGAATTTCTTTTGAAAATCCATCTTGTGATGGTAACCTCTGGTTATGAGTCCGCCTTCGTGTCGGCCTACCTTTGTGTTTTGGATCTGAGCCCGCATTTGTGTCAGCATTCCTTTTTAAAATCCATCTTGTGATGGTAACCTCTGGTTATGAGTTCGCCTTCGTGTCGGCCTACCTTTGGGTTTTAGATCTGAGTCCGCCTTCGTGTCGGCATTCCTTTTGAAAATCCATCTTGTGCTGGTAACCTCTGGTTATAAGTCCGCCTTCGTGTCGGCCTACCTTTGTGTTTTGGATCTGAGCCCGCATTTTTGTCGGCATTTCTTTTGAAAATCCATCTTGTGATGGTAACCTCTGGTTATAAGCCCGCCTTCGTGTCGGCCTGCCTTTGTGTTTTGGATCTGAGCCCGCATTTGTGTCGGCATTTCTTTTGGAAATCCATCTTGTGATGGTAACCTCTGGTTTTGATTATGCCTATGTGTCGGCCTACCTTTGTGTTTGGGATCTGAGCCCGCATTTGTGTCGGCATTTCTTTTGAAAATCCATCTTGTGATGGTAACCTCTGATTATAAGTCCGCCTTCGTGTCGGCCTACCTTTGTGTTTAAGATCTGAGTCCGCCTTCGTGTCGGAATTTCTTTTGAAAATCCATCTTGTGATGGTAACTCTGGTTATGAGTCCCCCTTCGTGTCGGCCTACCTTTGTGTTTTGGATCTGAGCCCGCATTTGTGTCGACATTCCTTTTTAAAATCCATCTTGTGATGGCAACCTCTGGTTATGAGTTCGCCTTCGTGTCGGCCTACCTTTGTGTTTTGGATCTGTGTCCGCCTTTGTGTCAGAATTTCTTTTGAAAATCCATCTTGTGATGGTAACCTCTGGTTATGAGTCCGCCTATATGTCGGCCTACCTTTGTGTTTTGGATCTGAGCCCGCATTTGTGTCGGCATTTCTTTTGAAAATCCATCTTGTGATGGTAACCTCAGATTATGAGTCCGCCTTCGTGTCGGCCTACCTTTGTGTTTAAGATCTGAGTCCGCCTTCGTGTCGGAATTTCTTTTGAAAATCCATCTTGTGATGGTAACTCTGGTTATGAGTCCCCCTTCGTGTCGGCCTACCTTTGTGTTTTGGATCTGAGCCCGCATTTGTGTCGACATTCCTTTTTAAAATCCATCTTGTGATGGCAACCTCTGGTTATGAGTTCGCCTTCGTGTCGGCCTACCTTTGTGTTTTGGATCTGAGTCCGCCTTTGTGTCAGAATTTCTTTTGAAAATCCATCTTGTGATGGTAACCTCTGGTTATGAGTCCGCCTTCGTGTCGGCCTACCTTTGTGTTTTGGATCTGAGTCCGCCTTCTGGTCGACATTCCTTTTGAAAATCCATCTTGTGATGGTAACCTCTAGTTATGAGTCCGCCTTCGTGTCGTCATACCTTTGTGTTTTGGATCTGAGTCCGCCTTCGTGTCGGCATTTCTTTTTAAAATCCATCTTGTGATGGTAACCTCTGGTTATGAGTCCGTCTTCGTGTCAGCCTACCTTTATGTTTTGGATCTGAGTCCGCCTTCGTGTCGGCATTCCTTTTGAAAATTCATTTTGCGATGGTAACCTCTGGTTATGAGTCCGCCTTCGTGTCGGCCTACCTTTGTGTTTAAGATCTGAGTCCGCCTTTGTGTCAGAATTTCTTTTGAAAATCCATCTTGTGATGGTAACCTCTGGTTATAAGTCCGCCTTCGTGTCGGCCTACCTTTGTGTTTTGGATCCGAGTCCGCCTTCGTGTCGACATTCCTTTTGAAAATCCATCTTGTGATGGTAACCTCTGGTTATGAGTCCGCCTTCGTGTCGTCCTACCTTTGTGTTTTGGATCTGAGTCCGCCTTCGTGTCGGCATTTCTTTTTAAAATCCATCTTGTGATGGTAACCTCTGGTTATGAGTCCGCCTTCGTTTCAGCCTACCTTTATGTTTTGGATCTGAGTGTGCCTTTATGTCAGCATTCCTTTGGGAAATCCATCTTGTGATGGTAACCTCTGGTTATGAGTCCGCCTTCGTGTCGGCCTACCTTTGTGTTTTGGATCTGAGTCCGCTTTCGTGTATGCATTCCTTTTTAAAATCCATCTTGTGATGGTAACCTCTGGTTATGAGTCTGCCTTCGTGTCGGCCTACCTATGTGTTTTGGATCTGAGTCAGCCTTCGTGTCGGCATTCCTTTTGAAAATCCATCTTGTGATGGTAACCTCTGGTTATGAGTTCGCCTTCGTGTCGGTCTACCATTGTGTTTGGGATCTGAGTCCGCCTTCTTATCAGCATTCCTTTTGAAAAACTATCCGGTGATGGTAACCTATGGTTATGAGTCTGCCTTCGTGTCGGCCTACCCTTGTGTTTTGGATATGAGTCCACCTTCGTGTCGGCATTCCTTTTGAAAATCCATCTTGTAATGGTAACCTCTGGTTATGAGTCTACCTTCGTGTCGGCCTACCTTTGTGTTTTGGATCTGAGCCCTCATTTGTGTCGGCATTTCTTTTGAAAATCCATCTTGTGATGGTAAGCTCTTGTTATGAGTCCGCCTTCGTGTCGGCCTACCTTTGTGTTTTGGATCTGAGTCCGCCTTTGTGTCAGAATTTCCTTTGAAAATCCATCTTGTGATGGTAACCTCCGGTTATGAGTCCGCCTATCTGTCGGCCTACCTTTGTGTTTTGGATCTGAGCCCGCATTTGTGTCGGCATTTCTTTTGAAAATCCATCTTGTGATGGTAACCTCTGATTATGAGTCCGCCTTCGTGTCGGCCTACCTTTGTGTTTAAGATCTGAGTCCGCCTTCGTGTCGGAATTTCTTTTGAAAATCCATCTTGTGATGGTAACTCTGGTTATGAGTCCCCCTTCGTGTCGGCCTACCTTTGTGTTTTGGATCTGAGCCCGCATTTGTGTCGACATTCCTTTTTAAAATCCATCTTGTGATGGCAACCTCTGGTTATGAGTTCGCCTTCGTGTCGGCCTACCTTTGTGTTTTGGATCTGAGTCCGCCTTTGTGTCAGAATTTCTTTTGAAAATCCATCTTGTGATGGTAACCTCTGGTTATGAGTCCGCCTATGTGTCGGCCTACCTTTGTGTTTTGGATCTGAGCCCGCATTTGTGTCGGTATTTCTTTTGAAAATCCATCTTGTGATGGTAACCTCTGATTATGAGTCCGCCTTCGTGACGGCCTACGTTTGTGTTTTAGATCTGAGTCCGCATTCGTGTCGGAATTTCTTTTGAAAATCCATCTTGTGATGGTAACCTCTGGTTATGATTCCGCCTTCGTGTCGGCCTACCTTTGTGTTTTGGATCTGAGCCCGCATTTGTGTCGGCATTCCTTTTTAAAATCCATCTTGTGATGGTAACCTCTGGTTATGAGTTCGCCTTCGTGTCGGCCTACCTTTGTGTTTTAGATCTGAGTCCGCCTTCGTGTCGGCATTCCTTTTGAAAATCCATCTTGTGCTGGTAACCTCTGGTTATAAGTCCGCCTTCGTGTCGGCCTACCTTTGTGTTTTGGATCTGAGCCCGCATTTGTGTCGGCATTTCTTTTGAAAATCCATCTTGTGATGGTAACCTCTGGTTATAAGCTCGCCTTCGTGTCGGCCTACCTTTGTGTTTTGGATCTGAGCCCGCATTTGTGTCGGCATTTCTTTTGGAAATCCATCTTGTGATGGTAACCTCTGGTTTTGATTCCGCCTATGTATCGGCCTACCTTTGTGTTTGGGATCTGAGCCCGCATTTGTGTCGGCATTTCTTTTGAAAATCCATCTTGTGATGGTAACCTCTGATTATAAGTCTGCCTTCGTGTCGGCCTACCTTTGTGTTTAAGATCTGAGTCCGCCTTCGTGTCGGAATTTCTTTTGAAAATCCATCTTGTGATGGTAACTCTGGTTATGAGTCCCCCTTCGTGTCGGCCTACCTTTGTGTTTTGGATCTGAGCCCTCATTTGTGTCGACATTCCTTTTGAAAATCCATCTTGTGATGGTAACCTCTGGTTATGAGTCCGCCTTCGTGTCGTCCTACCTTTGTGTTTTGGATCTGAGTCCGCCTTCGTGTCGGCATTTCTTTTTAAAATCCATCTTGTGATGGTAACCTCTGGTTATGAGTCCGCCTTCGTTTCAGCCTACCTTTATGTTTTGGATCTGAGTGTGCCTTTATGTCAGCATTCCTTTGGGAAATCCATCTTGTGATGGTAACCTCTGGTTATGAGTCCGCCTTCGTGTCGGCCTACCTTTGTGTTTTGGATCTGAGTCCGCTTTCGTGTATGCATTCCTTTTTAAAATCCATCTTGTGATGGTAACCTCTGGTTATGAGTCTGCCTTCGTGTCGGCCTACCTATGTGTTTTGGATCTGAGTCAGCCTTCGTGTCGGCATTCCTTTTGAAAATCCATCTTGTGATGGTAACCTCTGGTTATGAGTTCGCCTTCGTGTCGGTCTACCATTGTGTTTGGGATCTGAGTCCGCCTTCTTATCAGCATTCCTTTTGAAAAACTATCCGGTGATGGTAACCTATGGTTATGAGTCTGCCTTCGTGTCGGCCTACCCTTGTGTTTTGGATATGAGTCCACCTTCGTGTCGGCATTCCTTTTGAAAATCCATCTTGTAATGGTAACCTCTGGTTATGAGTCTACCTTCGTGTCGGCCTACCTTTGTGTTTTGGATCTGAGCCCTCATTTGTGTCGGCATTTCTTTTGAAAATCCATCTTGTGATGGTAAGCTCTTGTTATGAGTCCGCCTTCGTGTCGGCCTACCTTTGTGTTTTGGATCTGAGTCCGCCTTTGTGTCAGAATTTCCTTTGAAAATCCATCTTGTGATGGTAACCTCCGGTTATGAGTCCGCCTATCTGTCGGCCTACCTTTGTGTTTTGGATCTGAGCCCGCATTTGTGTCGGCATTTCTTTTGAAAATCCATCTTGTGATGGTAACCTCTGATTATGAGTCCGCCTTCGTGTCGGCCTACCTTTGTGTTTAAGATCTGAGTCCGCCTTCGTGTCGGAATTTCTTTTGAAAATCCATCTTGTGATGGTAACTCTGGTTATGAGTCCCCCTTCGTGTCGGCCTACCTTTGTGTTTTGGATCTGAGCCCGCATTTGTGTCGACATTCCTTTTTAAAATCCATCTTGTGATGGCAACCTCTGGTTATGAGTTCGCCTTCGTGTCGGCCTACCTTTGTGTTTTGGATCTGAGTCCGCCTTTGTGTCAGAATTTCTTTTGAAAATCCATCTTGTGATGGTAACCTCTGGTTATGAGTCCGCCTATGTGTCGGCCTACCTTTGTGTTTTGGATCTGAGCCCGCATTTGTGTCGGTATTTCTTTTGAAAATCCATCTTGTGATGGTAACCTCTGATTATGAGTCCGCCTTCGTGACGGCCTACGTTTGTGTTTTAGATCTGAGTCCGCATTCGTGTCGGAATTTCTTTTGAAAATCCATCTTGTGATGGTAACCTCTGGTTATGATTCCGCCTTCGTGTCGGCCTACCTTTGTGTTTTGGATCTGAGCCCGCATTTGTGTCGGCATTCCTTTTTAAAATCCATCTTGTGATGGTAACCTCTGGTTATGAGTTCGCCTTCGTGTCGGCCTACCTTTGTGTTTTAGATCTGAGTCTGCCTTCGTGTCGGCATTCCTTTTGAAAATCCATCTTGTGCTGGTAACCTCTGGTTATAAGTCCGCCTTCGTGTCGGCCTACCTTTGTGTTTTGGATCTGAGCCCGCATTTGTGTCGGCATTTCTTTTGAAAATCCATCTTGTGATGGTAACCTCTGGTTATAAGCTCGCCTTCGTGTCGGCCTACCTTTGTGTTTTGGATCTGAGCCCGCATTTGTGTCGGCATTTCTTTTGGAAATCCATCTTGTGATGGTAACCTCTGGTTTTGATTCCGCCTATGTATCGGCCTACCTTTGTGTTTGGGATCTGAGCCCGCATTTGTGTCGGCATTTCTTTTGAAAATCCATCTTGTGATGGTAACCTCTGATTATAAGTCTGCCTTCGTGTCGGCCTACCTTTGTGTTTAAGATCTGAGTCCGCCTTCGTGTCGGAATTTCTTTTGAAAATCCATCTTGTGATGGTAACTCTGGTTATGAGTCCCCCTTCGTGTCGGCCTACCTTTGTGTTTTGGATCTGAGCCCGCATTTGTGTCGACATTCCTTTTTAAAATCCATCTTGTGATGGCAACCTCTGGTTATGAGTTAGCCTTCGTGTCGGCCTACCTTTATGTTTTGGATCTGAGTCCGCCTTTGTGTCAGAATTTCTTTTGAAAATCCATCTTGTGGTGGTAACCTCTGGTTATGAGTCCACCTATGTGTCGGCCTACCTTTGTGTTTTGGATCTGAGCCCGCATTTGTGTCGGCATTTCTTTTGAAAATCCATCTTGTGATGGTAACCTCTGATTATGAGTCCGCCTTCGTGTCGGCCTACCTTTGTGTTTAAGATCTGAGTACGCCTTCGTGTCGGAATTTCTTTTGAAAATCCATCTTGTGATGGTAACTCTGGTTATGAGTCCCCCTTCGTGTCGGCCTACCTTTGTGTTTTGGATCTGAGCCCGCATTTGTGTCGACTTTCCTTTTTAAAATCCATCTTGTGATGGCAACCTCTGGTTATGAGTTCGCCTTCGTGTCGGCCTACCTCTGTGTTTTGGATCTGAGTCCGCCTTTGTGTCAGAATTTCTTTTGAAAATCCATCTTGTGATGGTAACCTCTGGTTATGAGTCCGCCTATGTGTCGGCCTAACTTTGTGTTTTGGATCTGAGCCCGCATTTGTGTCGGCATTTCTTTTGAAAATCCATCTTGTGATGGTAACCTCTGATTATGAGTCCGCCTTCGTGTCGGCCTACCTTTGTGTTTAAGATCTGAGTCCGCCTTCGTGTCGGAATTTCTTTTGAAAATCCATCTTGTGATGGTAACTCTGGTTATGAGTCCCCCTTCGTGTCGGCCTACCTTTGTGTTTTGGATCTGAGCCCGCATTTGTGTCGACATTCCTTTTTAAAATCCATCTTGTGATGGCAACCTCTGGTTATGAGTTCGCCTTCGTGTCGGCCTACCTTTGTGTTTTGGATCTGAGTCCGCCTTTGTGTCAGAATTTCTTTTGAAAATCCATCTTGTGATGGTAACCTCTGGTTATAAGTCCGCCTTCGTGTCGGCCTACCTTTGTGTTTTGGATCTGAGTCCGCCTTCTGGTCGACATTCCTTTTGAAAATCCATCTTGTGATGGTAACCTCTAGTTATGAGTCCGCCTTCGTGTCGTCATACCTTTGTGTTTTGGATCTGAGTCCGCCTTCGTGTCGGCATTTCTTTTTAAAATCCATCTTATGATGGTAACCTCTGGTTATGAGTCCGTCTTCGTGTCAGCCTACCTTTATGTTTTGGATCTGAGTCCGCCTTCGTGTCGGCATTCCTTTTGAAAATTCATTTTGCGATGGTAACCTCTGGTTATGAGTCCGCCTTCGTGTCGGCCTACCTTTGTGTTTAAGATCTGAGTCCGCCTTTGTGTCAGAATTTCTTTTGAAAATCCATCTTGTGATGGTAACCTCTGGTTATAAGTCCGCCTTCGTGTCGGCCTACCTTTGTGTTTTGGATCCGAGTCCGCCTTCGTGTCGACATTCCTTTTGAAAATCCATCTTGTGATGGTAACCTCTGGTTATGAGTCCGCCTTCGTGTCGTCCTACCTTTGTGTTTTGGATCTGAGTCCGCCTTCGTGTCGGCATTTCTTTTTAAAATCCATCTTGTGATGGTAACCTCTGGTTATGAGTCCGCCTTCGTTTCAGCCTACCTTTATGTTTTGGATCTGAGTGTGCCTTTATGTCAGCATTCCTTTGGGAAATCCATCTTGTGATGGTAACCTCTGGTTATGAGTCCGCCTTCGTGTCGGCCTACCTTTGTGTTTTGGATCTGAGTCCGCTTTCGTGTATGCATTCCTTTTTAAAATCCATCTTGTGATGGTAACCTCTGGTTATGAGTCTGCCTTCGTGTCGGCCTACCTATGTGTTTTGGATCTGAGTCAGCCTTCGTGTCGGCATTCCTTTTGAAAATCCATCTTGTGATGGTAACCTCTGGTTATGAGTTCGCCTTCGTGTCGGTCTACCATTGTGTTTGGGATCTGAGTCCTCCTTCTTATCAGCATTCCTTTTGAAAAACTATCCGGTGATGGTAACCTATGGTTATGAGTCTGCCTTCGTGTCGGCCTACCCTTGTGTTTTGGATATGAGTCCACCTTCGTGTCGGCATTCCTTTTGAAAATCCATCTTGTAATGGTAACCTCTGGTTATGAGTCTACCTTCGTGTCGGCCTACCTTTGTGTTTTGGATCTGAGCCCTCATTTGTGTCGGCATTTCTTTTGAAAATCCATCTTGTGATGGTAAGCTCTTGTTATGAGTCCGCCTTCGTGTCGGCCTACCTTTGTGTTTTGGATCTGAGTCCGCCTTTGTGTCAGAATTTCCTTTGAAAATCCATCTTGTGATGGTAACCTCCGGTTATGAGTCCGCCTATCTGTCGGCCTACCTTTGTGTTTTGGATCTGAGCCCGCATTTGTGTCGGCATTTCTTTTGAAAATCCATCTTGTGATGGTAACCTCTGATTATGAGTCCACCTTCGTGTCGGCCTACCTTTGTGTTTAAGATCTGAGTCCGCCTTCGTGTCGGAATTTCTTTTGAAAATCCATCTTGTGATGGTAACTCTGGTTATGAGTCCCCCTTCGTGTCGGCCTACCTTTGTGTTTTGGATCTGAGCCCGCATTTGTGTCGACATTCCTTTTTAAAATCCATCTTGTGATGGCAACCTCTGGTTATGAGTTCGCCTTCGTGTCGGCCTACCTTTGTGTTTTGGATCTGAGTCCGCCTTTGTGTCAGAATTTCTTTTGAAAATCCATCTTGTGATGGTAACCTCTGGTTATGAGTCCGCCTATGTGTCGGCCTACCTTTGTGTTTTGGATCTGAGCCCGCATTTGTGTCGGTATTTCTTTTGAAAATCCATCTTGTGATGGTAACCTCTGATTATGAGTCCGCCTTCGTGACGGCCTACGTTTGTGTTTTAGATCTGAGTCCGCATTCGTGTCGGAATTTCTTTTGAAAATCCATCTTGTGATGGTAACCTCTGGTTATGATTCCGCCTTCGTGTCGGCCTACCTTTGTGTTTTGGATCTGAGCCCGCATTTGTGTCGGCATTCCTTTTTAAAATCCATCTTGTGATGGTAACCTCTGGTTATGAGTTCGCCTTCGTGTCGGCCTACCTTTGTGTTTTAGATCTGAGTCCGCCTTCGTGTCGGCATTCCTTTTGAAAATCCATCTTGTGCTGGTAACCTCTGGTTATAAGTCCGCCTTCGTGTCGGCCTACCTTTGTGTTTTGGATCTGAGCCCGCATTTGTGTCGGCATTTCTTTTGAAAATCCATCTTGTGATGGTAACCTCTGGTTATAAGCTCGCCTTCGTGTCGGCCTACCTTTGTGTTTTGGATCTGAGCCCGCATTTGTGTCGGCATTTCTTTTGGAAATCCATCTTGTGATGGTAACCTCTGGTTTTGATTCCGCCTATGTATCGGCCTACCTTTGTGTTTGGGATCTGAGCCCGCATTTGTGTCGGCATTTCTTTTGAAAATCCATCTTGTGATGGTAACCTCTGATTATAAGTCTGCCTTCGTGTCGGCCTACCTTTGTGTTTAAGATCTGAGTCCGCCTTCGTGTCGGAATTTCTTTTGAAAATCCATCTTGTGATGGTAACTCTGGTTATGAGTCCCCCTTCGTGTCGGCCTACCTTTGTGTTTTGGATCTGAGCCCGCATTTGTGTCGACATTCCTTTTTAAAATCCATCTTGTGATGGCAACCTCTGGTTATGAGTTAGCCTTCGTGTCGGCCTACCTTTATGTTTTGGATCTGAGTCCGCCTTTGTGTCAGAATTTCTTTTGAAAATCCATCTTGTGGTGGTAACCTCTGGTTATGAGTCCACCTATGTGTCGGCCTACCTTTGTGTTTTGGATCTGAGCCCGCATTTGTGTCGGCATTTCTTTTGAAAATCCATCTTGTGATGGTAACCTCTGATTATGAGTCCGCCTTCGTGTCGGCCTACCTTTGTGTTTAAGATCTGAGTACGCCTTCGTGTCGGAATTTCTTTTGAAAATCCATCTTGTGATGGTAACTCTGGTTATGAGTCCCCCTTCGTGTCGGCCTACCTTTGTGTTTTGGATCTGAGCCCGCATTTGTGTCGACTTTCCTTTTTAAAATCCATCTTGTGATGGCAACCTCTGGTTATGAGTTCGCCTTCGTGTCGGCCTACCTCTGTGTTTTGGATCTGAGTCCGCCTTTGTGTCAGAATTTCTTTTGAAAATCCATCTTGTGATGGTAACCTCTGGTTATGAGTCCGCCTATGTGTCGGCCTAACTTTGTGTTTTGGATCTGAGCCCGCATTTGTGTCGGCATTTCTTTTGAAAATCCATCTTGTGATGGTAACCTCTGATTATGAGTCCGCCTTCGTGTCGGCCTACCTTTGTGTTTAAGATCTGAGTCCGCCTTCGTGTCGGAATTTCTTTTGAAAATCCATCTTGTGATGGTAACTCTGGTTATGAGTCCCCCTTCGTGTCGGCCTACCTTTGTGTTTTGGATCTGAGCCCGCATTTGTGTCGACATTCCTTTTTAAAATCCATCTTGTGATGGCAACCTCTGGTTATGAGTTCGCCTTCGTGTCGGCCTACCTTTGTGTTTTGGATCTGAGTCCGCCTTTGTGTCAGAATTTCTTTTGAAAATCCATCTTGTGATGGTAACCTCTGGTTATAAGTCCGCCTTCGTGTCGGCCTACCTTTGTGTTTTGGATCTGAGTCCGCCTTCTGGTCGACATTCCTTTTGAAAATCCATCTTGTGATGGTAACCTCTAGTTATGAGTCCGCCTTCGTGTCGTCATACCTTTGTGTTTTGGATCTGAGTCCGCCTTCGTGTCGGCATTTCTTTTTAAAATCCATCTTATGATGGTAACCTCTGGTTATGAGTCCGTCTTCGTGTCAGCCTACCTTTATGTTTTGGATCTGAGTCCGCCTTCGTGTCGGCATTCCTTTTGAAAATTCATTTTGCGATGGTAACCTCTGGTTATGAGTCCGCCTTCGTGTCGGCCTACCTTTGTGTTTAAGATCTGAGTCCGCCTTTGTGTCAGAATTTCTTTTGAAAATCCATCTTGTGATGGTAACCTCTGGTTATAAGTCCGCCTTCGTGTCGGCCTACCTTTGTGTTTTGGATCCGAGTCCGCCTTCGTGTCGACATTCCTTTTGAAAATCCATCTTGTGATGGTAACCTCTGGTTATGAGTCCGCCTTCGTGTCGTCCTACCTTTGTGTTTTGGATCTGAGTCCGCCTTCGTGTCGGCATTTCTTTTTAAAATCCATCTTGTGATGGTAACCTCTGGTTATGAGTCCGCCTTCGTTTCAGCCTACCTTTATGTTTTGGATCTGAGTGTGCCTTTATGTCAGCATTCCTTTGGGAAATCCATCTTGTGATGGTAACCTCTGGTTATGAGTCCGCCTTCGTGTCGGCCTACCTTTGTGTTTTGGATCTGAGTCCGCTTTCGTGTATGCATTCCTTTTTAAAATCCATCTTGTGATGGTAACCTCTGGTTATGAGTCTGCCTTCGTGTCGGCCTACCTATGTGTTTTGGATCTGAGTCAGCCTTCGTGTCGGCATTCCTTTTGAAAATCCATCTTGTGATGGTAACCTCTGGTTATGAGTTCGCCTTCGTGTCGGTCTACCATTGTGTTTGGGATCTGAGTCCTCCTTCTTATCAGCATTCCTTTTGAAAAACTATCCGGTGATGGTAACCTATGGTTATGAGTCTGCCTTCGTGTCGGCCTACCCTTGTGTTTTGGATATGAGTCCACCTTCGTGTCGGCATTCCTTTTGAAAATCCATCTTGTAATGGTAACCTCTGGTTATGAGTCTACCTTCGTGTCGGCCTACCTTTGTGTTTTGGATCTGAGCCCTCATTTGTGTCGGCATTTCTTTTGAAAATCCATCTTGTGATGGTAAGCTCTTGTTATGAGTCCGCCTTCGTGTCGGCCTACCTTTGTGTTTTGGATCTGAGTCCGCCTTTGTGTCAGAATTTCCTTTGAAAATCCATCTTGTGATGGTAACCTCCGGTTATGAGTCCGCCTATCTGTCGGCCTACCTTTGTGTTTTGGATCTGAGCCCGCATTTGTGTCGGCATTTCTTTTGAAAATCCATCTTGTGATGGTAACCTCTGATTATGAGTCCACCTTCGTGTCGGCCTACCTTTGTGTTTAAGATCTGAGTCCGCCTTCGTGTCGGAATTTCTTTTGAAAATCCATCTTGTGATGGTAACTCTGGTTATGAGTCCCCCTTCGTGTCGGCCTACCTTTGTGTTTTGGATCTGAGCCCGCATTTGTGTCGACATTCCTTTTTAAAATCCATCTTGTGATGGCAACCTCTGGTTATGAGTTCGCCTTCGTGTCGGCCTACCTTTGTGTTTTGGATCTGAGTCCGCCTTTGTGTCAGAATTTCTTTTGAAAATCCATCTTGTGATGGTAACCTCTGGTTATGAGTCCGCCTATGTGTCGGCCTACCTTTGTGTTTTGGATCTGAGCCCGCATTTGTGTCGGTATTTCTTTTGAAAATCCATCTTGTGATGGTAACCTCTGATTATGAGTCCGCCTTCGTGACGGCCTACGTTTGTGTTTTAGATCTGAGTCCGCATTCGTGTCGGAATTTCTTTTGAAAATCCATCTTGTGATGGTAACCTCTGGTTATGATTCCGCCTTCGTGTCGGCCTACCTTTGTGTTTTGGATCTGAGCCCGCATTTGTGTCGGCATTCCTTTTTAAAATCCATCTTGTGATGGTAACCTCTGGTTATGAGTTCGCCTTCGTGTCGGCCTACCTTTGTGTTTTAGATCTGAGTCCGCCTTCGTGTCGGCATTCCTTTTGAAAATCCATCTTGTGCTGGTAACCTCTGGTTATAAGTCCGCCTTCGTGTCGGCCTACCTTTGTGTTTTGGATCTGAGCCCGCATTTGTGTCGGCATTTCTTTTGAAAATCCATCTTGTGATGGTAACCTCTGGTTATAAGCTCGCCTTCGTGTCGGCCTACCTTTGTGTTTTGGATCTGAGCCCGCATTTGTGTCGGCATTTCTTTTGGAAATCCATCTTGTGATGGTAACCTCTGGTTTTGATTCCGCCTATGTATCGGCCTACCTTTGTGTTTGGGATCTGAGCCCGCATTTGTGTCGGCATTTCTTTTGAAAATCCATCTTGTGATGGTAACCTCTGATTATAAGTCTGCCTTCGTGTCGGCCTACCTTTGTGTTTAAGATCTGAGTCCGCCTTCGTGTCGGAATTTCTTTTGAAAATCCATCTTGTGATGGTAACTCTGGTTATGAGTCCCCCTTCGTGTCGGCCTACCTTTGTGTTTTGGATCTGAGCCCGCATTTGTGTCGACATTCCTTTTTAAAATCCATCTTGTGATGGCAACCTCTGGTTATGAGTTAGCCTTCGTGTCGGCCTACCTTTATGTTTTGGATCTGAGTCCGCCTTTGTGTCAGAATTTCTTTTGAAAATCCATCTTGTGATGGTAACCTCTGGTTATGAGTCCACCTATGTGTCGGCCTACCTTTGTGTTTTGGATCTGAGCCCGCATTTGTGTCGGCATTTCTTTTGAAAATCCATCTTGTGATGGTAACCTCTGATTATGAGTCCGCCTTCGTGTCGGCCTACCTTTGTGTTTTGGATCTGAGCCCTCATTTGTGTCGGCATTTCTTTTGAAAATCCATCTTGTGATGGTAAGCTCTTGTTATGAGTCCGCCTTCGTGTCGGCCTACCTTTGTGTTTTGGATCTGAATCCGCCTTTGTGTCAGAATTTCCTTTGAAAATCCATCTTGTGATGGTAACCTCCGGTTATGAGTCCGCCTATCTGTCGGCCTACCTTTGTGTTTTGGATCTGAGCCCGCATTTGTGTCGGCATTTCTTTTGAAAATCCATCTTGTGATGGTAACCTCTGATTATGAGTCCGCCTTCGTGTCGGCCTACCTTTGTGTTTAAGATCTGAGTCCGCCTTCGTGTCGGAATTTCTTTTGAAAATCCATCTTGTGATGGTAACTCTGGTTATGAGTCCCCCTTCGTGTCGGCCTACCTTTGTGTTTTGGATCTGAGCCCGCATTTGTGTCGACATTCCTTTTTAAAATCCATCTTGTGATGGCAACCTCTGGTTATGAGTTCGCCTTCGTGTCGGCCTACCTTTGTGTTTTGGATCTGAGTCCGCCTTTGTGTCAGAATTTCTTTTGAAAATCCATCTTGTGATGGTAACCTCTGGTTATGAGTCCGCCTATGTGTCGGCCTACCTTTGTGTTTTGGATCTGAGCCCGCATTTGTGTCGGTATTTCTTTTGAAAATCCATCTTGTGATGGTAACCTCTGATTATGAGTCCGCCTTCGTGACGGCCTACGTTTGTGTTTTAGATCTGAGTCCGCATTCGTGTCGGAATTTCTTTTGAAAATCCATCTTGTGATGGTAACCTCTGGTTACGATTCCGCCTTCGTGTCGGCCTACCTTTGTGTTTTGGATCTGAGCCCGCATTTGTGTCGGCATTCCTTTTTAAAATCCATCTTGTGCTGGTAACCTCTGGTTATAAGTCCGCCTTCGTGTCGGCCTACCTTTGTGTTTTGGATCTGAGCCCGCATTTGTGTCGGCATTTCTTTTGAAAATCCATCTTGTGATGGTAACCTCTGGTTATAAGCTCGCCTTCGTGTCGGCCTACCTTTGTGTTTTGGATCTGAGCCCGCATTTGTGTCGGCATTTCTTTTGGAAATCCATCTTGTGATGGTAACCTCTGGTTTTGATTCCGCCTATGTATCGGCCTACCTTTGTGTTTGGGATCTGAGCCCGCATTTGTGTCGGCATTTCTTTTGAAAATCCATCTTGTGATGGTAACCTCTGATTATAAGTCTGCCTTCGTGTCGGCCTACCTTTGTGTTTAAGATCTGAGTCCGCCTTCGTGTCGGAATTTCTTTTGAAAATCCATCTTGTGATGGTAACTCTGGTTATGAGTCCCCCTTCGTGTCGGCCTACCTTTGTGTTTTGGATCTGAGCCCGCATTTGTGTCGACATTCCTTTTTAAAATCCATCTTGTGATGGCAACCTCTGGTTATGAGTTAGCCTTCGTGTCGGCCTACCTTTATGTTTTGGATCTGAGTCCGCCTTTGTGTCAGAATTTCTTTTGAAAATCCATCTTGTGATGGTAACCTCTGGTTATGAGTCCACCTATGTGTCGGCCTACCTTTGTGTTTTGGATCTGAGCCCGCATTTGTGTCGGCATTTCTTTTGAAAATCCATCTTGTGATGGTAACCTCTGATTATGAGTCCGCCTTCGTGTCGGCCTACCTTTGTGTTTAAGATCTGAGTACGCCTTCGTGTCGGAATTTCTTTTGAAAATCCATCTTGTGATGGTAACTCTGGTTATGAGTCCCCCTTCGTGTCGGCCTACCTTTGTGTTTTGGATCTGAGCCCGCATTTGTGTCGACTTTCCTTTTTAAAATCCATCTTGTGATGGCAACCTCTGGTTATGAGTTCGCCTTCGTGTCGGCCTACCTCTGTGTTTTGGATCTGAGTCCGCCTTTGTGTCAGAATTTCTTTTGAAAATCCATCTTGTGATGGTAACCTCTGGTTATGAGTCCGCCTATGTGTCGGCCTAACTTTGTGTTTTGGATCTGAGCCCGCATTTGTGTCGGCATTTCTTTTGAAAATCCATCTTGTGATGGTAACCTCTGATTATGAGTCCGCCTTCGTGACGGCCTACCTTTGTGTTTTAGATCTGAGTCCGCATTCGTGTCGGAATTTCTTTTGAAAATCCATCTTGTGATGGTAACCTCTGGTTATGAGTCCGCCTTCGTGTCGGCCTACCTTTGTGTTTTGGATCTGAGCCCGCATTTGTGTCGGCATTCCTTTTTAAAATCCACCTTGTGATGGTAACCTCTGGTTATGAGTTCTCCTTCGTGTCGGCCTACCTTTGTGTTTTAGATCTGAGTCCGCCTTCATGTCGGCATTCCTTTTGAAAATCCATCTTGTGCTGGTAACCTCTGGTTATAAGTCCGCCTTCGTGTCGGCCTACCTTTGTGTTTTGGATCTGAGCCCGCATTTGTGTCGGCATTTCTTTTGAAAATCCATCTTGTGATGGTAACCTCTAGTTATAAGCCCGCCTTCGTGTCGGTCTACCTTTGTGTTTTGGATCTGAGCCCGCATTTGTGTCGGCATTTCTTTTGGAAATCCATCTTGTGATGGTAACCTCTGGTTTTGATTCCGCCTATGTGTCGGCCTACCTTTGTGTTTGGGATCTGAGCCCGCATTTGTGTCGGCATTTCTTTTGAAAATCCATCTTGTGATGGTAACCTATGATTATGAGTCCGCCTTCGTGTCGGCCTACCTTTGTGTTTAAGATCTGAGTCCGCCTTCGTGTCGGAATTTCTTTTGAAAATCCATCTTGTGATGGTAACTCTGGTTATGAGTCCCCCTTCATGTCGGCCTACCTTTGTGTTTTGGATCTGAGCCTGCATTTGAGTCGGCATTCCTTTTTAAAATCCATCTTGTGATGGTAACCTCTAGTTATGAGTTCGCCTTCGTGTCGGCCTACCTTTGTGTTTTGGATCTGAGTCCGCCTTTGTGTCAGAATTTCTTTTGAAAATCCATCTTGTGATGGTAACCTCTGGTTATCAGTCCACCTATGTGTCGGCCTACCTTTGTGTTTTGGATCTGAGCCCGCATATGTGTCGGCATTTCTTTTGAAAATCCATCTTGTGATGGTAACCTCTGATTATGAGTCCGCCTTCGTGTCGGCCTACCTTTGTGTTTAAGATCCGAGTCCGCCTTCGTGTCAAAATTTCTTTTGAAAATCCATCTTGTGATGGTAACTCTGGTTATGAGTCCCCCTTCGTGTCGGCCTACCTTTGTGTTTTGGATCTGAGCCCGCATTTGTGTCGACATTCCTTTTTAAAATCCATCTTGTGATGGCAACCTCCGATTATGAGTCCGCCTTCGTGACGGCCTACCTTTGTGTTTTAGATCTGAGTCCGCATTCGTGTCGGAATTTCTTTTGAAAATCCATCTTGTGATGGTAACCTCTGGTTATGAGTCCGCCTTCGTGTCGGCCTACCTTTGTGTTTTGGATCTGAGCCCGCATTTGTGTCGGCATTTCTTTTGAAAATCCATCTTGTGATGGTAACCACTAGTTATAAGCCCGCCTTCGTGTCGGTCTACCTTTGTGTTTTGGATCTGAGCCCGCATTTGTGTCGGCATTTCTTTTGAAAATCCATCTTGCGATGGTAACCTCTGGTTATGAGTCCGCCTATGTGTCGGCCTACCTTTGTGTTTTGGATCTGAGCCCGCATTTGTGTCGGCATTCCTTTTTAAAATCCATCTTGTGATGGTAACCTCTAGTTATGAGTTCGCCTTCGTGTCGGCCTACCTTGGTGTTTTAGATCTGAGTCCGCCTTCGTGTCGGCATTCCTTTTGAAAATCCATCTTGTGCTGGTAACCTCTGGTTATAAGTTCGCCTTCGTGTCGGCCTACCTTTGTGTTTTGGATCTGAACCCGCATTTGTGTCGGCATTTCTTTTGAAAATCCATGTTGTGATGGTAACCTCTGGTTATGAGTTCGCCTTCGTGTCGGCCTACCTTTGTGTTTTAGATCTGAGTCCGCCTTCGTGTCGGCATTCCTTTTGAAAATCCATCTTGTGATGGTAACCTCTGGTTATAAGTCCGCCTTCGTGTCGGCCTACCTTTGTGTTTTGGATCTGAGTCCACCTTCGTGTCGACATTCCTTTTGAAAATCCATCTTGTGATGGTAACCTCTGGTTATAAGTCCACCTTCGTGTCGGCCTACCTTTGTGTTTAGGATCTGAGTCCGCCTTCGTGTCGACATTCCTTTTGAAAATCCATCTTGTGATGGTAACCTCTAGTTATGAGTCCACCTTCGTGTCGTCATACCTTTGTGTTTTGGATCTGATTCCGTCTTCGTGTCGGCATTGCTTTTTAAAATCCATCTTGTGATGGTAACCTCTGGTTATGAGTCCGTCTTCGTGTCAACCTACCTTTATGTTTTGGATCTGAGTCCGCCTTCGTGTCGCATTCCTTTTGAAAATTCATTTTGTGATGGTAACCTCTGGTTATGAGTCCGCCTTCGTGTCGGCCTACCTTTGTGTTTAAGATCTGAGTCCGCCTTCGTGTCGGAATTTCTTTTGAAAATCCATCTTGTGATGGTAACTCTGGTTATGAGTCCCCCTTCATGTCGGCCTACCTTTGTGTTTTGGATCTGAGCCCGCATTTGTGTCGGCATTCCTTTTTAAAATCCATCTTGTGATGGTAACCTCTGGTTATGAGTTCGCCTTCGTGTCGGCCTACCTTTGTGTTTTGGATCTGAGTCCGCCTTTGTGTCAGAATTTCTTTTGAAAATCCATCTTGTGATGGTAACCTCTGGTTTTGATTCCGCCTATGTGTCGGCCTACCTTTGTGTTTGGGATCTGAGCCCGCATTTGTGCCGGCATTTCTTTTGAAAATCCATCTTGTGATGGTAACCTCTGATTATGAGTCCGCCTTCGTGTCGGCCTACCTTTGTGTTTAAGATCTGAGTCCGCCTTCGTGTCGGAATTTCTTTTGAAAATCCATCTTGTGATGGTAACTCTGGTTATGAGTCCCCCTTCATGTCGGCCTACCTTTGTGTTTTGGATCTGAGTCCGCCTTTGTGTCAGAATTTCTTTTGAAAATCCATCTTGTGATGGTAACCTCTGGTTTTGATTCCGCCTATGTGTCGGCCTACCTTTGTGTTTGGGATCTGAGCCCGCATTTGTGCCGGCATTTCTTTTGAAAATCCATCTTGTGATGGTAACCTCTGATTATGAGTCCGCCTTCGTGTCGGCCTACCTTTGTGTTTAAGATCTGAGTCCGCCTTCGTGTCGGAATTTCTTTTGAAAATCCATCTTGTGATGGTAACTCTGGTTATGAGTCCCCCTTCATGTCGGCCTACCTTTGTGTTTTGGATCTGAGCCTGCATTTGTGTCGGCATTCCTTTTTAAAATCCATCTTGTGATGGTAACCTCTAGTTATGAGTTCGCCTTCGTGTCGGCCTACCTTTGTGTTTTGGATCTGAGTCCGTCTTTGTGTCAGAATTTCTTTTGAAAATCCATCTTGCGATGGTAACCTCTGGTTATGAGTCCGCCTATGTGTCGGCCTACCTTTGTGTTTTGGATCTGATCCCGCATTTGTGTCGGCATTCCTTTTTAAAATCCATCTTGTGATGGTAACCTCTAGTTATGAGTTCGCCTTCGTGTCGGCCTACCTTGGTGTTTTAGATCTGTGTCCGCCTTCGGGTCGGCATTCCTTTTGAAAATCCATCTTGTGCTGGTAACCTCTGGTTATAAGTCCGCCTTCGTGTCGGCCTACCTTTGTGTTTTGGATCTGAGCCCGCATTTGTGTCGGCATTTCTTTTGAAAATCCATGTTGTGATGGTAACCTCTGGTTATGAGTTCGCCTTCGTGTCGGCCTACCTTTGTGTTTTAGATCTGAGTCCGCCTTCGTGTCGGCATTCCTTTTGAAAATCCATCTAGTGATGGTAACCTCTGGTTATAAGTCCGCCTTCGTGTCGGCCTACCTTTGTGTTTTGGATCTGAGTCCACCTTCGTGTCGACATTCCTTTTGAAAATCCATCTTGTGATGGTAACCTCTGGTTATAAGTCCACCTTCGTGTCGGCCTACCTTTGTGTTTTGGATCTGAGTCCGCCTTCGTGTCGGAATTTCTTTTGAAAATCCATCTTGTGATGGTAACCTCTAGTTATGAGTCCACCTTCGTGTCGTCATACCTTTGTGTTTTGGATCTGAGTCCGTCTTCGTGTCGGCATTGCTTTTTAAAATCCATCTTGTGATGGTAACCTCTGGTTATGAGTCCGTCTTCGTGTCAACCTACCTTTATGTTTTGGATCTGAGTCCGCCTTCGTGTCGCATTCCTTTTGAAAATTCATTTTGTGATGGTAACCTCTGGTTATGAGTCCGCCTTCGTGTCGGCCTACCTTTGTGTTTAAGATCTGAGTCCGCCTTCGTGTCGGAATTTCTTTTGAAAATCCATCTTGTGATGGTAACTCTGGTTATGAGTCCCCCTTCATGTCGGCCTACCTTTGTGTTTTGGATCTGAGCCCGCATTTGTGTCGGCATTCCTTTTTAAAATCCATCTTGTGATGGTAACCTCTGGTTATGAGTTCGCCTTCGTGTCGGCCTACCTTTGTGTTTTGGATCTGAGTCCGCCTTTGTGTCAGAATTTCTTTTGAAAATCCATCTTGTGATGGTAACCTCTGGTTTTGATTCCGCCTATGTGTCGGCCTACCTTTGTGTTTGGGATCTGAGCCCGCATTTGTGTCGGCATTTCTTTTGAAAATCCATCTTGTGATGGTAACCTCTGATTATGAGTCAGCCTTCGTGTCGGCCTACCTTTGTGTTTAAGATCTGAGTCCGCCTTCGTGTCGGAATTTCTTTTGAAAATCCATCTTGTGATCGTAACTCTGGTTATGAGTCCCCCTTCATGTCGGCCTACCTTTGTGTTTTGGATCTGAGCCTGCATTTGTGTCGGCATTCCTTTTTAAAATCCATCTTGTGATGGTAACCTCTAGTTATGAGTTCGCCTTCGTGTCGGCCTACCTTTGTGTTTTGGATCTGAGTCCGTCTTTGTGTCAAAATTTCTTTTGAAAATCCATCTTGCGATGGTAACCTCTGGTTATGAGTCCGCCTATGTGTCGGCCTACCTTTGTGTTTTGGATCTGATCCCGCATTTGTGTCGGCATTCCTTTTTAAAATCCATCTTGTGATGGTAACCTCTAGTTATGAGTTCGCCTTCGTGTCGGCCTACCTTGGTGTTTTAGATCTGTGTCCGCCTTCGTGTCGGCATTCCTTTTGAAAATCCATCTTGTGCTGGTAACCTCTGGTTATAAGTTCGCCTTCGTGTCGGCCTACCTTTGTGTTTTGGATCTGAGCCCGCATTTGTGTCGGCATTTCTTTTGAAAATCCATGTTGTGATGGTAACCTCTGGTTATGAGTTCGCCTTCGTGTCGGCCTACCTTTGTGTTTTAGATCTGAGTCCGCCTTCGTGTCGGCATTCCTTTTGAAAATCCATCTAGTGATGGTAACCTCTGGTTATAAGTCCGCCTTCGTGTCGGCCTACCTTTGTGTTTTGGATCTGAGTCCACCTTCGTGTCGACATTCCTTTTGAAAATCCATCTTGTGATGGTAACCTCTGGTTATAAGTCCACCTTCGTGTCGGCCTACCTTTGTGTTTAGGATCTGAGTCCGCCTTCGTGTCGACATTCCTTTTGAAAATCCATCTTGTGATGGTAACCTCTAGTTATGAGTCCACCTTCGTGTCGTCATACCTTTGTGTTTTGGATCTGATTCCGTCTTCGTGTCGGCATTGCTTTTTAAAATCCATCTTGTGATGGTAACCTCTGGTTATGAGTCCGTCTTCGTGTCAACCTACCTTTATGTTTTGGATCTGAGTCCGCCTTCGTGTCGCATTCCTTTTGAAAATTCATTTTGTGATGGTAACCTCTGGTTATGAGTCCGCCTTCGTGTCGGCCTACCTTTGTGTTTAAGATCTGAGTCCGCCTTCGTGTCGGAATTTCTTTTGAAAATCCATCTTGTGATGGTAACTCTGGTTATGAGTCCCCCTTCATGTCGGCCTACCTTTGTGTTTTGGATCTGAGCCCGCATTTGTGTCGGCATTCCTTTTTAAAATCCATCTTGTGATGGTAACCTCTGGTTATGAGTTCGCCTTCGTGTCGGCCTACCTTTGTGTTTTGGATCTGAGTCCGCCTTTGTGTCAGAATTTCTTTTGAAAATCCATCTTGTGATGGTAACCTCTGGTTTTGATTCCGCCTATGTGTCGGCCTACCTTTGTGTTTGGGATCTGAGCCCGCATTTGTGCCGGCATTTCTTTTGAAAATCCATCTTGTGATGGTAACCTCTGATTATGAGTCCGCCTTCGTGTCGGCCTACCTTTGTGTTTAAGATCTGAGTCCGCCTTCGTGTCGGAATTTCTTTTGAAAATCCATCTTGTGATGGTAACTCTGGTTATGAGTCCCCCTTCATGTCGGCCTACCTTTGTGTTTTGGATCTGAGCCTGCATTTGTGTCGGCATTCCTTTTTAAAATCCATCTTGTGATGGTAACCTCTAGTTATGAGTTCGCCTTCGTGTCGGCCTACCTTTGTGTTTTGGATCTGAGTCCGTCTTTGTGTCAGAATTTCTTTTGAAAATCCATCTTGCGATGGTAACCTCTGGTTATGAGTCCGCCTATGTGTCGGCCTACCTTTGTGTTTTGGATCTGATCCCGCATTTGTGTCGGCATTCCTTTTTAAAATCCATCTTGTGATGGTAACCTCTAGTTATGAGTTCGCCTTCGTGTCGGCCTACCTTGGTGTTTTAGATCTGTGTCCGCCTTCGGGTCGGCATTCCTTTTGAAAATCCATCTTGTGCTGGTAACCTCTGGTTATAAGTCCGCCTTCGTGTCGGCCTACCTTTGTGTTTTGGATCTGAGCCCGCATTTGTGTCGGCATTTCTTTTGAAAATCCATGTTGTGATGGTAACCTCTGGTTATGAGTTCGCCTTCGTGTCGGCCTACCTTTGTGTTTTAGATCTGAGTCCGCCTTCGTGTCGGCATTCCTTTTGAAAATCCATCTAGTGATGGTAACCTCTGGTTATAAGTCCGCCTTCGTGTCGGCCTACCTTTGTGTTTTGGATCTGAGTCCACCTTCGTGTCGACATTCCTTTTGAAAATCCATCTTGTGATGGTAACCTCTGGTTATAAGTCCACCTTCGTGTCGGCCTACCTTTGTGTTTTGGATCTGAGTCCGCCTTCGTGTCGGAATTTCTTTTGAAAATCCATCTTGTGATGGTAACCTCTAGTTATGAGTCCACCTTCGTGTCGTCATACCTTTGTGTTTTGGATCTGAGTCCGTCTTCGTGTCGGCATTGCTTTTTAAAATCCATCTTGTGATGGTAACCTCTGGTTATGAGTCCGTCTTCGTGTCAACCTACCTTTATGTTTTGGATCTGAGTCCGCCTTCGTGTCGCATTCCTTTTGAAAATTCATTTTGTGATGGTAACCTCTGGTTATGAGTCCGCCTTCGTGTCGGCCTACCTTTGTGTTTAAGATCTGAGTCCGCCTTCGTGTCGGAATTTCTTTTGAAAATCCATCTTGTGATGGTAACTCTGGTTATGAGTCCCCCTTCATGTCGGCCTACCTTTGTGTTTTGGATCTGAGCCCGCATTTGTGTCGGCATTCCTTTTTAAAATCCATCTTGTGATGGTAACCTCTGGTTATGAGTTCGCCTTCGTGTCGGCCTACCTTTGTGTTTTGGATCTGAGTCCGCCTTTGTGTCAGAATTTCTTTTGAAAATCCATCTTGTGATGGTAACCTCTGGTTTTGATTCCGCCTATGTGTCGGCCTACCTTTGTGTTTGGGATCTGAGCCCGCATTTGTGTCGGCATTTCTTTTGAAAATCCATCTTGTGATGGTAACCTCTGATTATGAGTCAGCCTTCGTGTCGGCCTACCTTTGTGTTTAAGATCTGAGTCCGCCTTCGTGTCGGAATTTCTTTTGAAAATCCATCTTGTGATCGTAACTCTGGTTATGAGTCCCCCTTCATGTCGGCCTACCTTTGTGTTTTGGATCTGAGCCTGCATTTGTGTCGGCATTCCTTTTTAAAATCCATCTTGTGATGGTAACCTCTAGTTATGAGTTCGCCTTCGTGTCGGCCTACCTTTGTGTTTTGGATCTGAGTCCGTCTTTGTGTCAAAATTTCTTTTGAAAATCCATCTTGCGATGGTAACCTCTGGTTATGAGTCCGCCTATGTGTCGGCCTACCTTTGTGTTTTGGATCTGATCCCGCATTTGTGTCGGCATTCCTTTTTAAAATCCATCTTGTGATGGTAACCTCTAGTTATGAGTTCGCCTTCGTGTCGGCCTACCTTGGTGTTTTAGATCTGTGTCCGCCTTCGTGTCGGCATTCCTTTTGAAAATCCATCTTGTGCTGGTAACCTCTGGTTATAAGTCCGCCTTCGTGTCGGCCTACCTTTGTGTTTTGGATCTGAGCCCGCATTTGTGTCGGCATTTCTTTTGAAAATCCATGTTGTGATGGTAACCTCTGGTTATGAGTTCGCCTTCGTGTCAGCCTACCTTTGTGTTTTAGATCTGAGTCCTCCTTCGTGTCGGCATTCCTTTTGAAAATCCATCTAGTGATGGTAACCTCTGGTTATAAGTCCGCCTTCGTGTCGGCCTACCTTTGTGTTTTGGATCTGAGTCCACCTTCGTGTCGACATTCCTTTTGAAAATCCATCTTGTGATGGTAACCTCTGGTTATAAGTCCACCTTCGTGTCGGCCTACCTTTGTGTTTTGGATCTGAGTCCGCCTTCGTGTCGGAATTTCTTTTGAAAATCCATCTTGTGATGGTAACCTCTAGTTATGAGTCCACCTTCGTGTCGTCATACCTTTGTGTTTTGGATCTGAGTCCGTCTTCGTGTCAGCATTGCTTTTTAAAATCCATCTTGTGATGGTAACCTCTGGTTATGAGTCCGTCTTCGTGTCAACCTACCTTTATGTTTTGGATCTGAGTCCGCCTTCGTGTCGCATTCCTTTTGAAAATTCATTTTGTGATGGTAACCTCTGGTTATGAGTCCGCCTTCGTGTCGGCCTACCTTTGTGTTTAAGATCTGAGTCCGCCTTCGTGTCGGAATTTCTTTTGAAAATCCATCTTGTGATGGTAACTCTTGTTATGAGTCCCCCTTCATGTCGGCCTACCTTTGTGTTTTGGATCTGAGCCCGCATTTGTGTCGGCATTCCTTTTTAAAATCCATCTTGTGATGGTAACCTCTGGTTATGAGTTCGCCTTCGTGTCGGCCTACCTTTGTGTTTTGGATCTGAGTCCGCCTTTGTGTCAGAATTTCTTTTGAAAATCCATCTTGTGATGGTAACCTCTGGTTTTGATTCCGCCTATGTGTCGGCCTACCTTTGTGTTTGGGATCTGAGCCCGCATTTGTGTCGGCATTTCTTTTGAAAATCCATCTTGTGATGGTAACCTCTGATTATGAGTCCGCCTTCGTGTCGGCCTACCTTTGTGTTTAAGATCTGAGTCCGCCTTCGTGTCGGAATTTCTTTTGAAAATCCATCTTGTGATGGTAACTCTGGTTATGAGTCCCCCTTCATGTCGGCCTACCTTTGTGTTTTGGATCTGAGCCTGCATTTGTGTCGGCATTCCTTTTTAAAATCCATCTTGTGATGGTAACCTCTAGTTATGAGTTCGCCTTCGTGTCGGCCTACCTTTGTGTTTTGGATCTGAGTCCGTCTTTGTGTCAGAATTTCTTTTGAAAATCCATCTTGCGATGGTAACCTCTGGTTATGAGTCCGCCTATGTGTCGGCCTACCTTTGTGTTTTGGATCTGAGCCCGCATTTGTGTCGGCGTTCCTTTTTAAAATCCATCTTGTGATGGTAACCTCTAGTTATGAGTTCGCCTTCGTGTCGGCCTACCTTGGTGTTTTAGATCTGTGTCCGCCTTCGTGTCGGCATTCCTTTTGAAAATCCATCTTGTGCTGGTAACCTCTGGTTATAAGTCCGCCTTCGTGTCGGCCTACCTTTGTGTTTTGGATCTGAGCCCGCATTTGTGTCGGCATTTCTTTTGAAAATCCATGTTGTGATGGTAACCTCTGGTTATGAGTTCGCCTTCGTGTCGGCCTACCTTTGTGTTTTAGATCTGAGTCCGCCTTCGTGTCGGCATTCCTTTTGAAAATCCATCTTGTGATGGTAACCTCTGGTTATAAGTCTGCCTTCGTGTCGGCCTACCTTTGTGTTTTGGATCTGAGTCCACCTTCGTGTCGACATTCCTTTTGAAAATCCATCTTGTGATGGTATCCTCTGGTTATAAGTCCACCTTCGTGTCGGCCTACCTTTGTGTTTAGGATCTGAGTCCGCCTTCGTGTCGACATTCCTTTTGAAAATCCATCTTGTGATGGTAACCTCTAGTTACGAGTCCACCTTCGTGTCGTCATACCTTTGTGTTTTGGATCTGAGTCCGTCTTCGTGTCGGCATTGCTTTTTAAAATCCATCTTGTGATGGTAACCTCTGGTTATGAGTCCGTCTTCGTGTCAACCTACCTTTATGTTTTGGATCTGAGTCCGCCTTCGTGTCGCATTCCTTTTGAAAATTCATTTTGTGATGGTAACCTCTGGTTATGAGTCCGCCTTCGTGTCGGCCTACCTTTGTGTTTAAGATCTGAGTCCGCCTTCGTGTCGGAATTTCTTTTGAAAATCCATCTTGTGATGGTAACTCTGGTTATGAGTCCCCCTTCATGTCGGCCTACCTTTGTGTTTTGGATCTGAGCCCGCATTTGTGTCGGCATTCCTTTTTAAAATCCATCTTGTGATGGTAACCTCTGGTTTTGAGTTCGCCTTCGTGTCGGCCTACCTTTGTGTTTTGGATCTGAGTCCGCCTTTGTGTCAGAATTTCTTTTGAAAATCCATCTTGTGATGGTAACCTCTGGTTTTGATTCCGCCTATGTGTCGGCCTACCTTTGTGTTTGGGATCTGAGCCCGCATTTGTGTCGGCATTTCTTTTGAAAATCCATCTTGTGATGGTAACCTCTGATTATGAGTCCGCCTTCGTGTCGGCCTACCTTTGTGTTTAAGATCTGAGTCCGCCTTCGTGTCGGAATTTCTTTTGAAAATCCATCTTGTGATGGTAACTCTGGTTATGAGTCCCCCTTCATGTCGGCCTACCTTTGTGTTTTGGATCTGAGCCTGCATTTGTGTCGGCATTCCTTTTTAAAATCCATCTTGTGATGGTAACCTCTAGTTATGAGTTCGCCTTCGTGTCGGCCTACCTTTGTGTTTTGGATCTGAGTCCGTCTTTGTGTCAGAATTTCTTTTGAAAATCCATCTTGCGATGGTAACCTCTGGTTATGAGTCCGCCTATGTGTCGGCCTACCTTTGTGTTTAGGATCTGAGTCCGCCTTCGTGTCGACATTCCTTTTGAAAATCCATCTTGTGATGGTAACCTCTAGTTATGAGTCCACCTTCGTGTCGTCATACCTTTGTGTTTTGGATCTGAGTCCGTCTTCGTGTCGGCATTGCTTTTTAAAATCCATCTTGTGATGGTAACCTCTGGTTATGAGTCCGTCTTCGTGTCAACCTACCTTTATGTTTTGGATCTGAGTCCGCCTTCGTGTCGCATTCCTTTTGAAAATTCATTTTGTGATGGTAACCTCTGGTTATGAGTCCGCCTTCGTGTCGGCCTACCTTTGTGTTTAAGATCTGAGTCCGCCTTCGTGTCGGAATTTCTTTTGAAAATCCATCTTGTGATGGTAACTCTGGTTATGAGTCCCCCTTCATGTCGGCCTTCCTTTGTGTTTTGGATCTGAGCCCGCATTTGTGTCGGCATTCCTTTTTAAAATCCATCTTGTGATGGTAACCTCTAGTTATGAGTTCGCCTTCGTGTCGGCCTACCTTGGTGTTTTAGATCTGTGTCCGCCTTCGTGTCGGCATTCCTTTTGAAAATCCATCTTGTGCTGGTAACCTCTGGTTATAAGTCCGCCTTCGTGTCGGCCTACCTTTGTGTTTTGGATCTGAGCCCGCATTTGTGTCGGCATTTCTTTTGAAAATCCATGTTGTGATGGGAACCTCTGGTTATGAGTTCGCCTTCGTGTCGGCCTACCTTTGTGTTTTAGATCTGAGTCCGCCTTCGTGTCGGCATTCCTTTTGAAAATCCATCTTGTGATGGTAACCTCTGGTTATAAGTCCGCCTTCGTGTCGGCCTACCTTTGTGTTTTGGATCTGAGTCCACCTTCGTGTCGACATTCCTTTTGAAAATCCATCTTGTGATGGTAACCTCTGGTTATAAGTCCACCTTCGTGTCGGCCTACCTTTGTGTTTAGGATCTGAGTCCGCCTTCGTGTCGACATTCCTTTTGAAAATCCATCTTGTGATGGTAACCTTTAGTTATGAGTCCACCTTCGTGTCGTCATACCTTTGTGTTTTGGATCTGAGTCCGTCTTCGTGTCGGCATTGCTTTTTAAAATCCATCTTGTGATGGTAACCTCTGGTTATGAGTCCGTCTTCGTGTCAACCTACCTTTATGTTTTGGATCTGAGTCCGCCTTCGTGTCGCATTCCTTTTGAAAATTCATTTTGTGATGGTAACCTCTGGTTATGAGTCCGCCTTCGTGTCGGCCTACCTTTGTGTTTAAGATCTGAGTCCGCCTTCGTGTCGGAATTTCTTTTGAAAATCCATCTTGTGATGGTAACTCTGGTTATGAGTCCCCCTTCATGTCGGCCTACCTTTGTGTTTTGGATCTGAGCCCGCATTTGTGTCGGCATTCCTTTTTAAAATCCATCTTGTGATGGTAACCTCTGGTTATGAGTTCGCCTTCGTGTCGGCCTACCTTTGTGTTTTGGATCTGAGTCCGCCTTTGTGTCAGAATTTCTTTTGAAAATCCATCTTGTGATGGTAACCTCTGGTTTTGATTCCGCCTATGTGTCGGCCTACCTTTGTGTTTGGGATCTGAGCCCGCATTTGTGTCGGCATTTCTTTTGAAAATCCATCTTGTGATGGTAACCTCTGATTATGAGTCCGCCTTCGTGTCGGCCTACCTTTGTGTTTAAGATCTGAGTCCGCCTTCGTGTCGGAATTTCTTTTGAAAATCCATCTTGTGATGGTAACTCTGGTTATGAGTCCCCCTTCATGTCGGCCTACCTTTGTGTTTTGGATCTGAGCCTGCATTTGTGTCGGCATTCCTTTTTAAAATCCATCTTGTGATGGTAACCTCTAGTTATGAGTTCGCCTTCGTGTCGGCCTACCTTTGTGTTTTGGATCTGAGTCCGTCTTTGTGTCAGAATTTCTTTTGAAAATCCATCTTGCGATGGTAACCTCTGGTTATGAGTCCGCCTATGTGTCGGCCTACCTTTGTGTTTAGGATCTGAGTCCGCCTTCGTGTCGACATTCCTTTTGAAAATCCATCTTGTGATGGTAACCTCTAGTTATGAGTCCACCTTCGTGTCGTCATACCTTTGTGTTTTGGATCTGAGTCCGTCTTCGTGTCGGCATTGCTTTTTAAAATCCATCTTGTGATGGTAACCTCTGGTTATGAGTCCGTCTTCGTGTCAACCTACCTTTATGTTTTGGATCTGAGTCCGCCTTCGTGTCGCATTCCTTTTGAAAATTCATTTTGTGATGGTAACCTCTGGTTATGAGTCCGCCTTCGTGTCGGCCTACCTTTGTGTTTAAGATCTGAGTCCGCCTTCGTGTCGGAATTTCTTTTGAAAATCCATCTTGTGATGGTAACTCTGGTTATGAGTCCCCCTTCATGTCGGCCTACCTTTGTGTTTTGGATCTGAGCCCGCATTTGTGTCGGCATTCCTTTTTAAAATCCATCTTGTGATGGTAACTTCTGGTTATGAGTTCGCCTTCGTGTCGGCCTACCTTTGTGTTTTGGATCTGAGTCCGCCTTTGTGTCAGAATTTCTTTTGAAAATCCATCTTGTGATGGTAACCTCTGGTTATGAGTCCGCCTATGTGTCAGACTACCTTTGTGTTTTGGATCTGAGCCCGCATTTGTGTCGGCATTTCTTTTGAAAATCCATCTTGTGATGGTAACCTCTGATTATGAGTCCGCCTTCGTGTCGGCCTACCTTTGTGTTTTAGATCTGAGTCCGCATTCGTGTCGAAATTTCTTTTGAAAATCCATCTTGTAATGGTAACCTCTGGTTATGAGTCCGCCTTCGTGTCGGCCTACCTTTGTGTTTTGGATCTGAGCCCGCATTTGTGTCGACATTCCTTTTTAAAATCCATCTTGTGATGGTAACCTATGGTTATGAGTTCGCCTTCGTGTCGGTCTACCTTTGTGTTTTAGATCTGAGTCCGCCTTCGTGTCGGCATTCCTTTTGAAAATCCATCTTGTACTGGTAACCTCTGGTTATAAGTCCGCCTTCGTGTCGACCTACCTTTATGTTTTGGATCTGAGCCCGCATTTGTGTCGGCATTTCTTTTGAAAATCCATCTTGTGATGGTAACCACTGGTTATAAGTCCGCCTTCGTGTCGGCCTAACTTTGTGTTTTGGATCTGAGCCCGCATTTGTGTCGGCATTTCTTTTGAAAATCCATCTTGTGATGGTAACCTCTGGTTATGAGTCCGCCTATGTGTCGGCCTACCTTTGTGTTTGGGATCTGAGCCCACATTTGAGTCAGGCATTTCTTTTGAAAATCCATCTTGTGATGGTAATCTCTGATTATGAGTCCGCCTTCGTGTCGGCCTACCTTTGTGTTTAAGATCTGAGTCCGCCTTCGTGTCGGAATTTCTTTTGAAAATTCATCTTGTGATGGTAACTCTGGTTATGAGTCCCCCTTCATGTCGGCCTACCTTTGTGTTTTGGATCTGAGCCCGCATTTGTGTCGGCATTCCTTTTTAAAATCCATCTTGTGATGGTAACCTCTGGTTATGAGTTCGCCTTCGTGTCGGCCTACCTTTGTGTTTTGGATCTGAGTCCGCCTTTGTGTCAGAATTTCTTTTGAAAATCCATCTTGTGATGGTAACCTCTGGTTATGAGTACGCCTATGTGTCGGCCTACCTTTGTGTTTTGGATCTGAGCCCGCATTTGTGTCGGCATTTCTTTTGAAAATCCATCTTGTGATGGTAACCTCTGATTATGAGTCCGCCTTCGTGTCGGCCTACCTTTGTGTTTTAGATCTGAGTCCGCATTCGTGTTGAAATTTCTTTTGAAAATCCATCTTGTGATGGTAGCTCTGATTATGAGTCCCCCTTCATGTCGGCCAACCTTTGTGTTTTGGATCTGAGCTTGCATTTGTGTCGGCATTCCTTTTTAAAATCCATCTTGTGATGGTAACCTCTAGTTATGAGTTCGCCTTCGTGTCGACCTACCTTTGTGTTTTGGATCTGAGTCCGCCTTTGTGTCAGAATTTCTTTTGAAAATCCATCTTGTGATGGTAACCTCTGGTTTTGATTCCGCCTATGTGTCGACCTACCTTTGTGTTTGGGATCTGAGCCCGCATTTATGTCGGCATTTCTTTTGAAAATCCATCTTGTGATGGTAACCTCTGATTATGACTCCGCCTTCGTGTCGGCCTACCTTTGTGTTTAAGATCTGAGTCCGCCTTCGTGTCGGAATTTCTTTTGAAAATCCATCTTGTGATGGTAACTCTGGTTATGAGTCCCCCTTCATGTCGGCCTACCTTTGTGTTTTGGATCTGAGCCTGCATTTGTGTCGGCATTCCTTTTTAAAATCCATCTTGTGATGGTAACCTCTAGTTATGAGTTCGCCTTCGTGTCGGCCTACCTTTGTGTTTTGGATCTGAGTCCGTCTTTGTGTCAGAATTTCTTTTGAAAATCCATCTTGCGATGGTAACCTCTGGTTATGAGTCCGCCTATGTGTCGGCCTACCTTTGTGTTTTAGATCTGAGCCCGCATTTGTGTCGGCATTCCTTTTTAAAATCCATCTTGTGATGGTAACCTCTAGTTATGAGTTCGCCTTCGTGTCGGCCTACCTTGGTGTTTTAGATCTGAGTCCGCCTTCGTGTCGGCATTCCTTTTGAAAATCCATCTTGTGCTGGTAACCTCTGGTTATAAGTCCGCCTTCGTGTCGGCCTACCTTTGTGTTTTGGATCTGAGCCCGCATTTGTGTCGGCATTTCTTTTGAAAATCCATGTTGTGATGGTAACCTCTGGTTATGAGTTCGCCTTCGTGTCGGCCTACCTTTGTGTTTTAGATCTGAGTCCGCCTTCGTGTCGGCATTCCTTTTGAAAATCCATCTTGTGATGGTAACCTCTGGTTATAAGTTCGCCTTCGTGTCGGCCTACCTTTGTGTTTTGGATCTGAGTCCACCTTCGTGTCGACATTCCTTTTGAAAATCCATCTTGTGATGGTAACCTCTGGTTATAAGTCCACCTTCGTGTCGGCCTACCTTTGTGTTTTGGATCTGAGTCCGCCTTCGTGTCGACATTCCTTTTGAAAATCCATCTTGTGATGGTAACCTCTAGTTATGAGTCCACCTTCGTGTCATCATACCTTTGTGTTTTGGATCTGAGTCCGCCTTCGTGTCGGCATTTCTTTTTAAAATCCATCTTGTGATGGTAACCTCTGATTATGAGTCCGCCTTCGTGTCGGCCTACCTTTGTGTTTTAGATCTGAGTCCGCATTCGTGTCGAAATTTCTTTTGAAAATCTATCTTGTGATGGTAGCTCTGATTATGAGTCCCCCTTCATGTCGGCCAACCTTTGTGTTTTGGATCTGAGCTTGCATTTGTGTCGGCATTCCTTTTTAAAATCCATCTTGTGATGGTAACCTCTAGTTATGAGTTCGCCTTCGTGTCGACCTACCTTTGTGTTTTGGATCTGAGTCCGCCTTTGTGTCAGAATTTCTTTTGAAAATCCATCTTGTGATGGTAACCTCTGGTTTTGATTCCGCCTATGTGTCGACCTACCTTTGTGTTTGGGATCTGAGCCCGCATTTGTGTCGGCATTTCTTTTGAAAATCCATCTTGTGATGGTAACCTCTGATTATGAGTCCGCCTTCGTGTCGGCCTACCTTTGTGTTTAAGATCTGAGTCCGCCTTCGTGTCGGAATTTCTTTTGAAAATCCATCTTGTGATGGTAACTCTGGTTATGAGTCCCCCTTCATGTCGGCCTACCTTTGTGTTTTGGATCTGAGCCTGCATTTGTGTCGGCATTCCTTTTTAAAATCCATCTTGTGATGGTAACCTCTAGTTATGAGTTCGCCTTCGTGTCGGCCTACCTTTGTGTTTTGGATCTGAGTCCGTCTTTGTGTCAGAATTTCTTTTGAAAATCCATCTTGCGATGGTAACCTCTGGTTATGAGTCCGCCTATGTGTCGGCCTACCTTTGTGTTTTAGATCTGAGCCCGCATTTGTGTCGGCATTCCTTTTTAAAATCCATCTTGTGATGGTAACCTCTAGTTATGAGTTCGCCTTCGTGTCGGCCTACCTTGGTGTTTTAGATCTGAGTCCGCCTTCGTGTCGGCATTCCTTTTGAAAATCCATCTTGTGCTGGTAACCTCTGGTTATAAGTCCGCCTTCGTGTCGGCCTACCTTTGTGTTTTGGATCTGAGCCCGCATTTGTGTCGGCATTTCTTTTGAAAATCCATGTTGTGATGGTAACCTCTGGTTATGAGTTCGCCTTCGTGTCGGCCTACCTTTGTGTTTTAGATCTGAGTCCGCCTTCGTGTCGGCATTCCTTTTGAAAATCCATCTTGTGATGGTAACCTCTGGTTATAAGTTCGCCTTCGTGTCGGCCTACCTTTGTGTTTTGGATCTGAGTCCACCTTCGTGTCGACATTCCTTTTGAAAATCCATCTTGTGATGGTAACCTCTGGTTATAAGTCCACCTTCGTGTCGGCCTACCTTTGTGTTTTGGATCTGAGTCCGCCTTCGTGTCGACATTCCTTTTGAAAATCCATCTTGTGATGGTAACCTCTAGTTATGAGTCCACCTTCGTGTCATCATACCTTTGTGTTTTGGATCTGAGTCCGCCTTCGTGTCGGCATTTCTTTTTAAAATCCATCTTGTGATGGTAACCTCTGGTTATGAGTCCGTCTTCGTGTCAGCCTACCTTTATGTTTTGGATCTGAGTCCGCCTTCGTGTCGCATTCCTTTTGAAAATTCATTTTGTGATGGTAACCTCTGGTTATGAGTCCGCCTTCGTGTCGGCCTACCTTTGTGTTTAAGATCTGAGTCCGCCTTCGTGTCGGAATTTCTTTTGAAAATCCATCTTGTGATGGTAACTCTGGTTATGAGTCCCCCTTCATGTCGGCCTACCTTTGTGTTTTGGATCTGAGCCCGCATTTGTGTCGGCATTCCTTTTTAAAATCCATCTTGTGATGGTAACCTCTGGTTATGAGTTCGCCTTCGTGTCGGCCTACCTTTGTGTTTTGGATCTGAGTCCGCCTTTGTGTCATAATTTCTTTTGAAAATCCATCTTGTTATGGTAACCTCTGGTTATGAGTCCGCCTATGTGTCGGACTACCTTTGTGTTTTGGATCTGAGCCCGAATTTGTGTCGGCATTTCTTTTGAAAATCCAGCTTGTGATGGTAACCTCTGATTATGAGTTCGCCTTCGTGTCGGCCTACCTTTGTGTTTTAGATCTGAGTCCGCCTTCGTGTCGGCATTCCTTTTGAAAATCCATCTTGTACTGGTAACCTCTGGTTATAAGTCCGCCTTCGTGTCGACCTACCTTTATGTTTTGGATCTGAGCCCGCATTTGTGTCGGCATTTCTTTTGAAAATCCATCTTGTGATGGTAACCTCTGGTTATAAGTCCGCCTTCGTGTCGGCCTAACTTTGTGTTTTGGATCTGAGCCCGCATTTGTGTCGGCATTTCTTTTGAAAATCCATCTTGTGATGGTAAACTCTGGTTATGAGTCCGCCTATGTGTAGGCCTACCTTTGTGTTTGGGATCTGAGCCCGCATTTGAGTCAGGCATTTCTTTTAAAAATCCATCTTGTGATGGTAACCTCTGATTATGAGTCCGCCTTCGTGTCGGCCTACCTTTGTGTTTAAGATCTGAGTCCGCCTTCGTGTCGGAATTTCTTTTTAAAATCCATCTTGTGATGGTAACCTCTGGTTATGAGTCCGTCTTCGTGTCAGCCTACCTTTATGTTTTGCATCTGAGTCCGCCTTCGTGTCGCATTCCTTTTGAAAATTCATTTTGTGATGGTAACCTCTGGTTATGAGTCCGCCTTCGTGTCGGCCTACCTTTGTGTTTAAGATCTGAGTCCGCCTTCGTGTCGGAATTTCTTTTGAAAATCCATCTTGTGATGGTAACTCTGGTTATGAGTCCCCCTTCATGTCGGCCTACCTTTGTGTTTTGGATCTGAGCCCGCATTTGTGTCGGCATTCCTTTTTAAAATCCATCTTGTGACGGTAACCTCTGGTTATGAGTTCGCCTTCGTGTCGGCCTACCTTTGTGTTTTGGATCTGAGTCCGCCTTTGTGTCATAATTTCTTTTGAAAATCCATCTTGTGATGGTAACCTCTGGTTATGAGTCCCGCCTATGTGTCGGACTACCTTTGTGTTTTGGATCTGAGCCCGCATTTGTGTCGGCATTTCTTTTGAAAATCCAGCTTGTGATGGTAACCTCTGATTATGAGTCCGCCTTCGTGTCGGCCTACCTTTGTGTTTTAGATCTGAGTCCGCATTCGTGTCGAAATTTCTTTTGAAAATCCATCTTGTAATGGTAACCTCTGGTTATGAGTCCGCCTTCGTGTCGGCCTACCTTTGTGTTTTGGATCTGAGCCCGCATTTGTGTCGGCATTCCTTTTTAAAATCCATCTTGTGATGGTAACCTCTGGTTATGAGTTCGCCTTCGTGTCGGCCTACCTTTGTGTTTTAGATCTGAGTCCGCCTTCGTGTCGGCATTCCTTTTGAAAATCCATCTTGTACTGGTAACCTCTGGTTATAAGTCCGCCTTCGTGTCGACCTACCTTTATGTTTTGGATCTGAGCCCGCACTTGTGTCGGCATTTCTTTTGAAAATCCATCTTGTGATGGTAACCTCTGGTTATAAGTCCGCCTTCGTGTCGGCCTAACTTTGTGTTTTGGATCTGAGCCCGCATTTGTGTCGGCATTTCTTTTGAAAATCCATCTTGTGATGGTAACCTCTGGTTATGAGTCCGCCTATGTGTAGGCCTACCTTTGTGTTTTGGATCTGAGCCCGCATTTGTGTCGGCATTTCTTTTGAAAATCCATCTTGTGATGGTAACCTCTGATTATGAGTCCGCCTTCGTGTCGGCCTACCTTTGTGTTTTAGATCTGAGTCCGCATTCGTGTCGAAATTTCTTTTGAAAATCCATCTTGTGATGGTAGCTCTGGTTATGAGTCCCCCTTCATGTCGGCCTACCTTTGTGTTTTGGATCTGAGCTTGCATTTGTGTCGGCATTCCTTTTTAAAATCCATCTTGTGATGGTAACCTCTAGTTATGAGTTCGCCTTCGTGTCGACCTACCTTTGTGTTTTGGATCTGAGTCCGCCTTTGTGTCAGAATTTCTTTTGAAAATCCATCTTGTGATGGTAACCTCTGGTTTTGATTCCGCCTATGTGTCGGCCTACCTTTGTGTTTGGGATCTGAGCCCGCATTTGTGTCGGCATTTCTTTTGAAAATCCATCTTGTGATGGTAACCTCTGGTTATGAGTCCGCCTATGTGTCGGCCTACCTTTGTGTTTTGGATCTGAGCCCGCATTTGTGTCGGCATTCCTTTTTAAAATCCATCTTGTGATGGTAACCTCTAGTTATGAGTTCGCCTTCGTGTCGGCCTACCTTGGTGTTTTAGATCTGAGTCCGCCTTCGTGTCGGCATTCCTTTTGAAAATCCATCTTGTGCTGGTAACCTCTGGTTATAAGTCCGCCTTCGTGTCGGCCTACCTTTGTGTTTTGGATCTGAGCCCGCATTTGTGTCGGCATTTCTTTTGAAAATCCATGTTGTGATGGTAACCTCTGGTTATGAGTTCGCCTTCGTGTCGGCCTACCTTTGTGTTTTAGATCTGAGTCCGCCTTCGTGTCGGCATTCCTTTTGAAAATCCATCTTGTGATGGTAACCTCTGGTTATAAGTTCGCCTTCGTGTCGGCCTACCTTTGTGTTTTGGATCTGAGTCCACCTTCGTGTCGACATTCCTTTTGAAAATCCATCTTGTGATGGTAACCTCTGGTTATAAGTCCACCTTCGTGTCGGCCTACCTTTGTGTTTTGGATCTGAGTCCGCCTTCGTGTCGACATTCCTTTTGAAAATCCATCTTGTGATGGTAACCTCTAGTTATGAGTCCACCTTCGTGTCATCATACCTTTGTGTTTTGGATCTGAGTCCGCCTTCGTGTCGGCATTTCTTTTTAAAATCCATCTTGTGATGGTAACCTCTGGTTATGAGTCCGTCTTCGTGTCAGCCTACCTTTATGTTTTGGATCTGAGTCCGCCTTCGTGTCGCATTCCTTTTGAAAATTCATTTTGTGATGGTAACCTCTGGTTATGAGTCCGCCTTCGTGTCGGCCTACCTTTGTGTTTAAGATCTGAGTCCGCCTTCGTGTCGGAATTTCTTTTGAAAATCCATCTTGTGATGGTAACTCTGGTTATGAGTCCCCCTTCATGTCGGCCTACCTTTGTGTTTTGGATCTGAGCCCGCATTTGTGTCGGCATTTCTTTTGAAAATCCATCTTGTGATGGTAACCTCTGGTTATGAGTCCGCCTATGTGTAGGCCTACCTTTGTGTTTGGGATCTGAGCCCGCATTTGAGTCAGGCATTTCTTTTAAAAATCCATCTTGTGATGGTAACCTCTGATTATGAGTCCGCCTTCGTGTCGGCCTACCTTTGTGTTTAAGATCTGAGTCCGCCTTCGTGTCGGAATTTCTTTTTAAAATCCATCTTGTGATGGTAACCTCTGGTTATGAGTCCGTCTTCGTGTCAGCCTACCTTTATGTTTTGGATCTGAGTCCGCCTTCGTGTCGCATTCCTTTTGAAAATTCATTTTGTGATGGTAACCTCTGGTTATGAGTCCGCCTTCGTGTCGGCCTACCTTTGTGTTTAAGATCTGAGTCCGCCTTCGTGTCGGAATTTCTTTTGAAAATCCATCTTGTGATGGTAACTCTGGTTATGAGTCCCCCTTCATGTCGGCCTACCTTTGTGTTTTGGATCTGAGCCCGCATTTGTGTCGGCATTCCTTTTTAAAATCCATCTTGTGACGGTAACCTCTGGTTATGAGTTCGCCTTCATGTCGGCCTACCTTTGTGTTTTGGATCTGAGTCCGCCTTTGTGTCATAATTTCTTTTGAAAATCCATCTTGTGATGGTAACCTCTGGTTATGAGTCCCGCCTATGTGTCAGACTACCTTTGTGTTTTGGATCTGAGCCCGCATTTGTGTCGGCATTTCTTTTGAAAATCCAGCTTGTGATGGTAACCTCTGATTATGAGTCCGCCTTCGTGTCGGCCTACCTTTGTGTTTTAGATCTGAGTCCGCATTCGTGTCGAAATTTCTTTTGAAAATCCATCTTGTAATGGTAACCTCTGGTTATGAGTCCGCCTTCGTGTCGGCCTACCTTTGTGTTTTGGATCTGAGCCCGCATTTGTGTCGGCATTCCTTTTTAAAATCCATCTTGTGATGGTAACCTCTGGTTATGAGTTCGCCTTCGTGTCGGCCTACCTTTGTGTTTTAGATCTGAGTCCGCCTTCGTGTCGGCATTCCTTTTGAAAATCCATCTTGTACTGGTAACCTCTGGTTATAAGTCCGCCTTCGTGTCGACCTACCTTTATGTTTTGGATCTGAGCCCGCACTTGTGTCGGCATTTCTTTTGAAAATCCATCTTGTGATGGTAACCTCTGGTTATAAGTCCGCCTTCGTGTCGGCCTAACTTTGTGTTTTGGATCTGAGCCCGCATTTGTGTCGGCATTTCTTTTGAAAATCCATCTTGTGATGGTAACCTCTGGTTATGAGTCCGCCTATGTGTAGGCCTACCTTTGTGTTTTGGATCTGAGCCCGCATTTGTGTCGGCATTTCTTTTGAAAATCCATCTTGTGATGGTAACCTCTGATTATGAGTCCGCCTTCGTGTCGGCCTACCTTTGTGTTTTAGATCTGAGTCCGCATTCGTGTCGAAATTTCTTTTGAAAATCCATCTTGTGATGGTAGCTCTGGTTATGAGTCCCCCTTCATGTCGGCCTACCTTTGTGTTTTGGATCTGAGCTTGCATTTGTGTCGGCATTCCTTTTTAAAATCCATCTTGTGATGGTAACCTCTAGTTATGAGTTCGCCTTCGTGTCGACCTACCTTTGTGTTTTGGATCTGAGTCCGCCTTTGTGTCAGAATTTCTTTTGAAAATCCATCTTGTGATGGTAACCTCTGGTTTTGATTCCGCCTATGTGTCGGCCTACCTTTGTGTTTGGGATCTGAGCCCGCATTTGTGTCGGCATTTCTTTTGAAAATCCATCTTGTGATGGTAACCTCTGGTTATGAGTCCGCCTATGTGTCGGCCTACCTTTGTGTTTTGGATCTGAGCCCGCATTTGTGTCGGCATTCCTTTTTAAAATCAATCTTGTGATGGTAACCTCTAGTTATGAGTTCGCCTTCGTGTCGGCCTACCTTGGTGTTTTAGATCTGAGTCTGCCTTCGTGTCGGCATTCCTTTTGAAAATCCATCTTGTGCTGGTAACCTCTGGTTATAAGTCCGCCTTCGTGTCGGCCTACCTTTGTGTTTTGGATCTGAGCCCGCATTTGTGTCGGCATTTCTTTTGAAAATCCATGTTGTGATGGTAACCTCTGGTTATGAGTTCGCCTTCGTGTCGGCCTACCTTTGTGTTTTAGATCTGAGTCCGCCTTCGTGTCGGCATTCCTTTTGAAAATCCATCTTGTGATGGTAACCTCTGGTTATAAGTTCGCCTTCGTGTCGGCCTACCTTTGTGTTTTGGATCTGAGTCCACCTTCGTGTCGACATTCCTTTTGAAAATCCATCTTGTGATGGTAACCTCTGGTTATAAGTCCACCTTCGTGTCGGCCTACCTTTGTGTTTTGGATCTGAGTCCGCCTTCGTGTCGACATTCCTTTTGAAAATCCATCTTGTGATGGTAACCTCTAGTTATGAGTCCACCTTCGTGTCATCATACCTTTGTGTTTTGGATCTGAGTCCGCCTTCGTGTCGGCATTTCTTTTTAAAATCCATCTTGTGATGGTAACCTCTGGTTATGAGTCCGTCTTCGTGTCAGCCTACCTTTATGTTTTGGATCTGAGTCCGCCTTCGTGTCGCATTCCTTTTGAAAATTCATTTTGTGATGGTAACCTCTGGTTATGAGTCCGCCTTCGTGTCGGCCTACCTTTGTGTTTAAGATCTGAGTCCGCCTTCGTTTCGGAATTTCTTTTGAAAATCCATCTTGTGATGGTAACTCTGGTTATGAGTCCCCCTTCATGTCGGCCTACCTTTGTGTTTTGGATCTGAGCCCGCATTTGTGTCGGCATTTCTTTTGAAAATCCATCTTGTGATGGTAACCTCTGGTTATGAGTCCGCCTATGTGTAGGCCTACCTTTGTGTTTGGGATCTGAGCCCGCATTTGAGTCAGGCATTTCTTTTAAAAATCCATCTTGTGATGGTAACCTCTGATTATGAGTCCGCCTTCGTGTCGGCCTACCTTTGTGTTTAAGATCTGAGTCCGCCTTCGTGTCAGAATTTCTTTTTAAAATCCATCTTGTGATGGTAACCTCTGGTTATGAGTCCGTCTTCGTGTCAGCCTACCTTTATGTTTTGGATCTGAGTCCGCCTTCGTGTCGCATTCCTTTTGAAAATTTATTTTGTGATGGTAACCTCTGGTTATGAGTCCGCCTTCGTGTCGGCCTACCTTTGTGTTTAAGATCTGAGTCCGCCTTCGTGTCGGAATTTCTTTTGAAAATCCATCTTGTGATGGTAACTCTGGTTATGAGTCCCCCTTCATGTCGGCCTACCTTTGTGTTTTGGATCTGAGCCCGCATTTGTGTCGGCATTCCTTTTTAAAATTCATCTTGTGATGGTAACCTCTGGTTATGAGTTCGCCTTCGTGTCGGCCTACCTTTGTGTTTTGGATCTGAGTCCGCCTTTGTGTCATAATTTCTTTTGAAAATCCATCTTGTGATGGTAACCTCTGGTTATGAGTCCGCCTATGTGTCAGACTACCTTTGTGTTTTGGATCTGAGCCCGCATTTGTGTCGGCATTTCTTTTGAAAATCCAGCTTGTGATGGTAACCTCTGATTATGAGTCCGCCTTCGTGTCGGCCTACCTTTGTGTTTTAGATCTGAGTCCGCATTCGTGTCGAAATTTCTTTTGAAAATCCATCTTGTAATGGTAACCTCTGGTTATGAGTCCGCCTTCGTGTCGGCCTACCTTTGTGTTTTGGATCTGAGCCCGCATTTGTGTCGGCATTCCTTTTTAAAATCCATCTTGTGATGGTAACCTTTGGTTATGAGTTCGCCTTCGTGTCGGCCTACCTTTGTGTTTTAGATCTGAGTCCGCCTTCGTGTCGGCATTCCTTTTGAAAATCCATATTGTACTGGTAACCTCTGGTTATAAGTCCGCCTTCGTGTCGACCTACCTTTATGTTTTGGATCTGAGCCCGCATTTGTGTCGGCATTTCTTTTGAAAATCCATCTTGTGATGGTAACCTCTGGTTATAAGTCCGCCTTCGTGTCGGCCTAACTTTGTGTTTTGGATCTGAGCCCGCATTTGTGTCGGCATTTCTTTTTAAAATCCATCTTGTGATGGTAACCTCTGGTTATGAGTCCGCCTATGTGTAGGCCTACCTTTGTGTTTGGGATCTGAGCCCGCATTTAAGTCAGGCATTTCTTTTAAAAATCCATCTTGTGATGGTAACCTCTGATTATGAGTCCGCCTTCGTGTCGGCCTACCTTTGTGTTTAAGATCTGAGTCCGCCTTCGTGTCGGAATTTCTTTTGAAAATCCATCTTGTGATGGTAACTCTGGTTATGAGTCCCCCTTCATGTCGGCCTACCTTTGTGTTTTGGATCTGAGCCCGCATTTGTGTCGGCATTCCTTTTTAAAATCCATCTTGTGATGGTAACCTCGGGTTATGAGTTCGCCTTCGTGTCGGCCTACCTTTGTGTTTTGAATCTGAGTCCGCCTTTGTGTCAGAATTTCTTTTGAAAATCCATCTTGTGATGGTAACCTCTGGTTATGAGTCCGCCTATGTGTCGGCCTAACTTTGTGTTTTGGATCTGAGCCCGCATTTGTGTCGGCATTTCTTTTGAAAATCCATCTTGTGATGGTAACCTCTGATTATGAGTCCGCCTTCGTGTCGGCCTACCTTTGTGTTTTAGATCTGAATCCGCATTCGTGTCGAAATTTCTTTTGAAAATCCATCTTGTAATGGTAACCTCTGGTTATGAGTCCGCCTTCGTGTCGGCCTACCTTTGTGTTTTGGTTCTGAGCCCGCATTTGTGTCGGCATTCCTTTTTAAAATCCATCTTGTGATGGTAACCTCTGGTTATGAGTTCGCCTTCGTGTCGGCCTACCTTTGTGTTTTAGATCTGAGTCCGCCTTCGTGTCGGCATTCCTTTTGAAAATCCATCTTGTACTGGTAACCTGTGGTTATAAGTCCGCCTTCGTGTCGACCTACCTTTATGTTTTGGATCTGAGCCCACGTTTGTGTCGGCATTCCTTTTTAAAATCCATCTTGTGATGGTAACCTTTGGTTATGAGTTCGCCTTCGTGTCGGCCTACCTTTGTGTTTTGGATCTGAGTCCGCCTTTCTGTCAGAATTTCTTTTGAAAATCCATCTTGTGATGGTTACCTCTGGTTATAAGTCCGCCTATGTGTCGGCCTACCTTTGTGTTTTGGATCTGAGCCCGCATTTGTGTCGGCATTTCTTTTGAAAATCCATCTTGTGATGGTAACCTCTGGTTATGAGTCCGTCTTCGTGTCGGCCTACGTTTATGTTTTGGATCTGAGTCCGCCTTCGTGTCGGCTTTCCTTTTGAAAATTCATTTTGTGATGGTAACCTCTAGTTATGAGTCCGCCTTCGTGTCGGCCTACCTTTGTGTTTAAGATCTGAGTCCGCCTTCGTGTCGGAATTTCTTTTGAAAATCCATCTTGTGATGGTAACTCTGGTTATGAGTCCCCCTTCATGTCGGCCTACCTTTGTGTTTTGGATCTGAGCCCGCATTTGTGTCGGCATTCCTTTTTAAAATCCATCTTGTGATTATAACCTCTGGTTATGAGTTCGCCTTCGTGTCGGCCTACCTTTGTGTTTTGGATCTGAGTCCGCCTTTGTGTCAGAATTTCTTTTGAAAATCCATCTTGTGATGGTAACCTCTGGTTATGAGTCCGCCTATGTGTCGGCCTACCTTTGTGTTTTGGATCTGAGCCCACATTTGTGTCGGTATTTCTTTTGAAAATCCATCTTGTGATGGTAACCTCTGGTTATGAGTCCGCCTATGTGTCGGCCTACCTTTGTGTTTTGGATCTGAGTCCGCCTTTCTGTCAGAATTTCTTTTGAAAATCCACCTTGTGATGGTTACCTCTGGTTATAAGTCCGCCTATGTGTCGGCCTACCTTTGTGTTTTAGATCTGAGTCCGCATTCGTGTCGAAATTTCTTTTGAAAATCCATATTGTAATGGTAACCTCTGGTTATGAGTCCGCCTTCGTGTCGGCCTACCTTTGTGTTTTGGATCTGAGCCCGCATTTGTGTCGGCATTCCTTTTTAAAATCCATCTTGTGATGGTAACCTCTGGTTATGAGTTCGCCTTCGTGTCGGCCTACCTTTGTGTTTTAGATCTGAGTCCGCCTTCGTGTCGGCATTCCTTTTGAAAATCCATCTTGTACTGGTAACCTCTGGTTATAAGTCCGCCTTCGTGTCGACCTACCTTTGTGTTTTGGATCTGAGCCCGCATTTGTGTCGGCATTCCTTTTTAAAATCCATCTTGTGATGGTAACCTCTGGTTATGAGTTCGCCTTCGTGTCGGCCTACCTTTGTGTTTTGGATCTGAGTCCGCCTTTGTGTTAGAATTTCTTTTGATAATCCATCTTGTGATGGTAACCTCTGGTTATAAGTCCGCCTATGTGTCGGCCTACCTTTGTGTTTTGGATCTGAGCCCGCATTTGTGTCGGCATTTCTTTTGAAAATCCATCTTGTGATGGCAACCTCTGGTTATGAGTCCGTCTTCGTGTCGGCCTACCTTTATGTTTTGGATCTGAGTCCGCCTTCGTGTCGGCATTCCTTTTGAAAATTCATTTTGTGATGGTAACCTCTAGTTATGAGTCCGCCTTCGTGTCGGCCTACCTTTGTGTTTAAGATCTGAGTCCGCCTTCGTGTCGGAATTTCTTTTGAAAATCCATCTTGTGATGGTAACTCTGGTTATGAGTCCCCCTTCATGTCAGCCTACCTTTGTGTTTTGGATCTGAGCCCGCATTTGTGTCGGCATTCCTTTTAAAAATCCATCTTGTGCTGGTAACCTCTGGTTATAAGTCCGCCTTCGTGTCGTCATACCTTTGTGTTTTGGATCTGAGTCCGCCTTCGTGTCGGCATTTCTTTTTAAAATCCATCTTGTGATGGTAACCTCTGGTTATGAGTCCGCCTATGTGTCGGCCTACCTTTGTGTTTGGGATCTGAGCCCGCATTTGAGTCAGGCATTTCTTTTGAAAATCCATCTTGTGATGGTAACCTCTGGTTATGAGTCCGCCTATGTGCCGGCCTAACTTTGTGTTTTGGATCTGAGCCCGCATTTGTGTCGGCATTTCTTTTGAAAATCCATCTTGTGATGGTAACCTCTGATTATGAGTCCGCCTTCGTGTCGGCCTACCTTTGTGTTTTAGATCTGAATCCGCATTCGTGTCGAAATTTCTTTTGAAAATCCATCTTGTAATGGTAACCTCTGGTTATGAGTCCGCCTTCGTGTCGGCCTACCTTTGTGTTTTGGATCTGAGCCCGCATTTGTGTCGGCATTCCTTTTTAAAATCCATCTTGTGATGGTAACCTCTGGTTATGAGTTCGCCTTCGTGTCGGCCTACCTTTGTGTTTTAGATCTGAGTCCGCCTTCGTGTCGGCATTCCTTTTGAAAATCCATCTTGTACTGGTAACCTGTGGTTATAAGTCCGCCTTCGTGTCGACCTACCTTTATGTTTTGGATCTGAGCCCGCATTTGTGTCGGCATTCCTTTTTAAAATCCATCTTGTGATGGTAACCTTTGGTTATGAGTCCGCCTTCATGTCGGCCTACCTTTGTGTTTTGGATCTGAGTCCGCCTTTCTGTCAGAATTTCTTTTGAAAATCCATCTTGTGATGGTTACCTCTGGTTATAAGTCCGCCTATGTGTCGGCCTACATTTGTGTTTTGGATCTGAGCCCGCATTTGTGTCGGCATTTCTTTTGAAAATCCATCTTGTGATGGTAACCTCTGGTTATGAGTCCGTCTTCGTGTCGGCCTACGTTTATGTTTTGGATCTGAGTCCGCCTTCGTGTCGGCATTCCTTTTGAAAATTCATTTTGTGATGGTAACCTCTAGTTATGAGTCCGCCTTCGTGTCGGCCTAACTTTGTGTTTAAGATCTGAGTCCGCCTTCGTGTCGGAATTTCTTTTGAAAATCCATCTTGTGATGGTAACTCTGGTTATGAGTCCCCCTTCATGTCGGCCTACCTTTGTGTTTTGGATCTGAGCCCGCATTTGTGTCGGCATTCCTTTTTAAAATCCATCTTGTGATTATAACCTCTGGTTATGAGTTCGCCTTCGTGTCGGCCTACCTTTGTGTTTTGGATCTGAGTCCGCCTTTGTGTCAGAATTTCTTTTGAAAATCCATCTTGTGATGGTAACCTCTGGTTATGAGTCCGCCTATGTGTCGGCCTACCTTTGTGTTTTGGATCTGAGCCCACATTTGTGTCGGTATTTCTTTTGAAAATCCATCTTGTGATGGTAACCTCTGATTATGAGTCCGCCTTCGTGTCGGCCTACCTTTGTGTTTTAGATCTGAGTCCGCATTCGTGTCGAAATTTCTTTTGAAAATCCATATTGTAATGGTAACCTTTGGTTATGAGTCCGCCTTCGTGTCGGCCTACCTTTGTGTTTTGGATCTGAGCCCGCATTTGTGTCGGCATTCCTTTTTAAAATCCATCTTGTGATGGTAACCTCTGGTTATGAGTTCGCCTTCGTGTCGGCCTACCTTTGTGTTTTAGATCTGAGTCCGCCTTCGTGTCGGCATTCCTTTTGAAAATCCATCTTGTACTGGTAACCTCTGGTTATAAGTCCGCCTTCGTGTCGACCTACCATTGTGTTTTGGATCTGAGCCCGCATTTGTGTCGGCATTCCTTTTTAAAATCCATCTTGTGATGGTAACCTCTGGTTATGAGTTCGCCTTCGTGTCGGCCTACCTTTGTGTTTTGGATCTGAGTCCGCCTTTGTGTTAGAATTTCTTTTGATAATCCATCTTGTGATGGTAACCTCTGGTTATAAGTCCGCCTATGTGTCGGCCTACCTTTGTGTTTTGGATCTGAGCCCGCATTTGTGTCGGCATTTCTTTTGAAAATCCATCTTGTGATGGTAACCTCTGGTTATGAGTCCGTCTTCGTGTCGGCCTACCTTTATGTTTTGGATCTGAGTCCGCCTTCGTGTCGGCATTCCTTTTGAAAATTCATTTTGTGATGGTAACCTCTAGTTATGAGTCCGCCTTCGTGTCGGCCTACCTTTGTGTTTAAGATCTGAGTCCGCCTTCGTGTCGGAATTTCTTTTGAAAATCCATCTTGTGATGGTAACTCTGGTTATGAGTCCCCCTTCATGTCGGCCTACCTTTGTGTTTTGGATCTGAGCCCGCATTTGTGTCGGCATTCCTTTTAAAAATCCATCTTGTGCTGGTAACCTCTGGTTATAAGTCCGCCTTCGTGTCGTCATACCTTTGTGTTTTGGATCTGAGTCCGCCTTCGTGTCGGCATTTCTTTTTAAAATCCATCTTGTGATGGTAACCTCTGGTTATGAGTCCGCCTATGTGTCGGCCTACCTTTGTGTTTGGGATCTGAGCCCGCATTTGAGTCAGGCATTTCTTTTGAAAATCCATCTTGTGATGGTAACCTCTGATTATGAGTCCGCATTCGTGTCGGCCTACCTTTGTGTTTAAGCTCTCAGTCCGCCTTCGTGTCGGAATTTCTTTTGAAAATCCATCTTGTGATGGTAACTCTGGTTATGAGTCCCCCTTCAGGTCGGCCTACCTTTGTGTTTTGGATCTGAGCCTGCATTTGTGTCGGCATTCCTTTTTAAAATCCATCTTGTGATGGTAACCTCTAGTTATGAGTTCGCCTTCGTGTCGGCCTACCTTTGTGTTTTGGATCTGAGTCCGCCTTTGTGTCAGAATTTCTTTTGAAAATCCATCTTGCGATGGTAACCTCTGGTTATGAGTCCGCCTATGTGTCGGCCTACCTTTGTGTTTTGGATCTGAGCCCGCATTTGTGTCGGCATTTCTTTTGAAAATCCATCTTGTGATGGTAACCTCTGGTTATGAGTTCGCCTTCGTGTCGGCCTACCTTTGTGTTTTAGATCTGAGTCCGCCTTCGTGTCGGCATTCCTTTTGAAAATCCATCTTGTAATGGTAACCTCTGGTTATAAGTCCGCCTTCGTGTCGGCCTACCTTTATGTTTTGGATCTGAGTCCGCCTTCGTGTCGAAATTGCTTTTGAAAATCCATCTTGTGATGGTAACCTCTGGTTATAAGTCCGCCTTCGTGTCGGCCTACCTTTGTGTTTTGGATCTGAGTCCGCCTTCGTGTCGACATTCCTTTTGAAAATCCATCTTGTGATGGTAACCTCTAGTTATGAGTCTGCCTTTGTGTCGTCATACCTTTGTGTTTTGGATCTGAGTCCGCCTTCGTGTCGGCATTTCTTTTTAAAATCCATCTTGTGATGGTAATCTCTGGTTATGAGTCCGTCATCGTGTCAGCCTACCTTTATGTTTTGGATCTGAGTCCGCCTTCGTGTCGGCATTCCTTTTGAAAAATCATTTTGTAATGGTAACCTCTGGTTATGAGTCCGCCTTCGTGTCGGCCTACCTTTGTGTTTAAGATCTGAGTCCGCCTTCGTGTCGGAATTTCTTTTGAAAATCCATCTTGTGATGGTAACTCTGGTTATGAGTCCCCCTTCATGTCGGCCTACCTTTGTGTTTTGGATCTGAGCCCGCATTTGTGTCGGCATTCCTTTTTAAAATCCATCTTGTGATGGTAACCTCTGGTTATGAGTTCGCCTTCGTGTCGGCCTACCTTTGTGTTTTGGATCTGAGTCCGCCTTTGTGTCAGAATTTCTTTTGAAAATCCATCTTGTGATGGTAACCTATGGTTATAAGTCCGCCTATGTGTCGGCCTACCTTTGTGTTTTGGATCTGAGCCCGCATTTGTGTCGGCATTTCTTTTGAAAATCCATCTTGTGATGGTAACCTCTGGTTATGAGTCCGTCTTCGTGTCGGCCTACCTTTATGTTTTGGATCTGAGTCCGCCTTCGTGTCGGCATTCCTTTTGAAAATTCATTTTGTGATGGTAACCTCTAGTTATGAGCCCGCCTTCGTGTCGGCCTACCTTTGTGTTTAAGATCTGAGTCCGCCTTCGTGTCGGAATTTCTTTTGAAAATCCATCTTGTGATGGTAACTCTGGTTATGAGTCCCCCTTCATGTCCGCCTACCTTTGTGTTTTGGATCTGAGCCCGCATTTGTGTCGGCATTCCTTTTAAAAATCCACCTTGTGCTGGTAACCTCTGGTTATAAGTCCGCCTTCGTGTCGTCATACCTTTGTGTTTTGGATCTGAGTCCGCCTTCGTGTCGGCATTTCTTTTTAAAATCCATCTTGTGATGGTAACCTCTGGTTATGAGTCCGCCTATGTGTCGGCCTACCTTTGTGTTTGGGATCTGAGCCCGCATTTGAGTCAGGCATTTCTTTTGAAAATCCATCTTGTGATGGTAACCTCTGATTATGAGTCCGCATTCGTGTCGGCCTACCTTTGTGTTTAAGCTCCAGGTCCGCCTTCGTGTCGGAATTTCTTTTGAAAATCCATCTTGTGATGGTAACTCTGGTTATGAGTCCCCCTTCATGTCGGCCTACCTTTGTGTTTTGGATCTGAGCCTGCATTTGTGTCGGCATTCCTTTTTAAAATCCATCTTGTGATGGTAACCTCTAGTTATGAGTTCGCCTTCGTGTCGGCCTACCTTTGTGTTTTGGATCTGAGTCCGCCTTTGTGTCAGAATTTCTTTTGAAAATCCATCTTGCGATGGTAACCTCTGGTTATGAGTCCGCCTATGTGTCGACCTACCTTTGTGTTTTGGATCTGAGCCCGCATTTGTGTCGGGATTTCTTTTGAAAATCCATCTTGTGATGGTAACCTCTAGTTATGAGTTCGCCTTCGTGTCGGCCTACCTTTGTGTTTTGGATCTGAGTCCGCCTTTGTGTCAGAATTTCTTTTGAAAATCCATCTTGCGATGGTAACCTCTGGTTATGAGTCCGCCTATGTGTCGACCTACCTTTGTGTTTTGGATCTGAGCCCGCATTTGTGTCGGGATTTCTTTTGAAAATCCATCTTGTGATGGTAACCTCTGGTTATAAGTCTGCCTTCGTGTCGTCATACCTTTGTGTTTTGGATCTGAGTCCGCCTTCGTGTCGGCATTTCTTTTTAAAATCCATCTTGTGATGGTAACCTCTGGTTATGAGTCCGCCTATGTGTCGGCCTACCTTTGTGTTTGGGATCTGAGCCCGCATTTGAGTCAGGCATTTCTTTTGAAAATCCATCTTGTGATGGTAACCTCTGATTATGAGTCCGCCTTCGTGTCGGCCTACCTTTGTGTTTAAGATATGAGTCCGCCTTCGTGTCGGAATTTCTTTTGAAAATCCATCTTGTGATGGTAACTCTGGTTATGAGTCCCCCTTCATGTCGGCCTACCTTTGTGTTTTGGATCTGAGCCTGCATTTGTGTCGGCATTCCTTTTTAAAATCCATCTTGTGATGGTAACCTCTAGTTATGAGTTCGCCTTCGTGTCGGCCTACCTTTGTGTTTTGGATCTGAGTCCGCCTTTGTGTCAGAATTTCTTTTGAAAATCCATCTTGCGATGGTAACCTCTGGTTATGAGTCCGCCTATGTGTCGGCCTACCTTTGTGTTTTGGATCTGAGCCCGCATTTGTGTCGGCATTTCTTTTGAAAATCCATCTTGTGATGGTAACCTCTGGTTATGAGTTCGCCTTCGTGTCGGCCTACCTTTGTGTTTTAGATCTGAGTCCGCCTTCGTGTCGGCATTCCTTTTGAAAATCCATCTTGTAATGGTAACCTCTGGTTATAAGTCCGCCTTCGTGTCAGCCTACCTTTGTGTTTTGGATCTGAGTCCGCCTTCGTGTCGAAATTGCTTTTGAAAATCCATCTTGTGATGGTAACCTCTGGTTATAAGTCCGCCTTCGTGTCGGCCTACCTTTGTGTTTTGGATCTGAGTCCGCCTTCGTGTCGACATTCCTTTTGAAAATCCATCTTGTGATGGTAACCTCTAGTTATGAGTCTGCCTTCGTGTCGTCATACCTTTGTGTTTTGGATCTGAGTCCGCCTTCGTGTCGGCATTTCTTTTTAAAATCCATCTTGTGATGGTAACCTCTGGTTATGAGTCCGTCTTCGTGTCAGCCTACCTTTATGTTTTGGATCTGAGTCCGCCTTCGTGTCGGCATTCCTTTTGAAAATTCATTTTGTGATGGTAACCTCTGGTTATGAGTCCGCCTTCGTGTCGGCCTACCTTTGTGTTTAAGATCTGAGTCCGCCTTCGTGTCGGAATTTCTTTTGAAAATCCATCTTGTGATGGTAACTCTGGTTATGAGTCCCCCTTCATGTCGGCCTACCTTTGTGTTTTGGATCTGAGCCCGCATTTGTGTCGGCATTCCTTTTTAAAATCCATCTTGTGATGGTAACCTCTGGTTATGAGTTCGCCTTCGTGTCGGCCTACCTTTGTGTTTTGGATCTGAGTCCGCCTTTGTGTCAGAATTTCTTTTGAAAATCCATCTTGTGATGGTAACCTCTGGTTATGAGTCCGCCTATGTGTCGGCCTACCTTTGTGTTTTGGATCTGAGCCCGCATTTGTGTCGGCATTTCTTTTGAAAATCCATCTTGTGATGGTAACCTCTGATTATGAGTCCGCCTTCGTGTCGGCCTACCTTTGTGTTTTAGATCTGAGTCCGCCTTCGTGTCGGCATTCCTTTTGAAAATCCATCTTGTGATGGTAACCTCTGGTTATAAGTCCGCCTTCGTGTCAGCCTACCTTTGTGTTTTGGATCTGAGTCCGCCTTCGTGTCGACATTCCTTTTGAAAATCCATCTTGTGATGGTAACCTCTGGTTATAAGTCCGCCTTGTGACGGCCTACCTTTGTGTTTTGGATCTGAGTCCGCCTTCGTGTCGACATTCCTTTTGAAAATCCATCTTGTGATGGTAACCTCTAGTTATGAGTCCGCCTTCGTGTCGTCATACCTTTGTGTTTTGGATCTGAGTCCGCCTTCGTGTCGGCATTTCTTTTTAAAATCCATCTTGTGATGGTAACCTCTGGTTATGAGTCCATCTTCGTGTCAGCCTACCTTTATGTTTTGGATCTGAGTCCGCCTTCGTGTCGGCATTCCTTTTGAAAATTCATTTTGTGATGGTAACCTATGGTTATGAGTCCGCCTTCGTGTCGGCCTACCTTTGTGTTTAAGATCTGAGTCCGCCTTCGTGTCGGAATTTTTTTTGAAAATCCATCTTGTGATGGTAACTCTGGTTATGAGTCCCCCTTCATGTCGGCCTACCTTTGTGTTTTGGATCTGAGCCCGCATTTGTGTCGGCATTCCTTTTTAAAATCCATCTTGTGATGGTAACCTCTAGTTATGAGTCCGCCTTCGTGTCGTCATACCTTTGTGTTTTGGATCTGAGTCCGCCTTCGTGTCGGCATTTCTTTTTAAAATCCATCTTGTGATGGTAACCTCTGGTTATGAGTCCGTCTTCGTGTCAGCCTACCTTTATGTTTTGGATCTGAGTCCGCCTTCGTGTCGGCATTCCTTTTGAAAATTCATTTTGTGATGGTAACCTATGGTTATGAGTCCGCCTTCGTGTCGGCCTACCTTTGTGTTTAAGATCTGAGTCCGCCTTCGTGTCGGAATTTCTTTTGAAAATCCATCTTGTGATGGTAACTCTGGTTATGAGTCCCCCTTCATGTCAGCCTACCTTTGTGTTTTGGATCTGAGCCCGCATTTGTGTCGGCATTCCTTTTTAAAATCCATCTTGTGATGGTAACCTCGGGTTATGAGTTCGCCTTCGTGTCGGCCTACCTTTGTGTTTTGGATCTGAGTCCGCCTTTGTGTCAGAATTTCTTTTGAAAATCCATCTTGTGATGGTAACCTCTGGTTATGAGTCCGCCTATGTGTCGGCCTACCTTTGTGTTTTGGATCTGAGCCCGCATTTGTGTCGGCATTTCTTTTGAAAATCCATCTTGTGATGGTAACCTCTGATTATGAGTCCGCCTTCGTGTCGGCCTACCTTTGTGTTTTAGATCTGAGTCCGCCTTCGTGTCGGCATTCCTTTTGAAAATCCATCTTGTGATGGTAACCTCTGGTTATAAGTCCGCCTTCGTGTCAGCCTACCTTTGTGTTTTGGATCTGAGTCCGCCTTCGTGTCGACATTCCTTTTGAAAATCCATGTTGTGATGGTAACCTCTGGTTATAAGTCCGCCTTGTGACGGCCTACCTTTGTGTTTTGGATCTGAGTCCGCCTTCGTGTCGACATTCCTTTTGAAAATCCATCTTGTGATGGTAATCTCTAGTTATGAGTCCGCCTTCGTGTCGTCATACCTTTGTGTTTTGGATCTGAGTCCGCCTTCGTGTCGGCATTTCTTTTTAAAATCCATCTTGTGATGGTAACCTCTGGTTATGAGTCCGTCTTCGTGTCAGCCTACCTTTATGTTTTGGATCTGAGTCCGCCTTCGTGTCGGCATTCCTTTTGAAAATTCATTTTGTGATGGTAACCTATGGTTATGAGTCCGCCTTCGTGTCGGCCTACCTTTGTGTTTAAGATCTGAGTCCGCCTTCGTGTCGGAATTTCTTTTGAAAATCCATCTTGTGATGGTAACTCTGGTTATGAGTCCCCCTTCATGTCGGTCTACCTTTGTGTTTTGGATCTGAGCCCGCATTTGTGTCGGCATTCCTTTTTAAAATCCATCTTGTGATGGTAACCTCTAGTTATGAGTCCGCCTTCGTGTCGTCATACCTTTGTGTTTTGGATCTGAGTCCGCCTTCGTGTCGGCATTTCTTTTTAAAATCCATCTTGTGATGGTAACCTCTGGTTATGAGTCCGTGTTCGTGTCAGCCTACCTTTATGTTTTGGATCTGAGTCCGCCTCCGTGTCGGCATTCCTTTTGAAAATTCATTTTGTGATGGTAACCTATGGTTATGAGTCCGCCTTCGTGTCGGCCTACCTTTGTGTTTAAGATCTGAGTCCGCCTTCGTGTCGGAATTTCTTTTGAAAATCCATCTTGTGATGGTAACTCTGGTTATGAGTCCCCCTTCATGTCGGCCTACCTTTGTGTTTTGGATCTGAGCCCGCATTTGTGTCGGCATTCCTTTTTAAAATCCATCTTGTGATGGTAACCTCTAGTTATGAGTCCGCCTTCGTGTCGTCATACCTTTGTGTTTTGGATCTGAGTCCGCCTTCGTGTCGGCATTTCTTTTTAAAATCCATCTTGTGATGGTAACCTCTGGTTATGAGTCCGTTTTCGTGTCAGCCTACCTTTATGTTTTGGATCTGAGTCCGCATTTGTGTCGACATTCCTTTTGAAAATCCATGTTGTGATGGTAACGTCTGGTTATAAGTCCGCCTTGTGTCGGCCTACCTTTGTGTTTTGGATCTGAGTCCGCCTTTGTGTCGACATTCCTTTTGAAAATCCATCTTGTGATGGTAACCTCTAGTTATGAGTCCGCCTTCGTGTCGGCCTACCTGTGTGTTTTAGATCTGAGTCCGCCTTCGTGTCGGCATTCCTTTTGAAAATCCATCTTGTGCTGGTAACCTCTGCTTATAAGTCCGCCTTCGTGTCGACCTACCTTTTTGTTTTGGATCTGAGCCCGCATTTGTGTCGGCATTTCTTTTGAAAATCCATCTTGTGATGGTAACCTCTGGTTATAAGTCCGCCTTCGTGTCGGCCTACCTTTGTGTTTTGGATCTGAGCCCGCATTTGTGTCGGCATTCCTTTTTAAAATCCATCTTGTGATGGTAACCTCTAGTTATGAGTCCGCCTTCGTGTCGTCATACCTTTGTGTTTTGGATCTGAGTCCGCCTTCGTGTCGGCATTTCTTTTTAAAATCCATCTTGTGATGGTAACCTCTGGTTATGAGTCCGTTTTCGTGTCAGCCTACCTTTATGTTTTGGATCTGAGTCCGCATTTGTGTCGACATTCCTTTTGAAAATCCATGTTGTGATGGTAACGTCTGGTTAAGAGTTCGCCTTCGTGTCGGCCTACCTTTGTGTTTTAGATCTGAGTCTGCCTTCGTGTCGGCATTCCTTTTGAAAATCCATCTTGTGATGGTAACCTCTGGTTATAAGTCCGCCTTCGTGTCGGCCTACCTTTGTGTTTTGGATCTGAGTCCGCCTTCGTGTCGACATTCCTTTTGAAAATCCATCTTGTGATGGTAACCTCTGGTTATAAGTCCGCCTTGTGTCGGCCTACCTTTGTGTTTTGGATCTGAGTCCGCCTTTGTGTCGACATTCCTTTTGAAAATCCATCTTGTGATGGTAACCTCTAGTTATGAGTCCGCCTTCGTGTCGGCCTACCTTTGTGTTTTAGATCTGAGTCCGCCTTCGTGTCGGCATTCCTTTTGAAAATCCATCTTGTGCTGATAACCTCTGCTTATAAGTCCGCCTTCGTGTCGACCTACCTTTTTGTTTTGGATCTGAGCCCGCATTTGTGTCGGCATTTCTTTTGAAAATCCATCTTGTGATGGTAACCTCTGGTTATAAGTCCGCCTTCGTGTCGGGCTACCTTTGTGTTTTGGATCTGAGCCCGCATTTGTGTCGGCATTTCTTTTGAAAATCCATCTTGTGATGGTAACCTCTAGTTATGAGTCCGCCTATGTGTCGGCCTACCTTTGTGTTTGGGATCTGAGCCCGCATTTGTGTCGGCATTTCTTTTGAAAATCCATCTTGTGATGGTAACCTCTGATTATGAGTTCGCCTTCGTGTCGACCTACCTTTGTGTTTAAGATCTGAGTCCGCCTTCGTGTCGGAATTTCTTTTTAAAATCCATCTTGTGATGGTAACTCTGGTTATGAGTCCCCCTTCATGTCGGCCTACCTTTGTGTTTTGGATCTGAGCCTGCATTTGTGTCGGCATTAATTTTTAAAATCCATCTTGTGATGGTAACCTCTAGTTATGAGTTCGCCTTCGTGTCTGCCTACCTTTGTGTTTTGGATCTGAGTCCGCCTTTGTGTCAGAATTTCTTTTGAAAATCCATCTTGCGATGGTAACCTCTGGTTATGAGTCCGCCTATGTGTCGGCCTACCTTTGTGTTTTGGATCTGAGTCCGCCTTCGTGTCGGCATTTCTTTTTAAAATCCATCTTGTGATGGTAACCTCTGGTTATGAGTCCGTTTTCGTGTCAGCCTACCTTTATGTTTTGGATCTGAGTCCGCATTTGTGTCGACATTCCTTTTGAAAATCCATGTTGTGATGGTAACGTCTGGTTATAAGTCCGCCTTGTGTCGGCCTACCTTTGTGTTTTGGATCTGAGTCCGCCTTTGTGTCGACATTCCTTTTGAAAATCCATCTTGTGATGGTAACCTCTAGTTATGAGTCCGCCTTCGTGTCGGCCTACCTGTGTGTTTTAGATCTGAGTCCGCCTTCGTGTCGGCATTCCTTTTGAAAATCCATCTTGTGCTGGTAACCTCTGCTTATAAGTCCGCCTTCGTGTCGACCTACCTTTTTGTTTTGGATCTGAGCCCGCATTTGTGTCGGCATTTCTTTTGAAAATCCATCTTGTGATGGTAACCTCTGGTTATAAGTCCGCCTTCGTGTCGGCCTACCTTTGTGTTTTGGATCTGAGCCCGCATTTGTGTCGGCATTCCTTTTTAAAATCCATCTTGTGATGGTAACCTCTAGTTATGAGTCCGCCTTCGTGTCGTCATACCTTTGTGTTTTGGATCTGAGTCCGCCTTCGTGTCGGCATTTCTTTTTAAAATCCATCTTGTGATGGTAACCTCTGGTTATGAGTCCGTTTTCGTGTCAGCCTACCTTTATGTTTTGGATCTGAGTCCGCATTTGTGTCGACATTCCTTTTGAAAATCCATGTTGTGATGGTAACGTCTGGTTAAGAGTTCGCCTTCGTGTCGGCCTACCTTTGTGTTTTAGATCTGAGTCTGCCTTCGTGTCGGCATTCCTTTTGAAAATCCATCTTGTGATGGTAACCTCTGGTTATAAGTCCGCCTTCGTGTCGGCCTACCTTTGTGTTTTGGATCTGAGTCCGCCTTCGTGTCGACATTCCTTTTGAAAATCCATCTTGTGATGGTAACCTCTGGTTATAAGTCCGCCTTGTGTCGGCCTACCTTTGTGTTTTGGATCTGAGTCCGCCTTTGTGTCGACATTCCTTTTGAAAATCCATCTTGTGATGGTAACCTCTAGTTATGAGTCCGCCTTCGTGTCGGCCTACCTTTGTGTTTTAGATCTGAGTCCGCCTTCGTGTCGGCATTCCTTTTGAAAATCCATCTTGTGCTGGTAACCTCTGCTTATAAGTCCGCCTTCGTGTCGACCTACCTTTTTGTTTTGGATCTGAGCCCGCATTTGTGTCGGCATTTCTTTTGAAAATCCATCTTGTGATGGTAACCTCTGGTTATAAGTCCGCCTTCGTGTCGGGCTACCTTTGTGTTTTGGATCTGAGCCCGCATTTGTGTCGGCATTTCTTTTGAAAATCCATCTTGTGATGGTAACCTCTAGTTATGAGTCCGCCTATGTGTCGGCCTACCTTTGTGTTTGGGATCTGAGCCCGCATTTGTGTCGGCATTTCTTTTGAAAATCCATCTTGTGATGGTAACCTCTGATTATGAGTTCGCCTTCGTGTCGACCTACCTTTGTGTTTAAGATCTGAGTCCGCCTTCGTGTCGGAATTTCTTTTTAAAATCCATCTTGTGATGGTAACTCTGGTTATGAGTCCCCCTTCATGTCGGCCTACCTTTGTGTTTTGGATCTGAGCCTGCATTTGTGTCGGCATTAATTTTTAAAATCCATCTTGTGATGGTAACCTCTAGTTATGAGTTCGCCTTCGTGTCTGCCTACCTTTGTGTTTTGGATCTGAGTCCGCCTTTGTGTCAGAATTTCTTTTGAAAATCCATCTTGCGATGGTAACCTCTGGTTATGAGTCCGCCTATGTGTCGGCCTACCTTTGTGTTTTGGATCTGAGCCCGCATTTGTGTCGGCATTTCTTTTGAAAATCCATCTTGTGATGGTAACCTCTGATTATGAGTCCGCCTTCGTGTCGGCCTACCTTTGTGTTTTAGATCTGAGTCCGCCTTCGTGTCGGAATTTCTTTTGAAAATCCATCTTGTGATGGTAACCTCTGGTTATGAGTCCGCCTTCGTGTCGGCCTACCTTTGTGTTTTGGATCTGAGCCCACGTTTGTGTCGGCATTCCTTTTTAAAATCCATCTTGTGATGGTAACCTCTGGTTATGAGTTCGCCTTCGTGTCGGCCTACCTTTGTGTTTTAGATCTGAGTCCGCCTTCGTGTCGGCATTCCTTTTGAAAATCCATCTTGTGCTGGTAACCTCTGGTTATAAGTTCGCCTTCGTGTCGGCCTACCTTTGTGTTTTGGATCAGAGCCCGCATTTGTGTCGGCATTTCTTTTGAAAATCCATGTTGTGATGGTAACCTCTGGTTATGAGTTCGCCTTCGTGTCGACCTACCTTTGTGTTTTAGATCTGAGTCCGCCTTCGTGTCGGCATTCCTTTTGAAAATCCATCTTGTGATGGTAACCTCTGGTTATAAGTCCGCCTTCGTGTCGGCCTACCTTTGTGTTTTGGATCTGAGTCCGCCTTCGTGTCGACATTGCTTTTGAAAATCTATCTTGTGATGGTAACCTCTGGTTATAAGTCCGCCTTCGTGTCGGCCTACCTTTGTGTTTTGGATCTGAGTCCGCCTTCGTGTCGACATTCCTTTTGAAAATCCATCTTGTGATGGTAACCTCTAGTTATGAGTCTGCCTTCGTGTCGTCATACCTTTGTGTTTTGGATCTGAGTCCGCCTTCGTGTCGGCATTTCTTTTTAAAATCCATCTTGTGATGGTAACCTCTGGTTATGAGTCCGTCTTCGTGTCATCCTACCTTTATGTTTCGGATCTGAGTCCGCCTTCGTGTCGGCATTCCTTTTGAAAATTCACTTTGTGATGGTAACCTCTGGTTATGAGTCCGCCTTCGTGTCGGCCTACATTTGTGTTTAAGATCTGAGTCCGCCTTCGTGTCGGAATTTCTTTTGAAAATCCATCTTGTGATGGTAACTCTGGTTATGAGTCCCCCTTCATGTCGGCCTACCTTTGTGTTTTGGATCTGAGCCCGCATTTGTGTCGGCATTCCTTTTTAAAATCCATCTTGTGATGGTAACCTCTAGTTATGCGTTCGCCTTCGTGTCGGCCTACCTTTGTGTTTTAGATCTGAGTCCGCCTTTGTGTCAGAATTTCTTTTGAAAATCCATCTTGCGATGGTAACCTCTGGTTATGAGTCCGCCTATGTGTCGGCCTACCTTTGTGTTTTGGATCTGAGCCCGCATTTGTGTCGGCATTTCTTTTGAAAATCCATCTTGTGATGGTAACCTCTGATTATGAGTCCGCCTTCGTGTCGGCCTACCTTTGTGTTTTAGATCTGAGTCCGCCTTCGTGTCGGAATTTCTTTTGAAAATCCATCTTGTGATGATAACCTCTGGTTATGAGTCCGCCTTCGTGTCGGCCTACCTTTGTGTTTTGGATCTGATCCCGCATTTGTGTCGGCATTCCTTTTTAAAATCCATCTTGTGATGGTAACCTCTGGTTATGAGTTCGCCTTCGTGTCGGCCTACCTTTGTGTTTTAGATCTGAGTCCGCCTTCGTGTCGGCATTCCTTTTGAAAATCCATCTTGTGCTGGTAACCTCTGGTTATAAGTTCGCCTTCGTGTCGGCCTACCTTTGTGTTTTGGATCAGAGCCCGCATTTGTGTCGGCATTTCTTTTGAAAATCCGTGTTGTGATGGTAACCTCTGGTTATGAGTTCGCCTTCGTGTCGGCCTACCTTTGTGTTTTAGATCTGAGTCCGCCTTCGTGTCGGCATTCCTTTTGAAAATCCATCTTGTGATGGTAACCTCTGGTTATAAGTCCGCCTTCGTGTCGGCCTACCTTTGTGTTTTGGATCTGAGTCCGCCTTCGTGTCGACATTGCTTTTGAAAATCCATCTTGTGATGGTAACCTCTGGTTATAAGTCCGCCTTCGTGTCGGCCTACCTTTGTGTTTTGGATCTGAGTCCGCCTTCGTGTCGACATTCCTTTTGAAAATCCATCTTGTGATGGTAACCTCTAGTTATGAGTCTGCCTTCGTGTCGTCATACCTTTGTGTTTTGGATCTGAGTCCGCCTTCGTGTCGGCATTTCTTTTTAAAATCCATCTTGTGATGGTAACCTCTGGTTATGAGTCCGTCTTCGTGTCATCCTACCTTTATGTTTCGGATCTGAGTCCGCCTTTGTGTCGGCATTCCTTTTGAAAATTCACTTTGTGATGGTAACCTCTGGTTATGAGTCCGCCTTCGTGTCGGCCTACATTTGTGTTTAAGATCTGAGTCCGCCTTCGTGTCGGAATTTCTTTTGAAAATCCATCTTGTGATGGTAACTCTGGTTATGAGTCCCCCTTCATGTCGGCCTACCTTTGTGTTTTGGATCTGAGCCCGCATTTGTGTCGGCATTCCTTTTTAAAATCCATCTTGTGATGGTAACCTCTAGTTATGCGTTCGCCTTCGTGTCGGCCTACCTTTGTGTTTTAGATCTGAGTCCGCCTTTGTGTCAGAATTTCTTTTGAAAATCCATCTTGCGATGGTAACCTCTGGTTATGAGTCCGCCTATGTGTCGGCCTACCTTTGTGTTTTGGATCTGAGCCCGCATTTGTGTCGGCATTTCTTTTGAAAATCCATCTTGTGATGGTAACCTCTGATTATGAGTCCGCCTTCGTGTCGGCCTACCTTTGTGTTTTAGATCTGAGTCCGCCTTCGTGTCGGAATTTCTTTTGAAAATCCATCTTGTGATGATAACCTCTGGTTATGAGTCCGCCTTCGTGTCGGCCTACCTTTGTGTTTTGGATCTGATCCCGCATTTGTGTCGGCATTCCTTTTTAAAATCCATCTTGTGATGGTAACCTCTGGTTATGAGTTCGCCTTCGTGTCGGCCTACCTTTGTGTTTTAGATCTGAGTCCGCCTTCGTGTCGGCATTCCTTTTGAAAATCCATCTTGTGCTGGTAACCTCTGGTTATAAGTTCGCCTTCGTGTCGGCCTACCTTTGTGTTTTGGATCAGAGCCCGCATTTGTGTCGGCATTTCTTTTGAAAATCCGTGTTGTGATGGTAACCTCTGGTTATGAGTTCGCCTTCGTGTCGGCCTACCTTTGTGTTTTAGATCTGAGTCCGCCTTCGTGTCGGCATTCCTTTTGAAAATCCATCTTGTGATGGTAACCTCTGGTTATAAGTCCGCCTTCGTGTCGGCCTACCTTTGTGTTTTGGATCTGAGTCCGCCTTCGTGTCGACATTGCTTTTGAAAATCCATCTTGTGATGGTAACCTCTGGTTATAAGTCCGCCTTCGTGTCGGCCTACCTTTGTGTTTTGGATCTGAGTCCGCCTTCGTGTCGACATTCCTTTTGAAAATCCATCTTGTGATGGTAACCTCTAGTTATGAGTCTGCCTTCGTGTCGTCATACCTTTGTGTTTTGGATCAGAGTCCGCCTTCGTGTCGGCATTTCTTTTTAAAATCCATCTTGTGATGGTAACCTCTGGTTATGAGTCCGTCTTCGTGTCAGCCTACCTTTATGTTTTGGATCTGAGTCCGCCTTCGTGTCGGCATTCCTTTTGAAAATTCATTTTGTGATGGTAACCTCTGGTTATGAGTCCGCCTTCGTGTCGGCCTACCTTTGTGTTTAAGATCTGAGTCCGCCTTCGTGTCGGAATTTCTTTTGAAAATCCATCTTGTGATGGTAACTCTAGTTATGAGTCCCCCTTCATGTCGGCCTACCTTTGTGTTTTGGATCTGAGCCCGCATTTGTGTCGGCATTCCTTTTTAAAATCCATCTTGTGATGGTAACCTCTGGTTATGAGTTCGCCTTCGTGTCGGCCTACCTTTGTGTTTTAGATCTGAGTCCGCCTTCGTGTCGGCATTCCTTTTGAAAATCCATCTTGTGCTGGTAACCTCTGGTTATAAGTTCGCCTTCGTGTCGGCCTACCTTTGTGTTTTGGATCAGTGCCCGCATTTGTGTCGGCATTTCTTTTGAAAATCAATGTTGTTATGGTAACCTCTGGTTATAAGTTCGCCTTCGTGTCGGCCTACCTTTGTGTTTTAGATCTGAGTCCGCCTTCGTGTCGGCATTCCTTTTGAAAATCCATCTTGTGATGGTAACCTCTGGTTATAAGTCCGCCTTCGTGTCGGCCTACCTTTGTGTTTTGGATCTGAGCCCGCATTTGTGTCGGCATTTCTTTTGAAAATCCATCTTGTGATGGTAACCTCTGATTATGAGTCCGCCTTCGTGTCGGCCTACCTTTTTGTTTTGGATCTGAGTCCGCCTTCGTGTCGGCATTCCTTTTGAAAATTCATTTTGTGATGGTAACCTCTGGTTATGAGTCCGCCTTCGTGTCGGCCTACCTTTGTGTTTAAGATCTGAGTCCGCCTTCGTGTCGGAATTTCTTTTGAAAATCCATCTTGTGATGGTAACTCTGGTTATGAGTCCCCCTTCATGTCGGCCTACCTTTGTGTTTTGGATCTGAGCCCGCATTTGTGTCGGCATTCCTTTTTAAAATCCATCTTGTGATGGTAACCTCTAGTTATGCGTTCGCCTTCGTGTCGGCCTACCTTTGTGTTTTAGATCTGAGTCCGCCTTTGTGTCAGAATTTCTTTTGAAAATCCATCTTGTGATGGTAACCTCTGGTTATGAGTCCGCCTATGTGTCGGCCTACCTTTGTGTTTTGGATCTGAGCCCACATTTGTGTCGGCATTTCTTTTGAAAATCCATCTTGTGATGGTAACCTCTGATTATGAGTCCGCCTTCGTGTCGGCCTACCTTTGTGTTTAAGATCTGAGTCCGCCTTCGTGTCGGAATTTCTTTTGAAAATCCATCTTGTGATGGTAACCTCTGGTTATGAGTCCGCCTTCGTGTCGGCCTACCTTTGTGTTTTGGATCTGAGCCCGCATTTGTGTCGGCATTCCTTTTTAAAATCCATCTTGTGATGGTAACCTCTAGTTATGAGTTCGCCTTCGTGTCGGCCTACCTTTGTGTTTTGGATCTGAGTCCACCTTTGTGTCAGAATTTCTTTTGAAAATACATCTTGCGATGGTAACCTCTGGTTATGAGTCCGCCTATGTGTCGGCCTACCTTTGTGTTTTGGATCTGAGCCCGCATTTGTGTCGGCATTTCTTTTGAAAATCCATCTTGTGATGGTAACCTCTGATTATGAGTCCGCCTTCGTGTCGGCCTACCTTTGTGTTTTAGATCTGAGTCCGCCTTCGTGTCGGAATTTCTTTTGAAAATCCATCTTGTGATGGTAACCTCTGGTTATGAGTCCGCCTTCGTGTCGGCCTACCTTTGTGTTTTGGATCTGAGCCCGCATTTGTGTCGGCATTCCTTTTTAAAATCCATCTTGTGATGGTAACCTCTGGTTATGAGTTCGCCTTCGTGTCAGCCTACCTTTGTGTTTTAGATCTGAGTCCGCCTTCGTGTCGGCATTCCTTTTGAAAATCCATCTTGTGCTGGTAACCTCTGGTTATAAGTTCGCCTTCGTGTCGGCCTACCTTTGTGTTTTGGATCAGAGCCCGCATTTGTGTCGGCATTTCTTTTGAAAATCCATGTTTTGATGGTAACCTCTGGTTATGAGTTCGCCTTCGTGTCGGCCTACCTTTGTGTTTTAGATCTGAGTCCGCCTTCGTGTCGGCATTCCTTTTGAAAATCCATGTTGTGATGGTAACCTCTGGTTATGAGTTCGCCTTCGTGTCGGCCTACCTTTGTGTTTTGGATCTGAGTCCGCCTTCGTGTCGACATTGCTTTTGAAAATCCATCTTGTGATGGTAACCTCTGGTTATAAGTCCGCCTTCGTGTCGGCCTACCTTTGTGTTTTGGATCTGAGTCCGCCTTCGTGTCGACATTCCTTTTGAAAATCTATCTTGTGATGGTAACCTCTAGTTATGAGTCTGCCTTCGTGTCGTCATACCTTTGTGTTTTGGATCTGAGTTCGCCTTCGTGTCGGCATTTCTTTTTAAAATCCATCTTGTGATGGTAACCTCTGGTTATGAGTCCGTCTTCGTGTCAGCCTACCTTTATGTTTTGGATCTGAGTCCGCCTTCGTGTTGGCATTCCTTTTGAAAATTCATTTTGTGATGGTAACCTCTGGTTATGAGTCCGCCTTCGTGTCGGCCTACCTTTGTGTTTAAGATCTGAGTCCGCCTTCGTGTCGGAATTTCTTTTGAAAATCCATCTTGTGATGGTAACTCTGGTTATGAGTCCCCCTTCATGTCGGCCTACCTTTGTGTTTTGGATCTGAGCCCACATTTGTGTCGGCATTCCTTTTTAAAATCCATCTTGTGATGGTAACCTCTAGTTATGCGTTCGCCTTCGTGTCGGCCTACCTTTGTGTTTTAGATCTGAGTCCGCCTTTGTGTCAGAATTTCTTTTGAAAATCCATCTTGTGATGGTAACCTCTGGTTATGAGTCCGCCTATGTGTCGGCCTACCTTTGTGTTTTGGATCTGAGCCCACATTTGTGTCGGTATTTCTTTTGAAAATCCATCTTGTGATGGTAACCTCTGATTATGAGTCCGCCTTCGTGTCGGCCTACCTTTGTGTTTAAGATCTGAGTCCGCCTTCGTGTCGGAATTTCTTTTGAAAATCCATCTTGTGATAGTAACTCTGGTTATGAGTCCCCTTCATGTCGGCCTACCTTTGTTTTTTGCATCTGAGCCTGCATTTGTGTCGGCATTCCTATTTAAAATCCATCTTGTGATGGTAACCTCTAGTTATGAGTTCGCCTTCGTGTCGGCCTACCTTTGTGTTTTGGATCTGAGTCCGCCTTTGTGTCGGCATTTCTTTTGAAAATCCATCTTGTGATGGTAACTCTGGTTATGAGTCCCCCTTCATGTCGGCCTACCTTTGTGTTTTGGATCTGAGCCCGCATTTGTGTCGGCATTCCTTTTTAAAATCCATCTTGTGATGGTAACCTCTGGTTATGAGTTCGCCTTCGTGTCGGCCTACCTTTGTGTTTTGGATCTGAGCCCGCGTTTGTGTCGGCATTCCTTTTTAAAATCCATCTTGTGATGGTAACCTCTGGTTATGAGTTCGCCTTCGTGTCGGCCTACCTTTGTGTTTTAGATCTGAGTCCGCCTTCGTGTCGGCATTCCTTTTGAAAATCCATCTTGTGCTGGTAACCTCTGGTTATAAGTTCGCCTTCGTGTCGGCCTACCTTTGTGATTTGGATCAGAGCCCGCATTTGTGTCGGCATTTCTTTTGAAAATCCATGTTTTGATGGTAACCTCTGGTTATGAGTTCGCCTTCGTGTCGGCCTACCTTTGTGTTTTAGATCTGAGTCCGCCTTCGTGTCGGCATTCCTTTTGAAAATCCATCTTGTGATGGAAACCTCTGGTTATAAGTCCGCCTTCGTGTCGGCCTACCTTTGTGTTTTGGATCTGAGTCCGCCTTCGTGTCGACATTGCTTTTGAAAATCCATCTTGTGATGGAAACCTCTAGTTATAAGTCCGCCTTCGTGTCGGCCTACCTTTGTGTTTTGGATCTGAGTCCGCCTTCGTGTCGACATTCCTTTTGAAAATCCATCTTGTGATGGTAACCTCTAGTTATGAGTCTGCCTTCGTGTCGTCCTACCTTTGTGTTTTGGATCTGAGTCCGCCTTCGTGTCGGCATTTCTTTTTAAAATCCATCTTGTGATAGTAACCTCTGGTTATGAGTCCGTCTTCGTGTCAGCCTACCTTTATGTTTTGGATCTGAGTCCGCCTTCGTGTCGGCATTCCTTTTGAAAATTCATTTTGTGATGGTAACCTCTGGTTATGAGTCCGCCTTCGTGTCGGCCTACCTTTGTGTTTAAGATCTGAGTCCGCCTTCGTGTCGGAATTTCTTTTGAAAATCCATCTTGTGATGGTAACTCTGGTTATGAGTTCCCCTTCATGTCGGTCTACCTTTGTGTTTTGGATCTGAGCCCGCATTTGTGTCGGCATTCCTTTTTAAAATCCATCTTGTGATGGTAACCTCTAGTTATGCGTTCGCCTTCGTGTCGGCCTACCTTTGTGTTTTAGATCTGAGTCCGCCTTTGTGTCAGAATTTCTTTTGAAAATCCATCTTGTGATGGTAACCTCTGGTTATGAGTCCGCCTATGTGTCGGCCTACCTTTGTGTTTTGGATCTGAGCCCACATTTGTGTCGGCATTTCTTTTGAAAATCCATCTTGTGATGGTAACCTCTGATTATGAGTCCGCCTTCGTGTCGGCCTACCTTTGTGTTTAAGATCTGAGTCTGCCTTCGTGTCGGAATTTCTTTTGAAAATCCATCTTGTGATGGTAACTCTGGTTATGAGTCCCCATTCATGTCGGCCTACCTTTGTGTTTTGGATCTGAGCCTGTATTTGAGTCGGCATTCCTTTTTAAAATCCATCTTGTGATGGTAACCTCTAGTTATGAGTTCGCCTTCGTGTCGGCCTACCTTTGTGTTTTGGATCTGAGTCCGCCTTTGTGTCAGAATTTCTTTTGAAAATACATCTTGCGATGGTAACCTCTGGTTATGAGTCCGCCTATGTGTCGGCCTACCTTTGTGTTTTGGATCTGAGCCCGCATTTGTGTCGGCATTTCTTTTGAAAATCCATCTTGTGATGGTAACCTCTGATTATGAGTCCGCCTTCGTGTCGACCTACCTTTGTGTTTTAGATCTGAGTCCGCCTTCGTGTCGGAATTTCTTTTGAAAATCCATCTTGTGATGGTAACCTCTGGTTATGAGTCCGCCTTCGTGTCGGCCTACCTTTGTGTTTTGGATCTGTGCCCGCATTTGTGTCGACATTCCTTTTTAAAATCCATCTTGTGTGGTAACCTCTGGTTATGAGTTCGCCTTCGTGTCGGCCTACCTTTGTATTTTAGATCTGAGTCTGCCTTCGTGTCGGCATTCCTTTTGAAAATCCATCTTGTGCTGGTAACCTCTGGTTATAAGTTCGCCTTCGTGTCGGCCTACCTTTGTGTTTTGGATCAGAGCCCGCATTTGTGTCGGCATTTCTTTTGAAAATCCATGTTGTGATGGTAACCTCTGGTTATGAGTTCGCCTTCGTGTCGGCCTACCTTTGTGTTTTAGATCTGAGTCCGCCTTCGTGTCGGCATTCCTTTTGAAAATCCATCTTGTGATGGTAACCTCTGGTTATAAGTCCGCCTTCGTGTCGGCCTACCTTTGTGTTTTGGATCTGAGTCCGCCTTCGTGTCGACATTGCTTTTGAAAATCCATCTTGTGATGGTAACCTCTGGTTATAAGTCCGCCTTCGTGTCGGCCTACCTTTGTGTTTTGGATCTGAGTCCGCCTTCGTGTCGACATTCCTTTTGAAAATCCATCTTGTGATGGTAACCTCTAGTTATGAGTCTGCCTTCGTGTCGTCATACCTTTGTGTTTTGGATCTGAGTCCGCCTTCGTGTCGGCATTTCTTTTTAAAATCCATCTTGTGATGGTAACCTCTGGTTATGAGTCCGTCTTCGTGTCAGCCTACCTTTATGTTTTGGATCTGAGTCCGCCTTCGTGTTGGCATTCCTTTTGAAAATTCATTTTGTGATGGTAACCTCTGGTTATGAGTCCGCCTTCGTGTCGGCCTACCTTTGTGTTTAAGATCTGAGTCCGCCTTCGTGTCGGAATTTCTTTTGAAAATCCATCTTGTGATGGTAACTCTGGTTATGAGTCCCCCTTCATGTCGGCCTACCTTTGTGTTTTGGATCTGAGCCCACATTTGTGTCGGCATTCCTTTTTAAAATCCATCTTGTGATGGTAACCTCTAGTTATGCGTTCGCCTTCGTGTCGGCCTACCTTTGTGTTTTAGATCTGAGTCCGCCTTTGTGTCAGAATTTCTTTTGAAAATCCATCTTGTGATGGTAACCTCTGGTTATGAGTCCGCCTATGTGTCGGCCTACCTTTGTGTTTTGGATCTGAGCCCACATTTGTGTCAGTATTTCTTTTGAAAATCCATCTTGTGATGGTAACCTCTGATTATGAGTCCGCCTTCGTGTCGGCCTACCTTTGTGTTTAAGATCTGAGTCCGCCTTCGTGTCGGAATTTCTTTTGAAAATCCATCTTGTGATAGTAACTCTGGTTATGAGTCCCCTTCATGTCGGCCTACCTTTGTTTTTTGCATCTGAGCCTGCATTTGTGTCGGCATTCCTATTTAAAATCCATCTTGTGATGGTAACCTCTAGTTATGAGTTCGCCTTCGTGTCGGCCTACCTTTGTGTTTTGGATCTGAGTCCGCCTTTGTGTCGGCATTTCTTTTGAAAATCCATCTTGTGATGGTAACTCTGGTTATGAGTCCCCCTTCATGTCGGCCTACCTTTGTGTTTTGGATCTGAGCCCGCATTTGTGTCGGCATTCCTTTTTAAAATCCATCTTGTGATGGTAACCTCTGGTTATGAGTTCGCCTTCGTGTCGGCCTACCTTTGTGTTTTGGATCTGAGCCCGCGTTTGTGTCGGCATTCCTTTTTAAAATCCATCTTGTGATGGTAACCTCTGGTTATGAGTTCGCCTTCGTGTCGGCCTACCTTTGTGTTTTAGATCTGAGTCCGCCTTCGTGTCGGCATTCCTTTTGAAAATCCATCTTGTGCTGGTAACCTCTGGTTATAAGTTCGCCTTTGTGTCGGCCTACCTTTGTGATTTGGATCAGAGCCCGCATTTGTGTCGGCATTTCTTTTGAAAATCCATGTTGTGATGGTAACCTCTGGTTATGAGTTCGCCTTCGTGTCGGCCTACCTTTGTGTTTTAGATCTGAGTCCTCCTTTGTGTCGGCATTCCTTTTGAAAATCCATCTTGTGATGGTAACCTCTGGTTATAAGTCCGCCTTCGTGTCGGCCTACCTTTGTGTTTTGGATCTGAGTCCGCCTTCGTGTCGACATTGCTTTTGAAAATCCATCTTGTGATGGTAACCTCTGGTTATAAGTCCGCCTTCGTGTCGGCCTACCTTTGTGTTTTGGATCTGAGTCCGCCTTTGTGTCAGAATTTCTTTTGAAAATACATCTTGCGATGGTAACCTCTGGTTATGAGTCCGCCTATGTGTCGGCCTACCTTTGTGTTTTGGATCTGAGCCCGCATTTGTGTCGGCATTTCTTTTGAAAATCCATCTTGTGATGGTAACCTCTGATTATGAGTCCGCCTTCGTGTCGGCCTACCTTTGTGTTTTAGATCTGAGTCCGCCTTTGTGTCGGAATTTCTTTTGAAAATCCATCTTGTGATGGTAACCTCTGGTTATGAGTCCGCCTTCGTGTCGGCCTACCTTTGTGTTTTGGATCTGTGCCCGTATTTGTGTCGACATTCCTTTTTAAAATCCATCTTGTGTGGTAACCTCTGGTTATGAGTTCCCCTTCGTGTCGGCCTACCTTTGTGTTTTAGATCTGAGTCCGCCTTCGTGTCGGCATTCCTTTTGAAAATCCATCTTGTGCTGGTAACCTCTGGTTATAAGTTCGCCTTCGTGTCGGCCTACCTTTGTGTTTTGGATCAGAGCCCGCATTTGTGTCGGCATTTCTTTTGAAAATCCATGTTGTGATGGTAACCTCTGGTTATGAGTTCGCCTTCGTGTCGGCCTACCTTTGTGTTTTAGATCTGAGTCCGCCTTCGTGTCGGCATTCCTTTTGAAAATCCATCTTGTGATGGTAACCTCTGGTTATAAGTCCGCCTTCGTGTCGGCCTACCTTTGTGTTTTGGATCTGAGTCCGCCTTCGTGTCGACATTGCTTTTGAAAATCCATCTTGTGATGGTAACCTCTGGTTATAAGTCCGCCTTCGTGTCGGCCTACCTTTGTGCTTTGGATCTGAGTCCGCCTTCGTGTCGACATTCCTTTTGAAAATCCATCTTGTGATGGTAACCTCTAGTTATGAGTCTGCCTTCGTGTCGTCATACCTTTGTGTTTTGGATCTGAGTCCGCCTTCGTGTCGGCATTTCTTTTTAAAATCCATCTTGTGATGGTAACCTCTGGTTATGAGTCCGTCTTCGTGTCAGCCTACCTTTATGTTTTGGATCTGAGTCCGCCTTCGTGTTGGCATTCCTTTTGAAAATTCATTTTGTGATGGTAACCTCTGGTTATGAGTCCGCCTTCGTGTCGGCCTACCTTTGTGTTTAAGATCTGAGTCCGCCTTCGTGTCGGAATTTCTTTTGAAAATCCATCTTGTGATGGTAACTCTGGTTATGAGTCCCCCTTCATGTCGGCCTACCTTTGTGTTTTGGATCTGAGCCCGCATTTGTGTCGGCATTCCTTTTTAAAATCTATCTTGTGATGGTGACCTCTAGTTATGCGTTCGCCTTCGTGTCGGCCTACCTTTGTGTTTTAGATCTGAGTCCTCCTTTGTGTCAGAATTTCTTTTGAAAATCCATCTTGTGATGGTAACCTCTGGTTATGAGTCCGCCTATGTGTCGGCCTACCTTTGTGTTTTGGATCTGAGCCCACATTTGTGTCGGTATTTCTTTTGAAAATCCATCTTGTGATGGTAACCTCTGATTATGAGTCCGCCTTCGTGTCGGCCTACCTTTGTGTTTAAGATCTGAGTCCGCCTTCGTGTCGGAATTTCTTTTGAAAATCCATCTTGTGATGGTAACTCTGGTTATGAGTCCCCCTTCATGTCGGCCTACCTTTGTGTTTTGCATCTGAGCCTGCATTTGTGTCGGCATTCCTTTTTAAAATCCATCTTGTGATGGTAACCTCTAGTTATGAGTTCGCCTTCGTGTCGGCCTACCTTTGTGTTTTGGATCTGAGTCCGCCTTTGTGTCAGAATTTCTTTTCAAAATACATCTTGCGATGGTAACCTCTGGTTATGAGTCCGCCTTCGTGTCGGCCTACCTTTGTGTTTTGGATCTGAGCCCGCATTTGTGTCGGCATTCCTTTTTAAAATCCATCTTGTGATGGTAACCTCTGGTTATGAGTTCGCCTTCGTGTCGGCCTACCTTTGTGTTTTGGATCTGAGCCCGCGTTTGTGTCGGCATTCCTTTTTAAAATCCATCTTGTGATGGTAACCTCTGGTTATGAGTTCGCCTTCGTGTCGGCCTACCTTTGTGTTTTAGATCTGAGTCCGCCTTCGTGTCGGCATTCCTTTTGAAAATCCATCTTGTGCTGGTAACCTCTGGTTATAAGTTCGCCTTCGTGTCGGCCAACCTTTGTGATTTGGATCAGAGCCCGCATTTGTGTCGGCATTTCTTTTGAAAATCCATGTTGTGATGGTAACCTCTGGTTATGAGTTCGCCTTCGTGTCGGCCTACCTTTGTGTTTTAGATCTGAGTCCGCCTTTGTGTCGGCATTCCTTTTGAAAATCCATCTTGTGATGGTAACCTCTGGTTATAAGTCCGCCTTCGTGTCGGCCTACCTTTGTGTTTTGGATCTGAGTCCGCCTTCGTGTCAACATTGCTTTTGAAAATCCATCTTGTGATGGTAACCTCTTGTTATAAGTCCGCCTTCGTGTCGGCCTACCTTTGTGTTTTGGATCTGAGTCCGCCTTCGTGTCGACATTCCTTTTGAAAATCCTTCTTGTGATGGTAACCTCTAGTTATGAGTCTGCCTTCGTGTCGTCATACCTTTGTGTTTTGGATCTGAGTCCGCCTTCGTGTCGGCATTTCTTTTTAAAATCCATCTTGTGATGGTAACCTCTGGTTATGAGTCCGTCTTCGTGTCAGCCTACCTTTATGTTTTGGATCTGAGTCCGCCTTCGTGTCGGCATTCCTTTTGAAAATTCATTTTGTGATGGTAACCTCTGGTTATGAGTCCGCCTTCGTGTCGGCCTACCTTTGTGTTTAAGATCTGAGTCCGCCTTCGTGTCGGAATTTCTTTTGAAAATCCATCTTGTGATGGTAACTCTGGTTATGAGTCCCCCTTCATGTCGGCCTACCTTTGTGTTTTGGATCTGAGCCCGCATTTGTGTCGGCATTACTTTTTAAAATCCATCTTGTGATGGTAACCTCTAGTTATGCGTTCGCCTTCGTGTCGGCCTACCTTTGTGTTTTAGATCTGAGTCCGCCTTTGTGTCAGAATTTCTTTTGAAAATCCATCTTGTGATGGTAACCTCTGGTTATGAGTCCGCCTATGTGTCGGCCTACCTTTGTGTTTTGGATCTGAGCCCACATTTGTGTCGGTATTTCTTTTGAAAATCCATCTTGTGATGGTCACCTCTGATTATGAGTCCGCCTTCGTGTCGGCCTACCTTTGTGTTTAAGATCTGAGTCCGCCTTCGTGTCGGAATTTCTTTTGAAAATCCATCTTGTGATGGTAACTCTGGTTATGAGTCCCCCTTCATGTCGGCCTACCTTTGTGTTTTGCATCTGAGCCTGCATTTGTGTCGGCATTCCTTTTTAAAATCCATCTTGTGATGGTAACCTCTAGTTATGACTTCGCCTTCGTGTCAGCCTACCTTTGTGTTTTGGATCTGAGTCCGCCTTTGTGTCAGAATTTCTTTTGAAAATACATCTTGCGATGGTAACCTCTGGTTATGAGTCCGCCTATGTGTCGGCCTACCTTTGTGTTTTGGATCTGAGCCCGCATTTGTGTCGGCATTTCTTTTGAAAATCCATCTTGTGATGGTAACTCTGGTTATGAGTCCCCCTTCATGTCGGCCTACCTTTGTGTTTTGGATCTGAGCCCGCATTTGTGTCGGCATTCCTTTTTAAAATCCATCTTGTGATGGTAACCTCTGGTTATGAGTTCGCCTTCGTGTCGGCCTACCTTTGTGTTTTGGATCTGAGCCCGCGTTTGTGTCGGCATTCCTTTTTAAAATCCATCTTGTGATGGTAACCTCTGGTTATGAGTTGGCCTTCGTGTCGGCCTACCTTTGTGTTTTAGATCTGAGTCCGCCTTCGTGTCGGCATTCCTTTTGAAAATCCATCTTGTGCTGGTAACCTCTGGTTATAAGTTCGCCTTCGTGTCGGCCTACCTTTGTGATTTGGATCAGAGCCCACATTTGTGTCGGCATTTCTTTTGAAAATCCATGTTGTGATGGTAACCTCTAGTTATGAGTTCGCCTTCGTATCGGCCTACCTTTGTGTTTTAGATCTGAGTCCGCCTTTGTGTCGGCATTCCTTTTGAAAATCCATCTTGTGATGGTAACCTCTGGTTATAAGTCCGCCTTCGTGTCGGCCTACCTTTGTGTTTTGGATCTGAGTCCGCCTTCGTGTCGACATTGCTTTTGAAAATCCATCTTGTGATGGTAACCTCTGGTTATAAGTCCGCCTTCGTGTCAGCCTACCTTTGTGTTTTGGATCTGAGTCCGCCTTCGTGTCGACATTCCTTTTGAAAATCCTTCTTGTGATGGTAACCTCTAGTTATGAGTCTGCCTTCGTGTCGTCATACCTTTGTGTTTTGGATCTGAGTCCGCCTTCGTGTCGGCATTTCTTTCTAAAATCCATCTTGTGATGGTAACCTCTGGTTATGAGTCCGTCTTCGTGTCAGCCTACCTTTATGTTTTGGATCTGAGTCCGCCTTCGTGTCGGCATTCCTTTGGAAAATTCATTTTGTGATGGTAACCTCTGGTTATGAGTCCGCCTTCGTGTCGGCCTACCTTTGTGTTTAAGATCTGAGTCCGCCTTCGTGTCGGAATTTCTTTTGAAAATCCATCTTGTGATGGTAACTCTGGTTATGAGTCCCCCTTCATGTCGGCCTACCTTTGTGTTTTGGATCTGAGCCCGCATTTGTGTCGGCATTCCTTTTTAAAATCAATCTTGTGATGGTAACCTCTATTTATGCGTTCGCCTTCGTGTCGGCCTACCTTTGTGTTTTAGATCTGAGTCCGCCTTTGTGTCAGAATTTCTTTTGAAAATCCATCTTGTGATGGTAACCTCTGGTTATGAGTCCGCCTATGTGTCGGCCTACCTTTGTGTTTTGGATCTGAGCCCACATTTGTGTCGGCATTTCTTTTGAAAATCCATCTTGTGATGGTAACCTCTGATTATGAGTCCGCCTTCGTGTCGGCCTACCTTTGTGTTTAAGATCTGAGTCCGCCTTCGTGTCGGAATTGCTTTTGAAAATCCATTTTGTGATGGTAGCCTCTGGTTATAAGTCCGCCTTCGTGTCGGCCTACCTTTGTGTTTTGGATCTGAGTCCGCCTTCGTGTCGGCATTTCTTTTTAAAATCCATCTTGTGATGGTAACCTCTGGTTATGAGTCCGCCTTCGTGTCGGCCTACCTTTGTGTTTTGGATCTGAGCCCGCATTTGTGTCGACATTCCTTTTTAAAATCCATCTTGTGTGGTAACCTCTGGTTATGAGTTCGCCTTCGTGTCGGCCTACCTTTGTGTTTTAGATCTGAGTCCGCCTTCGTGTCGGCATTCCTTTTGAAAATCCATCTTGTGCTGGTAACCTCTGGTTATAAGTTCGCCTTCGTGTCGGCCTACCTTTGTGTTTTGTATCAGAGCCCGCATTTGTGTCGGCATTTCTTTTGAAAATCCATGTTGTGATGGTAACCTCTGGTTATGAGTTCGCCTTCGTGTCGGCCTACCTTTGTGTTTTAGATCTGAGTCCGCCTTCGTGTCGGCATTCCTTTTGAAAATCCATCTTGTGATGGTAACCTCTGGTTATAAGTCCGCCTTCGTGTCGGCCTACCTTTGTGTTTTGGATCTGAGTCCGCCTTCGTGTCGACATTGCTTTTGAAAATCCATCTTGTGATGGTAACCTCTGGTTATAAGTCCGCCTTCGTGTCGGCCTACCTTTGTGTTTTGGATCTGAGTCCGCCTTCGTGTCGACATTCCTTTTGAAAATCCATCTTGTGATGGTAACCTCTAGTTATGAGTCTGCCTTCGTGTCGTCATACCTTTGTGTTTTGGATCTGAGTCCGCCTTCGTGTCGGCATTTCTTTTTAAAATCCATCTTGTGATGGTAACCTCTGGTAATGAGTCCATCTTCGTGTCAGCCTACCTTTATGTTTTGGATCTGAGTCCGCCTTCGTGTCGGCATTCCTTTTGAAAATTCATTTTGTGATGGTAACCTCTGGTTATGAGTCCGCCTTCGTGTCGGCCTACCTTTGTGTTTAAGATCTGAGTCCGCCTTCGTGTCGGAATTTCTTTTGAAAATCCATCTTGTGATGGTAACTCTGGTTATGAGTCCCCCTTCATGTCGGCCTACCTTTGTGTTTTGGATCTGAGCCCGCATTTGTGTCGGCATTCCTTTTTAAAATCCATCTTGTGATGGTAACCTCTAGTTATTCGTTCGCCTTCGTGTCGGCCTACCTTTGTGTTTTAGATCTGAGTCCGCCTTTGTGTCAGAATTTCTTTTGAAAATCCATCTTGTGATGGTAACCTCTGGTTATGAGTCCGCCTATGTGTCGGCCTACCTTTGTGTTTTGGATCTGAGCCCACATTTGTGTCGGCATTTCTTTTGAAAATCCATCTTGTGATGGTAACCTCTGATTATGAGTCCGCCTTCGTGTCGGCCTACCTTTGTGTTTAAGATCTGAGTCCGCCTTCGTGTCGGAATTTCTTTTGAAAATCCATCTTGTGATGGTAACTCTGGTTATGAGTCCCCCTTCATGTCGGCCTACCTTTGTGTTTTGCATCTGAGCCTGCATTTGTGTCGGCATTCCTTTTTAAAATCCATCTTGTGATGGTAACCTCTAGTTATGAGTTCGCCTTCGTGTCGGCCTACCTTTGTGTTTTGGATCTGAGTCCGCCTTTGTGTCAGAATTTCTTTTGAAAATACATCTTGCGATGGTAACCTCTGGTTATGAGTCCGCCTATGTGTCGGCCTACCTTTGTGTTTTGGATCTGAGCCCGTATTTGTGTCGGCATTTCTTTTGAAAATCCATCTTGTGATGGTAACTCTGGTTATGAGTCCCCCTTCATGTCGGCCTACCTTTGTGTTTTGGATCTGAGTCCGCCTTCGTGTCGACATTGCTTTTGAAAATCCATCTTGTGATGGTAACCTCTGGTTATAAGTCCGCCTTCGTGTCGGCCTACCTTTGTGTTTTAGATCTGAGTCCGCCTTTGTGTCGGCATTCCTTTTGAAAATCCATCTTGTGATGGTAACCTCTGGTTATAAGTCCGCCTTCGTGTCGGCCTACCTTTGTGTTTTGGATCTGAGTCCGCCTTCGTGTCGACATTGCTTTTGAAAATCCATCTTGTGATGGTAACCTCTGGTTATAAGTCCGCCTTCGTGTCGGCCTACCTTTGTGTTTTGGATCTGAGTCCGCCTTCGTGTCGACATTCCTTTTGAAAATCCTTCTTGTGATGGTAACCTCTAGTTATGAGTCTGCCTTCGTGTCGTCATACCTTTGTGTTTTGGATCTGAGTCCGCCTTCGTGTCGGCATTTCTTTTTAAAATCCATCTTGTGATGGTAACCTCTGGTTACGAGTCCGTCTTCGTGTCAGCCTACCTTTATGTTTTGGATCTGAGTCCGCCTTCGTGTCGGCATTCCTTTGGAAAATTCATTTTGTGATGGTAACCTCTGGTTATGAGTCCGCCTTCGTGTCGGCCTACCTTTGTGTTTAAGATCTGAGTCCGCCTTCGTGTCGGAATTTCTTTTGAAAATCCATCTTGTGATGGTAACTCTGGTTATGAGTCCCCCTTCATGTCGGCCTACCTTTGTGTTTTGGATCTGAGCCCGCATTTGTGTCGGCATTCCTTTTTAAAATCAATCTTGTGATGGTAACCTCTAGTTATGCGTTCGCCTTCGTGTCGGCCTACCTTTGTGTTTTAGATCTGAGTCCGCCTTTGTGTCAGAATTTCTTTTGAAAATCCATCTTGTGATGGTAACCTCTGGTTATGAGTCCGCCTATGTGTCGGCCTACCTTTTTGTTTTGGATCTGAGCCCACATTTGTGTCGGCATTTCTTTTGAAAATCCATCTTGTGATGGTAACCTCTGATTATGAGTCCGCCTTCGTGTCGGCCTACCATTGTGTTTTAGATCTGAGTCCGCCTTCGTGTCGGAATTGCTTTTGAAAATCCATATTGTGATGGTAGCCTCTGGTTATAAGTCCGCCTTCGTGTCGGCCTACCTTTGTGTTTTGGATCTGAGTCCGCCTTCGTGTCGGCATTTCTTTTTAAAATCCATCTTGTGATGGTAACCTCTGGTTATGAGTCCGCCTTCGTGTCGGCCTACCTTTGTGTTTTGGATCTGAGCCCGCCTTCGTGTCGACATTCCTTTTGAAAATCCATCTTGTGATGGTAACCTCTAGTTATGAGTCTGCCTTCGTGTCGTCATACCTTTGTGTTTTGGATCTGAGTCCGCCTTCGTGTCGGCATTTCTTTTTAAAATCCATCTTGTGATGGTAACCTCTGGTAATGAGTCTGTCTTCGTGTCAGCCTACCTTTATGTTTTGGATCTGAGTCCGCCTTCGTGTCGGCATTCCTTTTGAAAATTCATTTTGTGATGGTAACCTCTGGTTATGAGTCCGCCTTCGTGTCGGCCTACCTTTGTGTTTAAGATCTGAGTCCGCCTTCGTGTCGGAATTTCTTTTGAAAATCCATCTTGTGATGGTAACTCTGGTTATGAGTCCCCCTTCATGTCGGCCTACCTTTGTGTTTTGGATCTGAGCCCGCATTTGTGTCGGCATTCCTTTTTAAAATCCATCTTGTGATGGTAACCTCTAGTTATTCGTTCGCCTTCGTGTCGGCCTACCTTTGTGTTTTAGATCTGAGTCCGCCTTTGTGTCAGAATTTCTTTTGAAAATCCATCTTGTGATGGTAACCTCTGGTTATGAGTCCGCCTATGTGTCGGCCTACCTTTGTGTTTTGGATCTGAGCCCACATTTGTGTCGGCATTTCTTTTGAAAATCCATCTTGTGATGGTAACCTCTGATTATGAGTCCGCCTTCGTGTCGGCCTACCATTGTGTTTAAGATCTGAGTCCGCCTTCGTGTCGGAATTGCTTTTGAAAATCCATATTGTGATGGTAGCCTCTGGTTATAAGTCCGCCTTCGTGTCGGCCTACCTTTGTGTTTTGGATCTGAGTCCGCCTTCGTGTCGGCATTTCTTTTTAAAATCCATCTTGTGATGGTAACCTCTGGTTATGAGTCCGCCTTCGTGTCGGCCTACCTTTGTGTTTTGGATCTGAGTCCGCCTTTGTGTCAGAATTTCTTTTGAAAATACATCTTGCGATGGTAACCTCTGGTTATGAGTCCGCCTATGTGTCGGCCTACCTTTGTGTTTTGGATCTGAGCCCGTATTTGTGTCGGCATTTCTTTTGAAAATCCATCTTGTGATGGTAACTCTGGTTATGAGTCCCCCTTCATGTCGGCCTACCTTTGTGTTTTGGATCTGAGTCCGCCTTCGTGTCGACATTGCTTTTGAAAATCCATCTTGTGATGGTAACCTCTGGTTATAAGTCCGCCTTCGTGTCGGCCTACCTTTGTGTTTTAGATCTGAGTCCGCCTTTGTGTCGGCATTCCTTTTGAAAATCCATCTTGTGATGGTAACCTCTGGTTATAAGTCCGCCTTCGTGTCGGCCTACCTTTGTGTTTTGGATCTGAGTCCGCCTTCGTGTCGACATTGCTTTTGAAAATCCATCTTGTGATGGTAACCTCTGGTTATAAGTCCGCCTTCGTGTCGGCCTACCTTTGTGTTTTGGATCTGAGTCCGCCTTCGTGTCGACATTCCTTTTGAAAATCCTTCTTGTGATGGTAACCTCTAGTTATGAGTCTGCCTTCGTGTCGTCATACCTTTGTGTTTTGGATCTGAGTCCGCCTTCGTGTCGGCATTTCTTTTTAAAATCCATCTTGTGATGGTAACCTCTGGTTACGAGTCCGTCTTCGTGTCAGCCTACCTTTATGTTTTGGATCTGAGTCCGCCTTCGTGTCGGCATTCCTTTGGAAAATTCATTTTGTGATGGTAACCTCTGGTTATGAGTCCGCCTTCGTGTCGGCCTACCTTTGTGTTTAAGATCTGAGTCCGCCTTCGTGTCGGAATTTCTTTTGAAAATCCATCTTGTGATGGTAACTCTGGTTATGAGTCCCCCTTCATGTCGGCCTACCTTTGTGTTTTGGATCTGAGCCCGCATTTGTGTCGGCATTCCTTTTTAAAATCAATCTTGTGATGGTAACCTCTAGTTATGCGTTCGCCTTCGTGTCGGCCTACCTTTGTGTTTTAGATCTGAGTCCGCCTTTGTGTCAGAATTTCTTTTGAAAATCCATCTTGTGATGGTAACCTCTGGTTATGAGTCCGCCTATGTGTCGGCCTACCTTTGTGTTTTGGATCTGAGCCCACATTTGTGTCGGCATTTCTTTTGAAAATCCATCTTGTGATGGTAACCTCTGATTATGAGTCCGCCTTCGTGTCGGCCTACCATTGTGTTTTAGATCTGAGTCCGCCTTCGTGTCGGAATTGCTTTTGAAAATCCATATTGTGATGGTAGCCTCTGGTTATAAGTCCGCCTTCGTGTCGGCCTACCTTTGTGTTTTGGATCTGAGTCCGCCTTCGTGTCGGCATTTCTTTTTAAAATCCATCTTGTGATGGTAACCTCTGGTTATGAGTCCGCCTTCGTGTCGGCCTACCTTTGTGTTTTGGATCTGAGCCCGCCTTCGTGTCGACATTCCTTTTGAAAATCCATCTTGTGATGGTAACCTCTAGTTATGAGTCTGCCTTCGTGTCGTCATACCTTTGTGTTTTGGATCTGAGTCCGCCTTCGTGTCGGCATTTCTTTTTAAAATCCATCTTGTGATGGTAACCTCTGGTAATGAGTCTGTCTTCGTGTCAGCCTACCTTTATGTTTTGGATCTGAGTCCGCCTTCGTGTCGGCATTCCTTTTGAAAATTCATTTTGTGATGGTAACCTCTGGTTATGAGTCCGCCTTCGTGTCGGCCTACCTTTGTGTTTAAGATCTGAGTCCGCCTTCGTGTCGGAATTTCTTTTGAAAATCCATCTTGTGATGGTAACTCTGGTTATGAGTCCCCCTTCATGTCGGCCTACCTTTGTGTTTTGGATCTGAGCCCGCATTTGTGTCGGCATTCCTTTTTAAAATCCATCTTGTGATGGTAACCTCTAGTTATTCGTTCGCCTTCGTGTCGGCCTACCTTTGTGTTTTAGATCTGAGTCCGCCTTTGTGTCAGAATTTCTTTTGAAAATCCATCTTGTGATGGTAACCTCTGGTTATGAGTCCGCCTATGTGTCGGCCTACCTTTGTGTTTTGGATCTGAGCCCACATTTGTGTCGGCATTTCTTTTGAAAATCCATCTTGTGATGGTAACCTCTGATTATGAGTCCGCCTTCGTGTCGGCCTACCATTGTGTTTAAGATCTGAGTCCGCCTTCGTGTCGGAATTGCTTTTGAAAATCCATATTGTGATGGTAGCCTCTGGTTATAAGTCCGCCTTCGTGTCGGCCTACCTTTGTGTTTTGGATCTGAGTCCGCCTTCGTGTCGGCATTTCTTTTTAAAATCCATCTTGTGATGGTAACCTCTGGTTATGAGTCCGCCTTCGTGTCGGCCTACCTTTGTGTTTTGGATCTGAGCCCGCCTTCGTGTCGACATTCCTTTTGAAAATCCATCTTGTGATGGTAACCTCTAGTTATGAGTCTGCCTTCGTGTCGTCATACCTTTGTGTTTTGGATCTGAGTCCGCCTTCGTGTCGGCATTTCTTTTTAAAATCCATCTTGTGATGGTAACCTCTGGTAATGAGTCCGTCTTCGTGTCAGCCTACCTTTATGTTTTGGATCTGAGTCCGCCTTCGTGTCGGCATTCCTTTTGAAAATTCATTTTGTGATGGTAACCTCTGGTTATGAGTCCGCCTTCGTGTCGGCCTACCTTTGTGTTTAAGATCTGAGTCCGCCTTCGTGTCGGAATTTCTTTTGAAAATCCATCTTGTGATGGTAACTCTGGTTATGAGTCCCCCTTCATGTCGGCCTACCTTTGTGTTTTGGATCTGAGCCCGCATTTGTGTCGGCATTCCTTTTTAAAATCCATCTTGTGATGGTAACCTCTAGTTATTCGTTCGCCTTCGTGTCGGCCTACCTTTGTGTTTTAGATTTGAGTCCGCCTTTGTGTCAGAATTTCTTTTGAAAATCTATCTTGTGATGGTAACCTCTGGTTATGAGTCCGCCTATGTGTCGGCCTACCTTTGTGTTTTGGATCTGAGCCCACATTTGTGTCGGCATTTCTTTTGAAAATCCATCTTGTGATGGTAACCTCTGATTATGAGTCCGCCTTCGTGTCGGCCTACCTTTGTGTTTAAGATCTGAGTCCGCCTTCGTGTCGGAATTTCTTTTGAAAATCCATCTTGTGATGGTAACTCTGGTTATGAGTCCCCCTTCATGTCGGCCTACCTTTGTGTTTTGCATCTGAGCCTGCATTTGTGTCGGCATTCCTTTTTAAAATCCATCTTGTGATGGTAACCTCTAGTTATGAGTTCGCCTTCGTGTCGGCCTACCTTTGTGTTTTGGATCTGAGTCCGCCTTTGTGTCAGAATTTCTTTTGAAAATACATCTTGCGATGGTAACCTCTGGTTATGAGTCCGCCTATGTCTCGGCCTACCTTTGTGTTTTGGATCTGAGCCCGCATTTGTGTCGGCATTTCTTTTGAAAATCCATCTTGTGATGGTAACTCTGGTTATGAGTCCCCCTTCATGTCGGCCTACCTTTGTGTTTTGGATCTGAGTCCGCCTTCGTGTCGACATTGCTTTTGAAAATCCATCTTGTGATGGTAACCTCTGGTTATAAGTCCGCCTTCGTGTCGGCCTACCTTTGTGTTTTAGATCTGAGTCCGCCTTTGTGTCGGCATTCCTTTTGAAAATCCATCTTGTGATGGTAACCTCTGGTTATAAGTCCGCCTTCGTGTCGGCCTACCTTTGTGTTTTGGATCTGAGTCCGCCTTCGTGTCGACATTGCTTTTGAAAATCCATCTTGTGATGGTAACCTCTGGTTATAAGTCCGCCTTCGTGTCGGCCTACCTTTGTGTTTTGGATCTGAGTCCGCCTTCGTGTCGACATTCCTTTTGAAAATCCTTCTTGTGATGGTAACCTCTAGTTATGAGTCTGCCTTCGTGTCGTCATACCTTTGTGTTTTGGATCTGAGTCCGCCTTCGTGTCGGCATTTCTTTTTAAAATCCATCTTGTGATGGTAACCTTTGGTTACGAGTCCGTCTTCGTGTCAGCCTACCTTTATGTTTTGGATCTGAGTCCGCCTTCGTGTCGGCATTCCTTTGGAAAATTCATTTTGTGATGGTAACCTCTGGTTATGAGTCCACCTTCGTGTCGGCCTACCTTTGTGTTTAAGATCTGAGTCCGCCTTCGTGTCGGAATTTCTTTTGAAAATCCATCTTGTGATGGTAACTCTGGTTATGAGTCCCCCTTCATGTCGGCCTACCTTTGTGTTTTGGATCTGAGCCCGCATTTGTGTCGGCATTCCTTTTTAAAATCAATCTTGTGATGGTAACCTCTAGTTATGCGTTCGCCTTCGTGTCGGCCTACCTTTGTGTTTTAGATCTGAGTCCGCCTTTGTGTCAGAATTTCTTTTGAAAATCCATCTTGTGATGGTAACCTCTGGTTATGAGTCCGCCTATGTGTCGGCCTACCTTTGTGTTTTGGATCTGAGCCCACATTTGTGTCGGCATTTCTTTTGAAAATCCATCTTGTGATGGTAACCTCTGATTATGAGTCCGCCTTCGTGTCGGCCTACCTTTGTGTTTAAGATCTGAGTCCGCCTTCGTGTCGGAATTTCTTTTGAAAATCCATCTTGTGATGGTAACTCTGGTTATGAGTCCCCCTTCATGTCGGCCTACCTTTGTGTTTTGGATCTGAGCCCGCATTTGTGTCGGCATTCCTTTTTAAAATCCATCTTGTGATGGTAACCTCTAGTTATTCGTTCGCCTTCGTGTCGGCCTACCTTTGTGTTTTAGATCTGAGTCCACCTTTGTGTCAGAATTTCTTTTGAAAATCCATCTTGTGATGGTAACCTCTGGTTATGAGTCCGCCTATGTGTCGGCCTACCTTTGTGTTTTGGATCTGAGCCCACATTTGTGTCGGCATTTCTTTTGAAAATCCATCTTGTGATGGTAACCTCTGATTATGATTCCGCTTTCGTGTCGGCCTACCTTTGTGTTTAAGATCTGAGTCCGCCTTCGTGTCGGAATTTCTTTTGAAAATCCATCTTGTGATGGTAACTCTGGTTATGAGTCCCCCTTCATGTCGGCCTACCTTTGTGTTTTGCATCTGAGCCTGCATTTGTGTCGGCATTCCTTTTTAAAATCCATCTTGTGATGGTAACCTCTAGTTATGAGTTCGCCTTCGTGTCGGCCTACCTTTGTGTTTTGGATCTGAGTCCGCCTTTGTGTCAGAATTTCTTTTGAAAATACATCTTGCGATGGTAACCTCTGGTTATGAGTCCGCCTATGTGTCGGCCTACCTTTGTGTTTTGGATCTGAGCCCGCATTTGTGTCGGCATTTCTTTTGAAAATCCATCTTGTGATGGTAACTCTGGTTATGAGTCCCCCTTCATGTCGGCCTACCTTTGTGTTTTGGATCTGAGTCCGCCTTCGTGTCGACATTGCTTTTGAAAATCCATCTTGTGATGGTAACCTCTGATTATAAGTCCGCCTTCGTGTCGGCCTACCTTTGTGTTTTAGATCTGAGTCCGCCTTTGTGTCGGCATTCCTTTTGAAAATCCATCTTGTGATGGTAACCTCTGGTTATAAGTCCGCCTTCGTGTCGGCCTACCTTTGTGTTTTGGATCTGAGTCCGCCTTCGTGTCGACATTGCTTTTGAAAATCCATCTTGTGATGGTAACCTCTGGTTATAAGTCCGCCTTCGTGTCGGCCTACCTTTGTGTTTTGGATCTGAGTCCGCCTTCGTGTCGACATTCCTTTTGAAAATCCTTCTTGTGATGGTAACCTCTAGTTATGAGTCTGCCTTCGTGTCGTCATACCTTTGTGTTTTGGATCTGAGTCCGCCTTCGTGTCGGCATTTCTTTTTAAAATCCATCTTGTGATGGTAACCTCTGGTTACGAGTCCGTCTTCGTGTCAGCCTACCTTTATGTTTTGGATCTGAGTCCGCCTTCGTGTCGGCATTCCTTTGGAAAATTCATTTTGTGATGGTAACCTCTGGTTATGAGTCCGCCTTCGTGTCGGCCTACCTTTGTGTTTAAGACCTGAGTCCGCCTTCGTGTCGGAATTTCTTTTGAAAATCCATCTTGTGATGGTAACTCTGGTTATGAGTCCCCCTTCATGTCGGCCTACCTTTGTGTTTTGGATCTGAGCCCGCATTTGTGTCGGCATTCCTTTTTAAAATCAATCTTGTGATGGTAACCTCTAGTTATGCGTTCGCCTTCGTGTCGGCCTACCTTTGTGTTTTAGATCTGAGTCCGCCTTTGTGTCAGAATTTCTTTTGAAAATCCATCTTGTGATGGTAACCTCTAGTTATGAGTCCGCCTATGTGTCGGCCTACCTTTGTGTTTTGGATCTGAGCCCACATTTGTGTCGGCATTTCTTTTGAAAATCCATCTTGTGATGGTAACCTCTGATTATGAGTCCGCCTTCGTGTCGGCCTACCATTGTGTTTAAGATCTGAGTCCGCCTTCGTGTCGGAATTGCTTTTGAAAATCCATTTTGTGATGGTAGCTTCTGGTTATAAGTCCGCCTTCGTGTCGGCCTACCTTTGTGTTTTGGATCTGAGTCCGCCTTCGTGTCGGCATTTCTTTTTAAAATCCATCTTGTGATGGTAACCTCTGGTTATGAGTCCGCCTTCGTGTCGGCCTACCTTTGTGTTTTGGATCTGAGCCCGCATTTGTGTCGACATTCCTTTTTAAAATCCATCTTGTGTGGTAACCTCTGGTTATGAGTTCGCCTTCGTGTCGGCCTACCTTTGTGTTTTAGATCTGAGTCCGCCTTCGTGTCGGCATTCCTTTTGAAAATCCATCTTGTGCTGGTAACCTCTGGTTATAAGTTCGCCTACGTGTCGGCCTACCTTTGTGTTTTGGATCAGAGCCCGCATTTGTGTCGGCATTTATTTTGAAAATCCATGTTGTGATGGTAACCTCTGGTTATGAGTTCGCCTTCGTGTCGGCCTACCTTTGTGTTTTAGATCTGAGTCCGCCTTCGTGTCGGCATTCCTTTTGAAAATCCATCTTGTGATGGTAACCTCTGGTTATAAGTCCGCCTTCGTGTCGGCCTACCTTTGTGTTTTGGATCTGAGTCCGCCTTCGTGTCGACATTGCTTTTGAAAATCCATCTTGTGATGGTAACCTCTGGTTATAAGTCCGCCTTCGTGTCGGCCTACCTTTGTGTTTTGGATCTGAGTCCGCCTTCGTGTCGACATTCCTTTTGAAAATCCATCTTGTGATGGTAACCTCTAGTTATGAGTCTGCCTTCGTGTCGTCATACCTTTGTGTTTTGGATCTGAGTCCGCCTTCGTGTCGGCATTTCTTTTTAAAATCCATCTTGTGATGGTAACCTCTGGTAATGAGTCCGTCTTCGTGTCAGCCTACCTTTATGTTTTGGATCTGAGTCCGCCTTCGTGTCGGCATTCCTTTTGAAAATTCATTTTGTGATGGTAACCTCTGGTTATGAGTCCGCCTTCGTGTCGGCCTACCTTTGTGTTTAAGATCTGAGTCCGCCTTCGTGTCGGAATTTCTTTTGAAAATCCATCTTGTGATGGTAACTCTGGTTATGAGTCCCCCTTCATGTCGGCCTACCTTTGTGTTTTGGATCTGAGCCCGCATTTGTGTCGGCATTCCTTTTTAAAATCCATCTTGTGATGGTAACCTCTAGTTATTCGTTCGCCTTCGTGTCGGCCTACCTTTGTGTTTTAGATCTGAGTCCGCCTTTGTGTCAGAATTTCTTTTGAAAATCCATCTTGTGATGGTAACCTCTGGTTATGAGTCCGCCTATGTGTCGGCCTACCTTTGTGTTTTGGATCTGAGCCCACATTTGTGTCGGCATTTCTTTTGAAAATCCATCTTGTGATGGTAACCTCTGATTATGAGTCTGCCTTCGTGTCGGCCTACCTTTGTGTTTAAGATCTGAGTCCGCCTTCGTGTCGGAATTTCTTTTGAAAATCCATCTTGTGATGGTAACTCTGGTTATGAGTCCCCCTTCATGTCGGCCTACCTTTGTGTTTTGCATCTGAGCCTGCATTTGTGTCGGCATTCCTTTTTAAAATCCATCTTGTGATGGTAACCTCTAGTTATGAGTTCGCCTTTGTGTCGGCCTACCTTTGTGTTTTGGATCTGAGTCCGCCTTTGTGTCAGAATTTCTTTTGAAAATACATCTTGCGATGGTAACCTCTGGTTATGAGTCCGCCTATGTGTCGGCCTACCTTTGTGTTTTGGATCTGAGCCCGCATTTGTGTCGGCATTTCTTTTGAAAATCCATCTTGTGATGGTAACTCTGGTTATGAGTCCCCCTTCATGTCGGCCTACCTTTGTGTTTTGGATCTGAGCCCGCATTTGTGTCGGCATTCCTTTTTAAAATCCATCTTGTGATGGTAACCTCTGGTTATGAGTTCGCCTTCGTGTCGGCCTACCTTTGTGTTTTGGATCTGAGCCCGCGTTTGTGTCGGCATTCCTTTTTAAAATCCATCTTGTGATGGTAACCTCTGGTTATGAGTTCGCCTTCGTGTCGGCCTACCTTTGTGTTTTAGATCTGAGTTCGCCTTCGTGTCGGCATTCCTTTTGAAAATCCATCTTGTGCTGGTAACCTCTGGTTATAAGTTCGCCTTCGTGTCGGCCTACCTTTGTGATTTGGATCAGAGCCCGCATTTGTGTCGGCATTTCTTTTGAAAATCCATGTTGTGATGGTAACCTCTGGTTATGAGTTCGCCTTCGTGTCGGCCTACCTTTGTGTTTTAGATCTGAGTCCGCCTTTGTGTCGGCATTCCTTTTGAAAATCCATCTTGTGATGGTAACCTCTGGTTATAAGTCCGCCTTCGTGTCGGCCTACCATTGTGTTTTGGATCTGAGTCCGCCTTCGTGTCGACATTGCTTTTGAAAATCCATCTTGTGATGGTAACCCCTGGTTATAAGTCCGCCTTCGTGTCGGCCTACCTTTGTGTTTTGGATCTGAGTCCGCCTTCGTGTCGACATTCCTTTTGAAAATCCTTCTTGTGATGGTAACCTCTAGTTATGAGTCTGCCTTCGTGTCGTCATACCTTTGTGTTTTGGATCTGAGTCCGCCTTCGTGTCGGCATTTCTTTTTAAAATCCATCTTGTGATGGTAACCTCTGGTTATGAGTCCGTCTTCGTGTCAGCCTACCTTTATGTTTTGGATCTGAGTCTGCCTTCGTGTCGGCATTCCTTTTGAAAATTCATTTTGTGATGGTAACCTCTGGTTATGAGTCCGCCTTCGTGTCGGCCTACCTTTGTGTTTAAGATCTGAGTCCGCCTTCGTGTCGGAATTTCTTTTGAAAATCCATCTTGTGATGGTAACTCTGGTTATGAGTCCCCCTTCATGTCGGCCTACCTTTGTGTTTTGGATCTGAGCCCGCATTTGTGTCGGCATTCCTTTTTAAAATCCATCTTGTGATGGTAACCTCTAGTTCTGCGTTCGCCTTCGTGTCGGCCTACCTTTGTGTTTTAGATCTGAGTCCGCCTTTGTGTCAGAATTTCTTTTGAAAATCCATCTTGTGATGGTAACCTCTGGTTATGAGTCCGCCTATGTGTCGGCCTACCTTTGTGTTTTGGATCTGAGCCCACATTTGTGTCGGCATTTCTTTTGAAAATCCATCTTGTGATGGTAACCTCTGATTATGAGTCCGCCTTCGTGTCGGCCTTCCTTTGTGTTTAAGATCTGAGTCCGCCTTCGTGTCGGAATTTCTTTTGAAAATCCATCTTGTGATGGTAACTCTGGTTATGAGTCCCCCTTCATGTCGGCCTACCTTTGTGTTTTGCATCTGAGCCTGCATTTGTGTCGGCATTCCTTTTTAAAATCCATCTTGTGATGGTAACCTCTAGTTATGAGTTCGCCTTCGTGTCGGCCTACCTTTGTGTTTTGGATCTGAGTCCGCCTTTGTGTCAGAATTTCTTTTGAAAATACATCTTGCGATGGTAACCTCTGGTTATGAGTCCGCCTATGTGTCGGCCTACCTTTGTGTTTTGGATCTGAGCCCGCATTTGTGTCGGCATTTCTTTTGAAAATCCATCTTGTGATGGTAACTCTGGTTATGAGTCCCCCTTCATGTCGGCCTACCTTTGTGTTTTGGATCTGAGCCCGCATTTGTGTCGGCATTCCTTTTTAAAATCCATCTTGTGATGGTAACCTCTGGTTATGAGTTCGCCTTCGTGTCGGCCTACCTTTGTGTTTTGGATCTGAGCCCGCGTTTGTGTCGGCATTCCTTTTTAAAATCCATCTTGTGATGGTAACCTCTGGTTATGAGTTCGCCTTCGTGTCGGCCTACCTTTGTGATTTGGATCAGAGCCCGCATTTGCGTCGGCATTTCTTTTGAAAATCCATGTTGTGATGGTAACCTCTGGTTATGAGTTCGCCTTCGTGTCGGCCTACCTTTGTGTTTTAGATCTGAGTCCGCCTTTGTGTCGGCATTCCTTTTGAAAATCCATCTTGTGATGGTAACCTCTGGTTATAAGTCCGCCTTCGTGTCGGCCTACCTTTGTGTTTTGGATCTGAGCCCACATTTGTGTCGGCATTTCTTTTGAAAATCCATCTTGTGATGGTAACCTCTGATTATGAGTCCGCCCTCGTGTCGGCCTACCTTTGTGTTTAAGATCTGAGTCCGCCTTCGTGTCGGAATTTCTTTTGAAAATCCATCTTGTGATGGTAACTCTGGTTATGAGTCCCCCTTCATGTCGGCCTACCTTTGTGTTTTGCATCTGAGCCTGCATTTGTGTCGGCATTCCTTTTTAAAATCCATCTTGTGATGGTAACCTCTAGTTATGAGTTCGCCTTCGTGTCGGCCTACCTTTGTGTTTTGGATCTGAGTCCGCCTTTGTGTCAGAATTTCTTTTGAAAATACATCTTGCGATGGTAACCTCTGGTTATGAGTCCGCCTATGTGTCGGCCTACCTTTGTGTTTTGGATCTGAGCCCGCATTTGTGTCGGCATTTCTTTTGAAAATCCATCTTGTGATGGTAACTCTGGTTATGAGTCCCCCTTCATGTCGGCCTACCTTTGTGTTTTGGATCTGAGCCCGCATTTGTGTCGGCATTCCTTTTTAAAATCCATCTTGTGATGGTAACCTCTGGTTATGAGTTCGCCTTCGTGTCGGCCTACCTTTGTGTTTTGGATCTGAGCCCGCGTTTGTGTCGGCATTCCTTTTTAAAATCCATCTTGTGATGGTAACCTCTGGTTATGAGTTCGCCTTCGTGTCGGCCTACCTTTGTGTTTTAGATCTGAGTCCGCCTTCGTGTCGGCATTCCTTTTGAAAATCCATCTTGTGCTGGTAACCTCTGGTTATAAGTTCGCCTTCGTGTCGGCCAACCTTTGTGATTTGGATCAGAGCCCGCATTTGTGTCGGCATTTCTTTTGAAAATCCATGTTGTGATGGTAACCTCTGGTTATGAGTTCGCCTTCGTGTCGGCCTACCTTTGTGTTTTAGATCTGAGTCCGCCTTTGTGTCGGCATTCCTTTTGAAAATCCATCTTGTGATGGTAACCTCTGGTTATAAGTCCGCCTTCGTGTCGGCCTACCTTTGTGTTTTGGATCTGAGTCCGCCTTCGTGTCAACATTGCTTTTGAAAATCCATCTTGTGATGGTAACCTCTGGTTATAAGTCCGCCTTCGTGTCGGCCTACCTTTGTGTTTTGGATCTGAGTCCGCCTTCGTGTCGACATTCCTTTTGAAAATCCTTCTTGTGATGGTAACCTCTAGTTATGAGTCTGCCTTCGTGTCGTCATACCTTTGTGTTTTGGATCTGAGTCCGCCTTCGTGTCGGCATTTCTTTTTAAAATCCATCTTGTGATGGTAACCTCTGGTTATGAGTCCGTCTTCGTGTCAGCCTACCTTTATGTTTTGGATCTGAGTCCGCCTTCGTGTCGGCATTCCTTTTGAAAATTCATTTTGTGATGGTAACCTCTGGTTATGAGTCCGCCTTCGTGTCGGCCTACCTTTGTGTTTAAGATCTGAGTCCGCCTTCGTGTCGGAATTTCTTTTGAAAATCCATCTTGTGATGGTAACTCTGGTTATGAGTCCCCCTTCATGTCGGCCTACCTTTGTGTTTTGGATCTGAGCCCGCATTTGTGTCGGCATTACTTTTTAAAATCCATCTTGTGATGGTAACCTCTAGTTATGCGTTCGCCTTCGTGTCGGCCTACCTTTGTGTTTTAGATCTGAGTCCGCCTTTGTGTCAGAATTTCTTTTGAAAATCCATCTTGTGATGGTAACCTCTGGTTATGAGTCCGCCTATGTGTCGGCCTACCTTTGTGTTTTGGATCTGAGTTTGCCTTCGTGTCGGCATTCCTTTTGAAAATCCATCTTGTGCTGGTAACCTCTGGTTATAAGTTCGCCTTCGTGTCGGCCTACCTTTGTGATTTGGATCAGAGCCCGCATTTGTGTCGGCATTTCTTTTGAAAATCCATGTTGTGATGGTAACCTCTGGTTATGAGTTCGCCTTCGTGTCGGCCTACCTTTGTGTTTTAGATATGAGTCCGCCTTTGTGTCGGCATTCCTTTTGAAAATCCATCTTGTGATGGTAACCTCTGGTTATAAGTCCGCCTTCGTGTCGGCCTACCTTTGTGTTTTGGATCTGAGTCCGCCTTCGTGTCGACATTGCTTTTGAAAATCCATCTTGTGATGGTAACCCCTGGTTATAAGTCCGCCTTCGTGTCGGCCTACCTTTGTGTTTTGGATCTGAGTCCGCCTTCGTGTCGACATTCCTTTTGAAAATCCTTCTTGTGATGGTAACCTCTAGTTATGAGTCTGCCTTCGTGTCGTCATACCTTTGTGTTTTGGATCTGAGTCCGCCTTCGTGTCGGTATTTCTTTTTAAAATCCATCTTGTGATGGTAACCTCTGGTTATGAGTCCGTCTTCGTGTCAGCCTACCTTTATGTTTTGGATCTGAGTCTGCCTTCGTGTCGGCATTCCTTTTGAAAATTCATTTTGTGATGGTAACCTCTGGTTATGAGTCCGCCTTCGTGTCGGCCTACCTTTGTGTTTAAGATCTGAGTCCGCCTTCGTGTCGGAATTTCTTTTGAAAATCCATCTTGTGATGGTAACTCTGGTTATGAGTCCCCCTTCATGTCGGCCTACCTTTGTGTTTTGGATCTGAGCCCGCATTTGTGTCGGCATTCCTTTTTAAAATCCATCTTGTGATGGTAACCTCTAGTTATGCGTTCGCCTTCGTGTCGGCCTACCTTTATGTTTTAGATCTGAGTCCGCCTTTGTGTCAGAATTTCTTTTGAAAATCCATCTTGTGATGGTAACCTCTGGTTATGAGTCCGCCTATGTGTCGGCCTACCTTTGTGTTTTGGATCTGAGCCCACATTTGTGTCGGCATTTCTTTTGAAAATCCATCTTGTGATGGTAACCTCTGATTATGAGTCCGCCTTCGTGTCGGCCTACCTTTGTGTTTAAGATCTGAGTCCGCCTTCGTGTCGGAATTTCTTTTGAAAATCCATCTTGTGATGGTAACTCTGGTTATGAGTCCCCCTTCATGTCGGCCTACCTTTGTGTTTTGCATCTGAGCCTGCATTTGTGTCGGCATTCCTTTTTAAAATCCATCTTGTGATGGTAACCTCTAGTTATGAGTTCGCCTTCGTGTCGGCCTACCTTTGTGTTTTGGATCTGAGTCCGCCTTTGTGTCAGAATTTCTTTTGAAAATACATCTTGCGATGGTAACCTCTGGTTATGAGTCCGCCTATGTGTCGGCCTACCTTTGTGTTTTGGATCTGAGCCCGCATTTGTGTCGGCATTTCTTTTGAAAATCCATCTTGTGATGGTAACTCTGGTTATGAGTCCCCCTTCATGTCGGCCTACCTTTGTGTTTTGGATCTAAGCCCGCATTTGTGTCGGCATTCCTTTTTAAAATCCATCTTGTGATGGTAACCTCTGGTTATGAGTTCGCCTTCGTGTTGGCCTACCTTTGTGTTTTGGATCTGAGCCCGCGTTTGTGTCTGCATTCCTTTTTAAAATCCATCTTGTGATGGTAACCTCTGGTTATGAGTTCGCCTTCGTGTCGGCCTACCTTTGTGTTTTAGATCTGAGTCCGCCTTCGTGTCGGCATTCCTTTTGAAAATCCATCTTGTGCTGGTAACCTCTGGTTATAAGTTCGCCTTCGTGTCGGCCTACCTTTGTGATTTGGATCAGAGCCCGCATTTGTGTCGGCATTTCTTTTGAAAATCCATGTTGTGATGGTAACCTCTGGTTATGAGTTCGCCTTCGTGTCGGCCTACCTTTGTGTTTTAGATCTGAGTCCGCCTTTGTGTCGGCATTCCTTTTGAAAATCCATCTTGTGATGGTAACCTGTGGTTATAAGTCCGCCTTCGTGTCGGCCTACCTTTGTGTTTTGGATCTGAGTCCACCTTCGTGTCGACATTGCTTTTGAAAATCCATCTTGTGATGGTAACCCCTGGTTATAAGTCCGCCTTCGTGTCGGCCTACCTTTGTGTTTTGGATCTGAGTCCGCCTTCGTGTCGACATTCCTTTTGAAAATCCTTCTTGTGATGGTAACCTCTAGTTATGAGTCTGCCTTCGTGTCGTCATACCTTTGTGTTTTGGATCTGAGTCCGCCATCGTGTCGGCATTTCTTTTTAAAATCCATCTTATGATGGTAACCTCTGGTTATGAGTCCGTCTTCGTGTCAGCCTACCTTTATGTTTTGGATCTGAGTCTGCCTTCGTGTCGGCATTCCTTTTGAAAATTCATTTTGTGATGGTAACCTCTGGTTATGAGTCCGCCTTCGTGTCGGCCTACCTTTGTGTTTAAGATCTGAGTCCGCCTTCGTGTCGGAATTTCTTTTGAAAATCCATCTTGTGATGGTAACTCTGGTTATGAGTCCCCCTTCATGTCGGCCTACCTTTGTGTTTTGGATCTGAGCCCGCATTTGTGTCGGCATTCCTTTTTAAAATCCATCTTGTGATGGTAACCTCTAGTTATGCGTTCGCCTTCGTGTCGGCCTACCTTTGTGTTTTAGATCTGAGTCCGCCTTTGTGTTAGAATTTCTTTTGAAAATCCATCTTGTGATGGTAACCTCTGGTTATGAGTCCGCCTATGTGTCGGCCTACCTTTGTGTTTTGGATCTGAGCCCACATTTGTGTCGGCATTTCTTTTGAAAATCCATCTTGTGATGGTAACCTCTGATTATGAGTCCGCCTTCGTGTCGGCCTACCTTTGTGTTTAAGATCTGAGTCCGCCTTCGTGTCGGAATTTCTTTTGAAAATCCATCTTGTGATGGTAACTCTGGTTATGAGTCCCCCTTCATGTCGGCCTACCTTTGTGTTTTGCATCTGAGCCTGCATTTGTGTCGGCATTCCTTTTTAAAATCCATCTTGTGATGGTAACCTCTAGTTATGAGTTCGCCTTCGTGTCGGCCTACCTTTGTGTTTTGGATCTGAGTCCGCCTTTGTGTCAGAATTTCTTTTGAAAATACATCTTGCGATGGTAACCTCTGGTTATGAGTCCGCCTATGTGTCGGCCTACCTTTGTGTTTTGGATCTGAGCCCGCATTTGTGTCGGCATTTCTTTTGAAAATCCATCTTGTGATGGTAACTCTGGTTATGAGTCCCCCTTCATGTCGGCCTACCTTTGTGTTTTGGATCTGAGCCCGCATTTGTGTCGGCATTCCTTTTTAAAATCCATCTTGTGATGGTAACCTCTGGTTATGAGTTCGCCTTCGTGTCGGCCTACCTTTGTGTTTTGGATCTGAGCCCGCGTTTGTGTCGGCATTCCTTTTTATAATCCATCTTGTGATGGTAACCTCTGGTTATGAGTTCGCCTTCGTGTCGGCCTACCTTTGTGTTTTAGATCTGAGTCCGCCTTCGTGTCGGCATTCCTTTTGAAAATCCATCCTGTGCTGGTAACCTCTGGTTATAAGTTCGCCTTCGTGTCGGCCTACCTTTGTGATTTGGATCAGAGCCCGCATTTGTGTCGGCATTTCTTTTGAAAATCCATGTTGTGATGGTAACCTCTGGTTATGAGTTCGCCTTCGTGTCGGCCTACCTTTGTGTTTTAGATCTGAGTCCGCCTTTGTGTCGGCATTCCTTTTGAAAATCCATCTTGTGATGGTAACCTCTGGTTATAAGTCCGCCTTCGTGTCGGCCTACCTTTGTGTTTTGGATCTGAGTCCACCTTCGTGTCGACATTGCTTTTGAAAATCCATCTTGTGATGGTAACCCCTGGTTATAAGTCCGCCTTCGTGTCGGCCTACCTTTGTGTTTTGGATCTGAGTCCGCCTTCGTGTCGACATTCCTTTTGAAAATCCTTCTTGTGATGGTAACCTCTAGTTATGAGTCTGCCTTCGTGTCGTCATACCTTTGTGTTTTGGATCTGAGTCCGCCATCGTGTCGGCATTTCTTTTTAAAATCCATCTTATGATGGTAACCTCTGGTTATGAGTCCGTCTTCGTGTCAGCCTACCTTTATGTTTTGGATCTGAGTCTGCCTTCGTGTCGGCATTCCTTTTGAAAATTCATTTTGTGATGGTAACCTCTGGTTATGAGTCCGCCTTCGTGTCGGCCTACCTTTGTGTTTAAGATCTGAGTCCGCCTTCGTGTCGGAATTTCTTTTGAAAATCCATCTTGTGATGGTAACTCTGGTTATGAGTCCCCCTTCATGTCGGCCTACCTTTGTGTTTTGGATCTGAGCCCGCATTTGTGTCGGCATTCCTTTTTAAAATCCATCTTGTGATGGTAACCTCTAGTTATGCGTTCGCCTTCGTGTCGGCCTACCTTTGTGTTTTAGATCTGAGTCCGCCTTTGTGTCAGAATTTCTTTTGAAAATCCATCTTGTGATGGTAACCTCTGGTTATGAGTCCGCCTATGTGTCGGCCTACCTTTGTGTTTTGGATCTGAGCCCACATTTGTGTCGGCATTTCTTTTGAAAATCCATCTTGTGATGGTAACCTCTGATTATGAGTCCGCCTTCGTGTCGGCCTACCTTTGTGTTTAAGATCTGAGTCCGCCTTCGTGTCGGAATTTCTTTTGAAAATCCATCTTGTGATGGTAACTCTGGTTATGAGTCCCCCTTTATGTCGGCCTACCTTTGTGTTTTGCATCTGAGCCTGCATTTGTGTCGGCATTCCTTTTTAAAATCCATCTTGTGATGGTAACCTCTAGTTATGAGTTCGCCTTCGTGTCGGCCTACCTTTGTGTTTTGGATCTGAGTCCGCCTTTGTGTCAGAATTTCTTTTGAAAATACATCTTGCGATGGTAACCTCTGGTTATGAGTCCGCCTATGTGTCGGCCTACCTTTGTGTTTTGGATCTGAGTCCGCATTTGTGTCGGCATTTCTTTTGAAAATCCATCTTGTGATGGTAACTCTGGTTATGAGTCCCCCTTCATGTCGGCCTACCTTTGTGTTTTGGATCTGAGCCCGCATTTGTGTCGGCATTCCTTTTTAAAATCCATCATGTGATGGTAACCTCTGGTTATGAGTTCGCCTTCGTGTCGGCCTACCTTTGTGTTTTGGATCTGAGCCCGCGTTTGTGTCGGCATTCCTTTTTAAAATCCATCTTGTGATGGTAACCTCTGGTTATGAGTTCGCCTTCGTGTCGGCCTACCTTTGTGTTTTAGATCTGAGTCCGCCTTCGTGTCGGCATTCCTTTTGAAAATCCATCTTGTGCTGGTAACCTCTGGTTATAAGTTCGCCTTCGTGTCGGCCTACCTTTGTGATTTGGATCAGAGCCCGCATTTGTGTCGGCATTTCTTTTGAAAATCCATGTTGTGATGGTAACCTCTGGTTATGAGTTCGCCTTCGTGTCGGCCTACCTTTGTGTTTTAGATCTGAGTCCGCCTTTGTGTCGGCATTCCTTTTGAAAATCCATCTTGTGATGGTAACCTCTGGTTATAAGTCCGCCTTCGTGTCGGCCTACCTTTGTGTTTTGGATCTGAGTCCACCTTCGTGTCGACATTGCTTTTGAAAATCCATCTTGTGATGGTAACCCCTGGTTATAAGTCCGCCTTCGTGTCGGCCTACCTTTGTGTTTTGGATCTGAGTCCGCCTTCGTGTCGACATTCCTTTTGAAAATCCTTCTTGTGATGGTAACCTCTAGTTATGAGTCTGCCTTCGTGTCGTCATACCTTTGTGTTTTGGATCTGAGTCCGCCATCGTGTCGGCATTTCTTTTTAAAATCCATCTTGTGATGGTAACCTCTGGTTATGAGTCCGTCTTCGTGTCAGCCTACCTTTATGTTTTGGATCTGAGTCTGCCTTCGTGTCGGCATTCCTTTTGAAAATTCATTTTGTGATGGTAACCTCTGGTTATGAGTCCGCCTTCGTGTCGGCCTACCTTTGTGTTTAAGATCTGAGTCCGTCTTCGTGTCGGAATTTCTTTTGAAAATCCATCTTGTGATGGTAACTCTGGTTATGAGTCCCCCTTCATGTCGGCCTACCTTTGTGTTTTGGATCTGAGCCCGCATTTGTGTCGGCATTCCTTTTTAAAATCCATCTTGTGATGGTAACCTCTAGTTATGCGTTCGCCTTCGTGTCGGCCTACCTTTGTGTTTTAGATCTGAGTCCGCCTTTGTGTCAGAATTTCTTTTGAAAATCCATCTTGTGATGGTAACCTCTGGTTATGAGTCCGCCTATGTGTCGGCCTACCTTTGTGTTTTGGATCTGAGCCCACATTTGTGTCGGCATTTCTTTTGAAAATTCATCTTGTGATGGTAACCTCTGATTATGAGTCCGCCTTCGTGTCGGCCTACCTTTGTGTTTAAGATCTGAGTCCGCCTTCGTGTCGGAATTGCTTTTGAAAATCCATCTTGTGATGGTAACCTCTGGTTATAAGTCCGCCTTCGTGTCGGCCTACCTTTGTGTTTTGGATCTGAGTCCGCCTTCGTGTCGGCATTTCTTTTTAAAATCCATCTTGTGATGGTAACCTCTGGTTATGAGTCCGCCTTCGTGTCGGCCTACCTTTGTGTTTTGGATCTGAGCCGGCATTTGTGTCGACATTCCTTTTTAAAATCCATCTTGTGTGGTAACCTCTGGTTATGAGTTCGCCTTCGTGTCGCCCTACCTTTGTGTTTTAGATCTGAGTCCGCCTTCGTGTCGGCATTCCTTTTGAAAATCCATCTTGTGCTGGTAACCTCTGGTTATAAGTTCGCCTTCGTGTCGGCCTACCTTTGTGATTTGGATCAGAGCCCGCATTTGTGTCGGCATTTCTTTTGAAAATCCATGTTGTGATGGTAACCTCTGGTTATGAGTTCGCCTTCGTGTCGGCCTACCTTTGTGTTTTAGATCTGAGTCCGCCTTTGTGTCGGCATTCCTTTTGAAAATCCATCTTGTGATGGTAACCTCTGGTTATAAGTCCGCCTTCGTGTCGGCCTACCTTTGTGTTTTGGATCTGAGTCCACCTTCGTGTCGACATTGCTTTTGAAAATCCATCTTGTGATGGTAACCCCTGGTTATAAGTCCGCCTTCGTGTCGGCCTACCTTTGTGTTTTGGATCTGAGTCCGCCTTCGTGTCGACATTCCTTTTGAAAATCCTTCTTGTGATGGTAACCTCTAGTTATGAGTCTGCCTTCGTGTCGTCATACCTTTGTGTTTTGGATCTGAGTCCGCCATCGTGTCGGCATTTCTTTTTAAAATCCATCTTATGATGGTAACCTCTGGTTATGAGTCCGTCTTCGTGTCAGCCTACCTTTATGTTTTGGATCTGAGTCTGCCTTCGTGTCGGCATTCCTTTTGAAAATTCATTTTGTGATGGTAACCTCTGGTTATGAGTCCGCCTTCGTGTCGGCCTACCTTTGTGTTTAAGATCTGAGTCCGCCTTCGTGTCGGAATTTCTTTTGAAAATCCATCTTGTGATGGTAACTCTGGTTATGAGTCCCCCTTCATGTCGGCCTACCTTTGTGTTTTGGATCTGAGCCCGCATTTGTGTCGGCATTCCTTTTTAAAATCCATCTTGTGATGGTAACCTCTAGTTATGCGTTCGCCTTCGTGTCGGCCTACCTTTGTGTTTTAGATCTGAGTCCGCCTTTGTGTCAGAATTTCTTTTGAAAATCCATCTTGTGATGGTAACCTCTGGTTATGAGTCCGCCTATGTGTCGGCCTACCTTTGTGTTTTGGATCTGAGCCCACATTTGTGTCGGCATTTCTTTTGAAAATCCATCTTGTGATGGTAACCTCTGATTATGAGTCCGCCTTCGTGTCGGCCTACCTTTGTGTTTAAGATCTGAGTCCGCCTTCGTGTCGGAATTTCTTTTGAAAATCCATCTTGTGATGGTAACTCTGGTTATGAGTCCCCCTTTATGTCGGCCTACCTTTGTGTTTTGCATCTGAGCCTGCATTTGTGTCGGCATTCCTTTTTAAAATCCATCTTGTGATGGTAACCTCTAGTTATGAGTTCGCCTTCGTGTCGGCCTACCTTTGTGTTTTGGATCTGAGTCCGCCTTTGTGTCAGAATTTCTTTTGAAAATACATCTTGCGATGGTAACCTCTGGTTATGAGTCCGCCTATGTGTCGGCCTACCTTTGTGTTTTGGATCTGAGTCCGCATTTGTGTCGGCATTTCTTTTGAAAATCCATCTTGTGATGGTAACTCTGGTTATGAGTCCCCCTTCATGTCGGCCTACCTTTGTGTTTTGGATCTGAGCCCGCATTTGTGTCGGCATTCCTTTTTAAAATCCATCATGTGATGGTAACCTCTGGTTATGAGTTCGCCTTCGTGTCGGCCTACCTTTGTGTTTTGGATCTGAGCCCGCGTTTGTGTCGGCATTCCTTTTTAAAATCCATCTTGTGATGGTAACCTCTGGTTATGAGTTCGCCTTCGTGTCGGCCTACCTTTGTGTTTTAGATCTGAGTCCGCCTTCGTGTCGGCATTCCTTTTGAAAATCCATCTTGTGCTGGTAACCTCTGGTTATAAGTTCGCCTTCGTGTCGGCCTACCTTTGTGATTTGGATCAGAGCCCGCATTTGTGTCGGCATTTCTTTTGAAAATCCATGTTGTGATGGTAACCTCTGGTTATGAGTTCGCCTTCGTGTCGGCCTACCTTTGTGTTTTAGATCTGAGTCCGCCTTTGTGTCGGCATTCCTTTTGAAAATCCATCTTGTGATGGTAACCTCTGGTTATAAGTCCGCCTTCGTGACGGCCTACCTTTGTGTTTTGGATCTGAGTCCACCTTCGTGTCGACATTGCTTTTGAAAATCCATCTTGTGATGGTAACCCCTGGTTATAAGTCCGCCTTCGTGTCGGCCTACCTTTGTGTTTTGGATCTGAGTCCGCCTTCGTGTCGACATTCCTTTTGAAAATCCTTCTTGTGATGGTAACCTCTAGTTATGAGTCTGCCTTCGTGTCGTCATACCTTTGTGTTTTGGATCTGAGTCCGCCATCGTGTCGGCATTTCTTTTTAAAATCCATCTTGTGATGGTAACCTCTGGTTATGAGTCCGTCTTCGTGTCAGCCTACCTTTATGTTTTGGATCTGAGTCTGCCTTCGTGTCGGCATTCCTTTTGAAAATTCATTTTGTGATGGTAACCTCTGGTTATGAGTCCGCCTTCGTGTCGGCCTACCTTTGTGTTTAAGATCTGAGTCCGTCTTCGTGTCGGAATTTCTTTTGAAAATCCATCTTGTGATGGTAACTCTGGTTATGAGTCCCCCTTCATGTCGGCCTACCTTTGTGTTTTGGATCTGAGCCCGCATTTGTGTCGGCATTCCTTTTTAAAATCCATCTTGTGATGGTAACCTCTAGTTATGCGTTCGCCTTCGTGTCGGCCTACCTTTGTGTTTTAGATCTGAGTCCGCCTTTGTGTCAGAATTTCTTTTGAAAATCCATCTTGTGATGGTAACCTCTGGTTATGAGTCCGCCTATGTGTCGGCCTACCTTTGTGTTTTGGATCTGAGCCCACATTTGTGTCGGCATTTCTTTTGAAAATTCATCTTGTGATGGTAACCTCTGATTATGAGTCCGCCTTCGTGTCGGCCTACCTTTGTGTTTAAGATCTGAGTCCGCCTTCGTGTCGGAATTGCTTTTGAAAATCCATCTTGTGATGGTAACCTCTGGTTATAAGTCCGCCTTCGTGTCGGCCTACCTTTGTGTTTTGGATCTGAGTCCGCCTTCGTGTCGGCATTTCTTTTTAAAATCCATCTTGTGATGGTAACCTCTGGTTATGAGTCCGCCTTCGTGTCGGCCTACCTTTGTGTTTTGGATCTGAGCCGGCATTTGTGTCGACATTCCTTTTTAAAATCCATCTTGTGTGGTAACCTCTGGTTATGAGTTCGCCTTCGTGTCGGCCTACCTTTGTGTTTTAGATCTGAGTCCGCCTTCGTGTCGGCATTCCTTTTGAAAATCCATCTTGTGCTGGTAACCTCTGGTTATAAGTTCGCCTTCGTGTCGGCCTACCTTTGTGTTTTGGATCAGAGCCCGCATTTGTGTCGGCATTTCTTTTGAAAATCCATGTTGTGATGGTAACCTCTGGTTATGAGTTCGCCTTTGTGTCGGCCTACCTTTGTGATTTGGATCAGAGCCCGCATTTGTGTCGGCATTTCTTTTGAAAATCCATCTTGTGCTGGTAACCTCTGGTTATAAGTTCGCCTTCGTGTCGGCCTACCTTTGTGATTTGGATCAGAGCCCGCATTTGTGTCGGCATTTCTTTTGAAAATCCATGTTGTGATGGTAACCTCTGGTTATGAGTTCGCCTTCGTGTCGGCCTACCTTTGTGTTTTAGATCTGAGTCCGCCTTTGTGTCGGCATTCCTTTTGAAAATCCATCTTGTGATGGTAACCTCTGGTTATAAGTCCGCCTTCGTGTCGGCCTACCTTTGTGTTTTGGATCTGAGTCCGCCTTCGTGTCGACATTGCTTTTGAAAATCCATCTTGTGATGGTAACCTCTGGTTATAAGTCCGCCTTCGTGTCGGCCTACCTTTGTGTTTTGGATCTGAGTCCGCCTTCGTGTCGACATTCCTTTTGAAAATCCATCTTGTGATGGTAACCTCTAGTTATGAGTCTGCCTTCGTGTCGTCATACCTTTGTGTTTTGGATCTGAGTCCGCCTTCGTGTCGGCATTTCTTTTTAAAATCCATCTTGTGATGGTAACCTCTGGTTATGAGTCCGTCTTCGTGTCAGCCTACCTTTATGTTTTGGATCTGAGTCTGCCTTCGTGTCGGCATTCCTTTTGAAAATTCATTTTGTGATGGTAACCTCTGGTTATGAGTCCGCCTTCGTGTCGGCCTACCTTTGTGTTTAAGATCTGAGTCCGCCTTCGTGTCGGAATTTCTTTTGAAAATCCATCTTGTGATGGTAACTCTGGTTATGAGTCCCCCTTCATGTCGGCCTACCTTTGTGTTTTGGATCTGAGCCCGCATTTGTGTCGGCATTCCTTTTTAAAATCCATCTTGTGATGGTAACCTCTAGTTATGCGTTCGCCTTCGTGTCGGCCTACCTTTGTGTTTTAGATCTGAGTCCGCCTTTGTGTCAGAATTTCTTTTGAAAATCCATCTTGTGATGGTAACCTCTGGTTATGAGTCCGCCTATGTGTCGGCCTACCTTTGTGTTTTGGATCTGAGCCCACATTTGTGTCGGCATTTCTTTTGAAAATCCATCTTGTGATGGTAACCTCTGATTATGAGTCCGCCTTCGTGTCGGCCTACCTTTGTGTTTAAGATCTGAGTCCGCCTTCGTGTCGGAATTTCTTTTGAAAATCCATCTTGTGATGGTAACTCTGGTTATGAGTCCCCCTTCATGTCGGCCTACCTTTGTGTTTTGCATCTGAGCCTGCATTTGTGTCGGCATTCCTTTTTAAAATCCATCTTGTGATGGTAACCTCTAGTTATGAGTTCGCCTTCGTGTCGGCCTACCTTTGTGTTTTGGATCTGAGTCCGCCTTTGTGTCAGAATTTCTTTTGAAAATACATCTTGCGATGGTAACCTCTGGTTATGAGTCCGCCTATGTGTCGGCCTACCTTTGTGTTTTGGATCTGAGCCCGCATTTGTGTCGGCATTTCTTTTGAAAATCCATCTTGTGATGGTAACTCTGGTAATGAGTCCCCCTTCATGTCGGCCTACCTTTGTGTTTTGGATCTGAGCCCGCATTTGTGTCGGCATTCCTTTTTAAAATCCATCTTGTGATGGTAACCTCTGGTTATGAGTTCGCCTTCGTGTCGGCCTACCTTTGTGTTTTGGATCTGAGCCCGCGTTTGTGTCGGCATTCCTTTTTAAAATCCATCTTGTGATGGTAAGCTCTGGTTATGAGTTCGCCTTCGTGTCGGCCTACCTTTGTGTTTTAGATCTGAGTCCGCCTTCGTGTCGGCATTCCTTTTGAAAATCCATCTTGTGCTGGTAACCTCTGGTTATAAGTTCGCCTTCGTGTCGGTCAACCTTTGTGATTTGGATCAGAGCCCGCATTTGTGTCAGCATTTCTTTTGAAAATCCATGTTGTGATGGTAACCTCTGGTTATGAGTTCGCCTTCGTGTCGGCCTACCTTTGTGTTTTAGATCTGAGTCGGCCTTTGTGTCGGCATTCCTTTTGAAAATCCATCTTGTGATGGTAACCTCTGGTTATAAGTCCGCCTTCGTGTCGGCCTGCCTTTGTGTTTTGGATCTGAGTCCGCCTTCGTGTCAACATTGCTTTTGAAAATCCATCTTGTGATGGTAACCTCTGGTTATAAGTCCGCCTTCGTGTCGGCCTACCTTTGTGTTTTGGATCTGAGTCCGCCTTCGTGTCGACATTCCTTTTGAAAATCCTTCTTGTGATGGTAACCTCTAGTTATGAGTCTGCCTTCGTGTCGTCATACCTTTGTGTTTTGGATCTGAGTCCGCCTTCGTGTCGGCATTTCTTTTTAAAATCCATCTTGTGATGGTAACCTCTGGTTATGAGTCCGTCTTCGTGTCAGCCTACCTTTATGTTTTGGATCTGAGTCCGCCTTCGTGTCGGCATTCCTTTTGAAAATTCATTTTGTGATGGTAACCTCTGGTTATGAGTCCGCCTTCGTGTCGGCCTACCTTTGTGTTTAAGATCTGAGTCCGCCTTCGTGTCGGAATTTCTTTTGAAAATCCATCTTGTGATGGTAACTCTGGTTATGAGTCCCCCTTCATGTCGGCCTACCTTTGTGTTTTGGATCTGAGCCCGCATTTGTGTCGGCATTACTTTTTAAAATCCATCTTGTGATGGTAACCTCTAGTTATGCGTTCGCCTTCGTGTCGGCCTACCTTTGTGTTTTAGATCTGAGTCCGCCTTTGTGTCAGAATTTCTTTTGAAAATCCATCTTGTGATGGTAACCTCTGGTTATGAGTCCGCCTATGTGTCGGCCTACCTTTGTGTTTTGGATCTGAGTCCGCCTTCGTGTCGGCATTCCTTTTGAAAATCCATCTTGTGTTGGTAACCTCTGGTTATAAGTTCGCCTTCGTGTCGGCCTACCTTTGTGATTTGGATCAGAGCCCGCATTTGTGTCGGCATTTCTTTTGAAAATCCATGTTGTGATGGTAACCTCTGGTTATGAGTTCGCCTTCGTGTCGGCCTACCTTTGTGTTTTAGATCTGAGTCCGCCTTTGTGTCGGCATTCCTTTTGAAAATCCATCTTGTGATGGTAACCTCTGGTTATAAGTCCGCCTTCGTGTCGGCCTACCTTTGTGTTTTGGATCTGAGTCCGCCTTCGTGTCGACATTGCTTTTGAAAATCCATCTTGTGATGGTAACCCCTGGTTATAAGTCTGCCTTCGTGTCGGCCTACCTTTGTGTTTTGGATCTGAGTCCGCCTTCGTGTCGACATTCCTTTTGAAAATCCTTCTTGTGATGGTAACCTCTAGTTATGAGTCTGCCTTCGTGTCGTCATACCTTTGTGTTTTGGATCTGAGTCCGCCTTCGTGTCGGTATTTCTTTTTAAAATCCATCTTGTGATGGTAACCTCTGGTTATGAGTCCGTCTTCGTGTCAGCCTACCTTTATGTTTTGGATCTGAGTCTGCCTTCGTGTCGGCATTCCTTTTGAAAATTCATTTTGTGATGGTAACCTCTGGTTATGAGTCCGCCTTCGTGTCGGCCTACCTTTGTGTTTAAGATCTGAGTCCGCCTTCGTGTCGGAATTTCTTTTGAAAATCCATCTTGTGATGGTAACTCTGGTTATGAGTCCCCCTTCATGTCGGCCTACCTTTGTGTTTTGGATCTGAGCCCGCATTTGTGTCGGCATTCCTTTTTAAAATCCATCTTGTGATGGTAACCTCTAGTTATGCGTTCGCCTTCGTGTCGGCCTACCTTTGTGTTTTAGATCTGAGTCCGCCTTTGTGTCAGAATTTCTTTTGAAAATCCATCTTGTGATGGTAACCTCTGGTTATGAGTCCGCCTATGTGTCGGCCTACCTTTGTGTTTTGGATCTGAGCCCACATTTGTGTCGGCATTTCTTTTGAAAATTCATCTTGTGATGGTAACCTCTGATTATGAGTCCGCCTTCGTGTCGGCCTACCTTTGTGTTTAAGATCTGAGTCCGCCTTCGTGTCGGAATTGCTTTTGAAAATCCATCTTGTGATGGTAACCTCTGGTTATAAGTCCGCCTTCGTGTCGGCCTACCTTTGTGTTTTGGATCTGAGTCCGCCTTCGTGTCGGCATTTCTTTTTAAAATCCATCTTGTGATGGTAACCTCTGGTTATGAGTCCGCCTTCGTGTCGGCCTACCTTTGTGTTTTGGATCTGAGCCGGCATTTGTGTCGACATTCCTTTTTAAAATCCATCTTGTGTGGTAACCTCTGGTTATGAGTTCGCCTTCGTGTCGGCCTACCTTTGTGTTTTAGATCTGAGTCCGCCTTCGTGTCGGCATTCCTTTTGAAAATCCATCTTGTGCTGGTAACCTCTGGTTATAAGTTCGCCTTCGTGTCGGCCTACCTTTGTGTTTTGGATCAGAGCCCGCATTTGTGTCGGCATTTCTTTTGAAAATCCATGTTGTGATGGTAACCTCTGGTTATGAGTTCGCCTTTGTGTCGGCCTACCTTTGTGATTTGGATCAGAGCCCGCATTTGTGTCGGCATTTCTTTTGAAAATCCATCTTGTGCTGGTAACCTCTGGTTATAAGTTCGCCTTCGTGTCGGCCTACCTTTGTGATTTGGATCAGAGCCCGCATTTGTGTCGGCATTTCTTTTGAAAATCCATGTTGTGATGGTAACCTCTGGTTATGAGTTCGCCTTCGTGTCGGCCTACCTTTGTGTTTTAGATCTGAGTCCGCCTTTGTGTCGGCATTCCTTTTGAAAATCCATCTTGTGATGGTAACCTCTGGTTATAAGTCCGCCTTCGTGTCGGCCTACCTTTGTGTTTTGGATCTGAGTCCGCCTTCGTGTCGACATTGCTTTTGAAAATCCATCTTGTGATGGTAACCTCTGGTTATAAGTCCGTCTTCGTGTCGGCCTACCTTTGTGTTTTGGATCTGAGTCCGCCTTCGTGTCGACATTCCTTTTGAAAATCCATCTTGTGATGGTAACCTCTAGTTATGAGTCTGCCTTCGTGTCGTCATACCTTTGTGTTTTGGATCTGAGTCCGCCTTCGTGTCGGCATTTCTTTTTAAAATCCATCTTGTGATGGTAACCTCTGGTTATGAGTCCGTCTTCGTGTCAGCCTACCTTTATGTTTTGGATCTGAGTCTGCCTTCGTGTTGGCATTCCTTTTGAAAATTCATTTTGTGATGGTAACCTCTGGTTATGAGTCCGCCTTCGTGTCGGCCTACCTTTGTGTTTAAGATCTGAGTCCGCCTTCGTGTCGGAATTTCTTTTGAAAATCCATCTTGTGATGGTAACTCTGGTTATGAGTCCCCCTTCATGTCGCCCTACCTTTGTGTTTTGGATCTGAGCCCGCATTTGTGTCGGCATTCCTTTTTAAAATCCATCTTGTGATGGTAACCTCTAGTTATGCGTTCGCCTTCGTGTCGGCCTACCTTTGTGTTTTAGATCTGAGTCCGCCTTTGTGTCAGAATTTCTTTTGAAAATCCATCTTGTGATGGTAACCTCTGGTTATGAGTCCGCCTATGTGTCGGCCTACCTTTGTGTTTTGGATCTGAGCCCACATTTGTGTCGGCATTTCTTTTGAAAATCCATCTTGTGATGGTAACCTCTGATTATGAGTCCGCCTTCGTGTCGGCCTACCTTTGTGTTTAAGATCTGAGTCCGCCTTCGTGTCGGAATTTCTTTTGAAAATCCATCTTGTGATGGTAACTCTGGTTATGAGTCCCCCTTCATGTCGGCCTACCTTTGTGTTTTGCATCTGAGCCTGCATTTGTGTCGGCATTCCTTTTTAAAATCCATCTTGTGATGGTAACCTCTAGTTATGAGTTCGCCTTCGTGTCGGCCTACCTTTGTGTTTTGGATCTGAGTCCGCCTTTGTGTCAGAATTTCTTTTGAAAATACATCTTGCGATGGTAACCTCTGGTTATGAGTCCGCCTATGTGTCGGCCTACCTTTGTGTTTTGGATCTGAGCCCGCATTTGTGTCGGCATTTCTTTTGAAAATCCATCTTGTGATGGTAACTCTGGTAATGAGTCCCCCTTCATGTCGGCCTACCTTTGTGTTTTGGATCTGAGCCCGCATTTGTGTCGGCATTCCTTTTTAAAATCCATCTTGTGATGGTAACCTCTGGTTATGAGTTCGCCTTCGTGTCGGCCTACCTTTGTGTTTTGGATCTGAGCCCGCGTTTGTGTCGGCATTCCTTTTTAAAATCCATCTTGTGATGGTAAGCTCTGGTTATGAGTTCGCCTTCGTGTCGGCCTACCTTTGTGTTTTAGATCTGAGTCCGCCTTCGTGTCGGCATTCCTTTTGAAAATCCATCTTGTGCTGGTAACCTCTGGTTATAAGTTCGCCTTCGTGTCGGCCAACCTTTGTGATTTGGATCAGAGCCCGCATTTGTGTCAGCATTTCTTTTGAAAATCCATGTTGTGATGGTAACCTCTGGTTATGAGTTCGCCTTCGTGTCGGCCTACCTTTGTGTTTTAGATCTGAGTCGGCCTTTGTGTTGGCATTCCTTTTGAAAATCCATCTTGTGATGGTAACCTCTGGTTATAAGTCCGCCTTCGTGTCGGCCTGCCTTTGTGTTTTGGATCTGAGTCCGCCTTCGTGTCAACATTGCTTTTGAAAATCCATCTTGTGATGGTAACCTCTGGTTATAAGTCTGCCTTCGTGTCGGCCTACCTTTGTGTTTTGGATCTGAGTCCGCCTTCGTGTCGACATTCCTTTTGAAAATCCTTCTTGTGATGGTAACCTCTAGTTATGAGTCTGCCTTCGTGTCGTCATACCTTTGTGTTTTGGATCTGAGTCCGCCTTCGTGTCGGCATTTCTTTTTAAAATCCATCTTGTGATGGTAACCTCTGGTTATGAGTCCGTCTTCGTGTCAGCCTACCTTTATGTTTTGGATCTGAGTCCGCCTTCGTGTCGGCATTCCTTTTGAAAATTCATTTTGTGATGGTAACCTCTGGTTATGAGTCCGCCTTCGTGTCGGCCTACCTTTGTGTTTAAGATCTGAGTCCGCCTTCGTGTCGGAATTTCTTTTGAAAATCCATCTTGTGATGGTAACTCTGGTTATGAGTCCCCCTTCATGTCGGCCTACCTTTGTGTTTTGGATCTGAGCCCGCATTTGTGTCGGCATTACTTTTTAAAATCCATCTTGTGATGGTAACCTCTAGTTATGCGTTCGCCTTCGTGTCGGCCTACCTTTGTGTTTTAGATCTGAGTCAGCCTTTGTGTCAGAATTTCTTTTGAAAATCCATCTTGTGATGGTAACCTCTGGTTATGAGTCCGCCTATGTGTCGGCCTACCTTTGTGTTTTGGATCTGAGTCCGCCTTCGTGTCGGCATTCCTTTTGAAAATCCATCTTGTGTTGGTAACCTCTGGTTATAAGTTCGCCTTCGTGTCGGCCTACCTTTGTGATTTGGATCAGAGCCCGCATTTGTGTCGGCATTTCTTTTGAAAATCCATGTTGTGATGGTAACCTCTGGTTATGAGTTCGCCTTCGTGTCGGCCTACCTTTGTGTTTTAGATCTGAGTCCGCCTTTGTGTCGGCATTCCTTTTGAAAATCCATCTTGTGATGGTAACCTCTGGTTATAAGTCCGCCTTCGTGTCGGCCTACCTTTGTGTTTTGGATCTGAGTCCGCCTTCGTGTCGACATTGCTTTTGAAAATCCATCTTGTGATGGTAACCCCTGGTTATAAGTCTGCCTTCGTGTCGGCCTACCTTTGTGTTTTGGATCTGAGTCCGCCTTCGTGTCGACATTCCTTTTGAAAATCCTTCTTGTGATGGTAACCTCTAGTTATGAGTCTGCCTTCGTGTCGTCATACCTTTGTGTTTTGGATCTGAGTCCGCCTTCGTGTCGGTATTTCTTTTTAAAATCCATCTTGTGATGGTAACCTCTGGTTATGAGTCCGTCTTCGTGTCAGCCTACCTTTATGTTTTGGATCTGAGTCTGCCTTCGTGTCGGCATTCCTTTTGAAAATTCATTTTGTGATGGTAACCTCTGGTTATGAGTCCGCCTTCGTGTCGGCCTACCTTTGTGTTTAAGATCTGAGTCCGCCTTCGTGTCGGAATTTCTTTTGAAAATCCATCTTGTGATGGTAACTCTGGTTATGAGTCCCCCTTCATGTCGGCCTACCTTTGTGTTTTGGATCTGAGCCCGCATTTGTGTCGGCATTCCTTTTTAAAATCCATCTTGTGATGGTAACCTCTAGTTATGCGTTCGCCTTCGTGTCGGCCTACCTTTGTGTTTTAGATCTGAGTCCGCCTTTGTGTCAGAATTTCTTTTGAAAATCCATCTTGTGATGGTAACCTCTGGTTATGAGTCCGCCTATGTGTCGGCCTACCTTTGTGTTTTGGATCTGAGCCCACATTTGTGTCGGCATTTCTTTTGAAAATTCATCTTGTGATGGTAACCTCTGATTATGAGTCCGCCTTCGTGTCGGCCTACCTTTGTGTTTAAGATCTGAGTCCGCCTTCGTGTCGGAATTGCTTTTGAAAATCCATCTTGTGATGGTAACCTCTGGTTATAAGTCCGCCTTCGTGTCGGCCTACCTTTGTGTTTTGGATCTGAGTCCGCCTTCGTGTCGGCATTTCTTTTTAAAATCCATCTTGTGATGGTAACCTCTGGTTATGAGTCCGCCTTCGTGTCGGCCTACCTTTGTGTTTTGGATCTGAGCCGGCATTTGTGTCGACATTCCTTTTTAAAATCCATCTTGTGTGGTAACCTCTGGTTATGAGTTCGCCTTCGTGTCGGCCTACCTTTGTGTTTTAGATCTGAGTCCGCCTTCGTGTCGGCATTCCTTTTGAAAATCCATCTTGTGCTGGTAACCTCTGGTTATAAGTTCGCCTTCGTGTCGGCCTACCTTTGTGTTTTGGATCAGAGCCCGCATTTGTGTCGGCATTTCTTTTGAAAATCCATGTTGTGATGGTAACCTCTGGTTATGAGTTCGCCTTTGTGTCGGCCTACCTTTGTGATTTGGATCAGAGCCCGCATTTGTGTCGGCATTTCTTTTGAAAATCCATCTTGTGCTGGTAACCTCTGGTTATAAGTTCGCCTTCGTGTCGGCCTACCTTTGTGATTTGGATCAGAGCCCGCATTTGTGTCGGCATTTCTTTTGAAAATCCATGTTGTGATGGTAACCTCTGGTTATGAGTTCGCCTTCGTGTCGGCCTACCTTTGTGTTTTAGATCTGAGTCCGCCTTTGTGTCGGCATTCCTTTTGAAAATCCATCTTGTGATGGTAACCTCTGGTTATAAGTCCGCCTTCGTGTCGGCCTACCTTTGTGTTTTGGATCTGAGTCCGCCTTCGTGTCGACATTGCTTTTGAAAATCCATCTTGTGATGGTAACCTCTGGTTATAAGTCCGCCTTCGTGTCGGCCTACCTTTGTGTTTTGGATCTGAGTCCGCCTTCGTGTCGACATTCCTTTTGAAAATCCATCTTGTGATGGTAACCTCTAGTTATGAGTCTGCCTTCGTGTCGTCATACCTTTGTGTTTTGGATCTGAGTCCGCCTTCGTGTCGGCATTTCTTTTTAAAATCCATCTTGTGATGGTAACCTCTGGTTATGAGTCCGTCTTCGTGTCAGCCTACCTTTATGTTTTGGATCTGAGTCTGCCTTCGTGTCGGCATTCCTTTTGAAAATTCATTTTGTGATGGTAACCTCTGGTTATGAGTCCGCCTTCGTGTCGGCCTACCTTTGTGTTTAAGATCTGAGTCCGCCTTCGTGTCGGAATTTCTTTTGAAAATCCATCTTGTGATGGTAACTCTGGTTATGAGTCCCCCTTCATGTCGGCCTACCTTTGTGTTTTGGATCTGAGCCCGCATTTGTGTCGGCATTCCTTTTTAAAATCCATCTTGTGATGGTAACCTCTAGTTATGCGTTCGCCTTCGTGTCGGCCTACCTTTGTGTTTTAGATCTGAGTCCGCCTTTGTGTCAGAATTTCTTTTGAAAATCCATCTTGTGATGGTAACCTCTGGTTATGAGTCCGCCTATGTGTCGGCCTACCTTTGTGTTTTGGATCTGAGCCCACATTTGTGTCGGCATTTCTTTTGAAAATCCATCTTGTGATGGTAACCTCTGATTATGAGTCCGCCTTCGTGTCGGCCTACCTTTGTGTTTAAGATCTGAGTCCGCCTTCGTGTCGGAATTTCTTTTGAAAATCCATCTTGTGATGGTAACTCTGGTTATGAGTCCCCCTTCATGTCGGCCTACCTTTGTGTTTTGCATCTGAGCCTGCATTTGTGTCGGCATTCCTTTTTAAAATCCATCTTGTGATGGTAACCTCTAGTTATGAGTTCGCCTTCGTGTCGGCCTACCTTTGTGTTTTGGATCTGAGTCCGCCTTTGTGTCAGAATTTCTTTTGAAAATACATCTTGCGATGGTAACCTCTGGTTATGAGTCCGCCTATGTGTCGGCCTACCTTTGTGTTTTGGATCTGAGCCCGCATTTGTGTTGGCATTTCTTTTGAAAATCCATCTTGTGATGGTAACTCTGGTAATGAGTCCCCCTTCATGTCGGCCTACCTTTGTGTTTTGGATCTGAGCCCGCATTTGTGTCGGCATTCCTTTTTAAAATCCATCTTGTGATGGTAACCTCTGGTTATGAGTTCGCCTTCGTGTCGGCCTACCTTTGTGTTTTGGATCTGAGCCCGCGTTTGTGTCGGCATTCCTTTTTAAAATCCATCTTGTGATGGTAAGCTCTGGTTATGAGTTCGCCTTCGTGTCGGCCTACCTTTGTGTTTTAGATCTGAGTCCGCCTTCGTGTCGGCATTCCTTTTGAAAATCCATCTTGTGCTGGTAACCTCTGGTTATAAGTTCGCCTTCGTGTCGGCCAACCTTTGTGATTTGGATCAGAGCCCGCATTTGTGTCAGCATTTCTTTTGAAAATCCATGTTGTGATGGTAACCTCTGGTTATGAGTTCGCCTTCGTGTCGGCCTACCTTTGTGTTTTAGATCTGAGTCGGCCTTTGTGTCGGCATTCCTTTTGAAAATCCATCTTGTGATGGTAACCTCTGGTTATAAGTCCGCCTTCGTGTCGGCCTGCCTTTGTGTTTTGGATCTGAGTCCGCCTTCGTGTCAACATTGCTTTTGAAAATCCATCTTGTGATGGTAACCTCTGGTTATAAGTCCGCCTTCGTGTCGGCCTACCTTTGTGTTTTGGATCTGAGTCCGCCTTCGTGTCGACATTCCTTTTGAAAATCCTTCTTGTGATGGTAACCTCTAGTTATGAGTCTGCCTTCGTGTCGTCATACCTTTGTGTTTTGGATCTGAGTCCGCCTTCGTGTCGGCATTTCTTTTTAAAATCCATCTTGTGATGGTAACCTCTGGTTATGAGTCCGTCTTCGTGTCAGCCTACCTTTATGTTTTGGATCTGAGTCCGCCTTCGTGTCGGCATTCCTTTTGAAAATTCATTTTGTGATGGTAACCTCTGGTTATGAGTCCGCCTTCGTGTCGGCCTACCTTTGTGTTTAAGATCTGAGTCCGCCTTCGTGTCGGAATTTCTTTTGAAAATCCATCTTGTGATGGTAACTCTGGTTATGAGTCCCCCTTCATGTCGGCCTACCTTTGTGTTTTGGATCTGAGCCCGCATTTGTGTCGGCATTACTTTTTAAAATCCATCTTGTGATGGTAACCTCTAGTTATGCGTTCGCCTTCGTGTCGGCCTACCTTTGTGTTTTAGATCTGAGTCCGCCTTTGTGTCAGAATTTCTTTTGAAAATCCATCTTGTGATGGTAACCTCTGGTTATGAGTCCGCCTATGTGTCGGCCTACCATTGTGTTTTGGATCTGAGTCCGCCTTCGTGTCGGCATTCCTTTTGAAAATCCATCTTGTGTTGGTAACCTCTGGTTATAAGTTCGCCTTCGTGTCGGCCTACCTTTGTGATTTGGATCAGAGCCCGCATTTGTGTCGGCATTTCTTTTGAAAATCCATGTTGTGATGGTAACCTCTGGTTATGAGTTCGCCTTCGTGTCGGCCTACCTTTGTGTTTTAGATCTGAGTCCGCCTTTGTGTCGGTATTCCTTTTGAAAATCCATCTTGTGATGGTAACCTCTGGTTATAAGTCCGCCTTCGTGTCGGCCTACCTTTGTGTTTTGGATCTGAGTCCGCCTTCGTGTCGACATTGCTTTTGAAAATCCATCTTGTGATGGTAACCCCTGGTTATAAGTCTGCCTTCGTGTCGGCCTACCTTTGTGTTTTGGATCTGAGTCCGCCTTCGTGTCGACATTCCTTTTGAAAATCCTTCTTGTGATGGTAACCTCTAGTTATGAGTCTGCCTTCGTGTCGTCATACCTTTGTGTTTTGGATCTGAGTCCGCCTTCGTGTCGGCATTTCTTTTTAAAATCCATCTTGTGATGGTAACCTCTGGTTATGAGTCCGTCTTCGTGTCAGCCTACCTTTATGTTTTGGATCTGAGTCTGCCTTCGTGTCGGCATTCCTTTTGAAAATTCATTTTGTGATGGTAACCTCTGGTTATGAGTCCGCCTTCGTGTCGGCCTACCTTTGTGTTTAAGATCTGAGTCCGCCTTCGTGTCGGAATTTCTTTTGAAAATCCATCTTGTGATGGTAACTCTGGTTATGAGTCCCCCTTCATGTCGGCCTACCTTTGTGTTTTGGATCTGAGCCCGCATTTGTGTCGGCATTCCGTTTTAAAATCCATCTTGTGATGGTAACCTCTAGTTATGCGTTCGCCTTCGTGTCGGCCTACCTTTGTGTTTTAGATCTGAATCCGCCTTTGTGTCAGAATTTCTTTTGAAAATCCATCTTGTGATGGTAACCTCTGGTTATGAGTCCGCCTATGTGTCGGCCTACCTTTGTGTTTTGGATCTGAGCCCACATTTGTGTCGGCATTTCTTTTGAAAATCCATCTTGTGATGGTAACCTCTGATTATGAGTCCGCCTTCGTGTCGGCCTACCTTTGTGTTTAAGATCTGAGTCCGCCTTCGTGTCGGAATTTCTTTTGAAAATCCATCTTGTGATGGTAACTCTGGTTATGAGTCCCCCTTCATGTCGGCCTACCTTTGTGTTTTGCATCTGAGCCTGCATTTGTGTCGGCATTCCTTTTTAAAATCCATCTTGTGATGGTAACCTCTAGTTATGAGTTCGCCTTCGTGTCGGCCTACCTTTGTGTTTTGGATCTGAGTCCGCCTTTGTGTCAGAATTTCTTTTGAAAATACATCTTGCGATGGTAACCTCTGGTTATGAGTCCGCCTATGTGTCGGCCTACCTTTGTGTTTTGGATCTGAGCCCGCATTTGTGTCGGCATTTCTTTTGAAAATCCATCTTGTGATGGTAACTCTGGTTATGAGTCCCCCTTCATGTCGGCCTACCTTTGTGTTTTGGATCTGAGCCTGCATTTGTGTCGGCATTCCTTTTTAAAATCCATCTTGTGATGGTAACCTCTGGTTATGAGTTCGCCTTCGTGTCGGCCTACCTTTGTGTTTTGGATCTGAGCCCGCGTTTGTGTCGGCATTCCTTTTTAAAATCCATCTTGTGATGGTAACCTCTGGTTATGAGTTCGCCTTCGTGTCGGCCTACCTTTGTGTTTTAGATCTGAGTCCGCCTTCGTGTCGGCATTCCTTTTGAAAATCCATCTTGTGCTGGTAACCTCTGGTTATAAGTTCGCCTTCGTGTCGGCCTACCTTTGTGATTTGGATCAGAGCCCGCATTTGTGTCGGCATTTCTTTTGAAAATCCATGTTGTGATGGTAACCTCTGGTTATGAGTTCGCCTTCGTGTCGGCCTACCTTTGTGTTTTAGATCTGAGTCCGCCTTCGTGTCGACATTCCTTTTGAAAATCCTTCTTGTGATGGTAACCTCTAGTTATGAGTCTGCCTTCGTGTCGTCATACCTTTGTGTTTTGGATCTGAGTCCGCCTTCGTGTCGGCATTTCTTTTTAAAATCCATCTTGTGATGGTAACCTCTGGTTATGAGTCCGTCTTCGTGTCAGCCTACCTTTATGTTTTGGATCTGAGTCTGCCTTCGTGTCAGCATTCCTTTTGAAAATTCATTTTGTGATGGTAACCTCTGGTTATGAGTCCGCCTTCGTGTCGGCCTACCTTTGTGTTTAAGATCTGAGTCCGCCTTCGTGTCGGAATTTCTTTTGAAAATCCATCTTGTGATGGTAACTCTGGTTATGAGTCCCCCTTCATGTCGGCCTACCTTTGTGTTTTGGATCTGAGCCCGCATTTGTGTCGGCATTCCTTTTTAAAATCCATCTTGTGATGGTAACCTCTAGTTATGCGTTCGCCTTCGTGTCGGCCTACCTTTGTGTTTTAGATCTGAATCCGCCTTTGTGTCAGAATTTCTTTTGAAAATCCATCTTGTGATGGTAACCTCTGGTTATGAGTCCGCCTATGTGTCGGCCTACCTTTGTGTTTTGGATCTGAGCCCACATTTGTGTCGGCATTTCTTTTGAAAATCCATCTTGTGATGGTAACCTCTGATTATGAGTCCGCCTTCGTGTCGGCCTACCTTTGTGTTTAAGATCTGAGTCCGCCTTCGTGTCGGAATTTCTTTTGAAAATCCATCTTGTGATGGTAACTCTGGTTATGAGTCCCCCTTCATGTCGGCCTACCTTTGTGTTTTGCATCTGAGCCTGCATTTGTGTCGGCATTCCTTTTTAAAATCCATCTTGTGATGGTAACCTCTAGTTATGAGTTCGCCTTCGTGTCGGCCTACCTTTGTGTTTTGGATCTGAGTCCGCCTTTGTGTCAGAATTTCTTTTGAAAATACATCTTGCGATGGTAACCTCTGGTTATGAGTCCGCCTATGTGTCGGCCTACCTTTGTGTTTTGGATCTGAGCCCGCATTTGTGTCGGCATTTCTTTTGAAAATCCATCTTGTGATGGTAACTCTGGTTATGAGTCCCCCTTCATGTCGGCCTACCTTTGTGTTTTGGATCTGAGCCCGCATTTGTGTCGGCATTCCTTTTTAAAATCCATCTTGTGATGGTAACCTCTGGTTATGAGTTCGCCTTCGTGTCGGCCTACCTTTGTGTTTTGGATCTGAGCCCGCGTTTGTGTCGGCATTCCTTTTTAAAATCCATCTTGTGATGGTAACCTCTGGTTATGAGTTCGCCTTCGTGTCGGCCTACCTTTGTGTTTTAGATCTGAGTCCGCCTTCGTGTCGGCATTCCTTTTGAAAATCCATCTTGTGCTGGTAACCTCTGGTTATAAGTTCGCCTTCGTGTCGGCCTACCTTTGTGATTTGGATCAGAGCCCGCATTTGTGTCGGCATTTCTTTTGAAAATCCATGTTGTGATGGTAACCTCTGGTTATGAGTTCGCCTTCGTGTCGGCCTACCTTTGTGTTTTAGATCTGAGTCCGCCTTTGTGTCGGCATTCCTTTTGAAAATCCATCTTGTGATGGTAACCTGTGGTTATAAGTCCGCCTTCGTGTCGGCCTACCTTTGTGTTTTGGATCTGAGTCCACCTTCGTGTCGACATTGCTTTTGAAAATCCATCTTGTGATGGTAACCCCTAGTTATAAGTCCGCCTTCGTGTCGGCCTACCTTTGTGTTTTGGATCTGAGTCCGCCTTCGTGTCGACATTCCTTTTGAAAATCCTTCTTGTGATGGTAACCTCTAGTTATGAGTCTGCCTTCGTGTCGTCATACCTTTGTGTTTTGGATCTGAGTCCGCCATCGTGTCGGCATTTCTTTTTAAAATCCATCTTATGATGGTAACCTCTGGTTATGAGTCCGTCTTCGTGTCAGCCTACCTTTATGTTTTGGATCTGCCTTCGTGTCGGCATTCCTTTTGAAAATTCATTTTGTGATGGTAACCTCTGGTTATGAGTCCGCCTTCGTGTCGGCCTACCTTTGTGTTTAAGATCTGAGTCCGCCTTCGTGTCGGAATTTCTTTTGAAAATCCATCTTGTGATGGTAACTCTGGTTATGAGTCCCCCTTCATGTCGGCCTACCTTTGTGTTTTGGATCTGAGCCCGCATTTGTGTCGGCATTCCTTTTTAAAATCCATCTTGTGATGGTAACCTCTAGTTATGCGTTCGCCTTCGTGTCGGCCTACCTTTGTGTTTTAGATCTGAGTCCGCCTTTGTGTCAGAATTTCTTTTGAAAATCCATCTTGTGATGGTAACCTCTGGTTATGAGTCCGCCTATGTGTCGGCCTACCTTTGTGTTTTGGATCTGAGCCCACATTTGTGTCGGCATTTCTTTTGAAAATCCATCTTGTGATGGTAACCTCTGATTATGAGTCCGCCTTCGTGTCGGCCTACCTTTGTGTTTAAGATCTGAGTCCGCCTTCGTGTCGGAATTTCTTTTGAAAATCCATCTTGTGATGGTAACTCTGGTTATGAGTCCCCCTTTATGTCGGCCTACCTTTGTGTTTTGCATCTGAGCCTGCATTTGTGTCGGCATTCCTTTTTAAAATCCATCTTGTGATGGTAACCTCTAGTTATGAGTTCGCCTTCGTGTCGGCCTACCTTTGTGTTTTGGATCTGAGTCCGCCTTTGTGTCAGAATTTCTTTTGAAAATACATCTTGCGATGGTAACCTCTGGTTATGAGTCCGCCTATGTGTCGGCCTACCTTTGTGTTTTGGATCTGAGCCCGCATTTGTGTCGGCATTTCTTTTGAAAATCCATCTTGTGATGGTAACTCTGGTTATGAGTCCCCCTTCATGTCGGCCTACCTTTGTGTTTTGGATCTGAGCCCGCATTTGTGTCGGCATTCCTTTTTAAAATCCATCTTGTGATGGTAACCTCTGGTTATGAGTTCGCCTTCGTGTCGGCCTACCTTTGTGTTTTGGATCTGAGCTCGCGTTTGTGTCGGCATTCCTTTTTAAAATCCATCTTGTGATGGTAACCTCTGGTTATGAGTTCGCCTTCGTGTCGGCCTACCTTTGTGTTTTAGATCTGAGTCCGCCTTCGTGTCGGCATTCCTTTTGAAAATCCATCTTGTGCTGGTAACCTCTGGTTATAAGTTCGCCTTCGTGTCGGCCTACCTTTGTGATTTGGATCAGAGCCCGCATTTGTGTCGGCATTTCTTTTGAAAATCCATGTTGTGATGGTAACCTCTGGTTATGAGTTCGCCTTCGTGTCGGCCTACCTTTGTGTTTTAGATCTGAGTCCGCCTTTGTGTCGGCATTCCTTTTGAAAATCCATCTTGTGATGGTAACCTCTGGTTATAAGTCCGCCTTCGTGTCGGCCTACCTTTGTGTTTTGGATCTGAGTCCACCTTCGTGTCGAGATTGCTTTTGAAAATCCATGTTGTGATGGTAACCCCTGGTTATAAGTCCGCCTTCGTGTCGGCCTACCTTTGTGTTTTGGATCTGAGTCCGCCTTCGTGTCGACATTCCTTTTGAAAATCCTTCTTGTGATGGTAACCTCTAGTTATGAGTCTGCCTTCGTGTCGTCATACCTTTGTGTTTTGGATCTGAGTCCGCCATCGTGTCGGCATTTCTTTTTAAAATCCATCTTGTGATGGTAACCTCTGGTTATGAGTCCGTCTTCGTGTCAGCCTACCTTTATGTTTTGGATCTGAGTCTGCCTTCGTGTCGGCATTCCTTTTGAAAATTCATTTTGTGATGGTAACCTCTGGTTATGAGTCCGCCTTCGTGTCGGCCTACCTTTGTGTTTAAGATCTGAGTCCGTCTTCGTGTCGGAATTTCTTTTGAAAATCCATCTTGTGATGGTAAATCTGGTTATGAGTCCCCCTTCATGTCGGCCTACCTTTGTGTTTTGGATCTGAGCCCGCATTTGTGTCGGCATTCCTTTTTAAAATCCATCTTGTGATGGTAACCTCTAGTTATGCGTTCGCCTTCGTGTCGGCCTACCTTTGTGTTTTAGATCTGAGTCCGCCTTTGTGTCAGAATTTCTTTTGAAAATCCATCTTGTGATGGTAACCTCTGGTTATGAGTCCGCCTATGTGTCGGCCTACCTTTGTGTTTTGGATCTGAGCCCACATTTGTGTCGGCATTCCTTTTGAAAATCCATCTTGTGCTGGTAACCTCTGGTTATAAGTTCGCCTTCGTGTCGGCCTACCTTTGTGTTTTGGATCAGAGCCCGCATTTGTGTCGGCATTTCTTTTGAAAATCCATGTTGTGATGGTAACCTCTGGTTATGAGTTCGCCTTTGTGTCGGCCTACCTTTGTGATTTGGATCAGAGCCCGCATTTGTGTCGGCATTTCTTTTGAAAATCCATCTTGTGCTGGTAACCTCTGGTTATAAGTTCGCCTTCGTGTCGGCCTACCTTTGTGATTTGGATCAGAGCCCGCATTTGTGTCGGCATTTCTTTTGAAAATCCATGTTGTGATGGTAACCTCTGGTTATGAGTTCGCCTTCGTGTTGGCCTACCTTTGTGTTTTAGATCTGAGTCCGCCTTTGTGTCGGCATTCCTTTTGAAAATCCATCTTGTGATGGTAACCTCTGGTTATAAGTCCGCCTTCGTGTCGGCCTACCTTTGTGTTTTGGATCTGAGTCCGCCTTCGTGTCGACATTGCTTTTGAAAATCCATCTTGTGATGGTAACCTCTAGTTATAAGTCCGCCTTCGTGTCGGCCTACCTTTGTGTTTTGGATCTGAGTCCGCCTTCGTGTCGACATTCCTTTTGAAAATCCATCTTGTGATGGTAACCTCTAGTTATGAGTCTGCCTTCGTGTCGTCATACCTTTGTGTTTTGGATCTGAGTCCGCCTTCGTGTCGGCATTTCTTTTTAAAATCCATCTTGTGATGGTAACCTCTGGTAATGAGTCCGTCTTCGTGTCAGCCTACCTTTATGTTTTGGATCTGAGTCCGCCTTCGTGTCGGCATTCCTTTTGAAAATTCATTTTGTGATGGTAACCTCTGGTTATGAGTCCGCCTTCGTGTCGGCCTACCTTTGTGTTTAAGATCTGAGTCCGCCTTCGTGTCGGAATTTCTTTTGAAAATCCATCTTGTAGTGGTAACTCTGGTTATGAGTCCCCCTTCATGTCGGCCTACCTTTGTGTTTTGGATCTGAGCCCGCATTTGTGTCGGCATTCCTTTTTAAAATCCATCTTGTGATGGTAACCTCTAGTTATTCGTTCGCCTTCGTGTCGGCCTACCTTTGTGTTTTAGATCTGAGTCCGCCTTTGTGTCAGAATTTCTTTTGAAAATCCATCTTGTGATGGTAAACTCTGGTTATGAGTCCGCCTATGTGTCGGCATACCTTTGTGTTTTGGATCTGAGCCCACATTTGTGTCGGCATTTCTTTTGAAAATCCATCTTGTGATGGTAACCTCTGATTATGAGTCCGCCTTCGTGTCGGCCTACCTTTGTGTTTAAGATCTGAGTCCGCCTTCGTGTCGGAATTTCTTTTGAAAATCCATCTTATGATGGTAACTCTGGTTATGAGTCCCCCTTCATGTCGGCCTACCTTTGTGTTTTGCATCTGAGCCTGCATTTGTGTCGGCATTCCTTTTTAAAATCCATCTTGTGATGGTAACCTCTAGTTATGAGTTCGCCTTCGTGTCGGCCTACCTTTGTGTTTTGGATCTGAGTCCGCCTTTGTGTCAGAATTTCTTTTGAAAATACATCTTGCGATGGTAACCTCTGGTTATGAGTCCGCCTATGTGTCGGCCTACCTTTGTGTTTTGGATTTGAGCTTGCATTTGTGTCGGCATTTCTTTTGAAAATCCATCTTGTGATGGTAACTCTGGTTATGAGTCCCCCTTCATGTCGGCCTACCTTTGTGTTTTGGATCTGAGCCCGCATTTGTGTCGGCATTCCTTTTTAAAATCCATCTTGTGATGGTAACCTCTGGTTATGAGTTCGCCTTCGTGTCAGCCTACCTTTGTGTTTTGGATCAGAGCCCGCGTTTGTGTCGGCATTTCTTTTGAAAATCCATGTTGTGATGGTAACCTCTGGTTATGAGTTCGCCTTCGTGTCGGCCTACCTTTGTGATTTGGATCAGAGCCCCCATTTGTGTCGGCATTTCTTTTGAAAATCCATCTTGTGATGGTAACCTCTGGTTATGAGTCCGCCTATGTGTCGGCATACCTTTTTGTTTTGGATCTGAGCCCACATTTGTGTCGGCATTTCTTTTGAAAATCCATCTTGTGATGGTAACCTCTGATTATGAGTCCGCCTTCGTGTCGGCCTACCTTTGTGTTTAAGATCTGAGTCCGCCTTCGTGTCGGAATTTCTTTTGAAAATCCATCTTGTGATGGTAACTCTGGTTATGAGTCCCCCTTCATGTCGGCCTACCTTTGTGTTTTACATCTGAGCCTGCATTTGTGTCGGCATTCCTTTTTAAAATCCATCTTGTGATGGTAACCTCTAGTTATGAGTTCGCCTTCGTGTTGGCCTACCTTTGTGTTTTGGATCTGAGTCCGCCTTTGTGTCAGAATTTCTTTTGAAAATACATCTTGCGATGGTAACCTCTGGTTATGAGTCCGCCTATGTGTCGGCCTACCTTTGTGTTTTGGATCTGAGCCCGCATTTGTGTCGGCATTTCTTTTGAAAATCCATCTTGTGATGGTAACTCTGGTTATGAGTCCCCCTTCATGTCGGCCTACCTTTGTGTTTTGGATCTGAGCCCGCATTTGTGTCGGCATTCCTTTTTAAAATCCATCTTGTGATGGTAACCTCTGGTTATAAGTTCGCCTTCGTGTCAGCCTACCTTTGTGTTTTGGATCAGAGCCCGCGTTTGTGTCGGCATTTCTTTTGAAAATCCATGTTGTGATGGTAACCTCTGGTTATGAGTTCGCCTTCGTGTCGGCGTACCTTTGTGATTTGGATCAGAGCCCGCATTTGTGTCGGCATTTCTTTTGAAAATCCATCTTGTGATGGTAACCTCTGGTTATGAGTCCGCCTATGTGTCGGCATACCTTTGTGTTTTGGATCTGAGCCCACATTTGTGTCGGCATTTCTTTTGAAAATCCATCTTGTGATGGTAACCTCTGATTATGAGTCCGCCTTCGTGTCGGCCTACCTTTGTGTTTAAGATCTGAGTCCGCCTTCGTGTCGGAATTTCTTTTGAAAATCCATCTTGTGATGGTAACTCTGGTTATGAGTCCCCCTTCATGTCGGCCTACCTTTGTATTTTTCATCTGAGCCTGCATTTGTGTCGGCATTCCTTTTTAAAATCCATCTTGTGATGGTAACCTCTGGTTATAAGTTCGCCTTCGTGTCGGCCTACCTTTGTGATTTGGATCAGAGCCCGCATTTGTGTCGGCATTTCTTTTGAAAATCCATGTTGTGATGGTAACCTCTGGTTATGAGTTCGCCTTCGTGTCGGCCTACCTTTGTGTTTTAGATCTGAGTCCGCCTTTGTGTCGGCATTCCTTTTGAAAATCCATCTTGTGATGGTAACCTCTGGTTATAAGTCCGCCTTCGTGTCGGCCTACCTTTGTGTTTTGGATCTGAGTCCACCTTCGTGTCGACATTGCTTTTGAAAATCCATCTTGTGATGGTAACCCCTGGTTATAAGTCCGCCTTCGTGTCGGCCTACCTTTGTGTTTTGGATCTGAGTCCGCCTTCGTGTCGACATTCCTTTTGAAAATCCTTCTTGTGATGGTAACCTCTAGTTATGAGTCTGCCTTCGTGTCGTCATACCTTTGTGTTTTGGATCTGAGTCCGCCATCGTGTCGGCATTTCTTTTTAAAATCCATCTTGTGATGGTAACCTCTGGTTATAAGTCCGTCTTCGTGTCAGCCTACCTTTATGTTTTGGATCTGAGTCTGCCTTCGTGTCGGCATTCCTTTTGAAAATTCATTTTGTGATGGTAACCTCTGGTTATGAGTCCGCCTTCGTGTCGGCCTACCTTTGTGTTTAAGATCTGAGTCCGTCTTCGTGTCGGAATTTCTTTTGAAAATCCATCTTGTGATGGTAAATCTGGTTATGAGTCCCCCTTCATGTCGGCCTACCTTTGTGTTTTGGATCTGAGCCCGCATTTGTGTCGGCATTCCTTTTTAAAATCCATCTTGTGATGGTAACCTCTAGTTATGCGTTCGCCTTCGTGTCGGCCTACCTTTGTGTTTTAGATCTGAGTCCGCCTTTGTGTCAGAATTTCTTTTGAAAATCCATCTTGTGATGGTAACCTCTGGTTATGAGTCCGCCTATGTGTCGGCCTACCTTTGTGTTTTGGATCTGAGCCCACATTTGTGTCGGCATTTCTTTTGAAAATTCATCTTGTGATGGTAACCTCTGATTATGAGTCCGCCTTCGTGTCGGCCTACCTTTGTGTTTAAGATCTGAGTCCGCCTTCGTGTCGGAATTGCTTTTGAAAATCCATCTTGTGATGGTAACCTCTGGTTATAAGTCTGCCTTCGTGTCGGCCTACCTTTGTGTTTTGGATCTGAGTCCGCCTTCGTGTCGGCATTTCTTTTTAAAATCCATCTTGTGATGGTAACCTCTGGTTATGAGTCCGCCTTCGTGTCGGCCTACCTTTGTGTTTTGGATCTGAGCCGGCATTTGTGTCGACATTCCTTTTTAAAATCCATCTTGTGTGGTAACCTCTGGTTATGAGTTCGCCTTCGTGTCGGCCTACCTTTGTGTTTTTGATCTGAGTCCGCCTTCGTGTCGGCATTCCTTTTGAAAATCCATCTTGTGCTGGTAACCTCTGGTTATAAGTTCGCCTTCGTGTCGGCCTACCTTTGTGTTTTGGATCAGAGCCCGCATTTGTGTCGGCATTTCTTTTGAAAATCCATGTTGTGATGGTAACCTCTGGTTATGAGTTCGCCTTTGTGTCGGCCTACCTTTGTGATTTGGATCAGAGCCCGCATTTGTGTCGGCATTTCTTTTGAAAATCCATCTTGTGCTGGTAACCTCTGGTTATAAGTTCGCCTTCGTGTCGGCCTACCTTTGTGATTTGGATCAGAGCCCGCATTTGTGTCGGCATTTCTTTTGAAAATCCATGTTGTGATGGTAACCTCTGGTTATGAGTTCGCCTTCATGTTGGCCTACCTTTGTGTTTTAGATCTGAGTCCGCCTTTGTGTCGGCATTCCTTTTGAAAATCCATCTTGTGATGGTAACCTCTGGTTATAAGTCCGCCTTCGTGTCGGCCTACCTTTGTGTTTTGGATCTGAGTCCGCCTTCGTGTCGACATTGCTTTTGAAAATCCATCTTGTGATGGTAACCTCTAGTTATAAGTCCGCCTTCGTGTCGGCCTACCTTTGTGTTTTGGATCTGAGTCCGCCTTCGTGTCGACATTCCTTTTGAAAATCCATCTTGTGATGGTAACCTCTAGTTATGAGTCTGCCTTCGTGTCGTCATACCTTTGTGTTTTGGATCTGAGTCCGCCTTCGTGTCGGCATTTCTTTTTAAAATCCATCTTGTGATGGTAACCTCTGGTAATGAGTCCGTCTTCGTGTCAGCCTACCTTTATGTTTTGGATCTGAGTCCGCCTTCGTGTCGGCATTCCTTTTGAAAATTCATTTTGTGATGGTAACCTCTGGTTATGAGTCCGCCTTCGTGTCGGCCTACCTTTGTGTTTAAGATCTGAGTCCGCCTTCGTGCCGGAATTTCTTTTGAAAATCCATCTTGTGATGGTAACTCTGGTTATGAGTCCCCCTTCATGTCGGCCTACCTTTGTGTTTTGGATCTGAGCCCGCATTTGTGTCGGCATTCCTTTTTAAAATCCATCTTGTGATGGTAACCTCTAGTTATTCGTTCGCCTTCGTGTCGGCCTACCTTTGTGTTTTAGATCTGAGTCCGCCTTTGTGTCAGAATTTCTTTTGAAAATCCATCTTGTGATGGTAAACTCTGGTTATGAGTCCGCCTATGTGTCGGCATACCTTTGTGTTTTGGATCTGAGCCCACATTTGTGTCGGCATTTCTTTTGAAAATCCATCTTGTGATGGTAACCTCTGATTATGAGTCCGCCTTCGTGTCGGCCTACCTTTGTGTTTAAGATCTGAGTCCGCCTTCGTGTCGGAATTTCTTTTGAAAATCCATCTTATGATGGTAACTCTGGTTATGAGTCCCCCTTCATGTCGGCCTACCTTTGTGTTTTGCATCTGAGCCTGCATTTGTGTCGGCATTCCTTTTTAAAATCCATCTTGTGATGGTAACCTCTAGTTATGAGTTCGCCTTCGTGTCGGCCTACCTTTGTGTTTTGGATCTGAGTCCGCCTTTGTGTCAGAATTTCTTTTGAAAATACATCTTGCGATGGTAACCTCTGGTTATGAGTCCGCCTATGTTTCGGCCTACCTTTGTGTTTTGGATTTGAGCTTGCATTTGTGTCGGCATTTCTTTTGAAAATCCATCTTGTGATGGTAACTCTGGTTATGAGTCCCCCTTCATGTCGGCCTACCTTTGTGTTTTGGATCTGAGCCCGCATTTGTGTCGGCATTCCTTTTTAAAATCCATCTTGTGATGGTAACCTCTGGTTATGAGTTCGCCTTCGTGTCAGCCTACCTTTGTGTTTTGGATCAGAGCCCGCGTTTGTGTCGGCATTTCTTTTGAAAATCCATGTTGTGATGGTAACCTCTGGTTATGAGTTCGCCTTCGTGTCGGCCTACCTTTGTGATTTGGATCAGAGCCCCCATTTGTGTCGGCATTTCTTTTGAAAATCCATCTTGTGATGGTAACCTCTGGTTATGAGTCCGCCTATGTGTCGGCATACCTTTGTGTTTTGGATCTGAGCCCACATTTGTGTCGGCATTTCTTTTTAAAATCCATCTTGTGATGGTAACCTCTGATTATGAGTCCGCCTTCGTGTCGGCCTACCTTTGTGTTTAAGATCTGAGTCCGCCTTCGTGTCGGAATTTCTTTTGAAAATCCATCTTGTGATGGTAACTCTGGTTATGAGTCCCCCTTCATGTCGGCCTACCTTTGTGTTTTGCATCTGAGCCTGCATTTGTGTCGGCATTCCTTTTTAAAGTCCATCTTGTGATGGTAACCTCTAGTTATGAGTTCGCCTTCGTGTCGGCCTACCTTTGTGTTTTGGATCTGAGTCCGCCTTTGTGTCAGAATTTCTTTTGAAAATACATCTTGCGATGGTAACCTCTGGTTATGAGTCCGCCTATGTGTCGGCCTACCTTTGTGTTTTGGATCTGAGCCCGCATTTGTGTCGGCATTTCTTTTGAAAATCCATCTTGTGATGGTAACTCTGGTTATGAGTCCCCCTTCATGTCGGCCTACCTTTGTGTTTTGGATCTGAGCCCGCATTTGTGTCGGCATTCCTTTTTAAAATCCATCTTGTGATGGTAACCTCTGGTTATAAGTTCGCCTTCGTGTCAGCCTACCTTTGTGTTTTGGATCAGAGCCCGCGTTTGTGTCGGCATTTCTTTTGAAAATCCATGTTGTGATGGTAACCTCTGGTTATGAGTTCGCCTTCGTGTTGGCGTACCTTTGTGATTTGGATCAGAGCCCGCATTTGTGTCGGCATTTCTTTTGAAAATCCATCTTGTGATGGTAACCTCTGGTTATGAGTCCGCCTATGTGTCGGCATACCTTTGTGTTTTGGATCTGAGCCCACATTTGTGTCGGCATTTCTTTTGAAAATCCATCTTGTGATGGTAACCTCTGATTATGAGTCCGCCTTCGTGTCGGCCTACCTTTGTGTTTAAGATCTGAGTCCGCCTTCGTGTCGGAATTTCTTTTGAAAATCCATCTTGTGATGGTAACTCTGGTTATGAGTCCCCCTTCATGTCGGCCTACCTTTGTATTTTTCATCTGAGCCTGATTTGTGTCGGCATTCCTTTTTAAAATCCATCTTGTGATGGTAACCTCTAGTTATGAGTTCGCCTTCGTGTCGGCCTACCTTTGTATTTTGGATCTGAGTCCGCCTTTGTGTCAGAATTTCTTTTGAAAATACATCTTGCGATGGTAACCTCTGGTTATGAGTCCGCCTATGTGTCGGCCTACCTTTGTGTTTTGGATCTGAGCCCGCATTTGTGTCGGCATTTCTTTTGAAAATCCATCTTGTGATGGTAACTCTGGTTATGAGTCCCCCTTCATGTCGGCCTACCTTTGTGTTTTGGATCTGAGCCCACATTTGTGTCGGCATTCCTTTTTAAAATCCATCTTGTGATGGTAACCTCTGGTTATGAGTTCGCCTTCGTGTCAGCCTACCTTTGTGTTTTGGATCTGAGCCCGCGTTTGTGTCGGCATTCCTTTTTAAAATCCATCTTGTGATGGTAACCTCTGGTTATGAGTTCGCCTTCGTGTCGGCCTACCTTTGTGTTTTAGATCTGAGTCCGCCTTCGTGTCGGCATTCCTTTTGAAAATCCATCTTGTGCTGGTAACCTCTGGTTATAAGTTCGCCTTCGTGTCGGCCTACCTTTGTGTTTTGGATCAGAGCCCGCATCTGTGTCATCATTTCTTTTGAAAATCCATGTTGTGATGGTAACCTCTGGTTATGAGTTCGCCTTCGTGTCGGCCTACCTTTGTGTTTTAGATCTGAGTCCGCCTTCGTGTCGGCATTCCTTTTGAAAATCCATCTTGTGATGGTAACCTCTGGTTATAAGTCCACCTTCGTGTCGGCGTACCTTTGTGTTTTGGATCTGAGTCCGAATTCGTGTCGACATTGCTTTTGAAAATCCATCTTGTGATGGTAACCTCTGGTTATAAGTCCGCCTTCGTGTCGGCCTACCTTTGTGTTTTGGATCTGAGTCCGCCTTCGTGTCGACATTCCTTTTGAAAATCCATCTTGTGATGGTAACCTCTAGTTATGAGTCTGCCTTCGTGTCGTCATACCTTTGTGTTTTCGATCTGAGTCCGCCTTCGTGTCGGCATTTCTTTTTAAAGTCCATCTTGTGATGGTAACCTCTGGTTATGAGTCCGTCTTCGTGTCAGCCTACCTTTATGTTTTGGACCTGAGTCCGCCTTCGTGTCGGCATTCCTTTTGAAAATTCATTTTGTGATGGTAACCTCTGGTTATGAGTCCGCCTTCGTGTCGGCCTACCTTTGTGTTTAAGATCTGAGTCCGCCTTCGTGTCGGAATTTCTTTTGAAAATCCATCTTGTGATGGTAACTCTGGTCATGAGTCCCCCTTCATGTCGGCCTACCTTTGTGTTTTGGATCTGAGCCCGCATTTGTGTCGGCATTTCTTTTGAAAATCCATCTTGTGATGGTAACCTCTGATTATGAGTCCGCCTTCGTGTCGGCCTACCTTTGTGTTTTATATCTGAGTCCGCCTTCGTGTCGGAATTTCTTTTGAGAATCCATCTTGTGATGGTAACTCTGGTTATGAGTCCCCCTTCATGTCGGCCTACCTTTGTGTTTTGGATCTGAGCCCGCATTTGTGTCGGCATTCCTTTTTAAAATCCATCTTGTGATGGTAACCTCTGGTTATGAGTTCGCCTTCGTGTCGGCCTACCTTTGTGTTTTGGATCTGAGTCCGCCTTTGTGTCAGAATTTCTTTTGAAAATCCATCTTGTGATGGTAACCTCTGGTTATGAGTCCGCCTATGTGTCGGCCTACCTTTGTGTTTTGGATCTGAGGCCGCATTTGTGTCGGCATTTCTTTTGAAAATCCATCTTGTGATGGTAACCTCTGGTTATAAGTCCGCCTTCGTGTCGGCCTACCTTTGTGTTTTGGATCTGAGTCCGCCTTTGTGTCGACATTGCTTTTGAAAATCCATCTTGTGATGGTAACCTCTGGTTATAAGTCCGCCTTCGTGTCGGCCTACCTTTGTGTTTTGGATCTGAGTCCTCCTTCGTGTCGACATTCCTTTTGAAAATCCATCTTGTGATGGTAACCTCTAGTTATGAGTCTGCCTTCGTGTCGTCATACCTTTGTGTTTTGGATCTGAGTCCGCCTTCGTGTCGGCATTTCATTTTAAAATCCATCTTGTGATGGTAACCTCTGGTTATGAGTCCGTCTTCATGTCAGCCTACCTTTATGTTTTGGATCTGAGTCCGCCTTCGTGTCGGCATTCCTTTTGAAAATTCATTTTGTGATGGTAACCTCTGGTTATGAGTCCGCCTTCGTGTCGGCCTACCTTTGTGTTTAAGATCTGAGTCCGCCTTCGTGTCGGAATTTCTTTTGAAAATCCATCTTGTGATGGTAACTCTGGTTATGAGTCCCCCTTCATGTCGGCCTACCTTTGTGTTTTGGATCTGAGCCCGCATTTGTGTCGGCATTCCTTTTTAAAATCCATCTTGTGATGGTAACCTCTGGTTATGAGTTCGCCTTCGTGTCGGCCTACCTTTGTATTTTGGATCTGAGTCTGCCTTTGTGTCAGAATTTCTTTTGAAAATCCATCTTGTGATGGTAACCTCTGGTTATGAGTCCGCCTATGTGTCGGCCTACCTTTGTGTTTTGGATCTGAGCCCGCATTTGTGTCGGCATTTCTTTTGAAAATCCATCTTGTGATGGTAACCTCTGGTTATGAGTCCGCCTTCGTGTCGGCCTACCTTTGTGTTTTAGATCTGAGTCCGCCTTCGTGTCGGCATTCCTTTTGAAAATCCATCTTGTGATGGTAACCTCTGGTTATAAGTCCGCCTTCGTGTCGGCCTACCTTTGTGTTTTGGATCTGAGTCCGCCTTCGTGTCGGCATTCCTTTTGAAAATCCATCTTGTGATGGTAACCTCTAGTTATAAGTCCGCCTTCGTGTCGGCCTACCTTTTTGTTTTGGATCTGAGCCCGCATTTGTGTCGGAATTTCTTTTGAAAATCCATCTTGTGATGGTAACCTCTGGTTATGAGTCCGCCTTCTTGTCGGCCTACCTTTGTGTTTTAGATCTGAGTCCGCCTTCGTGTCGGAATTTCTTTTGAAAATCCATCTTGTGATGGTAACTCTGGTTATGAGTCCCCCTTCATGTCGGCCTACCTTTGTGTTTTGGATCTGAGCCCGCATTTGTGTCGGCATTCCTTTTTAAAATCCATCTTGTGATGGTAACCTCTAGTTATGAGTTCGCCTTCGTGTCGGCCTACCTTTGTGTTTTGGATCTGAGTCTGCCTTTGTGTCAGAATTTCTTTTGAAAATCCATCTTGTGATGGTAACCTCTGGTTATGAGTCCGCCTATGTGTCGGCCTACCTTTGTGTTTTGGATCTGAGCCCGCATTTGTGTCGGCATTTCTTTTGAAAATCCATCTTGTGATGGTAACCTCTGGTTATAAGTCCGCCTACGTGTCGGCCTACCTTTTTGTTTTGGATCTGAGTCCGCCTTCGTGTCGACATTGCTTTTGAAAATCCATCTTGTGATGGTAACCTCTGGTTATAAGTCCGCCTTCGTGTCGGCCTACCTTTGTGTTTTGGATCTGAGTCCTCCTTCGTGTCGACATTCCTTTTGAAAATCCATCTTGTGATGGTAACCTCTAGTTATGAGTCTGCCTTCGTGTCGTCATACCTTTGTGTTTTGGATCTGAGTCCGCCTTCGTGTCGGCATTTCTTTTTAAAATCCATCTTGTGATGGTAACCTTTGGTTATGAGTCCGTCTTCGTGTCAGCCTACCTTTATGTTTTGGATCTGAGTCCGCCTTCGTGTCGGCATTCCTTTTGAAAATTCATTTTGTGATGGTAACCTCTGGTTATGAGTCCGCCTTCGTGTCGGCCTACCTTTGTGTTTAAGATCTGAGTCCGCCTTCGTGTCGGAATTTCTTTTGAAAATCCATCTTGTGATGGTAACTTTGGTTATGAGTCCCCCTTCATGTCGGCCTACCTTTGTGTTTTGGATCTGAGCCCGCATTTGTGTCGGCATTCCTTTTTAAAATCCATCTTGTGATGGTACCCTCTGGTTATGAGTTCGCCTTCGTGTCGGCCTACCTTTGTGTTTTGGATCTGAGTCCGCCTTTGTGTCAGAATTTCTTTTGAAAATCCATCTTGTGATGGTAACCTCTGGTTATGAGTCCGCCTATGTGTCGGCCTACCTTTGTGTTTTGGATCTGAGCCCGCATTTGGGTCGGCATTTCTTTTGAAAATCCATCTTGTGATGGTAACCTCTGATTATGAGTCCGCCTTCGTGTCGGCCTACCTTTGTGTTTTAGATCTGAGTCCGCCTTCGTGTCGGAATTTCTTTTAAAAATCCATCTTGTGATGGTAACCTCTGGTTATGAGTCCGCCTTCGTGTCGGCCTACCTTTGTGTTTTGGATCTGAGCCCGCATTTGTGTCGGAATTTCTTTTGAAAATCCATGTTGTGATGGTAACCTCTGATTATGAGTCCGCCTTCGTGTCGGCCTACCTTTGTGTTTTAGATCTGAGTCCGCCTTCGTGTCGGAATTTCTTTTGAAAATCCATCTTGTGATGGTAACTTTGGTTATGAGTCCCCCTTCATGTCGGCCTACCTTTGTGTTTTGGATCTGAGCCCGCATTTGTGTCGGCATTCCTTTTTAAAATCCATCTTGTGATGGTAACCTCTGGTTATGAGTTCGCCTTCGTGTCGGCCTACCTTTGTGTTTTGGATCTGAGTCCGCCTTTGTGTCAGAATTTCTTTTGAAAATCCATCTTGTGATGGTAACCTCTGGTTATGAGTCCGCTTATGTGTCGGCCTACCTTTGTGTTTTGGATCTGAGCCCGCATTTGTGTCGGCATTTCTTTTGAAAATCCATCTTGTGATGGTAACCTCTGGTTATAAGTCCGCCTTCGTGTCGGCCTACCTTTGTGTTTTGGATCTGAGTCCGCCTTCGGGTCGACATTGCTTTTGAAAATCCATCTTGTGATGGTAACCTCTGGTTATAAGTCCGCCTTCGTGTCGGCCTACCTTTGTGTTTTGGATCTGAGTCCTCCTTCGTGTCGACATTCCTTTTGAAAATCCATCTTGTGATGGTAACCTCTAGTTATGAGTCTGCCTTCGTGTCGTCATACCTTTGTGTTTTGGATCTGAGTCCGCCTTCGTGTCGGCATTTCTTTTTAAAATCCATCTTGTGATGGTAACCTCTGGTTATGAGTCCGTCTTCGTGTCAGCCTACCTTTATGTTTTGGATCTGAGTCCGCCTTCGTGTCGGCATTCCTTTTGAAAATTCATTTTGTGATGGTAACCTCTGGTTATGAGTCCGCCTTCGTGTCGGCCTACCTTTGTGTTTAAGATCTGAGTCCGCCTTCGTGTCGGAATTTCTTTTGAAAATCCATCTTGTGATGGTAACTCTGGTTATGAGTCCCCCTTCATGTCGGCCTACCTTTGTGTTTTGGATCTGAGCCCGCATTTGTGTCGGCATTCCTTTTTAAAATCCATCTTGTGATGGTAACCTCTGGTTATGAGTTCGCCTTCGTGTCGGCCTACCTTTGTGTTTTGGATCTGAGTCCGCCTTTGTGTCAGAATTTCTTTTGAAAATCCAGCTTGTGATGGTAACCTCTGGTTATGAGTCCGCCTATGTGTCGGCCTACCTTTGTGTTTTGGATCTGAGCCCGCATTTGTGTCGGCATTTCTTTTGAAAATCCATCTTGTGATGGTAACCTCTGATTATGAGTCCGCTTTCGTGTCGGCCTACCTTTGTGTTTTAGATCTGAGTCCGCCTTCGTGTCGGAATTTCTTTTGAAAATCCATCTTGTGATGGTAACCTCTGGTTATGAGTCCGCCTTCGTGTCGGCCTACCTTTGTGTTTTGGATCTGAGCCCGCATTTGTGTCGGAATTTCTTTTGAAAATCCATCTTGTGATGGTAACCTCTGGTTATGAGTCCGCCTTCGTGTCGGCCTACCTTTGTGTTTTAGATCATAGTCCGCCTTCGTGTCGGAATTTCTTTTGAAAATCCATCTTGCGATGGTAACCTCTGGTTATAAGTCCGCTTTCGTGTCGGCCTACCTTTGTGTTTTGGATCTGAGCCCGCATTTGTGTCGGCATTCCTTTTGAAAATCCATCTTGTGATGGTAACCTCTGGTTATAAGTCCGCTTTCGTGTCGGCCTACCTTTGTGTTTTGGATCTGAGCCCGCATTTGTGTCGGAATTTCTTTTGAAAATCCATCTTGTGATGGTAACCTTTGGTTATGAGTCCGCCTTCGTGTCGGCCTACCTTTGTGTTTTAGATCTGAGTCCGCCTTCGTGTCGGAATTTCTTTTGAAAATCCATCTTGTGATGGTAACTCTGGTTATGAGTCCCCCTTCATGTCGGCCTACCTTTGTGTTTTGGATCTGAGCCCGCATTTGTGTCGGCATTCCTTTTTAAAATCCATCTTGTGATGGTAACCTCTGGTTATGAGTTCGCCTTCGTGTCGGCCTACCTTTGTGTTTTGGATCTGAGTCCGCCTTTGTGTCAGAATTTCTTTTGAAAATCCATCTTGTGATGGTAACCTCTGGTTATGAGTCCGCCTATGTGTCGGCCTACCTTTGTGTTTTGGATCTGAGCCCGCATTTGTGTCGGCATTTCTTTTGAAAATCCATCTTGTGATGGTAACCTCTGATTATGAGTCCGCCTTCGTGTCGGCCTACCTTTGTGTTTTAGATCTGAGTCCGCCTTCCTGTCGGAATTTCTTTTGAAAATCCATCTTGTGATGGTAACCTCTGGTTATGAGTCCGCCTTCGTGTCGGCCTACCTTTGTGTTTTGGATCTGAGCCCGCATTTGTGTCGGAATTTCTTTTGAAAATCCATGTTGTGATGGTAACCTCTGGTTATAAGTCCGCCTTCGTGTCGGCCTACCTTTGTGTTTTGGATCTGAGTCCGCCTTCGGGTCGACATTGCTTTTGAAAATCCATCTTGTGATGGTAACCTCTGGTTATAAGTCCGCCTTCGTGTCGGCCTACCTTTGTGTTTTGGATCTGAGTCCTCCTTCGTGTCGACATTCCTTTTGAAAATCCATCTTGTGATGGTAACCTCTAGTTATGTGTCTGCCTTCGTGTCGTCATACCTTTGTGTTTTGGATCTGAGTCCGCCTTCGTGTCGGCATTTCTTTTTAAAATCCATCTTGTCATGGTAACCTCTGGTTATGAGTCCGTCTTCGTGTCAGCCTACCTTTATGTTTTGGATCTGAGTCTGCCTTCGTGTCGGCATTCCTTTTGAAAATTCATTTTGTGATGGTAACCTCTGGTTATGAGTCCGCCTTCGTGTCGGCCTACCTTTGTGTTTAAGATCTGAGTCCGCCTTCGTGTCGGAATTTCTTTTGAAAATCCATCTTGTGATGGTAACTCTGGTTATGAGTCCCCCTTCATGTCGGCCTACCTTTGTGTTTTGGATCTGAGCCCGCATTTGTGTCGGCATTCCTTTTTAAAATCCATCTTGTGATGGTAACCTCTGGTTATGAGTTCGCCTTCGTGTCGGCCTACCTTTGTGTTTTGGATCTGAGTCCGCCTTTGTGTCAGAATTTCTTTTGAAAATCCAGCTTGTGATGGTAACCTCTGGTTATGAGTCCGCCTATGTGTCGGCCTACCTTTGTGTTTTGGATCTGAGCCCGCATTTGTGTCGGCATTTCTTTTGAAAATCCATCTTGTGATGGTAACCTCTGATTATGAGTCCGCTTTCGTGTCGGCCTACCTTTGTGTTTTAGATCTGAGTCCGCCTTCGTGTCGGAATTTCTTTTGAAAATCCATCTTGTGATGGTAACCTCTGGTTATGAGTCCGCCTTCGTGTCGGCCTACCTTTGTGTTTTGGATCTGAGCCCGCATTTGTGTCGGAATTTCTTTTGAAAATCCATCTTGTGATGGTAACCTCTGGTTATGAGTCCGCCTTCGTGTCGGCCTACCTTTGTGTTTTAGATCATAGTCCGCCTTCGTGTCGGAATTTCTTTTGAAAATCCATCTTGCGATGGTAACCTCTGGTTATAAGTCCGCTTTCGTGTCGGCCTACCTTTGTGTTTTGGATCTGAGCCCGCATTTGTGTCGGCATTCCTTTTGAAAATCCATCTTGTGATGGTAACCTCTGGTTATAAGTCCGCTTTCGTGTCGGCCTACCTTTGTGTTTTGGATCTGAGCCCGCATTTGTGTCGGAATTTCTTTTGAAAATCCATCTTGTGATGGTAACCTCTGGTTATGAGTCCGCCTTCGTGTCGGCCTACCTTTGTGTTTTAGATCTGAGTCCGCCTTCGTGTCGGAATTTCTTTTGAAAATCCATCTTGTGATGGTAACTCTGGTTATGAGTCCCCCTTCATGTCGGCCTACCTTTGTGTTTTGGATCTGAGCCCGCATTTGTGTCGGCATTCCTTTTTAAAATCCATCTTGTGATGGTAACCTCTGGTTATGAGTTCGCCTTCGTGTCGGCCTACCTTTGTGTTTTGGATCTGAGTCCGCCTTTGTGTCAGAATTTCTTTTGAAAATCCATCTTGTGATGGTAACCTCTGGTTATGAGTCCGCCTATGTGTCGGCCTACCTTTGTGTTTTGGATCTGAGCCCGCATTTGTGTCGGCATTTCTTTTGAAAATCCATCTTGTGATGGTAACCTCTGATTATGAGTCCGCCTTCGTGTCGGCCTACCTTTGTGTTTTAGATCTGAGTCCGCCTTCCTGTCGGAATTTCTTTTGAAAATCCATCTTGTGATGGTAACCTCTGGTTATGAGTCCGCCTTCGTGTCGGCCTACCTTTGTGTTTTGGATCTGAGCCCGCATTTGTGTCGGAATTTCTTTTGAAAATCCATGTTGTGATGGTAACCTCTGGTTATAAGTCCGCCTTCGTGTCGGCCTACCTTTGTGTTTTGGATCTGAGTCCGCCTTCGGGTCGACATTGCTTTTGAAAATCCATCTTGTGATGGTAACCTCTGGTTATAAGTCCGCCTTCGTGTCGGCCTACCTTTGTGTTTTGGATCTGAGTCCTCCTTCGTGTCGACATTCCTTTTGAAAATCCATCTTGTGATGGTAACCTCTAGTTATGTGTCTGCCTTCGTGTCGTCATACCTTTGTGTTTTGGATCTGAGTCCTCCTTCGTGTCGGCATTTCTTTTTAAAATCCATCTTGTCATGGTAACCTCTGGTTATGAGTCCGTCTTCGTGTCAGCCTACCTTTATGTTTTGGATCTGAGTCTGCCTTCGTGTCGGCATTCCTTTTGAAAATTCATTTTGTGATGGTAACCTCTGGTTATGAGTCCGCCTTCGTGTCGGCCTACCTTTGTGTTTAAGATCTGAGTCCGCCTTCGTGTCAGAATTTCTTTTGAAAATCCATCTTGTGATGGTAACTCTGGTTATGAGTCCCCCTTCATGTCGGCCTACCTTTGTGTTCTGGATATGAGCCCGCATTTGTGTCGGCATTCCTTTTTAAAATCCATCTTGTGATGGTAACCTCTGGTTATGAGTTCGCCTTCGTGTCGGCCTACCTTTGTGTTTTGGATCTGAGTCCGCCTTTGTGTCAGAATTTCTTTTGAAAATCCATCTTGTGATGGTAACCTCGGGTTATGAGTCCGCCTATGTGTCGGCCTACCTTTGTGCTTTGGATCTGAGCCCGCATTTGTGTCGGAATTTCTTTTGAAAATCCATGTTGTGATGGTAACCTCTGGTTATAAGTCCGCCTTCGTGTCGGCCTACCTTTGTGTTTTGGATCTGAGTCCGCCTTCGGGTCGACATTGCTTTTGAAAATCCATCTTGTGATGGTAACCTCTGGTTATAAGTCCGCCTTCGTGTCGGCCTACCTTTGTGTTTTGGATCTGAGTCCTCCTTCGTGTCGACATTCCTTTTGAAAATCCATCTTGTGATGGTAACCTCTAGTTATGTGTCTGCCTTCGTGTCGTCATACCTTTGTGTTTTGGATCTGAGTCCGCCTTCGTGTCGGCATTTCTTTTTAAAATCCATCTTGTCATGGTAACCTCTGGTTATGAGTCCGTCTTCGTGTCAGCCTACCTTTATGTTTTGGATCTGAGTCTGCCTTCGTGTCGGCATTCCTTTTGAAAATTCATTTTGTGATGGTAACCTCTGGTTATGAGTCCGCCTTCGTGTCGGCCTACCTTTGTGTTTAAGATCTGAGTCCGCCTTCGTGTCAGAATTTCTTTTGAAAATCCATCTTGTGATGGTAACTCTGGTTATGAGTCCCCCTTCATGTCGGCCTACCTTTGTGTTCTGGATATGAGCCCGCATTTGTGTCGGCATTCCTTTTTAAAATCCATCTTGTGATGGTAACCTCTGGTTATGAGTCCGCCTTTGTGTCGGCCTACCTTTGTGTTTTAGATCTTAGTCCGCCTTCGTGTCGGAATTTCTTTTGAAAATCCATCTTGCGATGGTAACCTCTGGTTATAAGTCCGCCTTCGTGTCGGCCTACCTTTGTGTTTTGGATCTGAGCCCGCATTTGTGTCGGCATTTCTTTTGAAAATCCATCTTGTGATGGTAACCTCTGATTATGAGTCCGCCTTCGTGTCGGCCTACCTTTGTGTTTTAGATCTGAGTCCGCCTTCGTGTCGGAATTTCTTTTGAAAATCCATCTTGTGATGGTAACCTCTGGTTATGAGTCCGCCTTCGTGTCGGCCTACCTTTGTGTTTTGGATCTGAGCCCGCATTTGTGTCGGAATTTCTTTTCAAAATCCATGTTGTGATGGTAACCTCTGATTATGAGTCCGCCTTCGTGTCGGCCTACCTTTGTGTTTAAGATCTGAGTCCGCCTTCGTGTCGGAATTTCTTTTGAAAATCCATCTTGTGATGGTAACTTTGGTTATGAGTCCCCCTTCATGTCGGCCTACCTTTGTGTTTTGGATCTGAGCCCGCATTTGTGTCGGCATTCCTTTTTAAAATCCATCTTGTGATGGTAACCTCTGGTTATGAGTTCGCCTTCGTGTCGGCCTACCTTTGTGTTTTGGATCTGAGTCCGCCTTTGTGTCAGAATTTCTTTTGAAAATCCATCTTGTGATGGTAACCTCTGGTTATGAGTCCGCCTATGTGTCGGACTACCTTTGTGTTTTGGATCTGAGCCCGCATTTGTGTCGGCATTTCTTTTGAAAATCCATCTTGTGATGGTAACATCTGATTATGAGTCCGCCTTCGTGTCGGCCTACCTTTGTGTTTTAGATCTGAGTCCGCCTTCGTGTCGGAATTTCTTTTGAAAATCCATCTTGTGATGGTAACCTCTGGTTATGAGTCCGCCTTCGTGTCGGCCTACCTTTGTGTTTTGGATCTGAGCCCGCATTTGTGTCGGAATTTCTTTTGAAAATCCATGTTGTGATGGTAACCTCTGATTATGAGTCCGCCTTCGTGTCGGCCTACCTTTGTGTTTTAGATCTGATTCCGCCTTCGTGTCGGAATTTCTTTTGAAAATCCATCTTGTGATGGTAACTTTGGTTATGAGTCCCCCTTCATGTCGGCCTACCTTTGTGTTTTGGATCTGAGCCCGCATTTGTGTCGGCATTCCTTTTTAAAATCCATCTTGTGATGGTAACCTCTGGTTATGAGTTCGCCTTCGTGTCGGCCTACCTTTGTGTTTTGGATCTGAGTCCGCCTTTGTGTCAGAATTTCTTTTGAAAATCCATCTTGTGATGGTAACCTCTGGTTATGAGTCCGCCTATGTGTCGGCCTACCTTTGTGTTTTGGATCTGAGCCCGCATTTGTGTCGGCATTTCTTTTGAAAATCCATCTTGTGATGGTAACCTCTGATTATGAGTCCGCCTTCGTGTCGGCCTACCTTTGTGTTTTAGATCTGAGTCCGCCTTCCTGTCGGAATTTCTTTTGAAAATCCATCTTGTGATGGTAACCTCTGGTTATGAGTCCGCCTTCGTGTCGGCCTACCTTTGTGTTTTGGATCTGAGCCCGCATTTGTGTCGGAATTTCTTTTGAAAATCCATGTTGTGATGGTAACCTCTGGTTATAAGTCCGCCTTCGTGTCGGCCTACCTTTGTGTTTTGGATCTGAGTCCGCCTTCGGGTCGACATTGCTTTTGAAAATCCATCTTGTGATGGTAACCTCTGGTTATAAGTCCGCCTTCGTGTCGGCCTACCTTTGTGTTTTGGATCTGAGTCCTCCTTCGTGTCGACATTCCTTTTGAAAATCCATCTTGTGATGGTAACCTCTAGTTATGTGGCTGCCTTCGTGTCGTCATACCTTTGTGTTTTGGATCTGAGTCCGCCTTCGTGTTGGAATTTCTTTTGAAAATCCATCTTGTGATGGTAACTCTGGTTATGAGTCCCCCTTCATGTCGGCCTACCTTTGTGTTTTGGATCTGAGCCCGCATTTGTGTCGGCATTCCTTTTTAAAATCCATCTTGTGATGGTAACCTCTGGTTATGAGTTCGCCTTCGTGTCGGCCTACCTTTGTGTTTTGGATCTGAGTCCGCCTTTGTGTCAGAATTTCTTTTGAAAATCCATCTTGTGATGGTAACCTCTGGTTATGAGTCCGCCTATGTGTCGGCCTACGTTTGTGTTTTGGATCTGAGCCCGCATTTGTGTCGGCATTTCTTTTGAAAATCCATCTTGTGATGGTAACCTCTGATTATGAGTCCGCCTTCGTGTCGGCCTACCTTTGTGTTTTAGATCTGAGTCCGCCTTCGTGTCGGAATTTCTTTTGAAAATCCATCTTGTGATGGTAACCTCTGGTTATGAGTCCGCCTTCGTGTCGGCCTACCTTTGTGTTTTAGATCTTAGTCCGCCTTCGTGTCGGAATTTCTTTTGAAAATCCATCTTGCGATGGTAACCTCTGGTTATAAGTCCGCCTTCGTGTCGGCCTACCTTTGTGTTTTGGATCTGAGCCCGCATTTGTGTCGGCATTCCTTTTGAAAATCCATCTTGTGATGGTAACCTCTGGTTATAAGTCCGCCTTCGTGTCGGCCTACCTTTGTGTTTTGGATCTGAGCCCGCATTTGTGTCGGAATTTCTTTTGAAAATCCATCTTGTGATGGTAACCTCTGGTTATGAGTCCGCCTTCGTGTCGGCCTACCTTTGTGTTTTAGATCTGAGTCCGCCTTCGTGTCAGAATTTCTTTTGAAAATCCATCTTGTGATGGTAACTCTGGTTATGAGTCCCCCTTCATGTCGGCCTACCTTTGTGTTTTGGATCTGAGCCCGCATTTGTGTCGGCATTCCTTTTTAAAATCCATCTTGTGATGGTAACCTCTGGTTATGAGTTCGCCTTCGTGTCGGCCTACCTTTGTGTTTTGGATCTGAGTCCGCCTTTGTGTCAGAATTTCTTTTGAAAATCCATCTTGTGATGGTAACCTCTGGTTATGAGTCCGCCTATGTGTCGGCCTACCTTTGTGTTTTGGATCTGAGCCCGCATTTGTGTCGGCATTTCTTTTGAAAATCCATCTTGTGATGGTAACCTCTGATTATGAGTCCGCCTTCGTGTCGGCCTACCTTTGTGTTTTAGATCTGAGTCCGCCTTCGTGTCGGAATTTCTTTTGAAAATCCATCTTGTGATGGTAACCTCTGGTTATGAGTCCGCCTTCGTGTCGGCCTACCTTTGTGTTTTGGATCTGAGCCCGCATTTGTGTCGGAATTTCTTTTGAAAATCCATGTTGTGATGGTAACCTCTGATTATGAGTCCGCCTTCGTGTCGGCCTACCTTTGTGTTTTAGATCTGATTCCGCCTTCGTGTCGGAATTTCTTTTGAAAATCCATCTTGTGATGGTAACTTTGGTTATGAGTCCCCCTTCATGTCGGCCTACCTTTGTGTTTTGGATCTGAGCCCGCATTTGTGTCGGCATTCCTTTTTAAAATCCATCTTGTGATGGTAACCTCTGGTTATGAGTTCGCCTTCGTGTCGGCCTACCTTTGTGTTTTGGATCTGAGTCCGCCTTTGTGTCAGAATTTCTTTTGAAAATCCATCTTGTGATGGTAACCTCTGGTTATGAGTCCGCCTATGTGTCGGCCTACCTTTGTGTTTTGGATCTGAGCCCGCATTTGTGTCGGCATTTCTTTTGAAAATCCATCTTGTGATGGTAACCTCTGGTTATAAGTCCGCCTTCGTGTCGGCCTACCTTTGTGTTTTGGATCTGAGTCCGCCTTCGGGTCGACATTGCTTTTGAAAATCCATCTTGTGATGGTAACCTCTGGTTATAAGTCCGCCTTCGTGTCGACCTACCTTTGTGTTTTGGATCTGAGTCCTCCTTCGTGTCGACATTCCTTTTGAAAATCCATCTTGTGATGGTAACCTCTAGTTATGAGTCTGCCTTCGTGTCGTCATACCTTTGTGTTTTGGATCTGAGTCCGCCTTCGTGTCGGCATTTCTTTTTAAAATCCATCTTGTGATGGTAACCTCTGGTTATGAGTCCGTCTTCGTGTCAGCCTACCTTTATGTTTTGGATCTGAGTCCGCCTTCGTGTCGGCATTCCTTTTGAAAATTCATTTTGTGATGGTAACCTCTGGTTATGAGTCCGCCTTCGTGTCGGCCTACCTTTGTGTTTAAGATCTGAGTCCGCCTTCGTGTTGGAATTTCTTTTGAAAATCCATCTTGTGATGGTAACTCTGGTTATGAGTCCCCCTTCATGTCGGCCTACCTTTGTGTTTTGGATCTGAGCCCGCATTTGTGTCGGCATTCCTTTTTAAAATCCATCTTGTGATGGTAACCTCTGGTTATGAGTTCGCCTTCGTGTCGGCCTACCTTTGTGTTTTGGATCTGAGTCCGCCTTTGTGTCAGAATTTCTTTTGAAAATCCATCTTGTGATGGTAACCTCTGGTTATGAGTCCGCCTATGTGTCGGCCTACGTTTGTGTTTTGGATCTGAGCCCGCATTTGTGTCGGCATTTCTTTTGAAAATCCATCTTGTGATGGTAACCTCTGATTATGAGTCCGCCTTCGTGTCGGCCTACCTTTGTGTTTTAGATCTGAGTCCGCCTTCGTGTCGGAATTTCTTTTGAAAATCTATCTTGTGATGGTAACCTCTGGTTATGAGTCCGCCTTCGTGTCGGCCTACCTTTGTGTTTTGGATCTGAGCCCGCATTTGTGTCGGAATTTCTTTTGAAAATCCATCTTGTGATGGTAACCTCTGGTTATGAGTCCGCCTTTGTGTCGGCCTACCTTTGTGTTTTAGATCTTAGTCCGCCTTCGTGTCGGAATTTCTTTTGAAAATCCATCTTGCGATGGTAACCTCTGGTTATAAGTCCGCCTTCGTGTCGGCCTACCTTTGTGTTTTGGATCTGAGCCCGCATTTGTGTCGGCATTCCTTTTGAAAATCCATCTTGTGATGGTAACCTCTGGTTATAAGTCCGCCTTCGTGTCGGCCTACCTTTGTGTTTTGGATCTGAGCCCGCATTTGTGTCGGAATTTCTTTTGAAAATCCATCTTGTGATGGTAACCTCTGGTTATGAGTCCGCCTTCGTGTCGGCCTACCTTTGTGTTTTAGATCTGAGTCCGCCTTCGTGTCAGAATTTCTTTTGAAAATCCATCTTGTGATGGTAACTCTGGTTATGAGTCCCCCTTCATGTCGGCCTACCTTTGTGTTTTGGATCTGAGCCCGCATTTGTGTCGGCATTCCTTTTTAAAATCCATCTTGTGATGGTAGCCTCTGGTTATGAGTCCGCCTTTGTGTCGGCCTACCTTTGTGTTTTAGATCTTAGTCCGCCTTCGTGTCAGAATTTCTTTTGAAAATCCATCTTGCGATGGTAACCTCTGGTTATAAGTCCGCCTTCGTGTCGGCCTACCTTTGTGTTTTGGATCTGAGCCCGCATTTGTGTCGGCATTCCTTTTGAAAATCCATCTTGTGATGGTAACCTCTGATTATGAGTCCCCCTTCGTGTCGGCCTACCTTTGTGTTTTAGATCTGAGTCCGCCTTCGTGTCGGAATTTCTTTTGAAAATCTATCTTGTGATGGTAACCTCTGGTTATGAGTCCGCCTTCGTGTCGGCCTACCTTTGTGTTTTGGATCTGAGCCCGCATTTGTGTCGGAATTTCTTTTGAAAATCCATCTTGTGATGGTAACCTCTGGTTATGAGTCCGCCTTTGTGTCGGCCTACCTTTGTGTTTTAGATCTTAGTCCGCCTTCGTGTCGGAATTTCTTTTGAAAATCCATCTTGCGATGGTAACCTCTGGTTATAAGTCCGCCTTCGTGTCGGCCTACCTTTGTGTTTTGGATCTGAGCCCGCATTTGTGTCGGCATTCCTTTTGAAAATCCATCTTGTGATGGTAACCTCTGGTTATAAGTCCGCCTTCGTGTCGGCCTACCTTTGTGTTTTGGATCTGAGCCCGCATTTGTGTCGGAATTTCTTTTGAAAATCCATCTTGTGATGGTAACCTCTGGTTATGAGTCCGCCTTCGTGTCGGCCTACCTTTGTGTTTTAGATCTGAGTCCGCCTTCGTGTCAGAATTTCTTTTGAAAATCCATCTTGTGATGGTAACTCTGGTTATGAGTCCCCCTTCATGTCGGCCTACCTTTGTGTTTTGGATCTGAGCCCGCATTTGTGTCGGCATTCCTTTTTAAAATCCATCTTGTGATGGTAGCCTCTGGTTATGAGTTCGCCTTCGTGTCGGCCTACCTTTGTGTTTTGGATCTGAGTCCGCCTTTGTGTCAGAATTTCTTTTGAAAATCCATCTTGTGATGGTAACCTCTGGTTATGAGTCCGCCTATGTGTCGGCCTACCTTTGTGTTTTGGATCTGAGCCCGCATTTGTGTCGGCATTTCTTTTGAAAATCCATCTTGTGATGGTAACCTCTGATTATGAGTCCGCCTTCGTGTCGGCCTACCTTTGTGTTTTAGATCTGAGTCCGCCTTCGTGTCGGAATTTCTTTTGAAAATCCATCTTGTGATGGTAACCTCTGGTTATGAGTCCGCCTTCGTGTCGGCCTACCTTTGTGTTTTGGATCTGAGCCCGCATTTGTGTCGGCATTCCTTTTTAAAATCCATCTTGTGATGGTAACCTCTGGTTATAAGTCCGCCTTCGTGTCGGCCTACCTTTGTGTTTTGGATCTGAGCCCGCATTTGTGTCGGAATTTCTTTTGAAAATCCATCTTGTGATGGTAACCTCTGGTTATGAGTCCGCCTATGTGTCGGCCTACCTTTGTGTTTTGGATCTGAGCCCGCATTTGTGTCGGCATTTCTTTTGAAAATCCATCTTGTGATGGTAACTCTGGTTATGAGTCCCCCATCATGTCGGCCTACCTTTGTGTTTTGGATCTGAGCCCGCATTTGTGTCGGCATTCCTTTTTAAAATCCATCTTGTGATGGTAACCTCTGGTTATGAGTTCGCCTTCGTGTCGGCCTACCTTTGTGTTTTGGATCTTAGTCTGCCTTTGTGTCAGAATTTCTTTTGAAAATCCATCTTGTGATGGTAACCTCTGGTTATGAGTCCGCCTATGTGTCGGCCTACGTTTGTGTTTTGGATCTGAGCCCGCATTTGTGTCGGCATTCCTTTTGAAAATCCATCTTGTGATGGTAACCTCTGGTTATAAGTCCGCCTTCGTGTCGGCCTACCTTTGTGTTTTGGATCTGAGCCCGCATTTGTGTCAGAATTTCTTTTGAAAATCCATCTTGTGATGGTAACCTCTGGTTATGAGTCCGCCTTCGTGTCGGCCTACCTTTGTGTTTTAGATCTGAGTCCGCCTTCGTGTCAGAATTTCTTTTGAAAATCCATCTTGTGATGGTAACTCTGGTTATGAGTCCCCCTTCATGTCGGCCTACCTTTGTGTTTTGGATCTGAGCCCGCATTTGTGTCGGCATTCCTTTTTAAAATCCATCTTGTGATGGTAACCTCTGGTTATGAGTTCGCCTTCGTGTCGGCCTACCTTTGTGTTTTGGATCTGAGTCCGCCTTTGTGTCAGAATTTCTTTTGAAAATCCATCTTGCGATGGTAACCTCTGGTTATAAGTCCGCCTTCGTGTCGGCCTACCTTTGTGTTTTGGATCTGAGCCCGCATTTGTGTCGGCATTCCTTTTGAAAATCCATCTTGTGATGGTAACCTCTGATTATGAGTCCCCCTTCGTGTCGGCCTACCTTTGTGTTTTAGATCTGAGTCCGCCTTCGTGTCGGAATTTCTTTTGAAAATCTATCTTGTGATGGTAACCTCTGGTTATGAGTCCGCCTTCGTGTCGGCCTACCTTTGTGTTTTGGATCTGAGCCCGCATTTGTGTCGGAATTTCTTTTGAAAATCCATCTTGTGATGGTAACCTCTGGTTATGAGTCCGCCTTTGTGTCGGCCTACCTTTGTGTTTTAGATCTTAGTCCGCCTTCGTGTCGGAATTTCTTTTGAAAATCCATCTTGCGATGGTAACCTCTGGTTATAAGTCCGCCTTCGTGTCGGCCTACCTTTGTGTTTTGGATCTGAGCCCGCATTTGTGTCGGCATTCCTTTTGAAAATCCATCTTGTGATGGTAACCTCTGGTTATAAGTCCGCCTTCGTGTCGGCCTACCTTTGTGTTTTGGATCTGAGCCCGCATTTGTGTCGGAATTTCTTTTGAAAATCCATCTTGTGATGGTAACCTCTGGTTATGAGTCCGCCTTCGTGTCGGCCTACCTTTGTGTTTTAGATCTGAGTCCGCCTTCGTGTCAGAATTTCTTTTGAAAATCCATCTTGTGATGGTAACTCTGGTTATGAGTCCCCCTTCATGTCGGCCTACCTTTGTGTTTTGGATCTGAGCCCGCATTTGTGTCGGCATTCCTTTTTAAAATCCATCTTGTGATGGTAGCCTCTGGTTATGAGTTCGCCTTCGTGTCGGCCTACCTTTGTGTTTTGGATCTGAGTCCGCCTTTGTGTCAGAATTTCTTTTGAAAATCCATCTTGTGATGGTAACCTCTGGTTATGAGTCCGCCTATGTGTCGGCCTACCTTTGTGTTTTGGATCTGAGCCCGCATTTGTGTCGGCATTTCTTTTGAAAATCCATCTTGTGATGGTAACCTCTGATTATGAGTCCGCCTTCGTGTCGGCCTACCTTTGTGTTTTAGATCTGAGTCCGCCTTCGTGTCGGAATTTCTTTTGAAAATCCATCTTGTGATGGTAACCTCTGGTTATGAGTCCGCCTTCGTGTCGGCCTACCTTTGTGTTTTGGATCTGAGCCCGCATTTGTGTCGGCATTCCTTTTTAAAATCCATCTTGTGATGGTAACCTCTGGTTATAAGTCCGCCTTCGTGTCGGCCTACCTTTGTGTTTTGGATCTGAGCCCGCATTTGTGTCGGAATTTCTTTTGAAAATCCATCTTGTGATGGTAACCTCTGGTTATGAGTCCGCCTATGTGTCGGCCTACCTTTGTGTTTTGGATCTGAGCCCGCATTTGTGTCGGCATTTCTTTTGAAAATCCATCTTGTGATGGTAACTCTGGTTATGAGTCCCCCATCATGTCGGCCTACCTTTGTGTTTTGGATCTGAGCCCGCATTTGTGTCGGCATTCCTTTTTAAAATCCATCTTGTGATGGTAACCTCTGGTTATGAGTTCGCCTTCGTGTCGGCCTACCTTTGTGTTTTGGATCTTAGTCTGCCTTTGTGTCAGAATTTCTTTTGAAAATCCATCTTGTGATGGTAACCTCTGGTTATGAGTCCGCCTATGTGTCGGCCTACGTTTGTGTTTTGGATCTGAGCCCGCATTTGTGTCGGCATTCCTTTTGAAAATCCATCTTGTGATGGTAACCTCTGGTTATAAGTCCGCCTTCGTGTCGGCCTACCTTTGTGTTTTGGATCTGAGCCCGCATTTGTGTCAGAATTTCTTTTGAAAATCCATCTTGTGATGGTAACCTCTGGTTATGAGTCCGCCTTCGTGTCGGCCTACCTTTGTGTTTTAGATCTGAGTCCGCCTTCGTGTCAGAATTTCTTTTGAAAATCCATCTTGTGATGGTAACTCTGGTTATGAGTCCCCCTTCATGTCGGCCTACCTTTGTGTTTTGGATCTGAGCCCGCATTTGTGTCGGCATTCCTTTTTAAAATCCATCTTGTGATGGTAACCTCTGGTTATGAGTTCGCCTTCGTGTCGGCCTACCTTTGTGTTTTGGATCTGAGTCCGCCTTTGTGTCAGAATTTCTTTTGAAAATCCATCTTGTGATGGTAACCTCTGGTTATGAGTCCGCCTATGTGTCGGCCTACCTTTGTGTTTTGGATCTGAGCCCGCATTTGTGTTGGCATTTCTTTTGAAAATTCATCTTGTGATGGTAACCTCTGATTATGAGTCCGCCTTCGTGTCGGCCTACCTTTGTGTTTTAGATCTGAATCCGCCTTCCTGTCGGAATTTCTTTTGAAAATCCATCTTGTGATGGTAACCTCTGGTTATAAGTCCGCCTTCGTGTCGGCCTACCTTTGTGTTTTGGATCTGAGTCCTCCTTCGTGTCGACATTCCTTTTGAAAATCCATCTTGTGATGGTAACCTCTAGTTATGAGTCTGCCTTCGTGTCGTCATACCTTTGTGTTTTGGATTTGAGTCCGCCTTCGTGTCGGCATTTCTTTTTAAAATCCATCTTGTCATGGTAACCTCTGGTTATGAGTCCGTCTTCGTGTCAGCCTACCTTTATGTTTTGGATCTGAGTCTGCCTTCGTGTCGGCATTCCTTTTGAAAATTCATTTTGTGATGGTAACCTCTGGTTATGAGTCCGCCTTCGTGTCGGCCTACCTTTGTGTTTAAGATCTGAGTCCGCCTTCGTGTCAGAATTTCTTTTGAAAATCCATCTTGTGATGGTAACTCTGGTTATGAGTCCCCCTTCATGTCGGCCTACCTTTGTGTTTTGGATCTGAGCCCGCATTTGTGTCGGCATTCCTTTTTAAAATCCATCTTGTGATGGTAACCTCTGGTTATGAGTTCGCCTTCGTGTCGGCCTACCTTTGTGTTTTGGATCTGAGTCCGCCTTTGTGTCAGAATTTCTTTTGAAAATCCATCTTGTGATGGTAACCTCTGATTATGAGTCCGCCTTCGTGTCGGCCTACCTTTGTGTTTTAGATCTGAGTCCGCCTTCGTGTCGGAATTTCTTTTGAAAATCCATCTTGTGATGGTAACCTCTGGTTATGAGTCCGCCTTCGTGTCGGCCTACCTTTGTGTTTTGGATCTGAGCCCGCATTTGTGTCGGCATTCCTTTTTAAAATCCATCTTGTGATGGTAACCTCTGGTTATAAGTCCGCCTTCGTGTCGGCCTACCTTTGTGTTTTGGATCTGAGCCCGCATATGTGTCGGAATTTCTTTTGAAAATCCATCTTGTGATGGTAACCTCTGATTATGAGTCCGCCTTCGTGTCGGCCTACCTTTGTGTTTTAGATCTGAGTCCGCCTTCGTGTCGGAATTTCTTTTGAAAATCCATCTTGTGATGGTAACCTCTGGTTATGAGTCCGCCTTCGTGTCGGCCTACCTTTGTGTTTTGGATCTGAGCCCGCATTTGTGTCGGCATTCCTTTTTAAAATCCATCTTGTGATGGTAACCTCTGGTTATAAGTCCGCCTTCGTGTCGGCCTACCTTTGTGTTTTGGATCTGAGCCCGCATTTGTGTCGGCATTTCTTTTGAAAATCCATCTTGTGATGGTAACCTCTGATTATGAGTCCGCCTTCGTGTCGGCCTACCTTTGTGTTACAGATCTGAGTCCGCCTTCGTGTCGGAATTTCTTTTGAAAATCCATCTTGTGATGGTAACCTCTGGTTATGAGTCCGCCTTCGTGTCGGCCTACCTTTGTGTTTTGGATCTGAGCCCGCATTTGTGTCGGCATTCCTTTTTAAAATCCATCTTGTGATGGTAACCTCTGGTTATAAGTCCGCCTTCGTGTCGGCCTACCTTTGTGTTTGGGATCTGAGCCCGCATTTGTGTCGGCATTCCTTTTGAAAATCCATCTTGTGATGGTAACCTCTGGTTATAAGTCCGCCTTCGTGTCGGCCTACCTTTGTGTTTTGGATCTGAGCCCGCATTTGTGTCGGCATTTCTTTTGAAAATCCATCTTGTGATGGTAACCTCTGATTATGAGTCCGCCTTCGTGTCGGCCTACCTTTGTGTTTTAGATCTGAGTCCGCCTTCCTGTCGGAATTTCTTTCGAAAATCCATCTTGTGATGGTAACCTCTGGTTATGAGTCCGCCTTCGTGTCGGCCTACCTTTGTGTTTTGGATCTGAGCCCGCATTTGTGTCGGAATTTCTTTTGAAAATCCATGTTGTGATGGTAACCTCTGGTTATAAGTCCGCCTTCGTGTCGGCCTACCTTTGTGTTTTGGATCTGAGTCCGCCTTCGGGTCGACATTGCTTTTGAAAATCCATCTTGTGATGGTAACCTCTGGTTATAAGTCCGCCTTCGTGTCGGCCTACCTTTGTGTTTTGGATCTGAGTCCTCCTTCGTGTCGGCATTCCTTTTGAAAATCCATCTTGTGATGGTAACCTCTAGTTATGAGTCTGCCTTCGTGTCGTCATACCTTTGTGTTTTGGATCTGAGTCCGCCTTCGTGTCGGCATTTCTTTTTAAAATCCATCTTGTCATGGTAATCTCTGGTTATAAGTCCGTCTTCGTGTCAGCCTACCTTTATGTTTTGGATCTGAGTCTGCCTTCGTGTCGGCATTCCTTTTGAAAATTCATTTTGTGATGGTAACCTCTGGTTATGAGTCCGCCTTCGTGTCGGCCTACCTTTGTGTTTAAGATCTGAGTCCGCCTTCGTGTCAGAATTTCTTTTGAAAATCCATCTTGTGATGGTAACTCTGGTTATGAGTCCCCCTTCATGTCGGCCTACCTTTGTGTTTTGGATCTGAGCCCGCATTTGTGTCGGCATTCCTTTTTAAAATCCATCTTGTGATGGTAACCTCTGGTTATGAGTTCGCCTTCGTGTCGGCCTACCTTTGTGTTTTGGATCTGAGTCCGCCTTTTTGTCAGAATTTCTTTTGAAAATCCATCTTGTGATGGTAACCTCTGGTTATGAGTCCGCCTATGTGTCGGCCTACCTTTGTGTTTTGGATCTGAGCCCGCATTTGTGTCGGCATTTCTTTTGAAAATCCATCTTGTGATGGTAACCTCTGATTATGAGTCCGCCTTCGTGTCGGCCTACCTTTGTGTTTTAGATCTGAGTCAGCCTTCGTGTCGGAATTTCTTTTGAAAATCCATCTTGTGATGGTAACCTCTGGTTATGAGTCCGCCTTCGTGTCGGCCTACCTTTGTGTTTTGGATCTGAGCCCGCATTTTTGTCGGCATTCCTTTTTAAAATCCATCTTGTGATGGTAACCTCTGGTTATAAGTCCGCCTTCGTGTCGGCCTACCTTTGTGTTTTGGATCTGAGCCCGCATTTGTGTCGGAATTTCTTTTGAAAATCCATCTTGTGATGGTAACCTCTGGTTATGAGTCCGCCTATGTGTCGGCCTACCTTTGTGTTTTGGATCTGAGCCCGCATTTGTGTCGGCATTTCTTTTGAAAATCCATCTTGTGATGGTAACCTCTGATTATGAGTCCGCCTTCGTGTCGGCCTACCTTTGTGTTTTAGATCTGAGTCCGCCTTCGTGTCGGAATTTCTTTTGAAAATCCATCTTGTGATGGTAACCTCTGGTTATGAGTCCGCCTTCGTGTCGGCCTACCTTTGTGTTTTGGATCTGAGCCCGCATTTGTGTCGGCATTCCTTTTTAAAATCCATCTTGTGATGGTAACCTCTGGTTATAAGTCCCCCTTCGTGTCGGCCTACCTTTGTGTTTTGGATCTGAGCCCGCATTTGTGTCGGCATTCCTTTTGAAAATCCATCTTGTGATGGTAACCTCTGGTTATAAGTCCGCCTTCGTGTCGGCCTACCTTTGTGTTTTGGATCTGAGCCCGCATTTGTGTCGGAATTTCTTTTGAAAATCCATCTTGTGATGGTAACCTCTGGTTATGAGTCCGCCTATGTGTCGGCCTACCTTTGTGTTTTGGATCTGAGCCCGCATTTGTGTCGGCATTTCTTTTAAAAATCCATCTTGTGATGGTAACCTCTGATTATGAGTCCGACTTCGTGTCGGCCTACCTTTGTGTTTTGGATCTGAGTCCGCCTTCGTGTCGGAATTTCTTTTGAAAATCCATCTTGTGATGGTAACCTCTGGTTATGAGTCCGCCTTCGTGTCGGCCTACCTTTGTGTTTTGGATCTGAGCCCGCATTTGTGTCGGCATTCCTTTTTAAAATCCATCTTGTGATGGTAACCTCTGGTTATGAGTCCGCCTTCGTGTCGGCCTACCTTTGTGTTTTGGATCTGAGCCCGCATTTGTGTCGGAATTTCTTTTGAAAATCCATCTTGTGATGGTAACCTCTGGTTATGAGTCCGCCTTCGTGTCGGCCTACCTTTGTGTTTTAGATCTGAGTCCGCCTTCGTGTCGGAATTTCTGTTGAAAATCCATCTTGCGATGGTAACCTCTGGTTATAAGTCCGCCTTCGTGTCGGCCTACCTTTGTGTTTTGGATCTGAGCCCGCATTTGTGTCGGCATTCCTTTTGAAAATCCATCTTGTGATGGTAACCTCTGGTTATAAGTCCGCCTTCGTGTCGGCCTACCTTTGTGTTTTGGATCTGAGCCCGCATTTGTGTCGGAATTTCTTTTGAAAATCCATCTTGTGATGGTAACCTCTGGTTATGAGTCCGCCTATGTGTCGGCCTACCTTTGTGTTTTGGATCTGAGCCCGCATTTGTGTCGGCATTTCTTTTGAAAATCCATCTTGTGATGGTAACCTCTGATTATGAGTCCGCCTTCGTGTCGGCCTACCTTTGTGTTTTAGATCTGAGTCCGCCTTCGTGTCGGAATTTCTTTTGAAAATCCATCTTGTGATGGTAACCTCTGGTTATGAGTCCGCCTTCGTGTCGGCCTACCTTTGTGTTTTGGATCTGAGCCCGCATTTGTGTCGGCATTCCTTTTTAAAATCCATCTTGTGATGGTAACCTCTGGTTATAAGTCCCCCTTCGTGTCGGCCTACCTTTGTGTTTTGGATCTGAGCCCGCATTTGTGTCGGCATTCCTTTTGAAAATCCATCTTGTGATGGTAACCTCTGGTTATAAGTCCGCCTTCGTGTCGGCCTACCTTTGTGTTTTGGATCTGAGCCCGCATTTGTGTCGGAATTTCTTTTGAAAATCCATCTTGTGATGGTAACCTCTGGTTATGAGTCCGCCTATGTGTCGGCCTACCTTTGTGTTTTGGATCTGAGCCCGCATTTGTGTCGGCATTTCTTTTGAAAATCCATCTTGTGATGGTAACCTCTGATTATGAGTCCGACTTCGTGTCGGCCTACCTTTGTGTTTTGGATCTGAGTCCGCCTTCGTGTCGGAATTTCTTTTGAAAATCCATCTTGTGATGGTAACCTCTGGTTATGAGTCCGCCTTCGTGTCGGCCTACCTTTGTGTTTTGGATCTGAGCCCGCATTTGTGTCGGCATTCCTTTTTAAAATCCATCTTGTGATGGTAACCTCTGGTTATGAGTTCGCCTTCGTGTCGGCCTACCTTTGTGTTTTGGATCTGAGTCCGCCTTTGTGTCAGAATTTCTTTTGAAAATCCATCTTGTGATGGTAACCTCTGGTTATGAGTCCGCCTATGTGTCGGCCTACCTCTGTGTTTTGGATCTGAGCCCGCATTTGTGTCGGCATTTCTTTTGAAAATCCATCTTGTGATGGTAACCTCTGATTATGAGTCTGCCTTCGTGTCGGCCTACCTTTGTGTTTTAGATCTGAGTCCGCCTTCGTGTCGGAATTTCTTTTGAAAATCCATCTTGTGATGGTAACCTCTGGTTATGAGTCCGCCTTCGTGTCGGCCTACCTTTGTGTTTTGGATCTGAGCCCGCATTTGTGTCGGAATTTCTTTTGAAAATCCATCTTGTGATGGTAACCTCTGGTTATGAGTCCGCCTTCGTGTCGGCCTACCTTTGTGTTTTAGATCTGAGTCCGCCTTCGTGTCGGAATTTCTGTTGAAAATCCATCTTGCGATGGTAACCTCTGGTTATAAGTCCGCCTTCGTGTCGGCCTACCTTTGTGTTTTGGATCTGAGCCCGCATTTGTGTCGGCATTCCTTTTGAAAATCCATCTTGTGATGGTAACCTCTGGTTATAAGTCCGCCTTCGTGTCGGCCTACCTTTGTGTTTTGGATCTGAGCCCGCATTTGTGTCGGAATTTCTTTTGAAAATCCATCTTGTGATGGTAACCTCTGGTTATGAGTCCGCCTATGTGTCGGCCTACCTTTGTGTTTTGGATCTGAGCCCGCATTTGTGTCGGCATTTCTTTTGAAAATCCATCTTGTGATGGTAACCTCTGATTATGAGTCCGCCTTCGTGTCGGCCTACCTTTGTGTTTTAGATCTGAGTCCGCCTTCGTGTCGGAATTTCTTTTGAAAATCCATCTTGTGATGGTAACCTCTGGTTATGAGTCCGCCTTCGTGTCGGCCTACCTTTGTGTTTTGGATCTGAGCCCGCATTTGTGTCAGAATTTCTTTTGAAAATCCATGTTGTGATGGTAACCTCTGGTTATAAGTCCGCCTTCGTGTCGGCCTACCTTTGTGTTTTGGATCTGAGTCCGCCTTCGGGTCGACATTGCTTTTGAAAATCCATCTTGTGATGGTAACCTCTGGTTATAAGTCCGCCTTCGTGTCGGCCTACCTTTGTGTTTTGGATCTGAGTCCTCCTTCGTGTCGACATTCCTTTTGAAAATCCATCTTGTGATGGTAACCTCTGATTATGAGTCCGCCTTCGTGTCGGCCTACCTTTGTGTTTTAGATCTGAGTCCGCCTTCCTGTCGGAATTTCTTTTGAAAATCCATCTTGTGATGGTAACCTCTGGTTATGAGTCCGCCTTCGTGTCGGCCTACCTTTGTGTTTTGGATCTGAGCCCGCATTTGTGTCGGAATTTCTTTTGAAAATCCATGTTGTGATGGTAACCTCTGGTTATAAGTCCGCCTTCGTGTCGGCTTACCTTTGTGTTTTGGATCTGAGTCCGCCTTCGGGTCGACATTGCTTTTGAAAATCCATCTTGTGATGGTAACCTCTGGTTATAAGTCCGCCTTCGTGTCGGCCTACCTTTGTGTTTTGGATCCGAGTCCTCCTTCGTGTCGGCATTCCTTTTGAAAATCCATCTTGTGATGGTAACCTCTAGTTATGAGTCTGCCTTCGTGTCGTCATACCTTTGTGTTTTGGATCTGAGTCCGCCTTCGTGTCGGCATTTCTTTTTAAAATCCATCTTGTCATGGTAACCTCTTGTTATGAGTCCGTCTTCGTGTCAGCCTACCTTTGTGTTTAAGATCTGAGTCCGCCTTCGTGTCAGAATTTCTTTTGAAAATCCATCTTGTGATGGTAACTCTGGTTATGAGTCCCCCTTCATGTCGGCCTACCTTTGTGTTTTGGATCTGAGCCCGCATTTGTGTCGGCATTCCTTTTTAAAATCCATCTTGTGATGGTAACCTCTGGTTATGAGTCCGCCTTCGTGTCGGCCTACCTTTGTGTTTTGGATCTGAGCCCGCATTTTTGTCGGCATTCCTTTTTAAAATCCATCTTGTGATGGTAACCTCTGGTTATAAGTCCGCCTTCGTGTCGGCCTACCTTTTTGTTTTGGATCTGAGCCCGCATTTGTGTCGGAATTTCTTTTGAAAATCCATCTTGTGATGGTAACCTGTGGTTATGAGTCCGCCTATGTGTCGGCCTACCTTTGTGTTTTGGATCTGAGCCCGCATTTGTGTCGGCATTTCTTTTGAAAATCCATCTTGTGATGGTAACCTCTGATTATGAGTCCGCCTTCGTGTCGGCCTACCTTTGTGTTTTAGATCTGAGTCCGCCTTCGTGTCGGAATTTCTTTTGAAAATCCATCTTGTGATGGTAACCTCTGGTTATGAGTCCGCCTTCGTGTCGGCCTACCTTTGTGTTTTGGATCTGAGCCCGCATTTGTGTCGGCATTCCTTTTTAAAATCCATCTTATGATGGTAACCTCTGGTTATAAGTCCCCCTTCGTGTCGGCCTACCTTTGTGTTTTGGATCTGAGCCCGCATTTGTGTCGGCATTCCTTTTGAAAATCCATCTTGTGATGGTAACCTCTGGTTATAAGTCCGCCTTCGTGTCGGCCTACCTTTGTGTTTTGGATCTGAGCCCGCATTTGTGTCGGAATTTCTTTTGAAAATCCATCTTGTGATGGTAACCTCTGGTTATGAGTCCGCCTATGTGTCGGCCTACCTTTGTGTTTTGGATCTGAGCCCGCATTTGTGTCGGCATTTCTTTTGAAAATCCATCTTGTGATGGTAACCTCTGATTATGAGTCCGCCTTCGTGTCGGCCTACCTTTGTGTTTTGGATCTGAGTCCGCCTTCGTGTCGGAATTTCTTTTGAAAATCCATCTTGTGATGGTAACCTCTGGTTATGAGTCCGCCTTCGTGTCGGCCTACCTTTGTGTTTTGGATCTGAGCCCGCATTTGTGTCGGCATTCCTTTTTAAAATCCATCTTGTGATGGTAACCTCTGGTTATGAGTTCGCCTTCGTGTCGGCCTACCTTTGTGTTTTGGATCTGAGTCCGCCTTTGTGTCAGAATTTCTTTTGAAAATCCATCTTGTGATGGTAACCTCTGGTTATGAGTCCGCCTATGTGTCGGCCTACCTTTGTGTTTTGGATCTGAGCCCGCATTTGTGTCGACATTTCTTTTGAAAATCCATCTTGTGATGGTAACCTCTGATTATGAGTCTGCCTTCGTGTCGGCCTACCTTTGTGTTTTAGATCTGAGTCCGCCTTCGTGTCGGAATTTCTTTTGAAAATCCATCTTGTGATGGTAACCTCTGGTTATGAGTCCGCCTTCGTGTCGGCCTACCTTTGTGTTTTAGATCTGAGTCCGCCTTCGTGTCGGAATTTCTGTTGAAAATCCATCTTGCGATGGTAACCTCTGGTTATAAGTCCGCCTTCGTGTCGGCCTACCTTTGTGTTTTGGATCTGAGCCCGCATTTGTGTCGGCATTCCTTTTGAAAATCCATCTTGTGATGGTAACCTCTGGTTATAAGTCCGCCTTCGTGTCGGCCTACCTTTGTGTTTTGGATCTGAGCCCGCATTTGTGTCGGAATTTCTTTTGAAAATCCATCTTGTGATGGTAACCTCTGGTTATGAGTCCGCCTATGTGTCGGCCTACCTTTGTGTTTTGGATCTGAGCCCGCATTTGTGTCGGCATTTCTTTTGAAAATCCATCTTGTGATGGTAACCTCTGATTATGAGTGCGCCTTCGTGTCGGCCTACCTTTGTGTTTTAGATTTGAGTCCGCCTTCGTGTCGGAATTTCTTTTGAAAATCCATCTTGTGATGGTAACCTCTGGTTATGAGTCCGCCTTCGTGTCGGCCTACCTTTGTGTTTTGGATCTGAGCCCGCATTTGTGTCGGAATTTCTTTTGAAAATCCATGTTGTGATGGTAACCTCTGGTTATAAGTTCGCCTTCGTGTCGGCCTACCTTTGTGTTTTGGATCTGAGTCCGCCTTCGGGTCGACATTGCTTTTGAAAATCCATCTTGTGATGGTAACCTCTGGTTATAAGTCCGCCTTCGTGTCGGCCTACCTTTGTGTTTTGGATCTGAGTCCTCCTTCGTGTCGACATTCCTTTTGAAAATCCATCTTGTGATGGTAACCTCTAGTTATGAGTCTGCCTTCGTGTCGTCATACCTTTGTGTTTTGGATCTGAGTCCGCCTTCGTGTCGACATTTCTTTTTAAAATCCATCTTGTGATGGTAACCTCTGGTTATGAGTCCGTCTTCGTGTCAGCCTACCTTTATGTTTTGGATCTGAGTCCGCCTTCGTGTCGGCATTCCTTTTGAAAATTCATTTTGTGATGGTAACCTCTGGTTATGAGTCCACCTTCGTGTCGGCCTACCTTTGTGTTTAAGATCTGAGTCCGCCTTCGTGTCAGAATTTCTTTTGAAAATCCATCTTGTGATGGTAACTCTGGTTATGAGTCCCCCTTCATGTCGGCCTACCTTTGTGTTTTGGATCTGAGCCCGCATTTGTGTCGGCATTCCTTTTTAAAATCCATCTTGTGATGGTAACCTCTGGTTATGAGTTCGCCTTCGTGTCGGCCTACCTTTGTGTTTTGGATCTGAGTCCGCCTTTCTTCCATAATTTCTTTTGAAAATCCATCTTGTGATGGTAACCTCTGGTTATGAGTCCGCCTATGTGTCGGCCTACCTTTGTGTTTTGGATCTGAGCCCGCATTTGTGTCGGCATTTCTTTTGAAAATCCATCTTGTGATGGTAACCTCTGATTATGAGTCCGCCTTCGTGTCGGCCTACCTTTGTGTTTTAGATCTGAGTCTGCCTTCGTGTCGGAATTTCTTTTGAAAATCCATCTTGTGATGGTAACCTCTGGTTAAGAGTCCGCCTTCGTGTCGGCCTACCTTTGTGTTTTGGATCTGAGCCCGCATTTGTGTCGGCATTTCTTTTGAAAATCCATCTTGTGATGGTAACCTCTGATTATGAGTCTGCCTTCGTGTCGGCCTACCTTTGTGTTTTAGATCTGAGTCCGCCTTCGTGTCGGAATTTCTTTTGAAAATCCATCTTGTGATGGTAACCTCTGGTTATGAGTCCGCCTTCGTGTCGGCCTACCTTTGTGTTTTAGATCTGAGTCCGCCTTCGTGTCGGAATTTCTGTTGAAAATCCATCTTGCGATGGTAACCTCTGGTTATAAGTCCGCCTTCGTGTCGGCCTACCTTTGTGTTTTGGATCTGAGCCCGCATTTGTGTCGGCATTCCTTTTGAAAATCCATCTTGTGATGGTAACCTCTGGTTATAAGTCCGCCTTCGTGTCGGCCTACCTTTGTGTTTTGGATCTGAGCCCGCATTTGTGTCGGAATTTCTTTTGAAAATCCATCTTGTGATGGTAACCTCTGGTTATGAGTCCGCCTATGTGTCGGCCTACCTTTGTGTTTTGGATCTGAGCCCGCATTTGTGTCGGCATTTCTTTTGAAAATCCATCTTGTGATGGTAACCTCTGATTATGAGTGCGCCTTCGTGTCGGCCTACCTTTGTGTTTTAGATTTGAGTCCGCCTTCGTGTCAGAATTTCTTTTGAAAATCCATCTTGTGATGGTAACCTCTGGTTATGAGTCCGCCTTCGTGTCGGCCTACCTTTGTGTTTTGGATCTGAGCCCGCATTTGTGTCGGAATTTCTTTTGAAAATCCATGTTGTGATGGTAACCTCTGGTTATAAGTCCGCCTTCGTGTCGGCCTACCTTTGTGTTTTGGATCTGAGTCCGCCTTCGGGTCGACATTGCTTTTGAAAATCCATCTTGTGATGGTAACCTCTGGTTATAAGTCCGCCTTCGTGTCGGCCTACCTTTGTGTTTTGGATCTGAGTCCTCCTTCGTGTCGACATTCCTTTTGAAAATCCATCTTGTGATGGTAACCTCTAGTTATGAGTCTGCCTTCGTGTCGTCATACCTTTGTGTTTTGGATCTGAGTCCGCCTTCGTGTCGGCATTTCTTTTTAAAATCCATCTTGTGATGGTAACCTCTGGTTATGAGTCCGTCTTCGTGTCAGCCTACCTTTATGTTTTGGATCTGAGTCCGCCTTCGTGTCGGCATTCCTTTTGAAAATTCATTTTGTGATGGTAACCTCTGGTTATGAGTCCACCTTCGTGTCGGCCTACCTTTGTGTTTAAGATCTGAGTCCGCCTTCGTGTCAGAATTTCTTTTGAAAATCCATCTTGTGATGGTAACTCTGGTTATGAGTCCCCCTTCATGTCGGCCTACCTTTGTGTTTTGGATCTGAGCCCGCATTTGTGTCGGCATTCCTTTTTAAAATCCATCTTGTGATGGTAACCTCTGGTTATGAGTTCGCCTTCGTGTCGGCCTACCTTTGTGTTTTGGATCTGAGTCCGCCTTTCTTCCATAATTTCTTTTGAAAATCCATCTTGTGATGGTAACCTCTGGTTATGAGTCCGCCTATGTGTCGGCCTACCTTTGTGTTTTGGATCTGAGCCCGCATTTGTGTCGGCATTTCTTTTGAAAATCCATCTTGTGATGGTAACCTCTGATTATGAGTCCGCCTTCGTGTCGGCCTACCTTTGTGTTTTAGATCTGAGTCTGCCTTCGTGTCGGAATTTCTTTTGAAAATCCATCTTGTGATGGTAACCTCTGGTTAAGAGTCCGCCTTCGTGTCGGCCTACCTTTGTGTTTTGGATATGAGCCCGCATTTGTGTCGGAATTTCTTTTGAAAATCCATCTTGTGATGGTAACCTCTGGTTATGAGTCCGCCTTCGTGTCGGCCTACCTTTGTGTTTTAGATCTGAGTCCGCCTTCGTGTCGGAATTTCTTTTGAAAATCCATCTTGCGATGGTAACCTCTGGTTATAAGTCCGCCTTCATGTCGGCCTACCTTTGTGTTTTGGATCTGAGCCCGCATTTGTGTCGGCATTCCTTTTGAAAATCCATCTTGTGATGGTAACCTCTAGTTATAAGTCCGCCTTCGTATCGGCCTACCTTTTTGTTTTGGATCTGAATCCGCCTTCGTGTCGACATTCCTTTTGAAAATCCATCTTGGGATGGTAACCTTTAGTTATGAGTCCGCCTTCGTGTCGTCATACCTTTGTGTTTTGGATCTGAGTCCGCCTTCGTGTCGGCATTTCTTTTTAAAATCCATCTTGTGATGGTAACCTCTGGTTATGAGTCCGTCTTCGTGTCAGCCTACCTTTATGTTTTGGATCTGAGCCCGCATTTGTGTCGGAATTTCTTTTGAAAATCCATCTTGTGATGGTAACCTCTGGTTATGAGTCCGCCTTCGTGTCGGCCTACCTTTGTGTTTTAGATCTGAGTCCGCCTTCGTGTCGGAATTTCTTTTGAAAATCCATCTTGTGATGGTAACTCTGGTTATGAGTCCCCCTTCATGTCGGCCTACCTTTATGTTTTGGATCTGAGCCCGCATTTGTGTCGGCATTCCCTTTTAAAATCCATCTTGTGATGGTAACCTCTGGTTATGAGTTCGCCTTCGTGTCGGCCTACCTTTGTGTTTTAGATCTGAGTCCGCCTTCGTGTCGGCATTCCTTTTGAAAATCCATCTTGTGATGGTAACCTCTGGTTATAAGTCCGCCTTCGTGTCGGCCTACCTTTGTGTTTTGGATCTGAGTCCGCCTTCGTGTCGACATTGCTTTTGAAAATCCATCTTGTGATGGTAACCTCTGGTTATAAGTCCGCCTTCGTGTCGGCCTACCTTTGTGTTTTGGATCTGAGCCCACATTTGTGTCGGAATTTCTTTTGAAAATCCATCTTGTGATGGTAACCTCTGGTTATGAGTCCGCCTTCGTGTCGGCCTACCTTTGTGTTTTAGATCTGAGTCCGCCTTCGTGTCGGAATTTCTTTTGAAAATCCATCTTGTGATGGTAACTCTGGTTATGAGTCCCCCTTCATGTCGGCCTACCTTTGTGTTTTGGATCTGAGCCCGCATTTGTGTCGGCATTCCTTTTTAAAATCCATCTTGTGATGGTAACCTCTGGTTATGAGTTCGCCTTCGTGTCGGCCTACCTTTGTGTTTTGGATCTGAGTCCGCCTTTGTGTCAGAATTTCTTTTGAAAATCCATCTTGTGATGGTAACCTCTGGTTATGAGTCTGCCTATGTGTCGGCCTACCTTTGTGTTTTGGATCTGAGCCCGCATTTGTGTCAGCATTTCTTTTGAAAATCCATCTTGTGATGGTAACCTCTGGTTATAAGTCCGCCTTCGTGTCGGCCTACCTTTGTGTTTTGGATCTGAGTCCGCCTTCGTGTCGACATTGCTTTTGAAAATCCATCTTGTGATGGTAACCTCTGGTTATAAGTCCGCCTTCGTGTCGGCCTACCTTTGTGTTTTGGATCTGAGTCCTCCTTCGTGTCGACATTCCTTTTGAAAATCCATCTTGTGATGGTAACCTCTAGTTATGAGTCTGCCTTCGTGTCGTCATACCTTTGTGTTTTGGATCTGAGTCCGCCTTCGTGTCGGCATTTCTTTTTAAAATCCATCTTGTGATGGTAACCTCTGGTCATGAGTCCGTCTTCGTGTCAGCCTACCTTTATGTTTTGGATCTGAGTCCGCCTTCGTGTCGGCATTCCTTTTGAAAATTCATTTTGTGATGGTAACCTCTGGTTATGAGTCCGCCTTCGTGTCCGCCTACCTTTGTGTTTAAGATCTGAGTCCGCCTTCGTGTCGGAATTTCTTTTGAAAATCCATCTTGTGATGGTAACTCTGGTTATGAGTCCCCCTTCATGTCGGCCTACCTTTGTGTTTTGGATCTGAGCCCGCATTTGTGTCGACATTCCTTTTTAAAATCCATCTTGTGATGGTAACCTCTGGTTATGAGTTCGCCTTCGTGTCGGCCTACCTTTGTGTTTTGGATCTGAGTCCGCCTTTGTGTCAGAATTTCTTTTGAAAATCCATCTTGTGATGGTAAACTCTGGTTATGAGTCCGCCTATGTGTCGGCCTACCTTTGTGTTTTGGATCTGAGCCCGCATTTGTGTCGGCATTTTTTTTGAAAATCCATCTTGTGATGGTAACCTCTGATTATGAGTCCGCCTTCGTGTCGGCCTACCTTTGTGTTTTAGATCTGCGTCCGCCTTCGTGTCAGAATTTCTTTTGAAAATGCATCTTGTGATGGTAACCTCTGGTTATGAGTCCGCCTTCATGTCGGCCTACCTTTGTGTTTTGGATCTGAGCCCGCATTTGTGTCGGCATTCCCTTTTAAAATCCATCTTGTGATGGTAACCTCTGGTTATGAGTTCGCCTTCGTGTCGGCCTACCTTTGTGTTTTAGATCTGAGTCCGCCTTCGTGTCGGCATTCCTTTTGAAAATCCATCTTGTGATGGTAACCTCTGGTTATAAGTCCGCCTTCGTGTCGGCCTACCTTTGTGTTTTGGATCTGAGTCCGCCTTCGTGTCGACATTGCTTTTGAAAATCCATCTTGTGATGGTAACCTCTGGTTATAAGTCCGCCTTCGTGTCGGCCTACCTTTGTGTTTTGGATCTGAGCCCACATTTGTGTCGGAATTTCTTTTGAAAATCCATCTTGTGATGGTAACCTCTGGTTATGAGTCCGCCTTCGTGTCGGCCTACCTTTGTGTTTTAGATCTGAGTCCGCCTTCGTGTCGGAATTTCTTTTGAAAATCCATCTTGTGATGGTAACTCTGGTTATGAGTCCCCCTTCATGTCGGCCTACCTTTGTGTTTTGGATCTGAGCCCGCATTTGTGTCGGCATTCCTTTTTAAAATCCATCTTGTGATGGTAACCTCTGGTTATGAGTTCGCCTTCGTGTCGGCCTACCTTTGTGTTTTGGATCTGAGTCCGCCTTTGTGTCAGAATTTCTTTTGAAAATCCATCTTGTGATGGTAACCTCTGGTTATGAGTCTGCCTATGTGTCGGCCTACCTTTGTGTTTTGGATCTGAGCCCGCATTTGTGTCAGCATTTCTTTTGAAAATCCATCTTGTGATGGTAACCTCTGGTTATAAGTCCGCCTTCGTGTCGGCCTACCTTTGTGTTTTGGATCTGAGTCCGCCTTCGTGTCGACATTGCTTTTGAAAATCCATCTTGTGATGGTAACCTCTGGTTATAAGTCCGCCTTCGTGTCGGCCTACCTTTGTGTTTTGGATCTGAGTCCTCCTTCGTGTCGACATTCCTTTTGAAAATCCATCTTGTGATGGTAACCTCTAGTTATGAGTCTGCCTTCGTGTCGTCATACCTTTGTGTTTTGGATCTGAGTCCGCCTTCGTGTCGGCATTTCTTTTTAAAATCCATCTTGTGATGGTAACCTCTGGTCATGAGTCCGTCTTCGTGTCAGCCTACCTTTATGTTTTGGATCTGAGTCCGCCTTCGTGTCGGCATTCCTTTTGAAAATTCATTTTGTGATGGTAACCTCTGGTTATGAGTCCGCCTTCGTGTCCGCCTACCTTTGTGTTTAAGATCTGAGTCCGCCTTCGTGTCGGAATTTCTTTTGAAAATCCATCTTGTGATGGTAACTCTGGTTATGAGTCCCCCTTCATGTCGGCCTACCTTTGTGTTTTGGATCTGAGCCCGCATTTGTGTCGACATTCCTTTTTAAAATCCATCTTGTGATGGTAACCTCTGGTTATGAGTTCGCCTTCGTGTCGGCCTACCTTTGTGTTTTGGATCTGAGTCCGCCTTTGTGTCAGAATTTCTTTTGAAAATCCATCTTGTGATGGTAAACTCTGGTTATGAGTCCGCCTATGTGTCGGCCTACCTTTGTGTTTTGGATCTGAGCCCGCATTTGTGTCGGCATTTTTTTTGAAAATCCATCTTGTGATGGTAACCTCTGATTATGAGTCCGCCTTCGTGTCGGCCTACCTTTGTGTTTTAGATCTGCGTCCGCCTTCGTGTCAGAATTTCTTTTGAAAATGCATCTTGTGATGGTAACCTCTGGTTATGAGTCCGCCTTCATGTCGGCCTACCTTTGTGTTTTGGATCTGAGCCCCCATTTGTGTCGGCATTCCCTTTTAAAATCCATCTTGTGATGGTAACCTCTGGTTATGAGTTCGCCTTCGTGTCGGCCTACCTTTGTGTTTTAGATCTGAGTCCGCCTTCGTGTCGGCATTCCTTTTGAAAATCCATCTTGTGATGGTAACCTCTGGTTATAAGTCCGCCTTCGTGTCGGCCTACCTTTGTGTTTTGGATCTGAGTCCGCCTTCGTGTCGACATTGCTTTTGAAAATCCATCTTGTGATGGTAACCTCTGGTTATAAGTCCGCCTTCGTGTCGGCCTACCTTTGTGTTTTGGATCTGAGCCCACATTTGTGTCGGAATTTCTTTTGAAAATCCATCTTGTGATGGTAACCTCTGGTTATGAGTCCGCCTTCGTGTCGGCCTACCTTTGTGTTTTAGATCTGAGTCCGCCTTCGTGTCGGAATTTCTTTTGAAAATCCATCTTGTGATGGTAACTCTGGTTATGAGTCCCCCTTCATGTCGGCCTACCTTTGTGTTTTGGATCTGAGCCCGCATTTGTGTCGGCATTCCTTTTTAAAATCCATCTTGTGATGGTAACCTCTGGTTATGAGTTCGCCTTCGTGTCGGCCTACCTTTGTGTTTTGGATCTGAGTCCGCCTTTGTGTCAGAATTTCTTTTGAAAATCCATCTTGTGATGGTAACCTCTGGTTATGAGTCTGCCTATGTGTCGGCCTACCTTTGTGTTTTGGATCTGAGACCGCATTTGTGTCAGCATTTCTTTTGAAAATCCATCTTGTGATGGTAACCTCTGGTTATAAGTCCGCCTTCGTGTCGGCCTACCTTTGTGTTTTGGATCTGAGTCCGCCTTCGTGTCGACATTGCTTTTGAAAATCCATCTTGTGATGGTAACCTCTGGTTATAAGTCCGCCTTCGTGTCGGCCTACCTTTGTGTTTTGGATCTGAGTCCTCCTTCGTGTCGACATTCCTTTTGAAAATCCATCTTGTGATGGTAACCTCTAGTTATGAGTCTGCCTTCGTGTCGTCATACCTTTGTGTTTTGGATCTGAGTCCGCCTTCGTGTCGGCATTTCTTTTTAAAATCCATCTTGTGATGGTAACCTCTGGTCATGAGTCCGTCTTCGTGTCAGCCTACCTTTATGTTTTGGATCTGAGTCCGCCTTCGTGTCGGCATTCCTTTTGAAAATTCATTTTGTGATGGTAACCTCTGGTTATGAGTCCGCCTTCGTGTCCGCCTACCTTTGTGTTTAAGATCTGAGTCCGCCTTCGTGTCGGAATTTCTTTTGAAAATCCATCTTGTGATGGTAACTCTGGTTATGAGTCCCCCTTCATGTCGGCCTACCTTTGTGTTTTGGATCTGAGCCCGCATTTGTGTCGACATTCCTTTTTAAAATCCATCTTGTGATGGTAACCTCTGGTTATGAGTTCGCCTTCGTGTCGGCCTACCTTTGTGTTTTGGATCTGAGTCCGCCTTTGTGTCAGAATTTCTTTTGAAAATCCATCTTGTGATGGTAAACTCTGGTTATGAGTCCGCCTATGTGTCGGCCTACCTTTGTGTTTTGGATCTGAGCCCGCATTTGTGTCGGCATTTTTTTTGAAAATCCATCTTGTGATGGTAACCTCTGATTATGAGTCCGCCTTCGTGTCGGCCTACCTTTGTGTTTTAGATCTGCGTCCGCCTTCGTGTCAGAATTTCTTTTGAAAATGCATCTTGTGATGGTAACCTCTGGTTATGAGTCCGCCTTCATGTCGGCCTACCTTTGTGTTTTGGATCTGAGCCCGCATTTGTGTCGGCATTCCCTTTTAAAATCCATCTTGTGATGGTAACCTCTGGTTATGAGTTCGCCTTCGTGTCGGCCTACCTTTGTGTTTTAGATCTGAGTCCGCCTTCGTGTCGGCATTCCTTTTGAAAATCCATCTTGTGATGGTAACCTCTGGTTATAAGTCCGCCTTCGTGTCGGCCTACCTTTGTGTTTTGGATCTGAGTCCGCCTTCGTGTCGACATTGCTTTTGAAAATCCATCTTGTGATGGTAACCTCTGGTTATAAGTCCGCCTTCGTGTCGGCCTACCTTTGTGTTTTGGATCTGAGCCCACATTTGTGTCGGAATTTCTTTTGAAAATCCATCTTGTGATGGTAACCTCTGGTTATGAGTCCGCCTTCGTGTCGGCCTACCTTTGTGTTTTAGATCTGAGTCCGCCTTCGTGTCGGAATTTCTTTTGAAAATCCATCTTGTGATGGTAACTCTGGTTATGAGTCCCCCTTCATGTCGGCCTACCTTTGTGTTTTGGATCTGAGCCCGCATTTGTGTCGGCATTCCTTTTTAAAATCCATCTTGTGATGGTAACCTCTGGTTATGAGTTCGCCTTCGTGTCGGCCTACCTTTGTGTTTTGGATCTGAGTCCGCCTTTGTGTCAGAATTTCTTTTGAAAATCCATCTTGTGATGGTAACCTCTGGTTATGAGTCTGCCTATGTGTCGGCCTACCTTTGTGTTTTGGATCTGAGCCCGCATTTGTGTCAGCATTTCTTTTGAAAATCCATCTTGTGATGGTAACCTCTGGTTATAAGTCCGCCTTCGTGTCGGCCTACCTTTGTGTTTTGGATCTGAGTCCGCCTTCGTGTCGACATTGCTTTTGAAAATCCATCTTGTGATGGTAACCTCTGGTTATAAGTCCGCCTTCGTGTCGGCCTACCTTTGTGTTTTGGATCTGAGTCCTCCTTCGTGTCGACATTCCTTTTGAAAATCCATCTTGTGATGGTAACCTCTAGTTATGAGTCTGCCTTCGTGTCGTCATACCTTTGTGTTTTGGATCTGAGTCCGCCTTCGTGTCGGCATTTCTTTTTAAAATCCATCTTGTGATGGTAACCTCTGGTCATGAGTCCGTCTTCGTGTCAGCCTACCTTTATGTTTTGGATCTGAGTCCGCCTTCGTGTCGGCATTCCTTTTGAAAATTCATTTTGTGATGGTAACCTCTGGTTATGAGTCCGCCTTCGTGTCCGCCTACCTTTGTGTTTAAGATCTGAGTCCGCCTTCGTGTCGGAATTTCTTTTGAAAATCCATCTTGTGATGGTAACTCTGGTTATGAGTCCCCCTTCATGTCGGCCTACCTTTGTGTTTTGGATCTGAGCCCGCATTTGTGTCGACATTCCTTTTTAAAATCCATCTTGTGATGGTAACCTCTGGTTATGAGTTCGCCTTCGTGTCGGCCTACCTTTGTGTTTTGGATCTGAGTCCGCCTTTGTGTCAGAATTTCTTTTGAAAATCCATCTTGTGATGGTAAACTCTGGTTATGAGTCCGCCTATGTGTCGGCCTACCTTTGTGTTTTGGATCTGAGCCCGCATTTGTGTCGGCATTTTTTTTGAAAATTCATCTTGTGATGGTAACCTCTGATTATGAGTCCGCCTTCGTGTCGGCCTACCTTTGTGTTTTAGATCTGCGTCCGCCTTCGTGTCAGAATTTCTTTTGAAAATGCATCTTGTGATGGTAACCTCTGGTTATGAGTCCGCCTTCATGTCGGCCTACCTTTGTGTTTTGGATCTGAGTCCGCATTTGTGTCGGAATTTCTTTTGAAAATCCATCTTGTGATGGTAACCTCTGGTTATGAGTCCGCCTTCGTGTCGGCCTACCTTTGTGTTTTAGATCTGAGTACGCCTTCGTGTCGGAATTTCTTGTGAAAATCCATCTTGCGATGGTAACCTCTGGTTATGAGTCCGCCTTCGTGTCGGCCTACCTTTGTGTTTTAGATCTGAGTCCGCCTTCGTCTCGGTATTCCTTTTGAAAATCCATCTTGTGATGGTAACCTCTAGTTATAAGTCCGCCTTCGTGTCGGCCTACCTTTTTGTTTTGGATCTGAGTCCGCCTTCGTGTCGACATTCCTTTTGAAAATCCATCTTGGGATGGTAACCTATAGTTATGAGTCCGCCTTCGTGTCGTCATACCTTTGTGTTTTGGATCTGAGTCCGCCTTCGTGTCGGAATTTCTTGTGAAAATCCATCTTGTGATGGTAACCTCTGGTTATGAGTTCGCCTTCGTGTCGGCCTACCTTTGTGTTTTAGATCTGAGTCCGCCTTCGTGTCGGCATTCCTTTTGAAAATCCATCTTGTGATGGTAACCTCTGGTTATAAGTCCGCCTTCGTGTCGGCCTACCTTTGTGTTTTGGATCTGAGTCCGCCTTCGTGTCGACATTGCTTTTGAAAATCCATCTTGTGATGGTAACCTCTGGTTATAAGTCCCCCTTCGTGTCGGCCTACCTTTGTGTTTTGGATCTGAGCCCACATTTGTGTCGGAATTTCTTTTGAAAATCCATCTTGTGATGGTAACCTCTGGTTATGAGTCCGCCTTCGTGTCGGCCTACCTTTGTGTTTTAGATCTGAGTCCGCCTTCGTGTCGGAATTTCTTTTGAAAATCCATCTTGTGATGGTAACTCTGGTTATGAGTCCCCCTTCATGTCGGCCTACCTTTGTGTTTTGGATCTGAGCCCGCATTTGTGTCGGCATTCCTTTTTAAAATCCATCTTGTGATGGTAACCTCTGGTTATGAGTTCGCCTTCGTGTCGGCCTACCTTTGTGTTTTGGATCTGAGTCCGCCTTTGTGTCAGAATTTCTTTTGAAAATCCATCTTGTGATGGTAACCTCTGGTTATGAGTCTGCCTATGTGTCGGCCTACCTTTGTGTTTTGGATCTGAGCCCGCATTTGTGTCAGCATTTCTTTTGAAAATCCATCTTGTGATGGTAACCTCAGGTTATAAGTCCGCCTTCGTGTCGGCCTACCTTTGTGTTTTGGATCTGAGTCCGCCTTCGTGTCGACATTGCTTTTGAAAATCCATCTTGTGATGGTAACCTCTGGTTATAAGTCCGCCTTCGTGTCGGCCTACCTTTGTGTTTTGGATCTGAGTCCTCCTTCGTGTCGACATTCCTTTTGAAAATCCATCTTGTGATGGTAACCTCTAGTTATGAGTCCGCCTTCGTGTCGGCCTACCTTTGTGTTTTAGATCTGAGTCCGCCTTCGTGTCGGAATTTCTTGTGAAAATCCATCTTGCGATGGTAACCTCTGGTTATGAGTCCGCCTTCGTGTCGGCCTACCTTTGTGTTTTAGATCTGAGCCCGCATTTGTGTCGACATTCCTTTTTAAAATCCATCTTGTGATGGTAACCTCTGGTTATGAGTTCGCCTTCGTGTCGGCCTACCTTTGTGTTTTGGATCTGAGTCCGCCTTTGTGTCAGAATTTCTTTTGAAAATCCATCTTGTGATGGTAACCTCTGGTTATGAGTCCGCCTATGTGTCGGCCTACCTTTGTGTTTTGGATCTGAGCCCGCATTTGTGTCGGCATTTCTTTTGAAAATCGATCTTGTGATGGTAACCTCTGATTATGAGTCCGCCTTCGTGTCGGCCTACCTTTGTGTTTTAGATCTGCGTCCGCCTTCGTGTCAGAATTTCTTTTGAAAATGCATCTTGTGATGGTAACCTCTGGTTATGAGTCCGCCTTCATGTCGGCCTACCTTTGTGTTTTGGATCTGAGTCCGCATTTGTGTCGGAATTTCTTTTGAAAATCCATCTTGTGATGGTAACCTCTGGTTATGAGTCCGCCTTCGTGTCGGCCTACCTTTGTGTTTTAGATCTGAGTCCGCCTTCGTGTCGGAATTTCTTGTGAAAATCCATCTTGCGATGGTAACCTCTGGTTATGAGTCCGTCTTCGTGTCAGCCTACCTTTATGTTTTGGATCTGAGTCCGCCTTTGTGTCGGCATTCCTTTTGAAAATTTATTTTGTGATGGTAACCTCTGGTTATGAGTCCGCCTTCGTGTCGGCCTACCTTTGTGTTTAAGATCTGAGTCCGCATTCGTGTCGGAATTTCTTTTGAAAATCCATCTTGTGATGGTAACTCTGGTTATGAGTCCCCCTTCATGTCGGCCTACCTTTATGTTTTGGATCTGAGCCCGCATTTGTGTCGGCATTCCCTTTTAAAATCCATCTTGTGATGGTAACCTCTGGTTATGAGTCCGCCTTCGTGTCGGCCTACCTTTGTGTTTTAGATCTGAGTCCGCCTTCGTGTCGGCATTCCTTTTGAAAATCCATCTTGTGATGGTAACCTCTGGTTATAAGTCCGCCTTCGTGTCGGCCTACCTTTGTGTTTTGGATCTGAGTCCGCCTTCGTGTCAACATTGCTTTTTAAAATCCATCTTGTGATGGTAACCTCTGGTTATAAGTCCGCCTTCGTGTCGGCCTTCCTTTGAGTTTTGGATCTGAGCCCGCATTTGTGTCGGAATTTCTTTTGAAAATCCATCTTGTGATGGTAACCTCTGGTTATGAGTCCGCCTTCGTGTCGTCATACCTTTGTGTTTTAGATCTGAGTCCTCCTTCGTGTCGGCATTTCTTTTTAAAATCCATCTTGTGATGGTAACCTCTGGTTATGAGTCCGTCTTCGTGTCAGCCTACCTTTATGTTTTGGATCTGAGTCCGCCTTTGTGTCGGCATTCCTTTTGAAAATTTATTTTGTGATGGTAACCTCTGGTTATGAGTCCGCCTTCGTGTCGGCCTACCTTTGTGTTTAAGATCTGAGTCCGCATTCGTGTCGGAATTTCTTTTGAAAATCCATCTTGTGATGGTAACTCTGGTTATGAGTCCCCCTTCATGTCGGCCTACCTTTATGTTTTGGATCTGAGCCCGCATTTGTGTCGGCATTCCCTTTTAAAATCCATCTTGTGATGGTAACCTCTGGTTATGAGTTCGCCTTCGTGTCGGCCTACCTTTGTGTTTTAGATCTGAGTCCGCCTTCGTGTCGGCATTCCTTTTGAAAATCCATCTTGTGATGGTAACCTCTGGTTATAAGTCCGCCTTCGTGTCGGCCTACCTTTGTGTTTTGGATCTGAGTCCGCCTTCGTGTCAACATTGCTTTTTAAAATCCATCTTATGATGGTAACCTCTGGTTATAAGTCCGCCTTCGTGTCGGCCTTCCTTTGAGTTTTGGATCTGAGCCCGCATTTGTGTCGGAATTTCTTTTGAAAATCCATCTTGTGATGGTAACCTCTGGTTATGAGTCCGCCTTCGTGTCGGCCTACCTTTGTGTTTTAGATCTGAGTCCGCCTTCGTGTCGGAATTTCTTTTGAAAATCCACCTTGTGATGGTAACTCTGGTTATGAGTCCCCCTTCATGTCGGCCTACCTTTGTGTTTTGGATCTGAGCCCGCATTTGTGTCGGCATTCCTTTTAAAATCCATCTTGTGATGGTAACCTCTGGTTATGAGTTCGCCTTCGTGTCGATCTACCTTTGTGTTTTGGATCTGAGTCCGCCTTTGTGTCAGAATTTCTTTTGAAAATCCATCTTGTGATGGTAACCTCTGGTTATGAGTCCGCCTATGTGTCGGCCTACCTTTGTGTTTTGGATCTGAGCCCGCATTTGTGTCGGTATTTCTTTTGAAAATCCATCTTGTGATGGTAACCTCTGATTATGAGTCCGCCTTCGTGTCGGCCTACCTTTGTGTTTTAGATCTGAGTCCGCCTTCGTGTCGGAATTTCTTTTGAAAATCCATCTTGTGATGGTAACCTCTGGTTATGAGTCCGCCTTCGTGTCGGCCTACCTTTGTGTTTTGGATCTGAGCCCGCATTTGTGTCGGAATTTCTTTTGAAAATCCATCTTGTGATGGTAACCTCTGGTTATGAGTCCGCCTTCGTGTCGGCCTACCTTTGTGTTTTAGATCTGAGTCCGCCTTCGTGTCGGAATTTCTTTTGAAAATCCATCTTGCGATGGTAACCTCTGGTTATAAGTCCGCCTTCGTGTCGGCCTACCTTTGTGTTTTGGATCTGAGCCCGCATTTGTGTCGGCATTCCTTTTGAAAATCCATCTTGTGATGGTAACCTCTAGTTATAAGTCCGCCTTCGTGTCGGCCTACCTTTTTGTTTTGGATCTGAGTCCGCCTTCGTGTCGACATTCCTTTTGAAAATCCATCTTGGGATGGTAACCTTTAGTTATGAGTCCGCCTTCGTGTCGTCATACCTTTGTGTTTTGGATCTGAGTCCTCCTTCGTGTCGGCATTTCTTTTTAAAATCCATCTTGTGATGGTAACCTCTGGTTATGAGTCTGTCTTCGTGTCAGCCTACCTTTATGTTTTGGATCTGAGTCCGCCTTTGTGTCGGCATTCCTTTTGAAAATTTATTTTGTGATGGTAACCTCTGGTTATGAGTCCGCCTTCGTGTCGGCCTACCTTTGTGTTTAAGATCTGAGTCCGCATTCGTGTCGGAATTTCTTTTGAAAATCCATCTTGTGATGGTAACTCTGGTTATGAGTCCCCCTTCATGTCGGCCTACCTTTATGTTTTGGATCTGAGCCCGCATTTGTGTCGGCATTCCCTTTTAAAATCCATCTTGTGATGGTAACCTCTGGTTATGAGTTCGCCTTCGTGTCGGCCTACCTTTGTGTTTTAGATCTGAGTCCGCCTTCGTGTCGGCATTCCTTTTGAAAATCCATCTTGTGATGGTAACCTCTGGTTATAAGTCCGCCTTCGTGTCGGCCTACCTTTGTGTTTTGGATCTGAGTCCGCCTTCGTGTCGACATTGCTTTTGAAAATCCATCTTATGATGGTAACCTCTGGTTATAAGTCCGCCTTCGTGTCGGCCTTCCTTTGTGTTTTGGATCTGAGCCCGCATTTGTGTCGGAATTTCTTTTGAAAATCCATCTTGTGATGGTAACCTCTGGTTATGAGTCCGCCTTCGTGTAGGCCTACCTTTGTGTTTTAGATCTGAGTCCGCCTTCGTGTCGGAATTTCTTTTGAAAATCCATCTTGTGATGGTAACTCTGGTTATGAGTCCCCCTTCATGTCGGCCTACCTTTGTGTTTTGGATCTGAGCCCGCATTTGTGTCGGCATTCCTTTTTAAAATCCATCTTGTGATGGTAACCTCTGGTTATGAGTTCGCCTTCGTGTCGGCCTACCTTTGTGTTTTGGATCTGAGTCCGCCTTTGTGTCAGAATTTCTTTTGAAAATCCATCTTGTGATGGTAACCTCTGGTTATGAGTCCGCCTATGTGTCGGCCTACCTTTGTGTTTTGGATCTGAGCCCGCATTTGTGTCTGCATTTCTTTTGAAAATTCATCTTGTGATGGTAACCTCTGGTTATAAGTCCGCCTTCGTGTCGGCCTACCTTTGTGTTTTGGATCTGAGTCCGCCTTCGTGTCGACATTGTTTTTGAAAATCCATCTTGTGATGGTAACCTCTAGTTATAAGTCCGCCTTCGTGTCGGCCTACCTTTGTGTTTTGGATCTGAGTCCTCCTTCGTGTCGACATTCCTTTTGAAAATCCATCTTGTGATGGTAACCTCTAGTTATGAGTCTGCCTTCGCGTCGTCATACCTTTGTGTTTTGGATCTGAGTCCGCCTTCGTGTCGGCATTTCTTTTTAAAATCCATCTTGTGAGGGTAACCTCTGGTTATGAGTCCGTCTTCGTGTCAGCCTACCTTTATGTTTTGGATCTGAGTCCGCCTTCGTGTCGGCATTCCTTTTGAAAATTCATTTTGTGATGGTAACCTCTGGTTATGAGTCCGCCTTCGTGTCGGCCTACCTTTGTGTTTAAGATCTGAGTCCGCCTTCGTGTCGGAATTTCTTTTGAAAATCCATCTTGTGATGGTAACTCTGGTTATGAGTCCCCCTTCATGTCGGCCTACCTTTGAGTTTTGGATCTGAGCTCGCATTTGTGTCGGCATTCCTTTTTAATATCCATCTTGTGATGGTAACCTCTGGTTATGAGTTCGCCTTCGTGTCGGCCTACCTTTGTGTTTTGGATCTGAGTCCGCCTTTGTGTCAGAATTTCTTTTGAAAATCCATCTTGTGATGGTAACCTCTGGTTATGAGTCCGCCTATGTGTCGGCCTACCTTTGTGTTTTGGATCTGAGCCCGCATTTGTGTCGGCATTTCTTTTGAAAATTCATCTTGTGATGGTAACCTCTGGTTATAAGTCCACCTTCGTGTCGGCCTACCTTTGTGTTTTGGATCTGAGTCCGCCTTCGTGTCGACATTGTTTTTGAAAATCCATCTTGTGATGGTAACCTCTGGTTATAAGTCCGCCTTCGTGTCGGCCTACCTTTGTGTTTTGGATCTGAGTCCTCCTTCGTGTCGACATTCCTTTTGAAAATCCATCTTGTGATGGTAACCTCTAGTTATGAGTCTGCCTTCGCGTCGTCATACCTTTGTGTTTTGGATCTGAGTCCGCCTTCGTGTCGGCATTTCTTTTTAAAATCCATCTTGTGAGGGTAACCTCTGGTTATGAGTCCGTCTTCGTGTCAGCCTACCTTTATGTTTTGGATCTGAGTCCGCCTTCGTGTCGGCATTCCTTTTGAAAATTCATTTTGTGATGGTAACCTCTGGTTATGAGTCCGCCTTCGTGTCGGCCTACCTTTGTGTTTAAGATCTGAGTCCGCCTTCGTGTCGGAATTTCTTTTGAAAATCCATCTTGTGATGGTAACTCTGGTTATGAGTCCCCCTTCATGTCGGCCTACCTTTGTGTTTTGGATCTGAGCTCGCATTTGTGTCGGCATTCCTTTTTAAAATCCATCTTGTGATGGTAACCTCTGGTTATGAGTTCGCCTTCGTGTCGGCCTACCTTTGTGTTTTGGATCTGAGTCCGCCTTTGTGTCAGAATTTCTTTTGAAAATCCATCTTGTGATGGTAACCTCTGGTTATGAGTCCGCCTATGTGTCGACCTACCTTTGTGTTTTGGATCTGAGCCCGTATTTGTGTCGGCATTTCTTTTGAAAATCCATCTTGTGATGGTAACCTCTGATTATGAGTCCGCCTTCGTGTCGGCCTACCTTTGTGTTTTAGATCTGAGGCCGCCTTCGTGTCGGAATTTCTTTTGAAAATCCATCTTGTGATGGTAACCTCTGGTTATGAGTCCGCCTTCGTGTCGGCCTACCTTTGTGTTTTGGATCTGAGCCCGCATTTGTGTCGGAATTTCTTTTGAAAATCCATCTTGTGATGGTAACCTCTGGTTATGAGTCCGCCTTCATGTCGGCCTACCTTTGTGTTTTAGATCTGAGTCCGCCTTCGTGTCGGAATTTCTTTTGAAAATCCATCTTGCGATGGTAACCTCTGGTTATAAGTCCGCCTTCGTGTCGTCCTACCTTTGTGTTTTGGATCTGAGCCCGCATTTGTGTCGGCATTCCTTTTGAAAATCCATCTTGTGATGGTAACCTCTAGTTATAAGTCCGCCTTCGTGTCGGCCTACCTTTTTGTTTTGGATCTGAGTCCGCCTTCGTGTCGACATTCCTTTTGAAAATCCATCTTGGGATGGTAACCTTTAGTTATGAGTTCGCCTTCGTGTCGTCATACCTTTGTGTTTTGGATCTGAGTCCGCCTTCGTGTCGGCATTTCTTTTTAAAATCCATCTTGTGATGGTAACCTCTGGTTATGAGTCCGCCTTTGTGTCGGCATTCCTTTTGAAAATTCATTTTGTGATGGTAACCTCTGGTTATGAGTCCGCCTTCGTGTCGGCCTACCTTTATGTTTAAGATCTGAGTCCGCCTTCGTGTCGGAATTTCTTTTGAAAATCCATCCTGTGATGGTAACTCTGGTTATGAGTCCCCCTTCATGTCGGCCTACCTTTATGTTTTGGATCTGAGCCCGCATTTGTGTCGGCATTCCCTTTTAAAATCCATCTTGTGATGGTAACCTCTGGTTATGAGTTCGCCTTCGTGTCGGCCTACCTTTGTGTTTTAGATCTGAGTCCGCCTGCGTGTCGGCATTCCTTTTGAAAATCCATCTTGTGATGGTAACCTCTGGTTATAAGTCCGCCTTCGTGTCGGCCTACCTTTGTGTTTTGGATCTGAGTCCGCCTTCGTGTCGACATTGCTTTTGAAAATCCATCTTGTGATGGTAACCTCTGGTTATAAGTCCGCCTTCGTGTCGGCCTACCTTTGTGTTTTGGATCTGAGCCCGCATTTGTGTCGGAATTTCTGTTGAAAATCCATCTTGTGATGGTAACCTCTGGTTATGAGTACGCCTTCGTGTCGGCCTACCTTTGTGTTTTAGATCTGAGTCCGCCTTCGTGTCGGAATTTCTTTTGAAAATCCATCTTGTGATGGTAACTCTGGTTATGAGTCCCCCTTCATGTCGGCCTACCTTTGTGTTTTGGATCTGAGCCCGCATTTGTGTCGGCATTCCTTTTTAAAATCCATCTTGTGATGGTAACCTCTGGTTATGAGTTCGCCTTCGTGTCGGCCTACCTTTGTGTTTTGGATCTGAGTCCGCCTTTGTGTCAGAATTTCTTTTGAAAATCCATCTTGTGATGGTAACCTCTGGTTATGAGTCCGCCTATGTGTCGGCCTACCTTTGTGTTTTGGATCTGAGCCCGCATTTGTGTCGACATTTCTTTTGAAAATCCATCTTGTGATGGTAACCTCTGGTTATAAGTCCGCCTTCGTGTCGGCCTACCTTTGTGTTTTGGATCTGAGCCCGCATTTGTGTCAGAATTTCTTTTGAAAATCCATCTTGTGATGGTAACCTCTGGTTATGAGTCCGCCTTCGTGTCGGCCTACCTTTGTGTTTTAGATCTGAGTCCGCCTTCGTGTCGGAATTTCTTTTGAAAATCCATCTTGTGATGGTAACTCTGGTTATGAGTCCCCCTTCGTGTCGGCCTACCTTTGTGTTTTGGATCTGAGCCCGCATTTGTGTCGGCATTCCTTTTTAAAATCCATCTTGTGATGGTAACCTCTGGTTATGAGTTCGCCTTCGTGTCGGCCTACCTTTGTGTTTTGGATCTGAGTCCGCCTTCGTGTCGGCATTCCTTTTGAAAATTCATTTTGTGATGGTAACCTCTGGTTATGAGTCCGCCTTCGTGTCGGCCTACCTTTGTGTTTAAGATCTGAGTCCGCCTTCGTGTCGGAATTTCTTTTGAAAATCCATCTTGTGATGGTAACTCTGGTTATGAGTCCCCCTTCATGTCGGCCTACCTTTGTGTTTTGGATCTGAGCCCGCATTTGTGTCGGCATTCCTTTTTAAAATCCATCTTGTGATGGTAACCTCTGGTTATGAGTTCGCCTTCGTGTCGGCCTACCTTTGTGTTTTGGATCTGAGTCCGCCTTTGTGTCAGAATTTCTTTTGAAAATCCATCTTGTGATGGTAAGCTCTGGTTATGAGTCCGCCTTCGTGTCGGCCTACCTTTGTGTTTTGGATCTGAGCCCGCATTTGTGTCGGAATTTCTTTTGAAAATCCATCTTGTGATGGTAACCTCTGGTTATGAGTCTGCCTTCGTGTCGGCCTACCTTTGTGTTTTAGATCTGAGTCCGCCTTCGTGTCGGAATTTCTTTTGAAAATCCATCTTGCGATGGTAACCTCTGGTTATAAGTCCGCCTTCGTGTCGGCCTACCTTTGTGTTTTGGATCTGAGCCCGCATTTGTGTCGGCATTCCTTTTGAAAATCCATCTTGTGATGGTAACCTCTAGTTATAAGTCCGCCTTCGTGTCGGCCTACCTTTTTGTTTTGGATCTGAGTCCGCCTTCGTGTCGACATTCCTTTTGAAAATCCATCTTGGGATGGTAACCTTTAGTTATGAGTCCGCCTTCGTGTCGGCATTTCTTTTTAAAATCCATCTTGTGATGGTAACCTCTGGTTATGAGTCCGTCTTCGTGTCTGCCTACCTTTATGTTTTGGATCTGAGTCCGCCTTTGTGTCGGCATTCCTTTTGAAAATTCATTTTGTGATGGTAACCTCTGGTTATGAGTCCGCCTTCGTGTCGGCCTACCTTTGTGTTTAAGATCTAAGTCCGCCTTCGTGTCGGAATTTCTTTTGAAAATCCATCTTGTGATGGTAACTCTGGTTATGAGTCCCCCTTCATGTCGGCCTACCTTTATGTTTTGGATCTGAGCCCGTATTTGTGTCGGCATTCCCTTTTAAAATCCATCTTGTGATGGTAACCTCTGGTTATGAGTTCTCCTTCGTGTCGGCCTACCTTTGTGTTTTAGATCTGAGTCCGCCTGCGTGTCGGCATTCCTTTTGAAAATCCATCTTGTGATGGTAACCTCTGGTTATAAGTCCGCCTTCGTGTCGGCCTACCTTTGTGTTTTGGATCTGAGTCCGCCTTCGTGTCGACATTGCTTTTGAAAATCCATCTTGTGATGGTAACCTCTGGTTATAAGTCCGCCTTCGTGTCGGCCTACCTTTGTGTTTTGGATCTGAGCCCGCATTTGTGTCGGAATTTCTGTTGAAAATCCATCTTGTGATGGTAACCTCTGGTTATGAGTACGCCTTCGTGTCGGCCTACCTTTGTGTTTTAGATCTGAGTCCGCCTTCGTGTCGGAATTTCTTTTGAAAATCCATCTTGTGATGGTAACTCTGGTTATGAGTCCCCCTTCATGTCGGCCTACCTTTGTGTTTTGGATCTGAGCCCGCATTTGTGTCGGCATTCCTTTTTAAAATCCATCTTGTGATGGTAACCTCTGGTTATGAGTTCGCCTTCGTGTCGGCCTACCTTTGTGTTTTGGATCTGAGTCCGCCTTTGTGTCAGAATTTCTTTTGAAAATCCATCTTGTGATGGTAACCTCTGGTTATGAGTCCGCCTATGTGTCGGCCTACCTTTGTGTTTTGGATCTGAGCCCGCATTTGTGTCGACATTTCTTTTGAAAATCCATCTTGTGATGGTAACCTCTGGTTATAAGTCCGCCTTCGTGTCGGCCTACCTTTGTGTTTTGGATCTGAGCCCGCATTTGTGTCAGAATTTCTTTTGAAAATCCATCTTGTGATGGTAACCTCTGGTTATGAGTCCGCCTTCGTGTCGGCCTACCTTTGTGTTTTAGATCTGAGTCCGCCTTCGTGTCGGAATTTCTTTTGAAAATCCATCTTGTGATGGTAACTCTGGTTATGAGTCCCCCTTCGTGTCGGCCTACCTTTGTGTTTTGGATCTGAGCCCGCATTTGTGTCGGCATTCCTTTTTAAAATCCATCTTGTGATGGTAACCTCTGGTTATGAGTTCGCCTTCGTGTCGGCCTACCTTTGTGTTTTGGATCTGAGTCCGCCTTCGTGTCGGCATTCCTTTTGAAAATTCATTTTGTGATGGTAACCTCTGGTTATGAGTCCGCCTTCGTGTCGGCCTACCTTTGTGTTTAAGATCTGAGTCCGCCTTCGTGTCGGAATTTCTTTTGAAAATCCATCTTGTGATGGTAACTCTGGTTATGAGTCCCCCTTCATGTCGGCCTACCTTTGTGTTTTGGATCTGAGCCCGCATTTGTGTCGGCATTCCTTTTTAAAATCCATCTTGTGATGGTAACCTCTGGTTATGAGTTCGCCTTCGTGTCGGCCTACCTTTGTGTTTTGGATCTGAGTCCGCCTTTGTGTCAGAATTTCTTTTGAAAATCCATCTTGTGATGGTAAGCTCTGGTTATGAGTCCGCCTTCGTGTCGGCCTACCTTTGTGTTTTGGATCTGAGCCCGCATTTGTGTCGGCATTCCTTTTGAAAATCCATCTTGTGATGGTAACCTCTAGTTATAAGTCCGCCTTCGTGTCGGCCTACCTTTTTGTTTTGGATCTGAGTCCGCCTTCGTGTCGACATTCCTTTTGAAAATCCATCTTGGGATGGTAACCTTTAGTTATGAGTCCGCCTTCGTGTCGGCATTTCTTTTTAAAATCCATCTTGTGATGGTAACCTCTGGTTATGAGTCCGTCTTCGTGTCTGCCTACCTTTATGTTTTGGATCTGAGTCCGCCTTTGTGTCGGCATTCCTTTTGAAAATTCATTTTGTGATGGTAACCTCTGGTTATGAGTCCGCCTTCGTGTCGGCCTACCTTTGTGTTTAAGATCTAAGTCCGCCTTCGTGTCGGAATTTCTTTTGAAAATCCATCTTGTGATGGTAACTCTGGTTATGAGTCCCCCTTCATGTCGGCCTACCTTTATGTTTTGGATCTGAGCCCGTATTTGTGTCGGCATTCCCTTTTAAAATCCATCTTGTGATGGTAACCTCTGGTTATGAGTTCTCCTTCGTGTCGGCCTACCTTTGTGTTTTAGATCTGAGTCCGCCTGCGTGTCGGCATTCCTTTTGAAAATCCATCTTGTGATGGTAACCTCTGGTTATAAGTCCGCCTTCGTGTCGGCCTACCTTTGTGTTTTGGATCTGAGTCCGCCTTCGTGTCGACATTGCTTTTGAAAATCCATCTTGTGATGGTAACCTCTGGTTATAAGTCCGCCTTCGTGTCGGCCTACCTTTGTGTTTTGGATCTGAGCCCGCATTTGTGTCGGAATTTCTGTTGAAAATCCATCTTGTGATGGTAACCTCTGGTTATGAGTACGCCTTCGTGTCGGCCTACCTTTGTGTTTTAGATCTGAGTCCGCCTTCGTGTCGGAATTTCTTTTGAAAATCCATCTTGTGATGGTAACTCTGGTTATGAGTCCCCCTTCATGTCGGCCTACCTTTGTGTTTTGGATCTGAGCCCGCATTTGTGTCGGCATTCCTTTTTAAAATCCATCTTGTGATGGTAACCTCTGGTTATGAGTTCGCCTTCGTGTCGGCCTACCTTTGTGTTTTGGATCTGAGTCCGCCTTTGTGTCAGAATTTCTTTTGAAAATCCATCTTGTGATGGTAACCTCTGGTTATGAGTCCGCCTATGTGTCGGCCTACCTTTGTGTTTTGGATCTGAGCCCGCATTTGTGTCGACATTTCTTTTGAAAATCCATCTTGTGATGGTAACCTCTGGTTATAAGTCCGCCTTCGTGTCGGCCTACCTTTGTGTTTTGGATCTGAGCCCGCATTTGTGTCAGAATTTCTTTTGAAAATCCATCTTGTGATGGTAACCTCTGGTTATGAGTCCGCCTTCGTGTCGGCCTACCTTTGTGTTTTAGATCTGAGTCCGCCTTCGTGTCGGAATTTCTTTTGAAAATCCATCTTGTGATGGTAACTCTGGTTATGAGTCCCCCTTCGTGTCGGCCTACCTTTGTGTTTTGGATCTGAGCCCGCATTTGTGTCGGCATTCCTTTTTAAAATCCATCTTGTGATGGTAACCTCTGGTTATGAGTTCGCCTTCGTGTCGGCCTACCTTTGTGTTTTGGATCTGAGTCCGCCTTCGTGTCGGCATTCCTTTTGAAAATTCATTTTGTGATGGTAACCTCTGGTTATGAGTCCGCCTTCGTGTCGGCCTACCTTTGTGTTTAAGATCTGAGTCCGCCTTCGTGTCGGAATTTCTTTTGAAAATCCATCTTGTGATGGTAACTCTGGTTATGAGTCCCCCTTCATGTCGGCCTACCTTTGTGTTTTGGATCTGAGCCCGCATTTGTGTCGGCATTCCTTTTTAAAATCCATCTTGTGATGGTAACCTCTGGTTATGAGTTCGCCTTCGTGTCGGCCTACCTTTGTGTTTTGGATCTGAGTCCGCCTTTGTGTCAGAATTTCTTTTGAAAATCCATCTTGTGATGGTAAGCTCTGGTTATGAGTCCGCCTTCGTGTCGGCCTACCTTTGTGTTTTGGATCTGAGCCCGCATTTGTGTCGGAATTTCTTTTGAAAATCCATCTTGTGATGGTAACCTCTGGTTATGAGTCTGCCTTCGTGTCGGCCTACCTTTGTGTTTTAGATCTGATTCCGCCTTCGTGTCGGAATTTCTTTTGAAAATCCATCTTGCGATGGTAACCTCTGGTTATAAGTCCGCCTTCGTGTCGGCCTACCTTTGTGTTTTGGATCTGAGCCCGCATTTGTGTCGGCATTCCTTTTGAAAATCCATCTTGTGATGGTAACCTCTAGTTATAAGTCCGCCTTCGTGTCGGCCTACCTTTTTGTTTTGGATCTGAGTCCGCCTTCGTGTCGACATTCCTTTTGAAAATCCATCTTGGGATGGTAACCTTTAGTTATGAGTCCGCCTTCGTGTCGGCATTTCTTTTTAAAATCCATCTTGTGATGGTAACCTCTGGTTATGAGTCCGTCTTCGTGTCTGCCTACCTTTATGTTTTGGATCTGAGTCCGCCTTTGTGTCGGCATTCCTTTTGAAAATTCATTTTGTGATGGTAACCTCTGGTTATGAGTCCGCCTTCGTGTCGGCCTACCTTTGTGTTTAAGATCTAAGTCCGCCTTCGTGTCGGAATTTCTTTTGAAAATCCATCTTGTGATGGTAACTCTGGTTATGAGTCCCCCTTCATGTCGGCCTACCTTTATGTTTTGGATCTGAGCCCGTATTTGTGTCGGCATTCCCTTTTAAAATCCATCTTGTGATGGTAACCTCTGGTTATGAGTTCTCCTTCGTGTCGGCCTACCTTTGTGTTTTAGATCTGAGTCCGCCTGCGTGTCGGCATTCCTTTTGAAAATCCATCTTGTGATGGTAACCTCTGGTTATAAGTCCGCCTTCGTGTCGGCCTACCTTTGTGTTTTGGATCTGAGTCCGCCTTCGTGTCGACATTGCTTTTGAAAATCCATCTTGTGATGGTAACCTCTGGTTATAAGTCCGCCTTCGTGTCGGCCTACCTTTGTGTTTTGGATCTGAGCCCGCATTTGTGTCGGAATTTCTTTTGAAAATCCATCTTGTGATGGTAACCTCTGGTTATGAGTCCGCCTTCGTGTCGGCCTACCTTTGTGTTTTAGATATGAGTCCGCCTTCGTGTCGGAATTTCTTTTGAAAATCCATCTTGTGATGGTAACTCTGGTTATGAGTCCCCCTTCATGTCGGCCTACCTTTGTGTTTTGGATCTGAGCCCGCATTTGTGTCGGCATTCCTTTTTAAAATCCATCTTGTGATGGTAACCTCTGGTTATGAGTTCGCCTTCGTGTCGGCCTACCTTTGTGTTTTGGATCTGAGTCCGCCTTTGTGTCAGAATTTCTTTTGAAAATCCATCTTGTGATGGTAACCTCTGGTTATGAGTCCGCCTATGTGTCGGCCTACCTTTGTGTTTTGGATCTGAGCCCGCATTTGTGTCGGCATTTCTTTTGAAAATCCATCTTGTGATGGTAACCTCTGGTTATAAGTCCGCCTTCGTGTCGGCCTACCTTTGTGTTTTGGATCTGAGTCCGCCTTCGTGTCGACATTGCTTTTGAAAATCCATCTTGTGATGGTAACCTCTGGTTATAAGTCTGCCTTCGTGTTGGCCTACCTTTGTGTTTTGGATCTGAGTCCTCCTTCGTGTCGACATTCCTTTTGAAAATCCATCTTGTGATGGTAACCTCTAGTTATGAGTCTGCCTTCGTGTCGTCATACCTTTGTGTTTTGGATCTGAGTCCGCCTTCGTGTCGGCATTTCTTTTTAAAATCCATCTTGTGATGGTAACCTCTGGTTATGAGTCCGTCTTCGTGTCAGCCTACCTTTATGTTTTGGATCTGAGTCCGCCTTCGTGTCGGCATTCCTTTTGAAAATTCATTTTGTGATGGTAACCTCTGGTTATGAGTCCGCCTTCGTGTCGGCCTACCTTTGTGTTTAAGATCTGGGTCCGCCTTCGTGTCAGAATTTCTTTTGAAAATCCATCTTGGGATGGTAACTCTGGTTATGAGTCCCCCTTCATGTCGGCCTACCTTTGTGTTTTGGATCTGAGCCCGCATTTGTGTCGGCATTCCTTTTTAAAATCCATCTTGTGATGGTAACCTCTGGTTATGAGTTCGCCTTCGTGTCGGCCTACCTTTGTGTTTTGGTTCTGAGTCCGCCTTTGTGTCAGAATTTCTTTTGAAAATCCATCTTGTGATGGTAACCTCTGGTTATGAGTCCGCCTATGTGTCGGCCTACCTTTGTGTTTTGGATCTGAGCCCGCATTTGTGTCGGCATTTCTTTTGAAAATCCATCTTGTGATGGTAACCTCTGATTATGAGTTCGCCTTCGTGTCGGCCTACCTTTGTGTTTTAGATCTGAGTCAGCCTTCGTGTCGGAATTTCTTTTGAAAATCCATCTTGTGATGGTAACCTCTGGTTATGAGTCCGCCTTCGTGTCGGCCTACCTTTGTGTTTTGGATCTGAGCCCGCATTTGTGTCGGAATTTCTTTTGAAAATCCATCTTGTGATGATAACCTCTGGTTATGAGTCCGCCTTCGTGTCGGCCTACCTTTGTGTTTTAGATCTGAGTCCGCCTTCGTGTCGGAATTTCTTTTGAAAATCCATCTTGCGATGGTAACCTCTGGTTATAAGTCCGCCTTCGTGTCGGCCTACCTTTGTGTTTTGGATCTGAGCCCGCATTTGTGTCGGAATTTCTTTTGAAAATCCATCTTGCGATGATAACCTCTGGTTATGAGTCCGCCTTCGTGTCGGCCTACCTTTGTGTTTAAGATCTGAGTCCGCCTTCGTGTCGGAATTTCTTTTGAAAATCCATCTTGTGATGGTAACTCTGGTTATGAGTCCCCCTTCATGTCGGCCTACCTTTGTGTTTTGGATCTGAGCCCGCATTTGTGTCGGCATTCCTTTTTAAAATCCATCTTGTGATGGTAACCTCTGGTTATGAGTTCGCCTTCGTGTCGGCCTACCTTTGTGTTTTGGATCTGAGTCCGCCTTTGTGTCAGAATTTCTTTTGAAAATCCATCTTGTGATGGTAACCTCTGGTTATGAGTCCGCCTTCGTGTCGGCCTACATTTGTGTTTTGGATCTGAGCCCGCATTTGTGTCGGAATTTCTTTTGAAAATCCATCTCGCGATGGTAACCTCTGGTTATAAGTCCGCCTTCGTGTCGGCCTACCTTTGTGTTTTGGATCTGAGCCCGCATTTGTGTCGGCATTCCTTTTGAAAATCCATCTTGCGATGGTAACCTCTGGTTATAAGTCCGCCTTCGTGTCAGCCTACCTTTGTGTTTTGGATCTGAGCCCGCATTTGTGTCGGCATTCCTTTTGAAAATCCATCTTGTGATGGTAACCTCTAGTTATAAGTCCGCCTTCGTGTCGGCCTACCTTTTTGTTTTGGATCTGAGTCCGCCTTCGTGTCGACATTCCTTTTGAAAATCCATCTTGGGATGGTAACCTTTAGTTATGAGTCCGCCTTCGTGTCGTCATACCTTTGTGTTTTGGATCTGAGTCCGCCTTCGTGTCGGCATTTCTTTTTAAAATCCATCTTGTGATGGTAACCTCTGGTTATGAGTCCGTCTTCGTGTCTGCCTACCTTTATGTTTTGGATCTGAGTCCGCCTTTGTGTCGGCATTCCTTTTGAAAATTCATTTTGTGATGGTAACCTCTGGTTATGAGTCCGCCTTCGTGTCGGCCTACCTTTGTGTTTAAGATCTGAGTCCGCCTTCGTGCCGACATTGCTTTTGAAAATCCATCTTGTGATGGTAACCTCTGGTTATAATTCCGCCTTCGTGTTGGCCTACCTTTGTGTTTTGGATCTGAGTCCTCCTTCGTGTCGACATTCCTTTTGAAAATCCATCTTGTGATGGTAACCTCTAGTTATGAGTCTGCCTTCGTGTCGTCATACCTTTGTGTTTTGGATCTGAGTCCGCCTTCGTGTCGGCATTCCTTTTGAAAATTCATTTTGTGATGGTAACCTCTGGTTATGAGTCCGCCTTCGTGTCGGCCTACCTTTGTGTTTAAGATCTGAGTCCGCCTTCGTGTCGGAATTTCTTTTGAAAATCCATCTTGTGATGGTAACTCTGGTTATGAGTCCCCCTTCATGTCGGCCTACCTTTGTGTTTTGGATCTGAGCCCGCATTTGTGTCGGCATTCCTTTTTAAAATCCATCTTGTGATGGTAACCTCTGGTTATGAGTTCGCCTTCGTGTCGGCCTACCTTTGTGTTTTGGTTCTGAGTCCGCCTTTGTGTCAGAATTTCTTTTGAAAATCCATCTTGTGATGGTAACCTCTGGTTATGAGTCCGCCTATGTGTCGGCCTACCTTTGGGTTTTGGATCTGAGCCCGCATTTGTGTCGGCATTTCTTTTGAAAATCCATCTTGTGATGGTAACCTCTGATTATGAGTTCGCCTTCGTGTCGGCCTACCTTTGTGTTTTAGATCTGAGTCAGCCTTCGTGTCGGAATTTCTTTTGAAAATCCATCTTGTGATGGTAACCTCTGGTTATGAGTCCGCCTTCGTGTCGGCCTACCTTTGTGTTTTGGATCTGAGCCCGCATTTGTGTCGGAATTTCTTTTGAAAATCCATCTTGTGATGATAACCTCTGGTTATGAGTCCGCCTTCGTGTCGGCCTACCTTTGTGTTTTAGATCTGAGTCTGCCTTCGTGTCAGAATTTATTTTGAAAATCCATCTTGCGATGGTAACTCTGGTTATGAGTCCCCCTTCATGTCGGCCTACCTTTATGTTTTGGATCTGAGCCCGCATTTGTGTCGGCATTCCCTTTTAAAATCCATCTTGTGATGGTAACCTCTGGTTATGAGTTCGCCTTCGTGTCGGCCTACCTTTGTGTTTTAGATCTGAGTCCGCCTGCGTGTCGGTATTCCTTTTGAAAATCCATCTTGTGATGGTAACCTCTGGTTATAAGTCCGCCTTCGTGTCGGCCTACCTTTGTGTTTTGGATCTGAGTCCGCCTTCGTGTCGACATTGCTTTTGAAAATCCATCTTGTGATGGTAACCTCTGGTTATAAGTCCGCCTTCGTGTCGGCCTACCTTTGTGTTTTGGATCTGAGCCCGCATTTGTGTCGGAATTTCTTTTGAAAATCCATCTTGTGATGGTAACCTCTGGTTATGAGTCCGCCTTCGTGTCGGCCTACCTTTGTGTTTTAGATCTGAGTCCGCCTTCGTGTCGGAATTTCTTTTGAAAATCCATCTTGTGATGGTAACTCTGGTTATGAGTCCCCCTTCATGTCGGCCTACCTTTATGTTTTGGATCTGAGCCCGCATTTGTGTCGGCATTCCTTTTTAAAATCCATCTTGTGATGGTAACCTCTGGTTATGAGTTCGCCTTCGTGTCGGCCTACCTTTGTGTTTTGGATCTGAGTCCGCCTTTGTGTCAGAATTTCTTATGAAAATCCATCTTGTGATGGTAACCTCTGGTTATGAGTCCGCCTATGTGTCGGCCTACCTTTGTGTTTTGGATCTGAGCCCGCATTTGTGTCGGCATTTCTTTTGAAAATCCATCTTGTGATGGTAACCTCTGATTATGAGTTCGCCTTCGTGTCGGCCTACCTTTGTGTTTTAGATCTGAGTCAGCCTTCGTGTCGGAATTTCTTTTGAAAATCCATCTTGTGATGGTAACCTCTGGTTATGAGTCCGCCTTCGTGTCGGCCTACATTTGTGTTTTGGATCTGAGCCCGCATTTGTGTCGGAATTTCTTTTGAAAATCCATCTCGCGATGGTAACCTCTGGTTATAAGTCCGCCTTCGTGTCGGCCTACCTTTGTGTTTTGGATCTGAGCCCGCATTTGTGTCGGCATTCCTTTTGAAAATCCATCTTGCGATGGTAACCTCTGGTTATAAGTCCGCCTTCGTGTCAGCCTACCTTTGTGTTTTGGATCTGAGCCCGCATTTGTGTCGGCATTCCTTTTGAAAATCCATCTTGTGATGGTAACCTCTAGTTATAAGTCCGCCTTCGTGTCGGCCTACCTTTTTGTTTTGGATCTGAGTCCGCCTTCGTGTCGACATTCCTTTTGAAAATCCATCTTGGGATGGTAACCTTTAGTTATGAGTCCGCCTTCGTGTCGTCATACCTTTGTGTTTTGGATCTGAGTCCGCCTTCGTGTCGGCATTTCTTTTTAAAATCCATCTTGTGATGGTAACCTCTGGTTATGAGTCCGTCTTCGTGTCTGCCTACCTTTATGTTTTGGATCTGAGTCCGCCTTTGTGTCGGCATTCCTTTTGAAAATTCATTTTGTGATGGTAACCTCTGGTTATGAGTCCGCCTTCGTGTCGGCCTACCTTTGTGTTTAAGATCTGAGTCCGCCTTCGTGCCGACATTGCTTTTGAAAATCCATCTTGTGATGGTAACCTCTGGTTATAATTCCGCCTTCGTGTTGGCCTACCTTTGTGTTTTGGATCTGAGTCCTCCTTCGTGTCGACATTCCTTTTGAAAATCCATCTTGTGATGGTAACCTCTAGTTATGAGTCTGCCTTCGTGTCGTCATACCTTTGTGTTTTGGATCTGAGTCCGCCTTCGTGTCGGCATTCCTTTTGAAAATTCATTTTGTGATGGTAACCTCTGGTTATGAGTCCGCCTTCGTGTCGGCCTACCTTTGTGTTTAAGATCTGAGTCCGCCTTCGTGTCGGAATTTCTTTTGAAAATCCATCTTGTGATGGTAACTCTGGTTATGAGTCCCCCTTCATGTCGGCCTACCTTTGTGTTTTGGATCTGAGCCCGCATTTGTGTCGGCATTCCTTTTTAAAATCCATCTTGTGATGGTAACCTCTGGTTATGAGTTCGCCTTCGTGTCGGCCTACCTTTGTGTTTTGGTTCTGAGTCCGCCTTTGTGTCAGAATTTCTTTTGAAAATCCATCTTGTGATGGTAACCTCTGGTTATGAGTCCGCCTATGTGTCGGCCTACCTTTGGGTTTTGGATCTGAGCCCGCATTTGTGTCGGCATTTCTTTTGAAAATCCATCTTGTGATGGTAACCTCTGATTATGAGTTCGCCTTCGTGTCGGCCTACCTTTGTGTTTTAGATCTGAGTCAGCCTTCGTGTCGGAATTTCTTTTGAAAATCCATCTTGTGATGGTAACCTCTGGTTATGAGTCCGCCTTCGTGTCGGCCTACCTTTGTGTTTTGGATCTGAGCCCGCATTTGTGTCGGAATTTCTTTTGAAAATCCATCTTGTGATGATAACCTCTGGTTATGAGTCCGCCTTCGTGTCGGCCTACCTTTGTGTTTTAGATCTGAGTCTGCCTTCGTGTCAGAATTTATTTTGAAAATCCATCTTGCGATGGTAACTCTGGTTATGAGTCCCCCTTCATGTCGGCCTACCTTTATGTTTTGGATCTGAGCCCGCATTTGTGTCGGCATTCCCTTTTAAAATCCATCTTGTGATGGTAACCTCTGGTTATGAGTTCGCCTTCGTGTCGGCCTACCTTTGTGTTTTAGATCTGAGTCCGCCTGCGTGTCGGTATTCCTTTTGAAAATCCATCTTGTGATGGTAACCTCTGGTTATAAGTCCGCCTTCGTGTCGGCCTACCTTTGTGTTTTGGATCTGAGTCCGCCTTCGTGTCGACATTGCTTTTGAAAATCCATCTTGTGATGGTAACCTCTGGTTATAAGTCCGCCTTCGTGTCGGCCTACCTTTGTGTTTTGGATCTGAGCCCGCATTTGTGTCGGAATTTCTTTTGAAAATCCATCTTGTGATGGTAACCTCTGGTTATGAGTCCGCCTTCGTGTCGGCCTACCTTTGTGTTTTAGATCTGAGTCCGCCTTCGTGTCGGAATTTCTTTTGAAAATCCATCTTGTGATGGTAACTCTGGTTATGAGTCCCCCTTCATGTCGGCCTACCTTTATGTTTTGGATCTGAGCCCGCATTTGTGTCGGCATTCCTTTTTAAAATCCATCTTGTGATGGTAACCTCTGGTTATGAGTTCGCCTTCGTGTCGGCCTACCTTTGTGTTTTGGATCTGAGTCCGCCTTTGTGTCAGAATTTCTTATGAAAATCCATCTTGTGATGGTAACCTCTGGTTATGAGTCCGCCTATGTGTCGGCCTACCTTTGTGTTTTGGATCTGAGCCCGCATTTGTGTCGGCATTTCTTTTGAAAATCCATCTTGTGATGGTAACCTCTGATTATGAGTTCGCCTTCGTGTCGGCCTACCTTTGTGTTTTAGATCTGAGTCAGCCTTCGTGTCGGAATTTCTTTTGAAAATCCATCTTGTGATGGTAACCTCTGGTTATGAGTCCGCCTTCGTGTCGGCCTACCTTTGTGTTTTGGATCTGAGCCCGCATTTGTGTCGGAATTTCTTTTGAAAATCCATCTTGTGATGATAACCTCTGGTTATGAGTCCGCCTTCGTGTCGGCCTACCTTTGTGTTTTAGATCTGAGTCTGCCTTCGTGTCGGAATTTATTTTGAAAATCCATCTTGCGATGGTAACTCTGGTTATGAGTCCCCCTTCATGTCGGCCTACCTTTATGTTTTGGATCTGAGCCCGCATTTGTGTCGGCATTCCCTTTTAAAATCCATCTTGTGATGGTAACCTCTGGTTATGAGTTCGCCTTCGTGTCGGCCTACCTTTGTGTTTTAGATCTGAGTCCGCCTGCGTGTCGGCATTCCTTTTGAAAATCCATCTTGTGATGGTAACCTCTGGTTATAAGTCCGCCTTCGTGTCGGCCTACCTTTGTGTTTTGGATCTGAGTCCGCCTTCGTGTCGACTTTGCTTTTGAAAATCCATCTTGTGATGGTAACCTCTGGTTATAAGTCCGCCTTCGTGTCGGCCTACCTTTGTGTTTTGGATCTGAGCCCGCATTTGTGTCGGAATTTCTTTTGAAAATCCATCTTGTGATGGTAACCTCTGGTTATGAGTCCGCCTTCGTGTCGGCCTACCTTTGTGTTTTAGATATGAGTCCGCCTTCGTGTCGGAATTTCTTTTGAAAATCCATCTTGTGATGGTAACTCTGGTTATGAGTCCCCCTTCATGTCGGCCTACCTTTATGTTTTGGATCTGAGCCCGCATTTGTGTCGGCATTCCGTTTTAAAATCCATCTTGTGATGGTAACCTCTGGTTATGAGTCCGCCTTCGTGTCGGCCTACCTTTGTGTTTTAGATCTGAGTCTGCCTTCGTGTCAGAATTTATTTTGAAAATCCATCTTGCGATGGTAACTCTGGTTATGAGTCCCCCTTCATGTCGGCCTACCTTTATGTTTTGGATCTGAGCCCGCATTTGTGTCGGCATTCCCTTTTAAAATCCATCTTGTGATGGTAACCTCTGGTTATGAGTTCGCCTTCGTGTCGGCCTACCTTTGTGTTTTAGATCTGAGTCCGCCTGCGTGTCGGCATTCCTTTTGAAAATCCATCTTGTGATGGTAACCTCTGGTTATAAGTCCGCCTTCGTGTCGGCCTACCTTTGTGTTTTGGATCTGAGTCCGCCTTCGTGTCGACATTGCTTTTGAAAATCCATCTTGTGATGGTAACCTCTGGTTATAAGTCCGCCTTCGTGTCGGCCTACCTTTGTGTTTTGGATCTGAGCCCGCATTTGTGTCGGAATTTCTTTTGAAAATCCATCTTGTGATGGTAACCTCTGGTTATGAGTCCGCCTTCGTGTCGGCCTACCTTTGTGTTTTAGATCTGAGTCCGCCTTCGTGTCGGAATTTCTTTTGAAAATCCATCTTGTGATGGTAACTCTGGTTATGAGTCCCCCTTCATGTCGGCCTACCTTTATGTTTTGGATCTGAGCCCGCATTTGTGTCGGCATTCCTTTTTAAAATCCATCTTGTGATGGTAACCTCTGGTTATGAGTTCGCCTTCGTGTCGGCCTACCTTTGTGTTTTGGATCTGAGTCCGCCTTTGTGTCAGAATTTCTTATGAAAATCCATCTTGTGATGGTAACCTCTGGTTATGAGTCCGCCTATGTGTCGGCCTACCTTTGTGTTTTGGATCTGAGCCCGCATTTGTGTCGGCATTTCTTTTGAAAATCCATCTTGTGATGGTAACCTCTGATTATGAGTTCGCCTTCGTGTCGGCCTACCTTTGTGTTTTAGATCTGAGTCAGCCTTCGTGTCGGAATTTCTTTTGAAAATCCATCTTGTGATGGTAACCTCTGGTTATGAGTCCGCCTTCGTGTCGGCCTACCTTTGTGTTTTGGATCTGAGCCCGCATTTGTGTCGGAATTTCTTTTGAAAATCCATCTTGTGATGATAACCTCTGGTTATGAGTCCGCCTTCGTGTCGGCCTACCTTTGTGTTTTAGATCTGAGTCTGCCTTCGTGTCGGAATTTATTTTGAAAATCCATCTTGCGATGGTAACTCTGGTTATGAGTCCCCCTTCATGTCGGCCTACCTTTATGTTTTGGATCTGAGCCCGCATTTGTGTCGGCATTCCCTTTTAAAATCCATCTTGTGATGGTAACCTCTGGTTATGAGTTCGCCTTCGTGTCGGCCTACCTTTGTGTTTTAGATCTGAGTCCGCCTTCGTGTCGGCCTACCTTTGTGTTTTGGATCTGAGTCCGCCTTCGTGTCGACTTTGCTTTTGAAAATCCATCTTGTGATGGTAACCTCTGGTTATAAGTCCGCCTTCGTGTCGGCCTACCTTTGTGTTTTGGATCTGAGCCCGCATTTGTGTCGGAATTTCTTTTGAAAATCCATCTTGTGATGGTAACCTCTGGTTATGAGTCCGCCTTCGTGTCGGCCTACCTTTGTGTTTTAGATATGAGTCCGCCTTCGTGTCGGAATTTCTTTTGAAAATCCATCTTGTGATGGTAACTCTGGTTATGAGTCCCCCTTCATGTCGGCCTACCTTTATGTTTTGGATCTGAGCCCGCATTTGTGTCGGCATTCCTTTTTAAAATCCATCTTGTGATGGTAACCTCTGGTTATGAGTTCGCCTTCGTATCGGCCTACCTTTGTGTTTTGGATCTGAGTCCGCCTTTGTGTCAGAATTTCTTTTGAAAATCCATCTTGTGATGGTAACCTCTGGTTATGAGTCCGCCTATGTGTCGGCCTACCTTTGTGTTTTGGATCTGAGCCCGCATTTGTGTCGGCATTTCTTTTGAAAATCCATCTTGTGATGGTAACCTCTGGTTATAAGTCCGCCTTCGTGTCGGCCTACCTTTGTGTTTTGGATCTGAGCCCGCATTTGTGTCGGCATTCCTTTTGAAAATCCATCTTGTGATGGTAACCTCTAGTTATAAGTCCGCCTTCGTGTCGGCCTACCTTTTTGTTTTGGATCTGAGTCCGCCTTCGTGTCGACATTCCTTTTGAAAATCCATCTTGGGATGGTAACCTTTAGTTATGAGTCCGCCTTCGTGTCGTCATACCTTTGTGTTTTGGATCTGAGTCCGCCTTCGTGTCGGCATTTCTTTTTAAAATCCATCTTGTGATGGAAACCTCTGGTTATGAGTCCGTCTTCGTGTCTGCCTACCTTTATGTTTTGGATCTGAGTCCGCCTTTGTGTCGGCATTCCTTTTGAAAATTCATTTTGTGATGGTAACCTCTGGTTATGAGTCCGCCTTCGTGTCGGCCTACCTTTGTGTTTAAAATCTGAGTCCGCCTTCGTGTCGACATTGCTTTTGAAAATCCATCTTGTGATGGTAACCTCTGGTTATAAGTCCGCCTTCGTGTTGGCCTACCTTTGTGTTTTGGATCTGAGTCCTCCTTCGTGTCGACATTCCTTTTGAAAATCCATCTTGTGATGGTAACCTCTAGTTATGAGTCTGCCTTCGTGTCGTCATACCTTTGTGTTTTGGATCTGAGTCCGCCTTCGTGTCGGCATTTCTTTTTAAAATCCATCTTGTGATGGTAACCTCTGGTTATGAGTCCGTCTTCGTGTCAGCCTACCTTTATGTTTTGGATCTGAGTCCGCCTTCGTGTCGGCATTCCTTTTGAAAATTCATTTTGTGATGGTAACCTCTGGTTATGAGTCCGCCTTCGTGTCGGCCTACCTTTGTGTTTAAGATCTGAGTCCGCCTTCGTGTCGGAATTTCTTTTGAAAATCCATCTTGTGATGGTAATTCTGGTTATGAGTCCCCCTTCATGTCGGCCTACCTTTGTGTTTTGGATCTGAGCCCGCATTTGTGTCGGCATTCCTTTTTAAAATCCATCTTTTGATGGTAACCTCTGGTTATGAGTTCGCCTTCGTGTCGGCCTACCTTTGTGTTTTGGTTCTGAGTCCGCCTTTGTGTCAGAATTTCTTTTGAAAATCCATCTTGTGATGGTAACCTCTGGTTATGAGTCCGCCTATGTGTCGGCCTACCTTTGTGTTTTGGATCTGAGCCCGCATTTGTGTCGGCATTTCTTTTGAAAATCCATCTTGTGATGGTAACCTCTGATTATGAGTTCTCCTTCGTGTCGGCCTACCTTTGTGTTTTAGATCTGAGTCAGCCTTCGTGTCGGAATTTCTTTTGAAAATCCATCTTGTGATGGTAACCTCTGGTTATGAGTCCGCCTTCGTGTCGGCCTACCTTTGTGTTTTGGATCTGAGCCCGCATTTGTGTCGGAATTTCTTTTGAAAATCCATCTTGTGATGATAACCTCTGGTTATGAGTCCGCCTACGTGTCGGCCTACCTTTGTGTTTTAGATCTGAGTCCGCCTTCGTGTCGGAATTTCTTTTGAAAATCCATCTTGCGATGGTAACTCTGGTTATGAGTCCCCCTTCATGTCGGCCTACCTTTATGTTTTGGATCTGAGCCCGCATTTGTGTCGGCATTCCCTTTTAAAATCCATCTTGTGATGGTAACCTCTGGTTATGAGTTCGCCTTCGTGTCGGCCTACCTTTGTGTTTTAGATCTGAGTCCGCCTGCGTGTCGGCATTCCTTTTGAAAATCCATCTTGTGATGGTAACCTCTGGTTATAAGTCCGCCTTCGTGTCGGCCTACCTTTGTGTTTTGGATCTGAGTCCGCCTTCGTGTCGACATTGCTTTTGAAAATCCATCTTGTGATGGTAACCTCTGGTTATAAGTCCGCCTTCGTGTCGGCCTACCTTTGTGTTTTGGATCTGAGCCCGCATTTGTGTCGGAATTTCTTTTGAAAATCCATCTTGTGATGGTAACCTCTGGTTATGAGTCCGCCTTCGTGTCGGCCTACCTTTGTGTTTTAGATCTGAGTCCGCCTTCGTGTCGGAATTTCTTTTGAAAATCCATCTTGTGATGGTAACCCTGGTTATGAGTCCCCCTTCATGTCGGCCTACCTTTATGTTTTGGATCTGAGCCCGCATTTGTGTCGGCATTCCTTTTTAAAATCCATCTTGTGATGGTAACCTCTGGTTATGAGTTCGCCTTCGTGTCGGCCTACCTTTGTGTTTTGGATCTGAGTCCGCCTTTGTGTCAGAATTTCTTTTGAAAATCCATCTTGTGATGGTAACCTCTGGTTATGAGTCCGCCTATGTGTCGGCCTACCTTTGTGTTTTGGATCTGAGCCCGCATTTGTGTCGGCATTTCTTTTGAAAATCCATCTTGTGATGGTAACCTCTGGTTATAAGTCCGCCTTCGTGTCGGCCTACCTTTGTGTTTTGGATCTGAGTCCGCCTTCGTGTCGACATTGCTTTTGAAAATCCATCTTGTGATGGTAACCTCTGGTTATAAGTCCGCCTTCGTGTTGGCCTACCTTTGTGTTTTGGATCTGAGTCCTCCTTCGTGTCGACATTCCTTTTGAAAATCCATCTTGTGATGGTAACCTCTAGTTATGAGTCTGCCTTCGTGTCGTCATACCTTTGTGTTTTGGATCTGAGTCCGCCTTCGTGTCGGCATTTATTTTTAAAATCCATCTTGTGATGGTAACCTCTGGTTATGAGTCCTTCTTCGTGTCAGCCAACCTTTATGTTTTGGATCTGAGTCCGCCTTCGTGTCGGCATTCCTTTTGAAAATTCATTTTGTGATGGTAACCTCTGGTTATGAGTCCGCCTTCGTGTCGGCCTACCTTTGTGTTTAAGATCTGAGTCCGCCTTCGTGTCGGAATTTCTTTTGAAAATCCATCTTGTGATGGTAACTCTGGTTATGAGTCCCCCTTCATGTCGGCCTACCTTTGTGTTTTGGATCTGAGCCCGCATTTGTGTCGGCATTCCTTTTTAAAATCCATCTTGTGATGGTAACCTCTGGTTATGAGTTCGCCTTCGTGTCGGCCTACCTTTGTGGTTTGGTTCTGAGTCCGCCTTTGTGTCAGAATTTCTTTTGAAAATCCATCTTGTGATGGTAACCTCTGGTTATGAGTCCGCCTATGTGTCGGCCTACCTTTGTGTTTTGGATCTGAGCCCGCATTTGTGTCGGCATTTCTTTTGAAAATCCATCTTGTGATGGTAACCTCTGATTATGAGTTCGCCTTCGTGTCGGCCTACCTTTGTGTTTTAGATCTGAGTCAGCCTTCGTGTCGGAATTTCTTTTGAAAATCCATCTTGTGATGGTAACCTCTGGTTATGAGTCCGCCTTCGTGTCGGCCTACCTTTGTGTTTTGGATCTGAGCCCGCATTTGTGTCGGCATTCCTTTTTAAAATCCATCTTTTGATGGTAACCTCTGGTTATGAGTTCGCCTTCGTGTCGGCCTACCTTTGTGTTTTGGTTCTGAGTCCGCCTTTGTGTCAGAATTTCTTTTGAAAATCCATCTTGTGATGGTAACCTCTGGTTATGAGTCCGCCTATGTGTCGGCCTACCTTTGTGTTTTGGATCTGAGCCCGCATTTGTGTCGGCATTTCTTTTGAAAATCCATCTTGTGATGGTAACCTCTGATTATGAGTTCTCCTTCGTGTCGGCCTACCTTTGTGTTTTAGATCTGAGTCAGCCTTCGTGTCGGAATTTCTTTTGAAAATCCATCTTGTGATGGTAACCTCTGGTTATGAGTCCGCCTTCGTGTCGGCCTACCTTTGTGTTTTGGATCTGAGCCCGCATTTGTGTCGGAATTTCTTTTGAAAATCCATCTTGTGATGATAACCTCTGGTTATGAGTCCGCCTACGTGTCGGCCTACCTTTGTGTTTTAGATCTGAGTCCGCCTTCGTGTCGGAATTTCTTTTGAAAATCCATCTTGCGATGGTAACTCTGGTTATGAGTCCCCCTTCATGTCGGCCTACCTTTATGTTTTGGATCTGAGCCCGCATTTGTGTCGGCATTCCCTTTTAAAATCCATCTTGTGATGGTAACCTCTGGTTATGAGTTCGCCTTCGTGTCGGCCTACCTTTGTGTTTTAGATCTGAGTCCGCCTGCGTGTCGGCATTCCTTTTGAAAATCCATCTTGTGATGGTAACCTCTGGTTATAAGTCCGCCTTCATGTCGGCCTACCTTTGTGTTTTGGATCTGAGTCCGCCTTCGTGTCGACATTGCTTTTGAAAATCCATCTTGTGATGGTAACCTCTGGTTATAAGTCCGCCTTCGTGTCGGCCTACCTTTGTGTTTTGGATCTGAGCCCGCATTTGTGTCGGAATTTCTTTTGAAAATCCATCTTGTGATGGTAACCTCTGGTTATGAGTCCGCCTTCGTGTCGGCCTACCTTTGTGTTTTAGATCTGAGTCCGCCTTCGTGTCGGAATTTCTTTTGAAAATCCATCTTGTGATGGTAACTCTGGTTATGAGTCCCCCTTCATGTCGGCCTACCTTTATGTTTTGGATCTGAGCCCGCATTTGTGTCGGCATTCCTTTTTAAAATCCATCTTGTGATGGTAACCTCTGGTTATGAGTTCGCCTTCGTGTCGGCCTACCTTTGTGTTTTGGATCTGAGTCCGCCTTTGTGTCAGAATTTCTTTTGAAAATCCATCTTGTGATGGTAACCTCTGGTTATGAGTCCGCCTATGTGTCGGCCTACCTTTGTGTTTTGGATCTAAGCCCGCATTTGTGTCGGCATTTCTTTTGAAAATCCATCTTGTGATGGTAACCTCTGGTTATAAGTCCGCCTTCGTGTCGGCCTACCTTTGTGTTTTGGATCTGAGTCCGCCTTCGTGTCGACATTGCTTTTGAAAATCCATCTTGTGATGGTAACCTCTGGTTATAAGTCCGCCTTCGTGTTGGCCTACCTTTGTGTTTTGGATCTGAGTCCTCCTTCGTGTCGACATTCCTTTTGAAAATCCATCTTGTGATGGTAACCTCTAGTTATGAGTCTGCCTTCGTGTCGTCATACCTTTGTGTTTTGGATCTGAGTCTGCCTTCGTGTCGGCATTTATTTTTAAAATCCATCTTGTGATGGTAACCTCTGGTTATGAGTCCGTCTTCGTGTCAGCCAACCTTTATGTTTTGGATCTGAGTCCGCCTTCGTGTCGGCATTCCTTTTGAAAATTCATTTTGTGATGGTAACCTCTGGTTATGAGTCCGCCTTCGTGTCGGCCTACCTTTGTGTTTAAGATCTGAGTCCGCCTTCGTGTCGGAATTTCTTTTGAAAATCCATCTTGTGATGGTAACTCTGGTTATGAGTCCCCCTTCATGTCGGCCTACCTTTGTGTTTTGGATCTGAGCCCGCATTTGTGTCGGCATTCCTTTTTAAAATCCATCTTGTGATGGTAACCTCTGGTTATGAGTTCGCCTTCGTGTCGGCCTACCTTTGTGGTTTGGTTCTGAGTCCGCCTTTGTGTCAGAATTTCTTTTGAAAATCCATCTTGTGATGGTAACCTCTGGTTATGAGTCCGCCTATGTGTCGGCCTACCTTTGTGTTTTGGATCTGAGCCCGCATTTGTGTCGGCATTTCTTTTGAAAATCCATCTTGTGATGGTAACCTCTGATTATGAGTTCGCCTTCGTGTCGGCCTACCTTTGTGTTTTAGATCTGAGTCAGCCTTCGTGTCGGAATTTCTTTTGAAAATCCATCTTGTGATGGTAACCTCTGGTTATGAGTCCGCCTTCGTGTCGGCCTACCTTTGTGTTTTGGATCTGAGCCCGCATTTGTGTCGGAATTTCTTTTGAAAATCCATCTTGTGATGATAACCTCTGGTTATGAGTCCGCCTTCGTGTCGGCCTACCTTTGTGTTTTAGATCTGAGTCCGCCTTCGTGTCGGAATTTCTTTTGAAAATCCATCTTGTGATGGTAACTCTGGTTATGAGTCCCCCTTCATGTCGGCCTACCTTAATCTTTTGGATCTGAGCCCGCATTTGTGTCGGCATTCCTTTTTAAAATCCATCTTGTGATGGTAACCTCTGGTTATGAGTTCGCCTTCGTGTCGGCCTACCTTTGTGTTTTGGATCTGAGTCCGCCTTTGTGTCAGAATTTCTTTTGAAAATCCATCTTGTGATGGTAACCTCTGGTTATGAGTCCGCCTATGTGTCGGCCTACCTTTGTGTTTTGGATCTGAGCCCGCATTTGTGTCGGCATTTCTTTTGAAAATCCATCTTGTGATGGTAACCTCTGGTTATAAGTCCGCCTTCGTGTCGGCCTACCTTTGTGTTTTGGATCTGAGTCCGCCTTCGTGTCGACATTGCTTTTGAAAATCCATCTTGTGATGGTAACCTCTGGTTATAAGTCCGCCTTCGTGTTGGCCTACCTTTGTGTTTTGGATCTGAGTCCTCCTTCGTGTCGACATTCCTTTTGAAAATCCATCTTGTGATGGTAACCTCTAGTTATGAGTCTGCCTTCGTGTCGTCATACCTTTGTGTTTTGGATCTGAGTCCGCCTTCGTGTCGGTATTTCTTTTTAAAATCCATCTTGTGATGGTAACCTCTGGTTATGAGTCCGTCTTCGTGTCAGCCTACCTTTATGTTTTGGATCTGAGTCCGCCTTCGTGTCGGCATTCCTTTTGAAAATTCATTTTGTGATGGTAACCTCTGGTTATGAGTCCGCCTTCGTGTCGGCCTACCTTTGTGTTTAAGATCTGAGTCCGCCTTCGTGTCGGAATTTCTTTTGAAAATCCATCTTGTGATGGTAACTCTGGTTATGAGTCCCCCTTCATGTCGGCCTACCTTTGTGTTTTGGATCTGAGCCCGCATTTGTGTCGGCATTCCTTTTTAAAATCCATCTTGTGATGGTAACCTCTGGTTATGAGTTCGCCTTCGTGTCGGCCTACCTTTGTGTTTTGGTTCTGAGTCCGCCTTTGTGTCAGAATTTCTTTTGAAAATCCATCTTGTGATGGTAACCTCTGGTTATGAGTCCGCCTATGTGTCGGCCTACCTTTGTGTTTTGGATCTGAGCCCGCATTTGTGTCGGCATTTCTTTTGAAAATCCATCTTGTGATGGTAACCTCTGATTATGAGTTCGCCTTCGTGTCGGCCTACCTTTGTGTTTTAGATCTGAGTCAGCCTTCGTGTCGGAATTTCTTTTGAAAATCCATCTTGTGATGGTAACCTCTGGTTATGAGTCCGCCTTCGTGTCGGCCTACCTTTGTGTTTTGGATCTAAGCCCGCATTTGTGTCGGAATTTCTTTTGAAAATCCATCTTGTGATGATAACCTCTGGTTATGAGTCCGCCTTCGTGTCGGCCTACCTTTGTGTTTTAGATCTGAGTCCGCCTTCGTGTCGGAATTTCTTTTGAAAATCCATCTTGCGATGGTAACTCTGGTTATGAGTCCCCCTTCATGTCGGCCTACCTTTATGTTTTGGATCTGAGCCCGCATTTGTGTCGGCATTCCCTTTTAAAATCCATCTTGTGATGGTAACCTCTGGTTATGAGTTCGCCTTCGTGTCGGCCTACCTTTGTGTTTTAGATCTGAGTCCGCCTGCGTGTCGGCATTCCTTTTGAAAATCCATCTTGTGATGGTAACCTCTGGTTATAAGTCCGCCTTCGTGTCGGCCTACCTTTGTGTTTTGGATCTGAGTCCGCCTTCGTGTCGACATTGCTTTTGAAAATCCATCTTGTGATGGTAACCTCTGGTTATAAGTCCGCCTTCGTGTCGGCCTACCTTTGTGTTTTGGATCTGAGCCCGCATTTGTGTCGGAATTTCTTTTGAAAATCCATCTTGTGATGGTAACCTCTGGTTATGAGTCCGCCTTCGTGTCGGCCTACCTTTGTGTTTTAGATCTGAGTCCGCCTTCGTGTCGGAATTTCTTTTGAAAATCCATCTTGTGATGGTAACTCTGGTTATGAGTCCCCCTTCATGTCGGCCTACCTTTATCTTTTGGATCTGAGCCCGCATTTGTGTCGGCATTCCTTTTTAAAATCCATCTTGTGATGGTAACCTCTGGTTATGAGTTCGCCTTCGTGTCGGCCTACCTTTGTGTTTTGGATCTGAGTCCGCCTTTGTGTCAGAATTTCTTTTGAAAATCCATCTTGTGATGGTAACCTCTGGTTATGAGTCCGCCTATGTGTCGGCCTACCTTTGTGTTTTGGATATGAGCCCGCATTTGTGTCGGCATTTCTTTTGAAAATCCATCTTGTGATGGTAACCTCTGGTTATAAGTCCGCCTTCGTGTCGGCCTACCTTTGTGTTTTGGATCTGAGTCCGCCTTCGTGTCGACATTGCTTTTGAAAATCCATCTTGTGATGGTAACCTCTGGTTATAAGTCCGCCTTCGTGTTGGCCTACCTTTGTGTTTTGGATCTGAGTCCTCCTTCGTGTCGACATTCCTTTTGAAAATCCATCTTGTGATGGTAACCTCTAGTTATGAGTCTGCCTTCGTGTCGTCATACCTTTGTGTTTTGGATCTGAGTCCGCCTTCGTGTCGGCATTTCTTTTTAAAATCCATCTTGTGATGGTAACCTCTGGTTATGAGTCCGTCTTCGTGTCAGCCTACCTTTATGTTTTGGATCTGAGTCCGCCTTCGTGTCGGCATTCCTTTTGAAAATTCATTTTGTGATGGTAACCTCTGGTTATGAGTCCGCCTTCGTGTCGGCCTACCTTTGTGTTTAAGATCTGAGTCCGCCTTCGTGTCGGAATTTCTTTTGAAAATCCATCTTGTGATGGTAACTCTGGTTATGAGTCCCCCTTCATGTCGGCCTACCTTTGTGTTTTGGATCTGAGCCCGCATTTGTGTCGGCATTCCTTTTGAAAATCCATCTTGTGATGGTAACCTCTGGTTATGAGTTCGCCTTCGTGTCGGCCTACCTTTGTGTTTTGGTTCTGAGTCCGCCTTTGTGTCAGAATTTCTTTTGAAAATCCATCTTGTGATGGTAACCTCTGGTTATGAGTCCGCCTATGTGTCGGCCTACCTTTGTGTTTTGGATCTGAGCCCGCATTTGTGTCGGCATTTCTTTTGAAAATCCATCTTGTGATGGTAACCTCTGATTATGAGTTCGCCTTCGTGTCGGCCTACCTTTGTGTTTTAGATCTGAGTCAGCCTTCGTGTCGGAATTTCTTTTGAAAATCCATCTTGTGATGGTAACCTCTGGTTATGAGTCCGCCTTCGTGTCGGCCTACCTTTGTTTTTTGGATCTGAGCCCGCATTTGTGTCGGAATTTCTTTTGAAAATCCATCTTGTGATGATAACCTCTGGTTATGAGTCCGCCTTCGTGTCGGCCTACCTTTGTGTTTTAGATCTGAGTCCGCCTTCGTGTCGGAATTTCTTTTGAAAATCCATCTTGCGATGGTAACTCTGGTTATGAGTCCCCCTTCATGTCGGCCTACCTTTATGTTTTGGATCTGAGCCCGCATTTGTGTCGGCATTCCCTTTTAAAATCCATCTTGTGATGGTAACCTCTGGTTATGAGTTCGCCTTCGTGTCGGCCTACCTTTGTGTTTTAGATCTGAGTCCGCCTGCGTGTCGGCATTCCTTTTGAAAATCCATCTTGTGATGGTAACCTCTGGTTATAAGTCCGCCTTCGTGTAGGCCTACCTTTGTGTTTTGGATCTGAGTCCGCCTTCGTGTCGACATTGCTTTTGAAAATCCATCTTGTGATGGTAACCTCTGGTTATAAGTCCGCCTTCGTGTCGGCCTACCTTTGTGTTTTGGATCTGAGCCCGCATTTGTGTCGGAATTTCTTTTGAAAATCCATCTTGTGATGGTAACCTCTGGTTATGAGTCCGCCTTCGTGTCGGCCTACCTTTGTGTTTTAGATCTGAGTCCGCCTTCGTGTCGGAATTTCTTTTGAAAATCCATCTTGTGATGGTAACTCTGGTTATGAGTCCCCCTTCATGTCGTCCTACCTTTATGTTTTGGATCTGAGCCCGCATTTGTGTCGGCATTCCTTTTTAAAATCCATCTTGTGATGGTAACCTCTGGTTATGAGTTCGCCTTCGTGTCGGCCTACCTTTGTGTTTTGGATCTGAGTCCGCCTTTGTGTCAGAATTTCTTTTGAAAATCCATCTTGTGATGGTAACCTCTGGTTATGAGTCCGCCTATGTGTCGGCCTACCTTTGTGTTTTGGATCTGAGCCCGCATTTGTGTCGGCATTTCTTTTGAAAATCCATCTTGTGATGGTAACCTCTGGTTATAAGTCCGCCTTCGTGTCAGCCTACCTTTGTGTTTTGGATCTGAGTCCGCCTTCGTGTCGACATTGCTTTTGAAAATCCATCTTGTGATGGTAACCTCTGGTTATAAGTCCGCCTTCGTGTTGGCCTACCTTTGTGTTTTGGATCTGAGTCCTCCTTCGTGTCGACATTCCTTTTGAAAATCCATCTTGTGATGGTAACCTCTAGTTATGAGTCTGCCTTCGTGTCGTCATACCTTTGTGTTTTGGATCTGAGTCTGCCTTCGTGTCGGCATTTCTTTTTAAAATCCATCTTGTGATGGTAACCTCTGGTTATGAGTCCGTCTTCGTGTCAGCCTACCTTTATGTTTTGGATCTGAGTCCGCCTTCGTGTCGGCATTCCTTTTGAAAATTCATTTTGTGATGGTAACCTCTGGTTATGAGTCCGCCTTCGTGTCGGCCTACCTTTGTGTTTAAGATCTGAGTCCGCCTTCGTGTCGGAATTTCTTTTGAAAATCCATCTTGTGATGGTAACTCTGGTTATGAGTCCCCCTTCATGTCGGCCTACCTTTGTGTTTTGGATCTGAGCCCGCATTTGTGTCGGCATTCCTTTTTAAAATCCATCTTGTGATGGTAACCTCTGGTTATGAGTTCGCCTTCGTGTCGGCCTACCTTTGTGTTTTGGTTCTGAGTCCGCCTTTGTGTCAGAATTTCTTTTGAAAATCCATCTTGTGATGGTAACCTCTGGTTATGAGTCCGCCTATGTGTCGGCCTACCTTTGTGTTTTGGATCTGAGCCCGCATTTGTGTCGGCATTTCTTTTGAAAGTCCATCTTGTGATGGTAACCTCTGATTATGAGTTCGCCTTCGTGTCGGCCTACCTTTGTGTTTTAGATCTGAGTCAGCCTTCGTGTCGGAATTTCTTTTGAAAATCCATCTTGTGATGATAACCTCTGGTTATGAGTCCGCCTTCGTGTCGGCCAACCTTTGTGTTTTAGATCTGAGTCTGCCTTCGTGTCAGAATTTCTTTTGAAAATCCATCTTGCGATGGTAACTCTGGTTATGAGTCCCCCTTCATGTCGGCCTACCTTTATGTTTTGGATCTGAGCCCGCATTTGTGTCGGCATTCCCTTTTAAAATCCATCTTGTGATGGTAACCTCTGGTTATGAGTTCGCCTTCGTGTTGGCCTACCTTTGTGTTTTAGATCTGAGTCCGCCTGCGTGTCGGCATTCCTTTTGAAAATCCATCTTGTGATGGTAACCTCTGGTTATAAGTCCGCCTTCGTGTCGGCCTACCTTTGTGTTTTGGATCTGAGTCCGCCTTCGTGTCGACATTGCTTTTGAAAATCCATCTTGTGATGGTAACCTCTGGTTATAAGTCCCCCTTCATGTCGGCCTACCTTTGTGTTTTGGATCTGAGCCCGCATTTGTGTCGGCATTCCTTTTTAAAATCCATCTTGTGATGGTAACCTCTGGTTATGAGTTCGCCTTCGTGTCGGCCTACCTTTGTGTTTTGGATCTGAGTCCGCCTTTGTGTCAGAATTTCTTTTGAAAATCCATCTTGTGATGGTAACCTCTGGTTATGAGTCCGCCTATGTGTCGGCCTACCTTTGTGTTTTGGATCTGAGCCCGCATTTGTGTCGGCATTTCTTTTGAAAATCCATCTTGTGATGGTAACCTCTGGTTATAAGTTCGCCTTCGTGTCGGCCTACCTTTGTGTTTTGGATCTGAGTCCGCCTTCGTGTCGACATTGCTTTTGAAAATCCATCTTGTGATGGTAACCTCTGGTTATAAGTCCGCCTTCGTGTTGGCCTACCTTTGTGTTTTGGATCTGAGTCCTCCTTCGTGTCGACATTCCTTTTGAAAATCCATCTTGTGATGGTAACCTCTAGTTATGAGTCTGCCTTCGTGTCGTCATACCATTGTGTTTTGGATCTGAGTCCGCCTTCGTGTCGGAATTTCTTTTTAAAATCCATCTTGTGATGGTAACCTCTGGTTATGAGTCCGTCTTCGTGTCAGCCTACCTTTATGTTTTGGATCTGAGTCCGCCTTCGTGTCGGCATTCCTTTTGAAAATTCATTTTGTGATGGTAACCTCTGGTTATGAGTCCGCCTTCGTGTCGGCCTACCTTTGTGTTTAAGATCTGAGTCCGCCTTCGTGTCGGAATTTCTTTTGAAAATCCATCTTGTGATGGTAACTCTGGTTATGAGTCCCCCTTCATGTCGGCCTACCTTTGTGTTTTGGATCTGAGCCCGCATTTGTGTCGGCATTCCTTTTTAAAATCCATCTTGTGATGGTAACCTCTGGTTATGAGTTCGCCTTCGTGTCGGCCTACCTTTGTGTTTTGGATCTGAGTCCGCCTTTGTGTCAGAATTTCTTTTGAAAATCCATCTTGTGATGGTAACCTCTGGTTATGAGTCCGCCTATGTGTCGGCCTACCTTTGTGTTTTGGATCTGAGCCCGCATTTGTGTCGGCATTTCTTTTGAAAATCCATCTTGTGATGGTAACCTCTGGTTATAAGTTCGCCTTCGTGTCGGCCTACCTTTGTGTTTTGGATCTGAGTCCGCCTTCGTGTCGACATTGCTTTTGAAAATCCATCTTGTGATGGTAACCTCTGGTTATAAGTCCGCCTTCGTGTCGGCCTACCTTTGTGTTTTGGATCTGAGTCCGCCTTCGTGTCGACATTGCTTTTGAAAATCCATCTTGTGATGGTAACCTCTGGTTATAAGTCCCCCTTCATGTCGGCCTACCTTTGTGTTTTGGATCTGAGCCCGCATTTGTGTCGGCATTCCTTTTTAAAATCCATCTTGTGATGGTAACCTCTGGTCATGAGTTCGCCTTCGTGTCGGCCTACCTTTGTGTTTTGGATCTGAGTCCGCCTTTGTGTCAGAATTTCTTTTGAAAATCCATCTTGTGATGGTAACCTCTGGTTATGAGTCCGCCTATGTGTCGGCCTACCTTTGTGTTTTGGATCTGAGCCCGCATTTGTGTCGGCATTTCTTTTGAAAATCCATCTTGTGATGGTAACCTCTGGTTATAAGTTCGCCTTCGTGTCGGCCTACCTTTGTGTTTTGGATCTGAGTCCGCCTTCGTGTCGACATTGCTTTTGAAAATCCATCTTGTGATGGTAACCTCTGGTTATAAGTCCGCCTTCGTGTTGGCCTACCTTTGTGTTTTGGATCTGAGTCCTCCTTCGTGTCGACATTCCTTTTGAAAATCCATCTTGTGATGGTAACCTCTAGTTATGAGTCTGCCTTCGTGTCGTCATACCATTGTGTTTTGGATCTGAGTCCGCCTTCGTGTCGGAATTTCTTTTTAAAATCCATCTTGTGATGGTAACCTCTGGTTATGAGTCCGTCTTCGTGTCAGCCTACCTTTATGTTTTGGATCTGAGTCCGCCTTCGTGTCGGCATTCCTTTTGAAAATTCATTTTGTGATGGTAACCTCTGGTTATGAGTCCGCCTTCGTGTCGGCCTACCTTTGTGTTTAAGATCTGAGTCCGCCTTCGTGTCGGAATTTCTTTTGAAAATCCATCTTGTGATGGTAACTCTGGTTATGAGTCCCCCTTCATGTCGGCCTACCTTTGTGTTTTGGATCTGAGCCCGCATTTGTGTCGGCATTCCTTTTTAAAATCCATCTTGTGATGGTAACCTCTGGTTATGAGTTCGCCTTCGTGTCGGCCTACCTTTGTGTTTTGGATCTGAGTCCGCCTTTGTGTCAGAATTTCTTTTGAAAATCCATCTTGTGATGGTAACCTCTGGTTATGAGTCCGCCTATGTGTCGGCCTACCTTTGTGTTTTGGATCTGAGCCCGCATTTGTGTCGGCATTTCTTTTGAAAATCCATCTTGTGATGGTAACCTCTCGTTATTAGTCCGCCTTCGTGTCGGCCTACCTTTGTGTTTTGGATCTGAGCCCGCATTTGTGTCGGCATTCCTTTTGAAAATCCATCTTGTGATGGTAACCTCTAGTTATAAGTCCGCCTTCGTGTCGGCCTACCTTTTTGTTTTGGATCTGAGTCCGCCTTCGTGTCGACATTCCTTTTGAAAATCCAACTTGGGATGGTAACCTTTAGTTATGAGTCCGCCTTCGTGTCGTCATACCTTTGTGTTTTGGATATGAGTCCGCCTTCGTGTCGGCATTTCTTTTTAAAATCCATCTTGTGATGGTAACCTCTGGTTATGAGTCCGTCTTCGTGTCTGCCTACCTTTATGTTTTGGATCTGAGTCCGCCTTTGTGTCGGCATTCCTTTTGAAAATTCATTTTGTGATGGTAACCTCTGGTTATGAGTCCGCCTTCGTGTCGGCCTACCTTTGTGTTTAAGATCTGAGTCCGCCTTCGTGTCGGAATTTCTTTTGCAAATCCATCTATTGATGGTAACTCTGGTTATGAGTCCCCCTTCATGTCGGCCTACCTTTATGTTTTGGATCTGAGCCCGCATTTGTGTCGGCATTCCCTTTTAAAATCCATCTTGTGATGGTAACCTCTAGTTATGAGTTCGCCTTCGTGTCGGCCTACCTTTGTGTTTTAGATCTGAGTCCGCCTGCGTGTCGGCATTCCTTTTGAAAATCCATCTTGTGATGGTAACCTCTGGTTATAAGTCCGCCTTCGTGTCGGCCTACCTTTGTGTTTTGGATCTGAGTCCGCCTTCGTGTCGACATTGCTTTTGAAAATCCATCTTGTGATGGTAACCTCTGGTTATAAGTCCGCCTTCGTGTCGGCCTACCTTTGTGTTTTGGATCTGAGCCCGCATTTGTGTCGGCATTCCTTTTGAAAATCCATCTTGTGATGGTAACCTCTAGTTATAAGTCCGCCTTCGTGTCGGCCTACCTTTTTGTTTTGGATCTGAGTCCGCCTTCGTGTCGACATTCCTTTTGAAAATCCAACTTGGGATGGTAACCTTTAGTTATGAGTCCGCCTTCGTGTCGTCATACCTTTGTGTTTTGGATCTGAGTCCGCCTTCGTGTCGGCATTTCTTTTTAAAATCCATCTTGTGATGGTAACCTCTGGTTATGAGTCCGTCTTCGTGTCTGCCTACCTTTATGTTTTGGATCTGAGTCCGCCTTTGTGTCGGCATTCCTTTTGAAAATTCATTTTGTGATGGTAACCTCCGGTTATGAGTCCGCCTTCGTGTCGGCCTACCTTTGTGTTTAAGATCTGAGTCCGCCTTCGTGTCGGAATTTCTTTTGCAAATCCATCTTGTGATGGTAACTCTGGTTATGAGTCCCCCTTCATGTCGGCCTACCTTTATGTTTTGGATCTGAGCCCGCATTTGTGTCGGCATTCCCTTTTAAAATCCATCTTGTGATGGTAACCTCTGGTTATGAGTTCGCCTTCGTGTCGGCCTACCTTTGTGTTTTAGATCTGAGTCCGCCTGCGTGTCGGCATTCCTTTTGAAAATCCATCTTGTGATGGTAACCTCTGGTTATAAGTCCGCCTTCGTGTCGGCCTACCTTTGTGTTTTGGATCTGAGTCCGTCTTCGTGTCGACATTGCTTTTGAAAATCCATCTTGTGATGGTAACCTCTGGTTATAAGTCCGCCTTCGTGTCGGCCTACCTTTGTGTTTTGGATCTGAGCCCGCATTTGTGTCGGAATTTCTTTTGAAAATCCATCTTGTGATGGTAACCTCTGGTTATGAGTCCGCCTTCGTGTCGGCCTACCTTTGTGTTTTAGATCTCAGTCCGCCTTCGTGTCGGAATTTCTTTTGAAAATCCATCTTGTGATGGTAACTCTGGTTATGAGTCCCCCTTCATGTCGGCCTACCTTTGTGTTTTGGATCTGAGCCCGCATTTGTGTCGGCATTCCTTTTTAAAATCCATCTTGTGATGGTAACCTCTGGTTATGAGTTCGCCTTCGTGTCGGCCTACCTTTGTGTTTTGGATCTGAGTCCGCCTTTGTGTCAGAATTTCTTTTGAAAATCCATCTTGTGATGGTAACCTCTGATTATGAGTCCGCCTTCGTGTCGGCCTACCTTTGTGTTTTAGATCTGAGTCCGCCTTCCTGTCGGAATTTCTTTTTAAAATCCATCTTGTGATGGTAACCTCTGGTTATGAGTCCGCCTTCGTGTCGGCCTACCTTTGTGTTTTGGATCTGAGCCCGCATTTGTGTCGGAATTTCTTTTGAAAGTCCATGTTGTGATGGTAACCTCTGGTTATAAGTCCGCCTTCGTGTCGGCCTACCTTTGTGTTTTGGATCTGAGTCCGCCTTCGGGTCGACATTGCTTTTGAAAATCCATCTTGTGATGGTAACCTCTGGTTATAAGTCCGCCTTCGTGCCGGCCTACCTTTGTGTTTTGGATCTGAGTCCTCCTTCGTGTCGACATTCCTTTTGAAAATCCATCTTGTGATGGTAACCTCTAGTTATGAGTCTGCCATCGTGTCGTCATACCTTTGTGTTTTGGATCTGAGTCCGCCTTCGTGTCGGCATTCCTTTTGAAAATTCATTTTGTGATGGTAACCTCTGGTTATGAGTCCGCCTTCGTGTCGGCCTACCTTTGTGTTTAAGATCTGAGTCCGCCTTCGTGTCGGAATTTCTTTTGAAAATCCATCTTGTGATGGTAACTCTGGTTATGAGTCCCCCTTCATGTCGGCCTACCTTTGTGTTTTGGATCTGAGCCCGCATTTGTGTCGGCATTCCTTTTTAAAATCCATCTTGTGATGGTAACCTCTGGTTATGAGTTCGCCTTCGTGTCGGCCTACCTTTGTGTTTTGGATCTGAGCCCGCATTTATGTCGGCATTCCCTTTTAAAATCCATCTTGTGATGGTAACCTCTGGTTATGAGTTCGCCTTCGTGTCGGCCTACCTTTGTGTTTTAGATCTGAGTCCGCCTGCGTGTCGGCATTCCTTTTGAAAATCCATCTTGTGATGGTAACCTCTGGTTATAAGTCCGCCTTCGTGTCGGCCTACCTTTGTGTTTTGGATCTGAGTCCGCCTTCGTGTCGACATTGCTTTTGAAAATCCATCTTGTGATGGTAACCTCTGGTTATAAGTCCGCCTTCGTGTCGGCCTACCTTTGTGTTTTGGATCTGAGCCCGCATTTGTGTCGGAATTTCTTTTGAAAATCCATCTTGTGATGCTAACCTCTGGTTATGAGTCCGCCTTCGTGTCGGCCTACCTTTGTGTTTTAGATCTCAGTCCGCCTTCGTGTCGGAATTTCTTTTGAAAATCCATCTTGTGATGGTAACCTCTGGTTATGAGTCCGCCTTCGTGTCGGCCTACCTTTGTGTTTTAGATCTCAGTCCGCCTTCGTGTCGGAATTTCTTTTGAAAATCCATCTTGTGATGGTAACTCTGGTTATGAGTCCCCCTTCATGTCGGCCTACCTTTGTGTTTTGGATCTGAGCCCGCATTTGTGTCGGCATTCCTTTTTAAAATCCATCTTGTGATGGTAACCCCTGGTTATGAGTTCACCTTCGTGTCGGCCTACCTTTGTGTTTTGGATCTGAGTCCGCCTTTGTGTCAGAATTTCTTTTGAAAATCCATCTTGTGATGGTAACCTCTGGTTATGAGTCCGCCTATGTGTCGGCCTACCTTTGTGTTTTGGATCTGAGCCCGCATTTGTGTCGGCATTTCTTTTGAAAATCCATCTTGTGATGGTAACCTCTGATTATGAGTCCGCCTTCGTGTCGACCTACCTTTGTGTTTTAGATCTGAGTCCGCCTTCCTGTCGGAATTTCTTTTGAAAATCCATCTTGTGATGGTAACCTCTGGTTATGAGTCCGCCTTCGTGTCGGCCTACCTTTGTGTTTTGGATCTGAGCCCGCATTTGTGTCGGAATTTTTTTGAAAATCCATGTTGTGATGGTAACCTCTGGTTATAAGTCCGCCTTCGTGTCGGCCTACCTTTGTGTTTTGGATCTGAGTCCGCCTTCGGGTCGACATTGCTTTTGAAAATCCATCTTGTGATGGTAACCTCTGGTTATAAGTCCGCCTTCGTGTCGGCCTACCTTTGTGTTTTGGATCTGAGTCCTCCTTCGTGTCGACATTCCTTTTGAAAATCCATCTTGTGATGGTAACCTCTAGTTATGAGTCTTCCTTCGTGTCGTCATACCTTTGTGTTTTGGATCTGAGTCCGCCTTCGTGTCGGCATTCCTTTTGAAAATTCATTTTGTGATGGTAACCTCTGGTTATGAGTCCGCCTTCGTGTCGGCCTACCTTTGTGTTTAAGATCTGAGTCCGCCTTCGTGTCGGAATTTCTTTTGAAAATCCATCTTGTGATGGTAACTCTGGTTATGAGTCCCCCTTCATGTCGGCCTACCTTTGTGTTTTGGATCTGAGCCCGCATTTGTGTCGGCATTCCTTTTTAAAATCCATCTTGTGATGGTAACCTCTGGTTATGAGTTCGCCTTCGTGTCGGCCTACCTTTGTGTTTTGGTTCTGAGTCCGCCTTTGTGTCGGCATTCCTTTTGAAAATCCATGTTGTGATGGTAACCTCTGGTTATGAGTCCGCCTATGTGTCGGCCTACCTTTGTGTTTTGGATCTGAGCCCGCCTTCGTGTCGGCATTTCTTTTGAAAATCCATCTTGTGATGGAAACCTTTGATTATGAGTTCGCCTTCGTGTCGGCCTACCTTTGTGTTTTAGATCTGAGTCAACCTTCGTGTCGGAATTTCTTTTGAAAATCCATCTTGTGATGGTAACCTCTGGTTATGAGTCCGCCTTCGTGTCGGCCTACCTTTGTGTTTTGGATCTGAGCCCGCATTTGTGTCGGAATTTCTTTTGAAAATCCATCTTGTGATGATAACCTCTGGTTATGAGTCCGCCTTCGTGTCGGCCTACCTTTGTGTTTTAGATCTGAGTCCGCCTTCGTGTCGGAATTTCTTTTGAAAATCCATCTTGCGATGGTAACCTCTGGTTATAAGTCCGCCTTCGTGTCGGCCTACCTTTGTGTTTTGGATCTGAGCCCGCATTTGTGTCGGCATTCCTTTTAAAAATCCATCTTGTGATGGTAACCTCTAGTTATAAGTCCGCCTTCGTGTCGGCCTACCTTTTTGTTTTGGATCTGAGTCCGCCTTCGTGTCGACATTCCTTTTGAAAATCCATCTTGGGATGGTAACCTTTAGTTATGAGTCCGCCTTCGTGTCGTCATACCTTTGTGTTTTGGATCTGAGTCCGCCTTCGTGTCGGCATTTCTTTTTAAAATCCATCTTGTGATGGTAACCTCTGGTTATGAGTCCGTCTTCGTGTCTGCCTACCTTTATGTTTTGGATCTGAGTCCGCCTTTGTGTCGGCATTCCTTTTGAAAATTCATTTTGTGATGGTAACCTCTGGTTATGAGTCCGCCTTCGTGTCGGCCTACCTTTGTGTTTAAGATCTGAGTCCGCCTTCGTGTCGGAATTTCTTTTGCAAATCCATCTTGTGATGGTAACTCTGGTTATGAGTCCCCCTTCATGTCGGCCTACCTTTATGTTTTGGATCTGAGCCCGCATTTATGTCGGCATTCCCTTTTAAAATCCATCTTGTGATGGTAACCTCTGGTTATGAGTTCGCCTTCGTGTCGGCCTACCTTTGTGTTTTAGATCTGAGTCCGCCTGCGTGTCGGCATTCCTTTTGAAAATCCATCTTGTGATGGTAACCTCTGGTTATAAGTCCGCCTTCGTGTCGGCCTACCTTTGTGTTTTGGATCTGAGTCCGCCTTCGTGTCGACATTGCTATTGAAAATCCATCTTGTGATGGTAACCTTTGATTATGAGTTCGCCTTCGTGTCGGCCTACCTTTGTGTTTTAGATCTGAGTCAACCTTCATGTCGGAATTTCTTTTGAAAATCCATCTTGTGATGGTAACCTCTGGTTATGAGTCCGCCTTCGTGTCGGCCTACCTTTGTGTTTTGGATCTGAGCCCGCATTTGTGTCGGAATTTCTTTTGAAAATCCATCTTGTGATGATAACCTCTGGTTATGAGTCCGCCTTCGTGTCGGCTTACCTTTGTGTTTTAGATCTGAGTCCGCCTTCGTGTCGGAATTTCTTTTGAAAATCCATCTTGCGATGGTAACCTCTGGTTATAAGTCCGCCTTCGTGTCGGCCTACCTTTGTGTTTTGGATCTGAGCCCGCATTTGTGTCGGCATTCCTTTTGAAAATCCATCTTGTGATGGTAACCTCTAGTTATAAGTCCGCCTTCGTGTCGGCCTACCTTTTTGTTTTGGATCTGAGTCCGCCTTCGTGTCGACATTCCTTTTGAAAATCCATCTTGGGATGGTAACCTTTAGTTATGAGTCCGCCTTCGTGTCGTCATACCTTTGTGTTTTGGATCTGAGTCCGCCTTCGTGTCGGCATTTCTTTTTAAAATCCATCTTGTGATGGTAACCTCTGGTTATGAGTCCGTCTTCGTGTCTGCCTACCTTTATGTTTTGGATCTGAGTCCGCCTTTGTGTCGGCATTCCTTTTGAAAATTCATTTTGTGATGGTAACCTCTGGTTATGAGTCCGCCTTCGTGTCGGCCTACCTTTGTGTTTAAGATCTGAGTCCGCCTTCGTGTCGGAATTTCTTTTGCAAATCCATCTTGTGATGGTAACTCTGGTTATGAGTCCCCCTTCATGTCGGCCTACCTTTATGTTTTGGATCTGAGCCCGCATTTATGTCGGCATTCCCTTTTAAAATCCATCTTGTGATGGTAACCTCTGGTTATGAGTTCGCCTTCGTGTCGGCCTACCTTTGTGTTTTAGATCTGAGTCCGCCTGCGTGTCGGCATTCCTTTTGAAAATCCATCTTGTGATGGTAACCTCTGGTTATAAGTCCGCCTTCGTGTCGGCCTACCTTTGTGTTTTGGATCTGAGCCCGCATTTGTGTCGGAATTTCTTTTGAAAATCCATCTTGTGATGGTAACCTCTGGTTATGAGTCCGCCTTCGTGTCGGCCTACCTTTGTGTTTTAGATCTCAGTCCGCCTTCGTGTCGGAATTTCTTTTGAAAATCCATCTTGTGATGGTAACTCTGGTTATGAGTCCCCCTTCATGTCGGCCTACCTTTGTGTTTTGGATCTGAGCCCGCATTTGTGTCGGCATTCCTTTTTAAAATCCATCTTGTGATGGTAACCTCTGGTTATGAGTTCACCTTCGTGTCGGCCTACCTTTGTGTTTTGGATCTGAGTCCGCCTTTGTGTCAGAATTTCTTTTGAAAAACCATCTTGTGATGGTAACCTCTGGTTATGAGTCCGCCTATGTGTCGGCCTACCTTTGTGTTTTGGATCTGAGCCCGCATTTGTGTCGGCATTTCTTTTGAAAATCCATCTTGTGATGGTAACCTCTGATTATGAGTCCGCCTTCGTGTCGACCTACCTTTGTGTTTTAGATCTGAGTCCGCCTTCCTGTCGGAATTTCTTTTGAAAATCCATCTTGTGATGGTAACCTCTGGTTATGAGTCCGCCTTCGTGTCGGCCTACCTTTGTGTTTTGGATCTGAGCCCGCATTTGTGTCGGAATTTCTTTTGAAAATCCATGTTGTGATGGTAACCTCTGGTTATAAGTCCGCCTTCGTGTCGGCCTACCTTTGTGTTTTGGATCTGAGTCCGCCTTCGGGTCGACATTGCTTTTGAAAATCCATCTTGTGATGGTAACCTCTGGTTATAAGTCCGCCTTCGTGTCGGCCTACCTTTGTGTTTTGGATCTGAGTCCTCCTTCGTGTCGACATTCCTTTTGAAAATCCATCTTCTGATGGTAACCTCTAGTTATGAGTCTGCCTTCGTGTCGTCATACCTTTGTGTTTTGGATCTGAGTCCGCCTTCGTGTCGGCATTCCTTTTGAAAATTCATTTTGTGATGGTAACCTCTGGTTATGAGTCCGCCTTCGTGTCGGCCTACCTTTGTGTTTAAGATCTGAGTCCGCCTTCGTGTCGGAATTTCTTTTGAAAATCCATCTTGTGATGGTAACTCTGGTTATGAGTCCCCCTTCATGTCGGCCTACCTTTGTGTTTTGGATCTGAGCCCGCATTTGTGTCGGCATTCCTTTTTAAAATCCATCTTGTGATGGTAACCTCTGGTTATGAGTCCGCCTATGTGTCGGCCTACCTTTGTGTTTTGGATCTGAGCCCGCATTTGTGTCGGCATTTCTTTTGAAAATCCATCTTGTGGTGGTAACCTCTGGTTATGAGTCCGCCTTCGTGTCGGCCTACCTTTGTGTTTTAGATCTCAGTCCGCCTTCGTGTCGGAATTTCTTTTGAAAATCCATCTTGTGATGGTAACTCTGGTTATGAGTCCCCCTTCATGTCGGCCTACCTTTGTGTTTTGGATCTGAGCCCGCATTTGTGTCGGCATTCCTTTTTAAAATCCATCTTGTGATGGTAACCTCTGGTTATGAGTTCACCTTCGTGTCGGCCTACCTTTGTGTTTTGGATCTGAGTCCGCCTTTGTGTCAGAATTTCTTTTGAAAATCCATCTTGTGATGGTAACCTCTGGTTATGAGTCCGCCTATGTGTCGGCCTACCTTTGTGTTTTGGATCTGAGCCCGCATTTGTGTCGGCATTTCTTTTGAAAATCCATCTTGTGATGGTAACCTCTGATTATGAGTCCGCCTTCGTGTCGACCTACCTTTGTGTTTTAGATCTGAGTCCGCCTTCCTGTCGGAATTTCTTTTGAAAATCCATCTTGTGATGGTAACCTCTGGTTATGAGTCCGCCTTCGTGTCGGCCTACCTTTGTGTTTTGGATCTGAGCCCGCATTTGTGTCGGAATTTCTTTTGAAAATCCATGTTGTGATGGTAACCTCTAGTTATAAGTCCGCCTTCGTGTCGGCCTACCTTTGTGTTTTGGATCTGAGTCCGCCTTCGGGTCGACATTGCTTTTGAAAATCCATCTTGTGATGGTAACCTCTGGTTATAAGTCCGCCTTCGTGTCGGCCTACCTTTGTGTTTTGGATCTGAGTCCTCCTTCGTGTCGACATTCCTTTTGAAAATCCATCTTCTGATGGTAACCTCTAGTTATGAGTCTGCCTTCGTGTCGTCATACCTTTGTGTTTTGGATCTGAGTCCGCCTTCGTGTCGGCATTCCTTTTGAAAATTCATTTTGTGATGGTAACCTCTGGTTATGAGTCCGCCTTCGTGTCGGCCTACCTTTGTGTTTAAGATCTGAGTCCGCCTTCGTGTCGGAATTTCTTTTGAAAATCCATCTTGTGATGGTAACTCTGGTTATGAGTCCCCCTTCATGTCGGCCTACCTTTGTGTTTTGGATCTGAGCCCGCATTTGTGTCGGCATTCCTTTTTAAAATCCATCGTGTGATGGTAACCTCTGGTTATGAGTCCGCCTTCGTGTTGGCCTACCTTTGTGTTTTGGATCTGATCCCGCATTTGTGTCGGAATTTCTTTTGAAAATCCATCTTGTGATGATAACCTCTGGTTATGAGTCCGCCTTCGTGTCGGCCTACCTTTGTGTTTTAGATCTGAGTCCGCCTTCGTGTCGGAATTTCTTTTGAAAATCCATCTTGCGATGGTAACCTCTGGTTATAAGTCCGCCTTCGTGTCGGCCTACCTTTGTGTTTTGGATCTGAGCCCGCATTTGTGTCGGCATTCCTTTTGAAAATCCATCTTGTGATGGTAACCTCTAGTTATAAGTCCGCCTTCGTGTCGGCCTACCTTTTTGTTTTGGATCTGAGTCCGCCTTCGTGTCGACATTCCTTTTGAAAATCCATCTTGGGATGGTAACCTTTAGTTATGAGTCCGCCTTCGTGTCGTCATACCTTTGTGTTTTGGATCTGAGTCCGCCTTCGTGTCGGCGTTTCTTTTTAAAATCCATCTTGTGATGGTAACCTCTGGTTATGAGTCCGTCTTCGTGTCTGCCTACCTTTATGTTTTGGATCTGAGTCCGCCTTTGTGTCGGCATTCCTTTTGAAAATTCATTTTGTGATGGTAACCTCTGGTTATGAGTCCGCCTTCGTGTCGGCCTACCTTTGTGTTTAAGATCTGAGTCCGCCTTCGTGTCGGAATTTCTTTTGCAAATCCATCTTGTGATGGTAACTCTGGTTATGAGTCCCCCTTCATGTCGGCCTACCTTTATGTTTTGGATCTGAGCCCGCATTTATGTCGGCATTCCCTTTTAAAATCCATCTTGTGATGGTAACCTCTGGTTATGAGTTCGCCTTCGTGTCGGCCTACCTTTGTGTTTTAGATCTGAGTCCGCCTGCGTGTCGGCATTCCTTTTGAAAATCCATCTTGTGATGGTAACCTCTGGTTATAAGTCCGCCTTCGTGTCGGCCTACCTTTGTGTTTGGGATCTGAGTCCGCCTTCGTGTCGACATTGCTTTTGAAAATCCATCTAGTGATGGTAACCTCTGGTTATAAGTCCGCCTTCGTGTCGGCCTACCTTTGTGTTTTGGATCTGAGCCCGCATTTGTGTCGGAATTTCTTTTGAAAATCCATCTTGTGATGCTAACCTCTGGTTATGAGTCCGCCTTCGTGTCGGCCTACCTTTGTGTTTTAGATCTCAGTCCGCCTTCGTGTCGGAATTTCTTTTGAAAATCCATCTTGTGATGGTAACTCTGGTTATGAGTCCCCCTTCATGTCGGCCTACCTTTGTGTTTTGGATCTGAGCCCGCATTTGTGTCGGCATTCCTTTTTAAAATCCATCTTGTGATGGTAACCTCTGGTTATGAGTTCACCTTCGTGTCGGCCTACCTTTGTGTTTTGGAACTGAGTCCGCCTTTGTGTCAGAATTTCTTTTGAAAATCCATCTTGTGATGGTAACCTCTGGTTATGAGTCCGCCTATGTGTCGGCCTACCTTTGTGTTTTGGATCTGAGCCCGCATTTGTGTCGGCATTTCTTTTGAAAATCCATCTTGTGATGGTAACCTCTGATTATGAGTCCGCCTTCGTGTCGGCCTACCTTTGTGTTTTAGATCTGAGTCCGCCTTCCTGTCGGAATTTCTTTTGAAAATCCATCTTGTGATGGTAACCTCTGGTTATGAGTCCGCCTTCGTGTCGGCCTACCTTTGTGTTTTGGATCTGAGCCCGCATTTGTGTCGGAATTTCTTTTGAAAATCCATGTTGTGATGGTAACCTCTGGTTATAAGTCCGCCTTCGTGTCGGCCTACCTTTGTGTTTTGGATCTGAGTCCGCCTTCGGGTCGACATTGCTTTTGAAAATCCATCTTGTGATGGTAACCTCTGGTTATAAGTCCGCCTTCGTGTCGGCCTACCTTTGTGTTTTGGATCTGAGTCCTCCTTCGTGTCGACATTCCTTTTGAAAATCCATCTTCTGATGGTAACCTCTAGTTATGAGTCTGCCTTCGTGTCGTCATACCTTTGTGTTTTGGATCTGAGTCCGCCTTCGTGTCGGCATTCCTTTTGAAAATTCATTTTGTGATGGTAACCTCTGGTTATGAGTTCGCCTTCGTGTCGGCCTACCTTTGTGTTTAAGATCTGAGTCCGCCTTCCTGTCGGAATTTCTTTTGAAAATCCATCTTGTGATGGTAACCTCTGGTTATGAGTCCGCCTTCGTGTCGGCCTACCTTTGTGTTTTGGATCTGAGCCCGCATTTGTGTCGGAATTTTTTTGAAAATCCATGTTGTGATGGTAACCTCTGGTTATAAGTCCGCCTTCGTGTCGGCCTACCTTTGTGTTTTGGATCTGAGTCCGCCTTCGGGTCGACATTGCTTTTTTAAAATCCATCTTGTGATGGTAACCTCTGGTTATAAGTCCGCCTTCGTGTCGGCCTACCTTTGTGTTTTGGATCTGAGTCCTCCTTCGTGTCGACATTCCTTTTGAAAATCCATCTTCTGATGGTAACCTCTAGTTATGAGTCTGCCTTCGTGTCGTCATACCTTTGTGTTTTGGATCTGAGTCCGCCTTCGTGTCGGCATTCCTTTTGAAAATTCATTTTGTGATGGTAACCTCTGGTTATGAGTTCGCCTTCGTGTCGGCCTACCTTTGTGTTTAAGATCTGAGTCCGCCTTCGTGTCGGAATTTCTTTTGAAAATCCATCTTGTGATGGTAACTCTGGTTATGAGTCCCCCTTCATGTCGGCCTACCTTTGTGTTTTGGATCTGAGCCCGCATTTGTGTCGGCATTCCTTTTTAAAATCCATCTTGTGATGGTAACCTCTGGTTATGAGTTCGCCTTCGTGTCGGCCTACCTTTGTGTTTTGGTTCTGAGTCCGCCTTTGTGTCAGAATTTCTTTTGAAAATCCATCTTGTGATGGTAACCTCTGGTTATGAGTCCGCCTATGTGTCGGCCTACCTTTGTGTTTTGGATCTGAGCCCGCATTTGTGTCGGCATTTCTTTTGAAAATCCATCTTGTGATGGTAACCTTTGATTATGAGTTCGCCTTCGTGTCGGCCTACCTTTGTGTTTTAGATCTGAGTCAGCCTTCGTGTCGGAATTTCTTTTGAAAATCCATCTTGTGATGGTAACCTCTGGTTATGAGTCCGCCTTCGTGTCGGCCTACCTTTGTGTTTTGGATCTGAGCCCGCATTTGTGTCGGAATTTCTTTTGAAAATCCATCTTGTGATGATAACCTCTGGTTATGAGTCCGCCTTCGTGTCGGCCTACCTTTGTGTTTTAGATCTGAGTCCGCCTTCGTGTCGGAATTTCTTTTGAAAATCCATCTTGCGATGGTAACCTCTGGTTATAAGTCCGCCTTCGTGTCGGCCTACCTTTGTGTTTTGGATCTGAGCCCGCATTTGTGTCGGCATTCCTTTTGAAAATCCATCTTGTGATGGTAACCTCTAGTTATAAGTCCGCCTTCGTGTCGGCCTACCTTTTTGTTTTGGATCTGAGTCCGCCTTCGTGTCGACATTCCTTTTGAAAATCCATCTTGGGATGGTAACCTTTAGTTATGAGTCCGCCTTCGTGTCGTCATACCTTTGTGTTTTGGATCTGACTCCGCCTTCGTGTCGGCATTTCTTTTTAAAATCCATCTTGTGATGGTAACCTCTGGTTATGAGTCCGTCTTGGTGTCTGCCTACCTTTATGTTTTGGATCTGAGTCCGCCTTTGTGTCGGCATTCCTTTTGAAAATTCATTTTGTGATGGTAACCTCTGGTTATGAGTCTGCCTTCGTGTCGGCCTACCTTTGTGTTTAAGATCTGAGTCCGCCTTCGTGTCGGAATTTCTTTTGCAAATCCATCTTGTGATGGTAACTCTGGTTATGAGTCCCCCTTCATGTCGGCCTACCTTTGTGTTTTGGATCTGAGCCCGCATTTGTGTCGGCATTCCTTTTTAAAATCCATCTTGTGATGGTAACCTCTGGTTATGAGTTCGCCTTCGTGTCGGCCTACCTTTGTGTTTTGGATCTGAGTCCGCCTTTGTGTCAGAATTTCTTTTGAAAATCCATCTTGTGATGGTAACCTCTGGTTATGAGTCCGCCTATGTGTCGGCCTACCTTTGTGTTTTGGATCTGAGCCCGCATTTGTGTCGGCATTTCTTTTGAAAATCCATCTTGTGATGGTAAGCTCTGGTTATAAGTCCGCCTTCGTGTCGGCCTACCTTTGTGTTTTGGATCTGAGTCCGCCTTCGTGTCGACATTGCTTTTAAAAATCCATCTTGTGATGGTAACCTCGGTTATAAGTCCGCCTTCGTGTTGGCCTACCTTTGTGTTTTGGATCTGAGTCCTCCTTCGTGTCGACATTCCTTTTGAAAATCCATCTTGTGATGGTAACCTCTAGTTATGAGTCTGCCTTCGTGTCGTCATACCTTTGTGTTTTGGATCTGAGTCCGCCTTCGTCTCGGCATTTCTTTTTAAAATCCATCTTGTGATGGTAACCTCTGGTTATGAGTCCGTCTTCGTGTCAGCCTACCTTTATGTTTTGGATCTGAGTCCGCCTTCGTGTCGGCATTCCTTTTGAAAATTCATTTTGTGATGGTAACCTCTGGTTATGAGTCCGCCTTCGTGTCGGCCTACCTTTGTGTTTAAGATCTGAGTCCGCCTTCGTGTCGGAATTTCTTTTGAAAATCCATCTTGTGATGGTAACTCTGGTTATGAGTCCCCCTTCATGTCGGCCTACCTTTGTGTTTTGGATCTGAGCCCGCATTTGTGTCGGCATTCCTTTTTAAAATCCATCTTGTGATGGTAACCTCTGGTTATGAGTTCGCCTTCGTGTCGGCCTACCTTTGTGTTTTGGATCTGAGTCCGCCTTTGTGTCAGAATTTCTTTTGAAAATCCATCTTGTTATGGTAACCTCTGGTTATGAGTCCGCCTATGTGTCGGCCTACCTTTGTGTTTTGGATCTGAGCCCGCATTTGTGTCGGCATTTCTTTTGAAAATCCATCTTGTGATGGTAACCTCTGATTATGAGTCCGCCTTCGTGTCGGCCTACCTTTGTGTTTTAGATCTGAGTCCGCCTTCGTGTCGGAATTCCATTTGAAAATCCATCTTGTGATGGTAACCTCTGGTTATGAGTCCGCCTTCGTGTCGGCCTACCTTTGTGTTTTGGATCTGAGCCCGCATTTGTGTCGGAATTTCTTTTGAAAATCCATCTTGTGATGGTAACCTCTGGTTATGAGTCCGCCTTCGTGTCGGCCTACCTTTGTGTTTTAGATCTGAGTCCGCCTTCGTGTCGGAATTTCTTTTGAAAATCCATCTTGCGATGGTAACGTCTGGTTATAAGTCCGCCTTTGTGTCGGCCTACCTTTGTGTTTTGGATCTGAGCCCGCATTTGTGTCGGCATTCCTTTTGAAAATCCATCTTGTGATGGTAACCTCTAGTTATAAGTCCGCCTTCGTGTCGGCCTACCTTTTTGTTTTGGATCTGAGTCCGCCTTCGTGTTGACATTCCTTTTGAAAATCCATCTTGTGATGGTAACCTCTAGTTGTGAGTCCGCCTTCGTGTCGTCATACCTTTGTGTTTTGAATCTGAGTCCGCCTTCGTGTCGGCATTTCTTTTTAAAATCCATCTTGTGATGGTAACCTCTGGTTATGAGTCCGTCTTCGTGTCAGCCTACCTTTATGTTTTGGATCTGAGTCCGCCTTCGTGTCGGAATTTCTTTTGAAAATCCATCTTGTGATGGTAACTCTGGTTATGAGTCCCCCTTCATGTCGGCCTACCTTTATGTTTTGGATCTGAGCCCGCATTTGTGTCGGCATTCCCTTTTAAAATCCATCATGTGATGGTAACCTCTGGTTATGAGTTCGCCTTCGTGTCGGCCTACCTTTGTGTTTTAGATCTGAGTCCGCCTTCGTGTCGGCATTCCTTTTGAAAATCCATCTTGTGATGGTAACCTCTGGTTATAAGTCCGCCTTCGTGTCGGCCTACCTTTGTGTTTTGGATCTGAGTCCGCCTTCGTGTCGACATTGCTTTTGAAAATCCATCTTGTGATGGTAACCTCTGGTTATAAGTCCGCCTTCGTGTCGGCCTACCTTTGTGTTTTGGATCTGAGTCCGCCTTCGTGTCGACATTCCTTTTGAAATTCCATCTTGTGATGGTAACCTCTAGTTATGAGTCTGCCTTCGTGTCGTCATACCTTTGTGTTTTGGATCTGAGTCCGCCTTCATGTCGATATTTCTTTTTAAATTCCATCTTGTGATGGTAACCTCTGGTTATGAGCCCGTCTTCGTGTCAGCCTACCTTTATGTTTTAGATCTGAGTCCGCCTTCGTGTCGGCATTCCTTTTGAAAATTTATTTTGTGATGGTAACCTCTGGTTATGAGTCCGCCTTCGTGTCGGCCTACCTTTGTGTTTAAGATCTGAGTCCGCCTTCGTGTCGGAATTTCTTTTGAAAATCCATCTTGTGATGGTAACTCTGGTTATGAGTCCCCCTTCATGTCGGCCTACCTTTGTGTTTTGGATCTGAGCCCGCATTTGTGTCGGCATTCCTTTTTAAAATCCATCTTGTGTTGGTAACCTCTGGTTATGAGTTCGCCTTCGTGTCGGCCTACCTTTGTGTTTTGGATCAGAGTCCGCCTTTATGTCAGAATTTCTTTTGAAAATTCATCTTGTGATGGTAACCTCTGGTTATGAGTCCGCCTATGTGTCGGCCTACCTTTGTGTTTTGGATCTGAGCCCGCATTTGTGTCGGCATTTCTTTTGAAAATCCATCTTGTGATGGTAACCTCTGATTATGAGTCCGCCTTCGTGTCGGCCTACCTTTGTGTTTAAGATCTGTGCCCGCATTCGTGTCGGAATTTCTTTTGAAAATCCATCTTGTGATGGTAACCTCTGGTTATGAGTCCGCCTTCGTGTCGGCCTACCTTTGTGTTTTAGATCTGAGTCCGCCTTCGTGTCAGAATTTCTTTTGAAAATCCATCTTGTGATGGTAACCTCTCGTTATTAGTCCGCCTTCGTGTCGGCCTACCTTTGTGTTTTGGATCTGAGCCCGCATTTGTGTCGGCATTCCTTTTGAAAATCCATCTTGTGATGGTAACCTCTGGTTATAAGTCCGCCTTCGTGTCGGCCTACCTTTGTGTTTTGGATCTGAGTCCGCCTTCGTGTCGACATTCCTTTTGAAAATCCATCTTGTGATGGTAACTTCTAGTTATGAGTTTGCCTTCGTGTCGTCATACCTTTGTGTTTTGGATCTGAGTCCGCCTTCGTGTCGACATTTCTTTTTAAAATCCATCTTGTGATGGTAACCTCAGGTTATGAGTCCGTCTTCGTGTCAGCCTACCTTTATGTTTTAGATCTGAGTCCGCCTTCGTGTCGGCATTCCTTTTGAAAATTCATTTTGTGATGGTAACCTCTGGTTATGAGTCCGCCTTCGTGTCGGCCTACCTTTGTGTTTAAGATCTGAGTCCGCCTTCGTGTCGGAATTTCTTTTGAAAATCCATCTTGTGATGGTAACTCTGGTTATGAGTCCCCCTTCATGTCGGCCTACCTTTGTGTTTTGGATCTGAGCCCGCATTTGTGTCGACATTCCTTTTTAAAATCCATCTTGTGATGGTAACCTCTGGTTATGAGTTCGCCTTCGTGTCGGCCAACCTTTGTGTTTTGGATCTGAGTCCGCCTTTGTGTCAGAATTTCTTTTGAAAATCCATCTTGTGATGGTAACCTCTGGTTATGAGTCCGCCTATGTGTCGGCCTACCTTTGTGTTTTGGATCTGAGCCCGCATTTGTGTCGGCATTTCTTTTGAAAATCCATCTTGTGATGGTAACCTCTGATTATGAGTCCGCCTTCGTGTCGGCCTACCTTTGTGTTTAAGATCTGAGTCCGCCTTCGTGTCGGAATTTCTTTTGAAAATCCATCTTGTGATGGTAACCTCTGGTTATGAGTCCGCCTTCGTGTCGGCCTACCTTTGTGTTTTGGATCTGAGCCCGCATTTGTGTCGGCATTCCTTTTGAAAATCCATCTTGTGATGGTAACCTCTGGTTATAAGTCCGCCTTCGTGTCGGCCTACCTTTGTGTTTTGGATCTGAGTCCGCCTTCGTGTCCACATTCCTTTTGAAAATCCATCTTGTGATGGTAACCTCTGGTTATAAGTCCGCCTTCGTGTCGGCCTACCTTTGTGTTTTGGATTTGAGTCCGCCTTCGTGTCGACATTCCTTTTGAAAATCCATCTTGTGATGGTAACCTCTAGTTATGAGTCTGCCTTCGTGTCGTCATACCTTTGTGTTTTGGATCTGAGTCCCCCTTCGTGTCGACATTTCTTTTTAAAATCCATCTTGTGATGGTTACCTCTGGTTATGAGTCCGTCTTCGTGTCAGCCTACCTTTATGTTTTATATCTGAGTCCGCCTTCGTGTCGGCATTCCTTTTGAAAATTCATTTTGTGATGGTAACCTCTGGTTATGAGTCCGCCTTCGTGTCGGCCTACCTTTGTGTTTAAGATCTGAGTCCGCCTTCGTGTCGGAATTTCTATTGAAAATCCATCTTGTGATGGTAACTCTGGTTATGAGTCCCCCTTCATGTCGGCCTACCTTTGTGTTTTGGATCTGAGCCCGCATTTGTGTCGGCATTCCTTTTTAAAATCCATCTTGTGATGGTAACCTCTGGTTATGAGTTCGCCTTCGTGTCGGCCTACCTTTGTGTTTTGGATCAGAGTCCGCCTTTGTTTCAGAATTTCTTTTGAAAATTCATCTTGTGATGGTAACCTCTGGTTATGAGTCCGCCTATGTGTCGGCCTACCTTTGTGTTTTGGATCTGAGCCCGCATTTGTGTCGGCATTTCTTTTGAAAATCCATCTTGTGATGGTAACCTCTGATTATGAGTCCGCCTTCGTGTCGGCCTACCTTTGTGTTTAAGATATGTGCCCGCATTCGTGTCGGAATTTCTTTTGAAAATCCATCTTGTGATGGTAACCTCTTGTTATGAGTCCGCCTTCGTGTCGGCCTACCTTTGTGTTTTAGATCTGAGTCCGCCTTCGTGTCGGAATTTCTTTTGAAAATCCATCTTGTGATGGTAACCTCTGGTTATGAGTCCGCCTTCGTGTCGGCCTACCTTTGTGTTTTGGATCTGAGCCCGCATTTGTGTCGGCATTCCTTTTGAAAATCCATCTTGTGATGGTAACCTCTGGTTATAAGTCCGCCTTCGTGTCGGCCTACCTTTGTGTTTTGGATCTGAGTCCGCCTTCGTGTCCACATTCCTTTTGAAAATCCATCTTGTGATGGTAACCTCTGGTTATAAGTCCGCCTTCGTGTCGGCCTACCTTTGTGTTTTGGATCTGAGTCCGCCTTCGTGTCGACATTCCTTTTGAAAATCCATCTTGTGATGGTAACCTCTAGTTATGAGTCTGCCTTCGTGTCGTCATACCTTTGTGTTTTGGATCTGAGTCCGCCTTCGTGTCGACATTTCTTTTTAAAATCCATCTTGTGATGGTAACCTCTGGTTATGAGTCCGCCTTCGTGTCGGCCTACCTTTGTGTTTAAGATCTGTGCCCGCATTCGTGTCGGAATTTCTTTTGAAAATCGATCTTGTGATGGTAACCTCTGGTTATGAGTCCGCCTTCGTGTCGGCCTACCTTTGTGTTTTAGATCTGAGTCCGCCTTCGTGTCGGAATTTCTTTTGAAAATCCATCTTGTGATGGTAACCTCTGGTTATGAGTCCGCCTATGTGTCGGCCTACCTTTGTGTTTTGGATCTGAGCCCGCATTTGTGTCGGCATTTCCTTTTAAAATCCATCATGTGATGGTAACCTCTGGTTATGAGTTCGCCTTCGTGTCGGCCTACCTTTGTGTTTTAGATCTGAGTCCGCCTTCGTGTCGGCATTCCTTTTGAAAATCCATCTTGTGATGGTAACCTCTGGTTATGACTCCGCCTTCGTGTCGGCCTACCTTTGTGTTTTAGATCTGAGTCCGCCTTCGTGTCGGAATTTCTTTTGAAAATCCATCTTGTGATGGTAACCTCTGGTTATGAGTCCGCCTTCGTGTCGGCCTACCTTTGTGTTTTAGATCTGAGTCCGCCTTCGTGTCGGAATTTCTTTTGAAAATTCATCTTGTGATGGTAACCTCTGGTTATAAGTCCGCCTTCGTGTCGGCCTACCTTTGTGTTTTGGATCTGAGCCCACATTTGTGTCGGCATTCCTTTTGAAAATCCATCTTGTGATGGTAACCTCTGGTTATAAGTCCGCCTTCGTGTCGGCCTACCTTTTTGTTTTGGATCTGAGCCCGCATTCGTGTCGACATTCCTTTTGAAAATCCATCTTGTGATGGTAACCTCTAGTTATGAGTCCGCCTTCGTGCCGGCCTACCTTTGTGTTTTAGATCTGAGTCCGCCTTCGTGTCGGCATTCCTTTTGAAAATCCATCTTGTGATGGTAACCTCTGGTTATAAGTCCGCCTTCGTGTCGGCCTACCTTTATGTTTTGGATCTGAGTCCGCCTTTGTGTCCACATTCCTTTTGAAAATCCATCTTGTGATGGTAACCTCTGGTTATAAGTCCGCCTTCGTGTCGGCCTACCTTTGTGTTTTGGATCTGAGTCCGCCTTCGTGTCGACATTCCATTTGAAAATCCATCTTGTGATGGTAACTCTGGTTATGAGTCCCCCTTCATGTCGGCCTACCTTTGTGTTTTGGATCTGAGCCCGCATTTGTGTCGGCATTTCTTTTTAAAATCCATCTTGTGATGGTAACCTCTGGTTATGAGTCCGTCTTCGTGTCAGCCTACCTTAATGTTTTGGATCTGAGTCCGCCTTCGTGTCGGCATTCCTTTTGAAAATTCATTTTGTGATGGTAACCTCTGGTTATGAGTCCGCCTTCGTGTCGGCCTACCTTTGTGTTTAAGATCTGAGTCCGCCTTCGTGTCGGAATTTCTTTTGAAAATCCATCTTGTGATGGTAACTCTGGTTATGAGTCCCCCTTCATGTCGGCCTGCCTTTATGTTTTGGATCTGAGATCGCATTTGTGTCGGCATTCCCTTTTAAAATACATCATGTGATGGTAACCTCTGGTTATGAGTTCGCCTTCGTGTCGGCCTACCTTTGTGTTTTAGATCTGAGTCCGCCTTCGTGTCGGCATTCCTTTTGAAAATCCATCTTGTGATGGTAACCTCTGGTTATAAGTCCGCCTTCGTGTCGGCCTACCTTTGTGTTTTGGATCTGAGTCCGCCTTCGTGTCGACATTGCTTTTGAAAATCCATCTTGTGATGGTAACCTCTGGTTATAATTCCGCCTTCGTGTCGGCCTACCTTTGTGTTTTGGATCAAAGTCCGCCTTTGTTTCAGAATTTCTTTTGAAAATTCATCTTGTGATGGTAACCTCTGGTTATGAGTCCGCCTATGTGTCGGCCTACCTTTGTGTTTTGGATCTGAGCCCGCATTTGTGTCGGCATTTCTTTTGAAAATCCATCTTGTGATGGTAACCTCTGATTATGAGTCCGCCTTCGTGTCGGCCTACCTTTGTGTTTAAGATATGTGCCCGCATTCGTGTCGGAATTTCTTTTGAAAATCCATCTTGTGATGGTAACCTCTGGTTATGAGTCCGCCTTCGTGTCGGCCTACCTTTGTGTTTTAGATCTGAGTCCGCCTTCGTGTCGGAATTTCTTTTGAAAATCCATCTTGTGATGGTAACCTCTGGTTATGAGTCCGCCTTCGTGTCGGCCTACCTTTGTGTTTTGGATCTGAGCCCGCATTTGTGTCGGCATTCCTTTTGAAAATCCATCTTGTGATGGTAACCTCTGGTTATAAGTCCGCCTTCGTGTCGGCCTACCTTTGTGTTTTGGATCTGAGTCCGCCTTCGTGTCCACATTCCTTTTGAAAATCCATCTTGTGATGGTAACCTCTGGTTATAAGTCCGCCTTCGTGTCGGCCTACCTTTGTGTTTTGGATCTGAGTCCGCCTTCGTGTCGACATTCCTTTTGAAAATCCATCTTGTGATGGTAACCTCTAGTTATGAGTCTGCCTTCGTGTCGTCATACCTTTGTGTTTTGGATCTGAGTCCGCCTTCGTGTCGACATTTCTTTTTAAAATCCATCTTGTGATGGTAACCTCTGGTTATGAGTCCGCCTTCGTGTCGGCCTACCTTTGTGTTTAAGATCTGTGCCCGCATTCGTGTCGGAATTTCTTTTGAAAATCGATCTTGTGATGGTAACCTCTGGTTATGAGTCCGCCTTCGTGTCGGCCTACCTTTGTGTTTTAGATCTGAGTCCGCCTTCGTGTCGGAATTTCTTTTGAAAATCCATCTTGTGATGGTAACCTCTGGTTATGAGTCCGCCTATGTGTCGGCCTACCTTTGTGTTTTGGATCTGAGCCCGCATTTGTGTCGGCATTTCCTTTTAAAATCCATCATGTGATGGTAACCTCTGGTTATGAGTTCGCCTTCGTGTCGGCCTACCTTTGTGTTTTAGATCTGAGTCCGCCTTCGTGTCGGCATTCCTTTTGAAAATCCATCTTGTGATGGTAACCTCTGGTTATGACTCCGCCTTCGTGTCGGCCTACCTTTGTGTTTTAGATCTGAGTCCGCCTTCGTGTCGGAATTTCTTTTGAAAATCCATCTTGTGATGGTAACCTCTGGTTATGAGTCCGCCTTCGTGTCGGCCTACCTTTGTGTTTTAGATCTGAGTCCGCCTTCGTGTCGGAATTTCTTTTGAAAATTCATCTTGTGATGGTAACCTCTGGTTATAAGTCCGCCTTCGTGTCGGCCTACCTTTGTGTTTTGGATCTGAGCCCACATTTGTGTCGGCATTCCTTTTGAAAATCCATCTTGTGATGGTAACCTCTGGTTATAAGTCCGCCTTCGTGTCGGCCTACCTTTTTGTTTTGGATCTGAGCCCGCATTCGTGTCGACATTCCTTTTGAAAATCCATCTTGTGATGGTAACCTCTAGTTATGAGTCCTCCTTCGTGCCGGCCTACCTTTGTGTTTTAGATCTGAGTCCGCCTTCGTGTCGGCATTCCTTTTGAAAATCCATCTTGTGATGGTAACCTCTGGTTATAAGTCCGCCTTCGTGTCGGCCTACCTTTATGTTTTGGATCTGAGTCCGCCTTTGTGTCCACATTCCTTTTGAAAATCCATCTTGTGATGGTAACCTCTGGTTATAAGTCCGCCTTCGTGTCGGCCTACCTTTGTGTTTTGGATCTGAGTCCGCCTTCGTGTCGACATTCCATTTGAAAATCCATCTTGTGATGGTAACTCTGGTTATGAGTCCCCCTTCATGTCGGCCTACCTTTGTGTTTTGGATCTGAGCCCGCATTTGTGTCGGCATTTCTTTTTAAAATCCATCTTGTGATGGTAACCTCTGGTTATGAGTCCGTCTTCGTGTCAGCCTACCTTAATGTTTTGGATCTGAGTCCGCCTTCGTGTCGGCATTCCTTTTGAAAATTCATTTTGTGATGGTAACCTCTGGTTATGAGTCCGCCTTCGTGTCGGCCTACCTTTGTGTTTAAGATCTGAGTCCGCCTTCGTGTCGGAATTTCTTTTGAAAATCCATCTTGTGATGGTAACTCTGGTTATGAGTCCCCCTTCATGTCGGCCTGCCTTTATGTTTTGGATCTGAGCCCGCATTTGTGTCGGCATTCCCTTTTAAAATACATCATGTGATGGTAACCTCTGGTTATGAGTTCGCCTTCGTGTCGGCCTACCTTTGTGTTTTAGATCTGAGTCCGCCTTCGTGTCGGCATTCCTTTTGAAAATCCATCTTGTGATGGTAACCTCTGGTTATAAGTCCGCCTTCGTGTCGGCCTACCTTTGTGTTTTGGATCTGAGTCCGCCTTCGTGTCGACATTGCTTTTGAAAATCCATCTTGTGATGGTAACCTCTGGTTATAATTCCGCCTTCGTGTCGGCCTACCTTTGTGTTTTGGATCTGAGTCCGCCTTCGTGTCGACATTCCTTTTGAAATTCCATCTTGTGATGGTAACCTCTAGTTATGAGTCTGCCTTCGTGTCGTCATACCTTTGTGTTTTGAATCTGAGTCCGCCTTCGTGTCGGCATTTCTTTTTAAAATCCATCTTGTGATGGCAACCCCTGGTTATGAGTCCGTCTTCGTGTCAGCCTACCTTTATGTTTTGGATCTGAGTCCGCCTTTGTGTCGGCATTCCTTTTGAAAATTCATTTTGTGATGGTAACCTCTGGTTATGAGTCCGCCTTCGTGTCGGCCTACCTTTGTGTTTAAGATCTGAGTCCGCCTTCGTGTCGGAATTTCTTTTGAAAATCCATCTTGTGATGGTAACTCTGGTTATGAGTCCCCCTTCATGTCGGCCTACCTTTGTGTTTTGGATCTGAGCCCGCATTTGTGTCGACATTCCTTTTTAAAATCCATCTTGTGATGGTAACCTCTGGTTATGAGTTCGCCTTCGTGTCGGCCTACCTTTGTGTTTTGGATCTGAGTCCGCCTTTGTGTCAGAATTTCTTTTGAAAATCCATCTTGTGATGGTAACCTCTGGTTATGAGTCCGCCTATGTGTCGGCCTACCTTTGTGTTTTGGATCTGAGCCCGCATTTGTGTCTGCATTTCTTTTGAAAATCCATCTTGTGATGGTAACCTCTGATTATGAGTCCGCCTTCGTGTCGGCCTACCTTTGTGTTTAAGATCTGAGTCCACCTTCGTGTCGGAATTTCTTTTGAAAATCCATCTTGTGATGGTAACCTCTGGTTATGAGTCCGCCTTCGTGTCGGCCTACCTTTGTGTTTTGGATCTGAGCCCGCATTTGTGTCGGCATTCCGTTTGAAAATCCATCTTGTGATGGTAACCTCTGGTTATAAGTCCGCCTTCGTGTCGGCCTAACTTTGTGTTTTGGATCTGAGTCCGCCTTCGTGTCCACATTCCTTTTGAAAATCCATCTTGTGATGGTAACCTCTGGTTATAAGTCCTCCTTCGTGTCGGCCTACCTTTGTGTTTTGGATCTGAGTCCGCCTTCGTGTCGACATTCCTTTTGAAAATCCATCTTGTGATGGTAACCTCTAGTTATGAGTCTGCCTTCGTGTCGTCATACCTTTGTGTTTTGGATCTGAGTCCCCCTTCGTGTCGACATTTCTTTTTAAAATCCATCTTGTGATGGTAACCTCTGGTTATGAGTCCGTCTTCGTGTCAGCCTACCTTTATGTTTTAGATCTGAGTCGGCCTTCGTGTCGGCATTCCTTTTGAAAATTCATTTTGTGATGGTAACCTCTGGTTATGAGTCCGCCTTCGTGTCGGCCTACCTTTGTGTTTAAGATCTGAGTCCGCCTTCGTGTCGGAATTTCTATTGAAAATCCATCTTGTGATGGTAACTCTGGTTATGAGTCCCCCTTCATGTCGGCCTACCTTTGTGTTTTGGATCTGAGCCCGCATTTGTGTCGGCATTCCTTTTTAAAATCCATCTTGTGATGGTAACCTCTGGTTATGAGTTCGCCTCCGTGTCGGCCTACCTTTGTGTTTTGGATCAGAGTCCGCCTTTGTGTCAGAATTTCTTTTGAAAATTCATCTTGTGATGGTAACCTCTGGTTATGAGTCCGCCTATATGTCGGCCTACCTTTGTGTTTTGGATCTGAGCCCGCATTTGTGTCGGCATTTCTTTTGAAAATCCATCTTGTGATGGTAACCTCTGATTATGAGTCTGCCTTCGTGTCGGCCTACCTTTGTGTTTAAGATCTGTGCCCGCATTCGTGTCGGAATTTCTTTTGAAAATCCATCTTGTGATGGTAACCTCTGGTTATGAGTCCGCCTTCGTGTCGGCCTACCTTTGTGTTTTAGATCTGAGTCCGACTTCGTGTCGGAATTTCTTTTGAAAATCCATCTTGTGATGGTAACCTCTGGTTATGAGTCCGCCTTCGTGTCGGCCTACCTTTGTGTTTTGGATCTGAGCCCGCATTTGTGTCGGCATTCCTTTTGAAAATCCATCTTGTGATGGTAACCTCTGGTTATAAGTCAGCCTTCGTGTCGGCCTACCTTTGTGTTTTGGATCTGAGTCCGCCTTCGTGTCCACATTCCTTTTGAAAATCCATCTTGTGATGGTAACCTCTGGTTATAAGTCCGCCTTCGTGTCGGCCTACCTTTGTGTTTTGGATCTGAGTCCGCCTTCGTGTCGACATTCCTTTTGAAAATCCATCTTGTGATGGTAACCTCTAGTTATGAGTCTGCCTTCGTGTCGTCATACCTTTGTGTTTTAGATCTGAGTCCGCCTTCGTGTCGACATTTCTTTTTAAAATCCATCTTGTGATGGTAACCTCTGGTTATGAGTCCGTCTTCGTGTCAGCCTACCTTTATGTTTTAGATCTGAGTCCGCCTTCGTGTCGACATTCCTTTTGAAAATTCATTTTGTGATGGCAACCCCTGGTTATGAGTCCGTCTTCGTGTCAGCCTACCTTTATGTTTTGGATCTGAGTCCGCCTTTGTGTCGGCATTCCTTTTGAAAATTCATTTTGAGATGGTAACCTCTGGTTATGAGTCCGCCTTCGTGTCGGCCTACCTTTGTGTTTAAGATCTGAGTCCGCCTTCGTGTCGGAATTTCTTTTGAAAATCCATCTTGTGATGGTAACTCTGGTTATGAGTCCCCCTTCATGTCGGCCTACCTTTGTGTTTTGGATCTGAGCCCGCATTTGTGTCGACATTCCTTTTTAAAATCCATCTTGTGATGGTAACCTCTGGTTATGAGTCCGCCTATGTGTCGGCCTACCTTTGTGTTTTGGATCTGAGCCCGCATTTGTGTCGACATTTCTTTTGAAAATCCATCTTGTGATGGTAACCTCTGATTATGAGTCTGCCTTCGTGTGGGCCTACCTTTGTGTTTAAGATCTGTGCCCGCATTCGTGTCGGAATTTCTTTTGAAAATCCATCTTGTGATGGTAACCTCTGGTTATGAGTCCGCCTTCGTGTCGGCCTACCTTTGTGTTTTAGATCTGAGTCCGCCTTCGTGTCGGAATTTCTTTTGAAAATCCATCTTGTGATGGTAACCTCTGGTTATGAGTCCGCCTATGTGTCGGCCTACCTTTGTGTTTTGGATCTGAGCCCGCATTTGTGTCGACATTTCTTTTGAAAATCCATCTTGTGATGGTAACCTCTGATTATGAGTCTGCCTTCGTGTGGGCCTACCTTTGTGTTTAAGATCTGTGCCCGCATTCGTGTCGGAATTTCTTTTGAAAATCCATCTTGTGATGGTAACCTCTGGTTATGAGTCCGCCTTCGTGTCGGCCTACCTTTGTGTTTTAGATCTGAGTCCGCCTTCGTGTCGGAATTTCTTTTGAAAATCCATCTTGTGATGGTAACCTCTGGTTATGAGTCCGCCTTCGTGTCGGCCTACCTTTGTGTTTTGGATCTGAGCCCGCATTTGTGTCGGCATTCCTTTTGAAAATCCATCTTGTGATGGTAACCTCTGGTTATAAGTCAGCCTTCGTGTCGGCCTACCTTTGTGTTTTGGATCTGAGTCCGCCTTCGTGTCCACATTCCTTTTGAAAATCCATCTTGTGATGGTAACCTCTGGTTATAAGTCCGCCTTCGTGTCGGCCTACCTTTGTGTTTTGGATCTGAGTCCGCCTTTGTGTCAGAATTTCTTTTGAAAATCCATCTTGTGATGGTAACCTCTGGTTATGAGTCCGCCTATGTGTCGGCCTACCTTTGTGTTTTGGATCTGAGCCCGCATTTGTGTCTGCATTTCTTTTGAAAATCCATCTTGTGATGGTAACCTCTGATTATGAGTCCGCCTTCGTGTCGGCCTACCTTTGTGTTTAAGATCTGAGTCCACCTTCGTGTCGGAATTTCTTTTGAAAATCCATCTTGTGATGGTAACCTCTGGTTATGAGTCCGCCTTCGTGTCGGCCTACCTTTGTGTTTTGGATCTGAGCCCGCATTTGTGTCGGCATTCCGTTTGAAAATCCATCTTGTGATGGTAACCTCTGGTTATAAGTCCGCCTTCGTGTCGGCCTAACTTTGTGTTTTGGATCTGAGCCCGCATTTGTGTCGGCATTCCTTTTGAAAATCCATCTTGTGATGGTAACCTCTGGTTATAAGTCCTCCTTCGTGTCGGCCTACCTTTGTGTTTTGGATCTGAGTCCGCCTTCGTGTCGACATTCCTTTTGAAAATCCATCTTGTGATGGTAACCTCTAGTTATGAGTCTGCCTTCGTGTCGTCATACCTTTGTGTTTTGGATCTGAGTCCCCCTTCGTGTCGACATTTCTTTTTAAAATCCATCTTGTGATGGTAACCTCTGGTTATGAGTCCGTCTTCGTGTCAGCCTACCTTTATGTTTTAGATCTGAGTCCGCCTTCGTGTCGGCATTCCTTTTGAAAATTCATTTTGTGATGGTAACCTCTGGTTATGAGTCCGCCTTCGTGTCGGCCTACCTTTGTGTTTAAGATCTGAGTCCGCCTTCGTGTCGGAATTTCTATTGAAAATCCATCTTGTGATGGTAACTCTGGTTATGAGTCCCCCTTCATGTCGGCCTACCTTTGTGTTTTGGATCTGAGCCCGCATTTGTGTCGGCATTCCTTTTTAAAATCCATCTTGTGATGGTAACCTCTGGTTATGAGTTCGCCTCCGTGTCGGCCTACCTTTGTGTTTTGGATCAGAGTCCGCCTTTGTGTCAGAATTTCTTTTGAAAATTCATCTTGTGATGGTAACCTCTGGTTATGAGTCCGCCTATGTGTCGGCCTACCTTTGTGTTTTGGATCTGAGCCCGCATTTGTGTCGACATTTCTTTTGAAAATCCATCTTGTGATGGTAACCTCTGATTATGAGTCTGCCTTCGTGTGGGCCTACCTTTGTGTTTAAGATCTGTGCCCGCATTCGTGTCGGAATTTCTTTTGAAAATCCATCTTGTGATGGTAACCTCTGGTTATGAGTCCGCCTTCGTGTCGGCCTACCTTTGTGTTTTAGATCTGAGTCCGCCTTCGTGTCGGAATTTCTTTTGAAAATCCATCTTGTGATGGTAACCTCTGGTTATGAGTCCGCCTTCGTGTCGGCCTACCTTTGTGTTTTGGATCTGAGCCCGCATTTGTGTCGGCATTCCTTTTGAAAATCCATCTTGTGATGGTAACCTCTGGTTATAAGTCAGCCTTCGTGTCGGCCTACCTTTGTGTTTTGGATCTGAGTCCGCCTTCGTGTCCACATTCCTTTTGAAAATCCATCTTGTGATGGTAACCTCTGGTTATAAGTCCGCCTTCGTGTCGGCCTACCTTTGTGTTTTGGATCTGAGTCCGCCTTCGTGTCGACATTCCTTTTGAAAATCCATCTTGTGATGGTAACCTCTAGTTATGAGTCTGCCTTCGTGTCGTCATACCTTTGTGTTTTAGATCTGAGTCCGCCTTCGTGTCGACATTTCTTTTTAAAATCCATCTTGTGATGGTAACCTCTGGTTATGAGTCCGTCTTCGTGTCAGCCTACCTTTATGTTTTAGATCTGAGTCCGCCTTCGTGTCGACATTCCTTTTGAAAATTCATTTTGTGATGGTAACCTCTGGTTATGAGTCCGCCTTCGTGTCGGCCTACCTTTGTGTTTAAGATCTAAGTCCGCCTTCGTGTCGGAATTCCTTTTGAAAATCCATCTTGTGATGGTAACTCTGGTTATGAGTCCCCTTTCATGTCGGCCTACCTTTGTGTTTTGGATCTGAGCCCGCATTTGTGTCGGCATTCCTTTTTAAAATCCATCTTGTGATGGTAACCTCTGGTTATGAGTTCGCCTTCGTGTCGGCCTACCTTTGTGTTTTGGATCTGAGTCCGCCTTTGTGTCAGAATTTCTTTTGAAAATCCATCTTGTGATGGTAACCTCTGGTTATGAGTCCGCCTATGTGTCGGCCTACCTTTGTGTTTTGGATCTGAGCCCGCATTTGTGTCTGCATTTCTTTTGAAAATCCATCTTGTGATGGTAACCTCTGATTATGAGTCCGCCTTCGTGTCGGCCTACCTTTGTGTTTAAGATCTGAGTCCACCTTCGTGTCGGAATTTCTTTTGAAAATCCATCTTGTGATGGTAACCTCTGGTTATGAGTCCGCCTTCGTGTCGGCCTACCTTTGTGTTTTGGATCTGAGCCCGCATTTGTGTCGGCATTCCGTTTGAAAATCCATCTTGTGATGGTAACCTCTGGTTATAAGTCCGCCTTCGTGTCGGCCTAACTTTGTGTTTTGGATCTGAGCCCGCATTTGTGTCGGCATTCCTTTTGAAAATCCATCTTGTGATGGTAACCTCTGGTTATAAGTCCTCCTTCGTGTCGGCCTACCTTTGTGTTTTGGATCTGAGTCCGCCTTCGTGTCGACATTCCTTTTGAAAATCCATCTTGTGATGGTAACCTCTAGTTATGAGTCTGCCTTCGTGTCGTCATACCTTTGTGTTTTGGATCTGAGTCCCCCTTCGTGTCGACATTTCTTTTTAAAATCCATCTTGTGATGGTAACCTCTGGTTATGAGTCCGTCTTCGTGTCAGCCTACCTTTATGTTTTAGATCTGAGTCCGCCTTCGTGTCGGCATTCCTTTTGAAAATTCATTTTGTGATGGTAACCTCTGGTTATGAGTCCGCCTTCGTGTCGGCCTACCTTTGTGTTTAAGATCTGAGTCCGCCTTCGTGTCGGAATTTCTATTGAAAATCCATCTTGTGATGGTAACTCTGGTTATGAGTCCCCCTTCATGTCGGCCTACCTTTGTGTTTTGGATCTGAGCCCGCATTTGTGTCGGCATTCCTTTTTAAAATCCATCTTGTGATGGTAACCTCTGGTTATGAGTTCGCCTCCGTGTCGGCCTACCTTTGTGTTTTGGATCAGAGTCCGCCTTTGTGTCAGAATTTCTTTTGAAAATTCATCTTGTGATGGTAACCTCTGGTTATGAGTCCGCCTATGTGTCGGCCTACCTTTGTGTTTTGGATCTGAGCCCGCATTTGTGTCGACATTTCTTTTGAAAATCCATCTTGTGATGGTAACCTCTGATTATGAGTCTGCCTTCGTGTGGGCCTACCTTTGTGTTTAAGATCTGTGCCCGCATTCGTGTCGGAATTTCTTTTGAAAATCCATCTTGTGATGGTAACCTCTGGTTATGAGTCCGCCTTCGTGTCGGCCTACCTTTGTGTTTTAGATCTGAGTCCGCCTTCGTGTCGGAATTTCTTTTGAAAATCCATCTTGTGATGGTAACCTCTGGTTATGAGTCCGCCTTCGTGTCGGCCTACCTTTGTGTTTTGGATCTGAGCCCGCATTTGTGTCGGCATTCCTTTTGAAAATCCATCTTGTGATGGTAACCTCTGGTTATAAGTCAGCCTTCGTGTCGGCCTACCTTTGTGTTTTGGATCTGAGTCCGCCTTCGTGTCCACATTCCTTTTGAAAATCCATCTTGTGATGGTAACCTCTGGTTATAAGTCCGCCTTCGTGTCGGCCTACCTTTGTGTTTTGGATCTGAGTCCGCCTTCGTGTCGACATTCCTTTTGAAAATCCATCTTGTGATGGTAACCTCTAGTTATGAGTCTGCCTTCGTGTCGTCATACCTTTGTGTTTTAGATCTGAGTCCGCCTTCGTGTCGACATTTCTTTTTAAAATCCATCTTGTGATGGTAACCTCTGGTTATGAGTCCGTCTTCGTGTCAGCCTACCTTTATGTTTTAGATCTGAGTCCGCCTTCGTGTCGACATTCCTTTTGAAAATTCATTTTGTGATGGTAACCTCTGGTTATGAGTCCGCCTTCGTGTCGGCCTACCTTTGTGTTTAAGATCTAAGTCCGCCTTCGTGTCGGAATTCCTTTTGAAAATCCATCTTGTGATGGTAACTCTGGTTATGAGTCCCCTTTCATGTCGGCCTACCTTTGTGTTTTGGATCTGAGCCCGCATTTGTGTCGGCATTCCTTTTTAAAATCCATCTTGTGATGGTAACCTCTGGTTATGAGTTCGCCTTCGTGTCGGCCTACCTTTGTGTTTTGGATCTGAGTCCGCCTTTGTGTCAGAATTTCTTTTGAAAATCCATCTTGTGATGGTAACCTCTGGTTATGAGTCCGCCTATGTGTCGGCCTACCTTTGTGTTTTGGATCTGAGCCCGCATTTGTGTCTGCATTTCTTTTGAAAATCCATCTTGTGATGGTAACCTCTGATTATGAGTCCGCCTTCGTGTCGGCCTACCTTTGTGTTTAAGATCTGAGTCCACCTTCGTGTCGGAATTTCTTTTGAAAATCCATCTTGTGATGGTAACCTCTGGTTATGAGTCCGCCTTCGTGTCGGCCTACCTTTGTGTTTTGGATCTGAGCCCGCATTTGTGTCGGCATTCCGTTTGAAAATCCATCTTGTGATGGTAACCTCTGGTTATAAGTCCGCCTTCGTGTCGGCCTAACTTTGTGTTTTGGATCTGAGCCCGCATTTGTGTCGGCATTCCTTTTGAAAATCCATCTTGTGATGGTAACCTCTGGTTATAAGTCCTCCTTCGTGTCGGCCTACCTTTGTGTTTTGGATCTGAGTCCGCCTTCGTGTCGACATTCCTTTTGAAAATCCATCTTGTGATGGTAACCTCTAGTTATGAGTCTGCCTTCGTGTCGTCATACCTTTGTGTTTTGGATCTGAGTCCCCCTTCGTGTCGACATTTCTTTTTAAAATCCATCTTGTGATGGTAACCTCTGGTTATGAGTCCGTCTTCGTGTCAGCCTACCTTTATGTTTTAGATCTGAGTCCGCCTTCGTGTCGGCATTCCTTTTGAAAATTCATTTTGTGATGGTAACCTCTGGTTATGAGTCCGCCTTCGTGTCGGCCTACCTTTGTGTTTAAGATCTGAGTCCGCCTTCGTGTCGGAATTTCTATTGAAAATCCATCTTGTGATGGTAACTCTGGTTATGAGTCCCCCTTCATGTCGGCCTACCTTTGTGTTTTGGATCTGAGCCCGCATTTGTGTCGGCATTCCTTTTTAAAATCCATCTTGTGATGGTAACCTCTGGTTATGAGTTCGCCTCCGTGTCGGCCTACCTTTGTGTTTTGGATCAGAGTCCGCCTTTGTGTCAGAATTTCTTTTGAAAATTCATCTTGTGATGGTAACCTCTGGTTATGAGTCCGCCTATGTGTCGGCCTACCTTTGTGTTTTGGATCTGAGCCCGCATTTGTGTCGACATTTCTTTTGAAAATCCATCTTGTGATGGTAACCTCTGATTATGAGTCTGCCTTCGTGTGGGCCTACCTTTGTGTTTAAGATCTGTGCCCGCATTCGTGTCGGAATTTCTTTTGAAAATCCATCTTGTGATGGTAACCTCTGGTTATGAGTCCGCCTTCGTGTCGGCCTACCTTTGTGTTTTAGATCTGAGTCCGCCTTCGTGTCGGAATTTCTTTTGAAAATCCATCTTGTGATGGTAACCTCTGGTTATGAGTCCGCCTTCGTGTCGGCCTACCTTTGTGTTTTGGATCTGAGCCCGCATTTGTGTCGGCATTCCTTTTGAAAATCCATCTTGTGATGGTAACCTCTGGTTATAAGTCAGCCTTCGTGTCGGCCTACCTTTGTGTTTTGGATCTGAGTCCGCCTTCGTGTCCACATTCCTTTTGAAAATCCATCTTGTGATGGTAACCTCTGGTTATAAGTCCGCCTTCGTGTCGGCCTACCTTTGTGTTTTGGATCTGAGTCCGCCTTCGTGTCGACATTCCTTTTGAAAATCCATCTTGTGATGGTAACCTCTAGTTATGAGTCTGCCTTCGTGTCGTCATACCTTTGTGTTTTAGATCTGGGTCCGCCTTCGTGTCGACATTTCTTTTTAAAATCCATCTTGTGATGGTAACCTCTGGTTATGAGTCCGTCTTCGTGTCAGCCTACCTTTATGTTTTAGATCTGAGTCCGCCTTCGTGTCGACATTCCTTTTGAAAATTCATTTTGTGATGGTAACCTCTGGTTATGAGTCCGCCTTCGTGTCGGCCTACCTTTGTGTTTAAGATCTAAGTCCGCCTTCGTGTCGGAATTCCTTTTGAAAATCCATCTTGTGATGGTAACTCTGGTTATGAGTCCCCTTTCATGTCGGCCTACCTTTGTGTTTTGGATCTGAGCCCGCATTTGTGTCGGCATTCCTTTTTAAAATCCATCTTGTGATGGTAACCTCTGGTTATGAGTTCGCCTTCGTGTCGGCCTACCTTTGTGTTTTGGATCTGAGTCCGCCTTTGTGTCAGAATTTCTTTTGAAAATCCATCTTGTGATGGTAACCTCTGGTTATGAGTCCGCCTATGTGTCGGCCTACCTTTGTGTTTTGGATCTGAGCCCGCATTTGTGTCGGCATTTCTTTTGAAAATCCATCTTGTGATGGTAACCTCTGATTATGAGTCCGCCTTCATGTCGGCCTACCTTTGTGTTTAAGATCTGTGCCCGCATTCGTGTCAGAATTTCTTTTGAAAATCCATCTTGTGATGGTAACCTCTGGTTATGAGTCCGCCTTCGTGTCGGCCTACCTTTGTGTTTTAGATCTGAGTCCGCCTTCGTGTCGGAATTTCTTTTGAAAATCCATCTTGTGATGGTAACCTCTGGTTATGAGTCCGCCTTCGTGTCGGCCTACCTTTGTGTTTTAGATCTGAGTCCGCCTTCTAGTCGGAATTTCTTTTGAATATTCATCTTGTGATGGTAACCTCTGGTTATAAGTCCGCCTTCGTGTCGGCCTACCTTTGTGTTTTGGATCTGAGCCCGCATTTGTGTCGGCATTCCTTTTGAAAATCCATCTTGTGATGGTAACCTCTGGTTATAAGTCCGCCTTCGTGTCGGCCTAACTTTTTGTTTTGGATCTGAGCCCGCATTCGTGTCGACATTCCTTTTGAAAATCCATCTTGTGATGGTAACCTCTAGTTATGAGTCCGCCTTCGTGCCGGCCTACCTTTGTGTTTTAGATCTGAGTCCGCCTTCGTGTCGGCATTCCTTTTGAAAATCCATCTTGTGATGGTAACCTCTGGTTATAAGTCCGCCTTCGTGTCGGCCTACCTTTATGTTTTGGATCTGAGTCCGCCTTTGTGTCCACATTCCTTTTGAAAATCCATCTTGTGATGGTAACCTCTGGTTATAAGTCCGCCTTCGTGTCGGCCTACCTTTGTGTTTTGGATCTGAGTCCGCCTTCGTGTCGACATTCCATTTGAAAATCCATCTTGTAATGGTAACTCTGGTTATGAGTCCCCCTTCATGTCGGCCTACCTTTGTGTTTTGGATCTGAGCCCGCATTTGTGTCGGCATTTCTTTTTAAAATCCATCTTGTGATGGTAACCTCTGGTTATGAGTCCGCCTTCGTGTTGGCCTACCTTTGTGTTTAAGATCTGTGCCCGCATTCGTGTCGGAATTTCTTTTGAAAATCCATCTTGTGATGGTAACCTCTGGTTATGAGTCCGCCTTCGTGTCGGCCTACCTTTGTGTTTTAGATCTGAGTCCGCCTTCGTGTCGGAATTTCTTTTGAAAATCCATCTTGTGATGGTAACCTCTGGTTATGAGTCCGCCTATGTGTCGGCCTACCTTTGTGTTTTGGATCTGAGTCCGCATTTGTGTCGGCATTTCTTTTGAAAATCCATCTTGTGATGGTAACCTCTGGTTATAAGTCCGCCTTCGTGTCGGCCTACCTTTGTGTTTTGGATCTGAGTCCGCCTTCGTGTCGACATTCCTTTTGAAAATCCATCTTGTGATGGTAACCTCTAGTTATGAGTCTGCCTTCGTGTCGTCATACCTTTGTGTTTTAGATCTGAGTCCGCCTTCGTGTCGACATTTCTTTTTAAAATCCATCTTGTGATGGTAACCTCTGGTTATGAGTCCGTCTTCGTGTCAGCCTACCTTTATGTTTTAGATCTGAGTCCGCCTTCGTGTCGACATTCCTTTTGAAAATTCATTTTGTGATGGTAACCTCTGGTTATGAGTCCGCCTTCGTGTCGGCCTACCTTTGTGTTTAAGATCTAAGTCCGCCTTCGTGTCGGAATTCCTTTTGAAAATCCATCTTGTGATGGTAACTCTGGTTATGAGTCCCCTTTCATGTCGGCCTACCTTTGTGTTTTGGATCTGAGCCCGCATTTGTGTCGGCATTCCTTTTTAAAATCCATCTTGTGATGGTAACCTCTGGTTATGAGTTCGCCTTCGTGTCGGCCTACCTTTGTGTTTTGGATCTGAGTCCGCCTTTGTGTCAGAATTTCTTTTGAAAATCCATCTTGTGATGGTAACCTCTGGTTATGAGTCCGCCTATGTGTCGGCCTACCTTTGTGTTTTGGATCTGAGCCCGCATTTGTGTCGGCATTTCTTTTGAAAATCCATCTTGTGATGGTAACCTCTGATTATGAGTCCGCCTTCATGTCGGCCTACCTTTGTGTTTAAGATCTGTGCCCGCATTCGTGTCAGAATTTCTTTTGAAAATCCATCTTGTGATGGTAACCTCTGGTTATGAGTCCGCCTTCGTGTCGGCCTACCTTTGTGTTTTAGATCTGAGTCCGCCTTCGTGTCGGAATTTCTTTTGAAAATCCATCTTGTGATGGTAACCTCTGGTTATGAGTCCGCCTTCGTGTCGGCCTACCTTTGTGTTTTAGATCTGAGTCCGCCTTCTAGTCGGAATTTCTTTTGAATATTCATCTTGTGATGGTAACCTCTGGTTATAAGTCCGCCTTCGTGTCGGCCTACCTTTGTGTTTTGGATCTGAGCCCGCATTTGTGTCGGCATTCCTTTTGAAAATCCATCTTGTGATGGTAACCTCTGGTTATAAGTCCGCCTTCGTGTCGGCCTAACTTTTTGTTTTGGATCTGAGCCCGCATTCGTGTCGACATTCCTTTTGAAAATCCATCTTGTGATGGTAACCTCTAGTTATGAGTCCGCCTTCGTGCCGGCCTACCTTTGTGTTTTAGATCTGAGTCCGCCTTCGTGTCGGCATTCCTTTTGAAAATCCATCTTGTGATGGTAACCTCTGGTTATAAGTCCGCCTTCGTGTCGGCCTACCTTTATGTTTTGGATCTGAGTCCGCCTTTGTGTCCACATTCCTTTTGAAAATCCATCTTGTGATGGTAACCTCTGGTTATAAGTCCGCCTTCGTGTCGGCCTACCTTTGTGTTTTGGATCTGAGTCCGCCTTCGTGTCGACATTCCATTTGAAAATCCATCTTGTAATGGTAACTCTGGTTATGAGTCCCCCTTCATGTCGGCCTACCTTTGTGTTTTGGATCTGAGCCCGCATTTGTGTCGGCATTTCTTTTTAAAATCCATCTTGTGATGGTAACCTCTGGTTATGAGTCCGCCTTCGTGTTGGCCTACCTTTGTGTTTAAGATCTGTGCCCGCATTCGTGTCGGAATTTCTTTTGAAAATCCATCTTGTGATGGTAACCTCTGGTTATGAGTCCGCCTTCGTGTCGGCCTACCTTTGTGTTTTAGATCTGAGTCCGCCTTCGTGTCGGAATTTCTTTTGAAAATCCATCTTGTGATGGTAACCTCTGGTTATGAGTCCGCCTATGTGTCGGCCTACCTTTGTGTTTTGGATCTGAGTCCGCATTTGTGTCGGCATTTCTTTTGAAAATCCATCTTGTGATGGTAACCTCTGATTATGAGTTCGCCTTCGTGTCGGCCTACCTTTGTGTTTAAGATCTGTGCCCGCATTCGTGTCGGAATTTCTTTTGAAAATCCATCTTGTGATGGTAACCTCTGGTTATGAGTCCGCCTTCGTGTCGGCCTACCTTTGTGTTTTAGATCTGAGTCCGCCTTCGTGTCGGAATTTCTTTTGAAAATCCATCTTGTGATGGTAACCTCTGGTTATGAGTCCGCCTTCGTGTCGGCCTACCTTTGTGTTTTAGATCTGAGTCCGCCTTCATGTCGGAATTTCTTTTGAAAATTCATCTTGTGATGGTAACCTTTGGTTATAAGTCCGCCTTCGTGTCGGCCTACCTTTGTGTTTTGGATCTGAGCCCGCATTTGTGTCGGCATTCCTTTTGAAAATCCATCTTGTGATGGTAACCTCTGGTTATAAGTCCGCCTTCGTGTCGGCCTACCTTTTTGTTTTGGATCTGAGCCCGCATTCGTGTCGACATTCCTTTTGAAAATCCATCTTGTGATGGTAACCTCTGGTTATGAGTCCGCCTTCGTGCCGGCCTACCTTTGTGTTTTAGATCTGAGTCCGCCTTCGTGTCGGCATTCCTTTTGAAAATCCATCTTGTGATGGTAACCTCTGGTTATAAGTCCGCCTTCGTGTCGGCCTACCTTTATGTTTTGGATCTGAGTCCGCCTTTGTGTCCACATTCCTTTTGAAAATCCATCTTGTGATGGTAACCTCTGGTTATAAGTCCGCCTTCGTGTCGGCCTACCTTTGTGTTTTGGATCTGAGTCCGCCTTCGTTTCGACATTCCATTTGAAAATCCATCTTGTGATGGTAACTCTGGTTATGAGTCCCCCTTCATGTCGGCCTACCTTTGTGTTTTGGATCTGAGCCCGCATTTGTGTCGGCATTTCTTTTTAAAATCCATCTTGTGATGGAAACCTCTGGTTATGAGTCCGTCTTCGTCTCAGCCTACCTTAATGTTTTGGATCTGAGTCCGCCTTCGTGTCGGCATTCCTTTTGAAAATTCATTTTGTGATGGTAACCTCTGGTTATGAGTCCGCCTATGTGTCGGCCTACCTTTGTGTTTTGGATCTGACCCCGCATTTGTGTCGGCATTCCTTTTTAAAATCCATCTTGTGATGGTAACCTCTGATTATGAGTCCCCCTTCATGTCGGCCTACCATTGTGTTTTGGATCTGAGCCCGCATTTGTGTCGGTATTCCTTTTGAAAATCCATCTTGTGATGGTAACCTCTAGTTATAAGTCCGCCTTCGTGTCGGCCTATCTTTGTGTTTTGGATCTGAGTCCGCCTTCGTGTCGACATTCCTTTTGAAAATCCATCTTGTGATGGTAACCTCTTGTTATGAGTCCGCCTTCGTGTCGTCATACCTTTGTGTTTTGGATCTGAGTCCGCCTTCTTGTCGGCATTTATTTTTAAAATCCATCTTGTGATGGTAACCTCTGGTTATGAGTCCGCCTTTGTGTCGGCATTCCTTTTGAAAATTCATTTTGTGATGGTAACCTCTGGTTATGAGTCCGCCTTCGTGTCAGCCTACCTTTGTGTTTAAGATCTGAGTCCGCCTTCGTGTCGGAATTTCTTTTGAAAATCCATCTTGTGATGGTAACCTCTGGTTATGAGTCCGCCTTCGTGTCGGCCTACCTTTGTGTTTTAGATCTGAGTCCGCCTTCGTGTCGGAATTTCTTTTGAAAATCCATCTTGTGATGGTAACCTCTGGTTATGAGTCCGCCTTCGTGTCGGCCTACCTTTGTGTTTTAGATCTGAGTCCGCCTTCGTGTCGGCATTCCTTTCAAAAATTCATTTTGTGATGGTAACCTCTGGTTATGAGTCCGCCTTCGTGTCGGCATTCCTTTCGAAAATTCATTTTGTGATGGTAACCTCTGGTTATGAGTCCGCCTTCGTGTCGGCCTACCTTTGTGTTTAAGATCTGAGTCCGCCTTCGTGTCGGAATTTCTTTTGAAAATCCATCTTGTGATGGTAACTCTGGTTATGAGTCCCCCTTCATGTCGGCCTACCTTTGTGTTTTGGATCTGAGCCCGCATTTGTGTCGACATTCCTTTTTAAAATCCATCTTGTGATGGTAACCTCTGGTTATGAGTTCGCCTTCGTGTCGGCCTACCTTTGTGTTTTGGATCTGAGTCCGCCTTTGTGTCAGAATTTCTTTTGAAAATCCATCTTGTGATGGTAACCTCTGGTTATGAGTCCGCCTATGTGTCGGCCTACCTTTGTGTTTTGGATCTGAGCCCGCATTTGTGTCGGCATTTCTTTTGAAAATCCATCTTGTGATGGTAACCTCTGATTATGAGTCCGCCTTCGTGTCGGCCTACCTTTGTGTTTAAGATCTGAGTCCGCCTTCGTGTCGGAATTTCTTTTGAAAATCCATCTTGTGATGGTAACTCTGGTTATGAGTCCCCCTTCATGTCGGCCTACCTTTGTGTTTTGGATCTGAGCCCGCATTTGTGTCGACATTCCTTTTTAAAATCCATCTTGTGATGGTAACCTCTGGTTATGAGTTCGCCTTCGTGTCGGCCTACCTTTGTGTTTTGGATCTGAGTCCGCCTTTGTGTCAGAATTTCTTTTGAAAATCCATCTTGTGATGGTAACCTCTGGTTATGAGTCCGCCTATGTGTCGGCCTACCTTTGTGTTTTGGATCTGAGCCCGCATTTGTGTCGGCATTTCTTTTGAAAATCCATCTTGTGATGGTAACCTCTGATTATGAGTCCGCCTTCGTGTCGGCCTACCTTTGTGTTTAAGATCTGAGTCCGCCTTCGTATCGGAATTTCTTTTGAAAATCCATCTTGTGATGGTAACCTCTGGTTATGAGTCCGCCTTCGTGTCGGCCTACCTTTGTGTTTTGGATCTGAGCCCGCATTTGTGTCGGTATTCCTTTTGAAAATCCATCTTGTGATGGTAACCTCTAGTTATAAGTCCGCCTTCGTGTCGGCCTATCTTTGTGTTTTGGATCTGAGTCCGCCTTCGTGTCGACATTCCTTTTGAAAATCCATCTTGTGATGGTAACCTCTAGTTATGAGTCCGCCTTCGTGTCGTCATACCTTTGTGTTTTGGATCTGAGTCCGCCTTCGTGTCGGCATTTATTTTTAAAATCCATCTTGTGATGGTAACCTCTGGTTATGAGTCCGTCTTCGTGTCAGCCTACCTTTATGTTTTGGATCTGAGTCCGCCTTTGTGTCGGCATTCCTTTTGAAAATTCATTTTGTGATGGTAACCTCTGGTTATGAGTCCGCCTTCGTGTCGGCCTACCTTTGTGTTTAGGATCTGAGTCCGCCTTCGTGTCGGAATTTCTTTTGAAAATTCATTTTGTGATGGTAACCTCTGGTTATGAGTCCGCCTTCGTGTCGGCCTACCTTTGTGTTTTAGATCTGAGTCCGCCTTCGTGTCGGAATTTCTTTTGAAAATCCATCTTGTGATGGTAACCTCTGGTTATGAGTCCGCCTTCGTGTCGGCCTACCTTTGTGTTTAAGATCTGAGTCCGCCTTCGTGTCGGAATTTCTTTTGAAAATCCATCTTGTGATGGTAACCTCTGGTTATGAGTCCGCCTTCGTGTCGGCCTACCTTTGTGTTTTAGATCTGAGTCCGCCTTCGTGTCGGAATTTCTTTTGAAAATCCATCTTGTGATGGTAACCTCTGGTTATGAGTCCGCCTTCGTGTCGGCCTACCTTTGTGTTTTAGATCTGAGTCCGCCTTCGTGTCGGCATTCCTTTCGAAAATTCATTTTGTGATGGTAACCTCTGGTTATGAGTCCGCCTTCGTGTCGGCCTACCTTTGTGTTTAAGATCTGAGTCCGCCTTCGTGTCGGAATTTCTTTTGAAAATCCATCTTGTGATGGTAACTCTGGTTATGAGTCCCCCTTCATGTCGGCCTACCTTTGTGTTTTGGATCTGAGCCCGCATTTGTGTCGACATTCCTTTTTAAAATCCATCTTGTGATGGTAACCTCTGGTTATGAGTTCGCCTTCGTGTCGGCCTACCTTTGTGTTTTGGATCTGAGTCCGCCTTTGTGTCAGAATTTCTTTTGAAAATCCATCTTGTGATGGTAACCTCTGGTTATGAGTCCGCCTATGTGTCGGCCTACCTTTGTGTGTTGGATCTGAGATCGCATTTGTGTCGGCATTTCTTTTGAAAATCCATCTTGTGATGGTAACCTCTGATTATGAGTCAGCCTTCGTGTCGGCCTACCTTTGTGTTTAAGATCTGAGTCCGCCTTCGTGTCGGAATTTCTTTTGAAAATCCATCTTGTGATGGTAACCTCTGGTTATGAGTCCGCCTTCGTGTCGTCCTACCTTTGTGTTTTGGATCTGAGCCCGCATTTGTGTCGGCATTCCTTTTGAAAATCCATCTTGTGATGGTAACCTCTGGTTATAAGTCCGCCTTCGTGTCGGCCTACCTTTGTGTTTTGGATCTGAGTCCGCCTTCGTGTCCACATTCCTTTTGAAAATCCATCTTGTGATGGTAACCTCTGGTTATAAGTCCGCCTTCGTGTCGGCCTACCTTTGTGTTTTGGATCTGAGTCCGCCTTCGTGTCGACATTCCTTTTGAAAATCCATCTTGTGATGGTAACCTCTAGTTATGAGTCTGCCTTCGTGTCGTCATACCTTTGTGTTTTGGATCTGAGTCCCCCTTCGTGTCGACATTTCTTTTTAAAATCCATCTTGTGATGGTAACCTCTGGTTATGAGTCCGTCTTACTGTCAGCCTACCTTTATGTTTTAGATCTGAGTCCGCCTTCGTGTCGGCATTCCTTTTGAAAATTCATTTTGTGATGGTAACCTCTGGTTATGAGTCCGCCTTCGTGTCGGCCTACCTTTGTGTTTAAGATCTGAGTCCGCCTTCGTGTCAGAATTTCTTTTGAAAATCCATCTTGTTATGGTAACTCTGGTTATGAGTCCCCCTTCATGTCGGCCTACCTTTGTGCTTTGGATCTGAGCCCGCATTTGTGTCGGCATTCCTTTTTAAAATCCATCTTGTGATGGTAACCTCTAGTTATGAGTTCGCCTTCGTGTCGGCCTACCTTTGAGTTTTGGATCAGAGTCCGCCTTTGAGTCAGAATTTCTTTTGAAAATCCATCTTGTGATGGTAACCTCTGGTTATGAGTCCGCCTATGTATCGGCCTACCTTTGTGTTTTGGATCTGAGCCGCATTTGTGTCGGCATTTCTTTTGAAAATCCATCTTGTGATGGTAACCTCTGATTATGAGTCCGCCTTCGTGTCGGCCTACATTTGTGTTTAAGATCTGTGCCCGCATTCGTGTCAACATTCCTTTTTAAAATCCATCTTGTGATGGTAACCTCTAGTTATGAGTCCGCCTTCGTGCCGGCCTACCTTTGTGTTTTAGATCTGAGTCCGCCTTCGTGTCGGCATTCCTTTTGAAAATCCATCTTGTGATGGTAACCTCTGGTTATAAGTCCGCCTTCGTGTCGGCCTACCATTATGTTTTGGATCTGAGTCCGCCTTTGTGTCCACATTCCTTTTGAAATTCCATCTTGTGATGGTAACCTCTGGTTATAAGTCCGCCTTCGTGTCGGCCTACCTTTGTGTTTTGGATCTGAGTCCGCCTTCGTGTCGACATTCCATTTGAAAATCCATCTTGTGATGGTAACTCTGGTTATGAGTCCCCCTTCATGTCGGCCTACCTTTGTGTTTTGGATCTGAGCCCGCATTTTTGTCGGCATTTCTTTTTAAAATCCATCTTGTGATGGTAACCTCTGGTTATGAGTCCGTCTTCGTGTCAGCTTACCTTTATGTTTTGGATCTGAGTCCGCCTTCGTGTCGGCATTCCTTTTGAAAATTCATTTTGTGATGGTAACCTCTGGTTATGAGTCCGCCTATGTGTCGGCGTACCTTTGTGTTTAAGATCTGAGTCCGCCTTCGTGTCGGAATTTCTTTTGAAAATCCATCTTGTGATGGTAACTCTGGTTATGAGTCCCCCTTCATGTCGGCCTACCTTTGTGTTTTGGATCTGAGCCCGCATTTGTGTCGACATTCCTTTTTAAAATCCATCTTGTGATGGTAACCTCTGGTTATGAGTTCGCCTTCGTGTCGGCCTACCTTTGTGTTTTGGATCTGAGTCCGCGTTTGTGTCAGAATTTCTTTTGAAAATCCATCTTGTGATGGTAACCTCTGGTTATGAGTCCGCCTATGTGTCGGCCTACCTTTGTGTTTTGGATCTGAGCCCGCATTTGTGTGGGCATTTCTTTTGAAAATCCATCTTGTGATGGTAACCTCTGATTATGAGTCCGCCTTCGTGTCGGCCTACCTTTGTGTTTAAGATCTGAGTCCGCCTTCGTGTCGGAATTTCTTTTGAAAATCCATCTTGTGATGGTAACCTCTGGTTATGAGTCCGCCTTCGTGTCGGCCTACCTTTGTGTTTTGGATCTGAGCCCGCATTTGTGTCGGCATTCCTTTTGAAAATCCATCTTGTGATGGTAACCTCTGGTTATAAGTCCGCCTTCGTGTCGGCCTACCTTTGTGTTTTGGATCTGAGTCCGCCTTCGTGTCCACATTCCTTTTGAAAATCCATCTTGTGATGGTAACCTCTGGTTATAAGTCCGCCTTCGTGTCGGCCTACCATTGTGTTTTGGATCTGAGTCCGCCTTCGTGTCGACATTCCTTTTGAAAATCCATCTTGTGATGGTAACCTCTAGTTATGAGTCTGCCTTCGTGTCGTCATACCTTTGTGTTTTGGATCTGAGTCCCCCTTCGTGTCGACATTTCTTTTTAAAATCCATCTTGTGATGGTAACCTCTGGTTATGAGTCCGTCTTCGTGTCAGTCTACCTTTATGTTTTAGATCTGAGTCCGCCTTCGTGTCGGCATTCCTTTTGAAAATTCATTTTGTGATGGTAACCTCTGGTTATGAGTCCGCCTTCGTGTCGGCCTACCTTTGTGTTTAAGATCTGAGTCCGCCTTCGTGTCGGAATTTCTTTTGAAAATCCATCTTGTGATGGTAACTCTGGTTATGAGTCCCCCTTCATGTCGGCCTACCTTTGTGCTTTGGATCTGAGCCCGCATTTGTGTCGGCATTCCTTTTTAAAGTCCATCTTGTGATGGTAACCTCTGGTTATGAGTTCGCCTTCGTGTCGGCCTACCTTTGTGTTTTGGATCAGAGTCCGCCTTTGTGTCAGAATTTCTTTTGAAAATCCATCTTGTGATGGTAACCTCTGGTTATGAGTCCGCCTATGTGTCGGCCTACCTTTGTGTTTTGGATCTAAGCCGCATTTGTGTCGGCATTTCTTTTGAAAATCCATCTTGTGATGGTAACCTCTGATTATGAGTCCGCCTTCGTGTCGGCCTACATTTGTGTTTAAGATCTGTGCCCGCATTCGTTTCGACATTCCTTTTGAAAATCCATCTTGTGATGGTAACCTCTAGTTATGAGTCCGCCTTCGTGCCGGCCTACCTTTGTGTTTTAGATCTGAGTCCGCCTTCGTGTCGGCATTCCTTTTGAAAATCCATCTTGTGATGGTAACCTCTGGTTATAAGTCCGCCTTCGTGTCGGCCTACCTTTATGTTTTGGATCTGAGTCCGCCTTTGTGTCCACATTCCTTTTGAAAATCCATCTTGTGATGGTAACCTCTAGTTATAAGTCCGCCTTCGTGTCGGCCTACCTTTTTGTTTTGGATCTGAGTCCGCCTTCGTGTCGACATTCCATTTGAAAATCCATCTTGTGATGGTAACTCTGGTTATGAGTCCCCCTTCATGTCGGCCTACCTTTGTGTTTTGGATCTGAGCCCGCATTTGTGTCGGTATTTCTTTTTAAAATCCATCTTGTGATGGTAACCTCTGGTTAAGAGTCCGTCTTCGTGTCAGCCTACCTTTATGTTTTGGATCTGAGTCCGCCTTCGTGTCGGCATTCCTTTTGAAAATTCATTTTGTGATGGTAACCTCTGGTTATGAGTCCGCCTTCGTGTCGGCCTACCTTTGTGTTTTGGATCTGAGTCCGCCTTCGTGTCGACATTCCTTTTGAAAATCCATCTTGTGATGGTAACCTCTAGTTATGAGTCTGCCTTCGTGTCGTCATACCTTTGTGTTTTGGATCTGAGTCCCCCTTCGTGTCGACATTTCTTTTTAAAATCCATCTTGTGATGGTAACCTCTGGTTATGAGTCCGTCTTCGTGTCAGCCTACCTTTATGTTTTGGATCTGAGTCCGCCTTCGTGTCGGCATTCCTTTTGAAAATTCATTTTGTGATGGTAACCTCTGGTTATGAGTCCGCCTATGTGTCGGCCTACCTTTGTGTTTAAGATCTGAGTCCGCCTTCGTGTCGGAATTTCTTTTGAAAATCCATCTTGTGATGGTAACTCTGGTTATGAGTCCCCCTTCATGTCGGCCTACCTTTGTGTTTTGGATCTGAGCCCGCATTTGTGTCGGCATTCCTTTTTAAAATCCATCTTATGATGGTAACCTCTGGTAATGAGTTCTCCTTCGTGTCGGCCTACCTTTGTGTTTTGGATCTGAGTCCGCCTTTGTGTCAGAATTTCTTTTGAAAATCCATCTTGTGATGGTAACCTCTGGTTATGAGTCCGCTTATGTGTCGGCCTACCTTTGTGTTTTGTATCTGAGCCCGCATTTGTGTCGGCATTTCTTTTGAAAATCCATCTGGTGATGGTAACCTCTGATTATGAGTCTGCCTTCGTGTCGGACGACCTTTGTGTTTAAGATCTGAGTCCGCCTTCATGTCGGAATTTCTTTTGAAAATCCATCTTGTGATGGTAACTCTGGTTATGAGTCCCCCTTCATGTCGGCCTACCTTTGTGTTTTGGATCTGAGCCCGCATTTGTGTCGGCATTCCTTTTTAAAATCCATCTTGTGATGGTAACCTCTGGTTATGAGTTCGCCTTCGTGTCGGCCTACCTTTGTGTTTTGGATCTGAGTCCACCTTTGTGTCAGAATTTCTTTTGAAAATCCATCTTGTGATGGTAACCTCTGGTTATGAGTCCCCCTTCATGTCGGCCTACCTTTGTGTTTTGGATCTGAGCCCGCATTTGTGTCGGTATTCCTTTTGAAAATCCATCTTGTGATGGTAACTCTGGTTATAAGTCCGCCTTCGTGTCGGCCTATCTTTGTGTTTTGGATCTGAGTCCGCCTTCGTGTCGACATTCCTTTTGAAAATCCATCTTGTGATGGTAACCTCTAGTTATGAGTCCGCCTTCGTGTCGTCATACCTTTGTGTTTTGGATCTGAGTCCGCCTTCGTGTCGGCATTTCTTTTTAAAATCCATCTTGTGATGGTAACCTCTGGTTATGAGTCCGTCTTCGTGTCAGCCTACCTTTATGTTTTGGATCTGAGTCCGCCTTTGTGTCGGCATTCCTTTTGAAAATTCATTTTGTGATGGTAACCTCTGGTTATGAGTCCGCCTTCGTGTCGGCCTACCTTTGTGTTTAAGATCTGAGTCCGCCTTCGTGTCGGAATTTCTTTTGAAAATCCATCTTATGATGGTAACTCTGGTTATGAGTCCCCCTTCATGTCGGCCTACCTTTGTGTTTTGGATCTGCCGCATTTGTGTCGGCATTCCTTTTTAAAATCCATCTTGTGATGGTAACCTCTGGTTATGAGTTCTCCTTCGTGTCGGCCTACCTTTGTGTTTTGGATCTGAGTCCACCTTTGTGTCAGAATTTCTTTTGAAAATCCATCTTGTGATGGTAACCTCTGGTTATGAGTCCCCCTTCATGTCGGCCTACCTTTGTGTTTTGGATCTGAGCCCGCATTTGTGTCGGCATTCCTTTTTAAAATCCATCTTGTGATGGTAACCTCTGGTTATGAGTTCGCCTTCGTGTCGGCCTACCTTTGTGTTTTGGATCTGAGTCCACCTTTGTGTCAGAATTTCTTTTGAAAATCCATCTTGTGATGGTAACCTCTGGTTATGAGTCCCCCTTCATGTCGGCCTACCTTTGTGTTTTGGATCTGAGCCCGCATTTGTGTCGGTATTCCTTTTGAAAATCCATCTTGTGATGGTAACCTCTAGTTATAAGTCCGCCTTCGTGTCGGCCTATCTTTGTGTTTTGGATCTGAGTCCGCCTTCGTGTCGACATTCCTTTTGAAAATCCATCTTGTGATGGTAACCTCTAGTTATGAGTCCGCCTTCGTGTCGTCATACCTTTGTGTTTTGGATCTGAGTCCGCCTTCGTGTCGGCATTTCTTTTTAAAATCCATCTTGTGATGGTAACCTCTGGTTATGAGTCCGTCTTCGTGTCAGCCTACCTTTATGTTTTGGATCTGAGTCCGCCTTTGTGTCGGCATTCCTTTTGAAAATTCATTTTGTGATGGTAACCTCTGGTTATGAGTCCGCCTTCGTGTCGGCCTACCTTTGTGTTTAAGATCTGAGTCCGCCTTCGTGTCGGAATTTCTTTTGAAAATCCATCTTATGATGGTAACTCTGGTTATGAGTCCCCCTTCATGTCGGCCTACCTTTGTGTTTTGGATCTGCCGCATTTGTGTCGGCATTCCTTTTTAAAATCCATCTTGTGATGGTAACCTCTGGTTATGAGTTCTCCTTCGTGTCGGCCTACCTTTGTGTTTTGGATCTGAGTCCACCTTTGTGTCAGAATTTCTTTTGAAAATCCATCTTGTGATGGTAACCTCTGGTTATGAGTCCCCCTTCATGTCGGCCTACCTTTGTGTTTTGGATCTGAGCCCGCATTTGTGTCGGCATTCCTTTTTAAAATCCATCTTGTGATGGTAACCTCTGGTTATGAGTTCGCCTTCGTGTCGGCCTACCTTTGTGTTTTGGATCTGAGTCCACCTTTGTGTCAGAATTTCTTTTGAAAATCCATCTTGTGATGGTAACCTCTGGTTATGAGTCCCCCTTCATGTCGGCCTACCTTTGTGTTTTGGATCTGAGCCCGCATTTGTGTCGGTATTCCTTTTGAAAATCCATCTTGTGATGGTAACCTCTAGTTATAAGTCCGCCTTCGTGTCGGCCTATCTTTGTGTTTTGGATCTGAGTCCGCCTTCGTGTCGACATTCCTTTTGAAAATCCATCTTGTGATGGTAACCTCTAGTTATGAGTCCGCCTTCGTGTCGTCATACCTTTGTGTTTTGGATCTGAGTCCGCCTTCGTGTCGGCATTTCTTTTTAAAATCCATCTTGTGATGGTAACCTCTGGTTATGAGTCCGTCTTCGTGTCAGCCTACCTTTATGTTTTGGATCTGAGTCCGCCTTTGTGTCGGCATTCCTTTTGAAAATTCATTTTGTGATGGTAACCTCTGGTTATGAGTCCGCCTTCGTGTCGGCCTACCTTTGTGTTTAAGATCTGAGTCCGCCTTCGTGTCGGAATTTCTTTTGAAAATCCATCTTATGATGGTAACTCTGGTTATGAGTCCCCCTTCATGTCGGCCTACCTTTGTGTTTTGGATCTGCCGCATTTGTGTCGGCATTCCTTTTTAAAATCCATCTTGTGATGGTAACCTCTGGTTATGAGTTCTCCTTCGTGTCGGCCTACGTTTGTGTTTTGGATCTGAGTCCGCCTTTGTGTCAGAATTTCTTTTGAAAATCCATCTTGTGATGGTAACCTCTGGTTATGAGTCCGCCTATGTGTCGGCCTACCTTTGTGTTTTGGATCTGAGCCCGCATTTGTGTCGGCATTTCTTTTGAAAATCCATCTTGTGATGGTAACCTCTGATTATGAGTCTGCCTTCGTGTCGGCCTACCTTTGTGTTTAAGATCTGAGTCTGCCTTCGTGTCGGAATTTCTTTTGAAAATCCATCTTGTGATGGTAACTCTGGTTATGAGTCCCCCTTCATGTCGGGCTACCTTTGTGTTTTGGATCTGAGCCCGCATTTGTGTCGGCATTCCTTTTTAAAATCCATCTTGTGATGGTAACCTCTGGTTATGAGTTCGCCTTCGTGTCGGCCTACCTTTGTGTTTTGGATCTGAGTCCGCCTTTGTGTCAGAATTTCTTTTGAAAATCCATCTTGTGATGGTAACCTCTGGTTATGAGTCCGCCTATGTGTCGGCCTACCTTTGTGTTTTGGATCTGAGCCCGCATTTGTGTCGGCATTTCTTTTGAAAATCCATCTTGTGATGGTAACCTCTGATTATGAGTCTGCCTTCGTGTCGGCCTAACTTTGTGTTTAAGATCTGAGTCCGCCTTTGTGTCAGAATTTCTTTTGAAAATCCATCTTGTGATGGTAACCTCTGGTTATGAGTCCGCCTATGTGTCGGCCTACCTTTGTGTTTTGGATCTGAGCCCGCATTTGTGTCGGCATTTCTTTTGAAAATCCATCTGGTGATGGTAACCTCTGATTATGAGTCTGCCTTCGTGTCGGACGACCTTTCTGTTTAAGATCTGAGTCCGCCTTCATGTCCGAATTTCTTTTGAAAATCCATCTTGTGATGGTAACTCTGGTTATGAGTCCCCCTTCATGTCGGCCTACCTTTGTGTTTTGGATCTGAGCCCGCATTTGTGTCGGCATTCCTTTTTAAAATCCATCTTGTGATGGTAACCTTTGGTTATGAGTTCGCCTTCGTGTCGGCCTACCTTTGTGTTTTGGATCTGAGTCCGCCTTTGTGTCAGAATTTCTTTTGAAAATCCATCTTGTGATGGTAACTCTGGTTATGAGTCCCCCTTCATGTCGGGCTACCTTTGTGTTTTGGATCTGAGCCCGCATTTGTGTCGGCATTCCTTTTTAAAATCCATCTTGTGATGGTAACCTCTGGTTATGAGTTCGCCTTCGTGTCGGCCTACCTTTGTGTTTTGGATCTGAGTCCGCCTTTGTGTCAGAATTTCTTTTGAAAATCCATCTTGTGATGGTAACCTCTGGTTATGAGTCTGCCTATGTGTCGGCCTACCTTTGTGTTTTGGATCTGAGCCCGCATTTGTGTCGGCATTTCTTTTGAAAATCCATCTGGTGATGGTAACCTCTGATTATGAGTCTGCCTTCGTGTCGGACGACCTTTGTGTTTAAGATCTGAGTCCGCCTTCATGTCGGAATTTCTTTTGAATATCCATCTTGTGATGGTAACTCTGGTTATGAGTCCCCCTTCATGTCGGCCTACCTTTGTGTTTTGGATCTGAGCCCGCATTTGTGTCGGCATTCCTTTTTAAAATCCATCTTGTGATGGTAACCTCTGGTTATGAGTTCGCCTTCGTGTCGGCCTACCTTTGTGTTTTGGATCTGAGTCCACCTTTGTGTCAGAATTTCTTTTGAAAATCCATCTTGTGATGGTAACCTCTGGTTATGAGTCCCCCTTCATGTCGGCCTACCTTTGTGTTTTGGATCTGAGCCCGCATTTGTGTCGGTATTCCTTTTGAAAATCCATCTTGTGATGGTAACCTCTAGTTATAAGTCCGCCTTCGTGTCGGCCTATCTTTGTGTTTTGGATCTGAGTCCGCCTTCGTGTCGACATTCCTTTTGAAAATCCATCTTGTGATGGTAACCTCTAGTTATGAGTCCGCCTTCGTGTCGACATTCCTTTTGAAAATCCATCTTGTGATGGTAACCTCTAGTTATGAGTCCGCCTTCGTGTCGTCATACCTTTGTGTTTTGGATCTGAGTCCGCCTTCGTGTCGGCATTTCTTTTTAAAATCCATCTTGTGATGGTAACCTCTGGTTATGAGTCCGTCTTCGTGTCAGCCTACCTTTATGTTTTGGATCTGAGTCCGCCTTTGTGTCGGCATTCCTTTTGAAAATTCATTTTGTGATGGTAACCTCTGGTTATGAGTCCGCCTTCGTGTCGGCCTACCTTTGTGTTTAAGATCTGAGTCCGCCTTCGTGTCGGAATTTCTTTTGAAAATCCATCTTATGATGGTAACTCTGGTTATGAGTCCCCCTTCATGTCGGCCTACCTTTGTGTTTTGGATCTGCCGCATTTGTGTCGGCATTCCTTTTTAAAATCCATCTTGTGATGGTAACCTCTGGTTATGAGTTCTCCTTCGTGTCGGCCTACCTTTGTGTTTTGGATCTGAGTCCGCCTTTGTGTCAGAATTTCTTTTGAAAATCCATCTTGTGATGGTAACCTCTGGTTATGAGTCCGCCTATGTGTCGGCCTACCTTTGTGTTTTGGATCTGAGCCCGCATTTGTGTCGGCATTTCTTTTGAAAATCCATCTTGTGATGGTAACCTCTGATTATGAGTCTGCCTTCGTGTCGGCCTACCTTTGTGTTTAAGATCTGAGTCTGCCTTCGTGTCGGAATTTCTTTTGAAAATCCATCTTGTGATGGTAACTCTGGTTATGAGTCCCCCTTCAAGTCGGGCTACCTTTGTGTTTTGGATCTGAGCCCGCATTTGTGTCGGCATTCCTTTTTAAAATCCATCTTGTGATGGTAACCTCTGGTTATGAGTTCGCCTTCGTGTCGGCCTACCTTTGTGCTTTGGATCTGAGTCCGCCTTTGTGTCAGAATTTCTTTTGAAAATCCATCTTGTGATGGTAACCTCTGGTTATGAGTCCGCCTATGTGTCGGCCTACCTTTGTGTTTTGGATCTGAGCCCGCATTTGTGTCGGCATTTCTTTTGAAAATCCATCTTGTGATGGTAACCTCTGATTATGAGTCTGCCTTCGTGTCGGCCTAACTTTGTGTTTAAGATCTGAATCCGCCTTCGTGTCGGAATTTCTATTGAAAATCCATCTTGTGATGGTAACTCTGGTTATGAGTCCCCCTTCATGCCGGCCTACCTTTGTGTTTTGGATCTGAGCCCGCATTTGTGTCGGCATTCCTTTTTAAAATCCATCTTGTGATGGTAACCTCTGGTTATGAGTTCGCCTTCATGTCGGCCTACCTTTGTGTTTTGGATCTGAGTCCGCCTTTGTGTCAGAATTTCTGTTGAAATTTAATCTTGTGATGGTAACCTCTGGTTATGAGTCCCCCTTCATGTCGGCCTACCTTTGTGTTTTGGATCTGAGCCCGCATTTTTGTCGGCATTCCTTTTGAAAATCCATCTTGTGATGGTAACCTCTGATTATGAGTCTGCCTTCGTGTCGGCCTACCTTTGTGTTTAAGATCTGAGTCTGCCTTCGTGTCGGAATTTCTTTTGAAAATCCATCTTGTGATGGTAACTCTGGTTATGAGTCCCCCTTCATGTCGGGCTACCTTTGTGTTTTGGATCTGAGCCCGCATTTGTGTCGGCATTCCTTTTTAAAATCCATCTTGTGATGGTAACCTCTGGTTATGAGTTCGCCTTCGTGTCGGCCTACCTTTGTGTTTTGGATCTGAGTCCGCCTTTGTGTCAGAATTTCTTTTGAAAATCCATCTTGTGATGGTAACCTCTGGTTATGAGTCCGCCTATGTGTCGGCCTACCTTTGTGTTTTGGATCTGAGCCCGCATTTGTGTCGGCATTTCTTTCGAAAATCCATCTTGTGATGGTAACCTCTGATTATGAGTCTGCCTTCGTGTCGGCCTAACTTTGTGTTTAAGATCTGAGTCCGCCTTTGTGTCAGAATTTCTTTTGAAAATCCATCTTGTGATGGTAACCTCTGGTTATGAGTCCGCCTATGTGTCGGCCTACCTTTGTGTTTTGGATCTGAGCCCGCATTTGTGTCGGCATTTCTTTTGAAAATCCATCTGGTGATGGTAACCTCTGATTATGAGTCTGCCTTCGTGTCGGACGACCTTTCTGTTTAAGATCTGAGTCCGCCTTCATGTCCGAATTTCTTTTGAAAATCCATCTTGTGATGGTAACTCTGGTTATGAGTCCCCCTTCATGTCGGCCTACCTTTGTGTTTTGGATCTGAGCCCGCATTTGTGTCGGCATTCCTTTTTAAAATCCATCTTGTGATGGTAACCTTTGGTTATGAGTTCGCCTTCGTGTCGGCCTACCTTTGTGTTTTGGATCTGAGTCCGCCTTTGTGTCAGAATTTCTTTTGAAAATCCATCTTGTGATGGTAACTCTGGTTATGAGTCCCCCTTCATGTCGGGCTACCTTTGTGTTTTGGATCTGAGCCCGCATTTGTGTCGGCATTCCTTTTTAAAATCCATCTTGTGATGGTAACCTCTGGTTATGAGTTCGCCTTCGTGTCGGCCTACCTTTGTGTTTTGGATCTGAGTCCGCCTTTGTGTCAGAATTTCTTTTGAAAATCCATCTTGTGATGGTAACCTCTGGTTATGAGTCTGCCTATGTGTCGGCCTACCTTTGTGTTTTGGATCTGAGCCCGCATTTGTGTCGGCATTTCTTTTGAAAATCCATCTGGTGATGGTAACCTCTGATTATGAGTCTGCCTTCGTGTCGGACGACCTTTGTGTTTAAGATCTGAGTCCGCCTTCATGTCGGAATTTCTTTTGAATATCCATCTTGTGATGGTAACTCTGGTTATGAGTCCCCCTTCATGTCGGCCTACCTTTGTGTTTTGGATCTGAGCCCGCATTTGTGTCGGCATTCCTTTTTAAAATCCATCTTGTGATGGTAACCTCTGGTTATGAGTTCGCCTTCGTGTCGGCCTACCTTTGTGTTTTGGATCTGAGTCCACCTTTGTGTCAAAATTTCTTTTGAAAATCCATCTTGTGATGGTAACCTCTGGTTATGAGTCCCCCTTCATGTCGGCCTACCTTTGTGTTTTGGATCTGAGCCCGCATTTGTGTCGGTATTCCTTTTGAAAATCCATCTTGTGATGGTAACCTCTAGTTATAAGTCCGCCTTCGTGTCGGCCTATCTTTGTGTTTTGGATCTGAGTCCGCCTTCGTGTCGACATTCCTTTTGAAAATCCATCTTGTGATGGTAACCTCTAGTTATGAGTCCGCCTTCGTGTCGACATTCCTTTTGAAAATCCATCTTGTGATGGTAACCTCTAGTTATGAGTCCGCCTTCGTGTCGTCATACCTTTGTGTTTTGGATCTGAGTCCGCCTTCGTGTCGGCATTTCTTTTTAAAATCCATCTTGTGATGGTAACCTTTGGTTATGAGTTCGCCTTCGTGTCGGCCTACCTTTGTGTTTTGGATCTGAGTCCGCCTTTGTGTCAGAATTTCTTTTGAAAATCCATCTTGTGATGGTAACTCTGGTTATGAGTCCCCCTTCATGTCGGGCTACCTTTGTGTTTTGGATCTGAGCCCGCATTTGTGTCGGCATTCCTTTTTAAAATCCATCTTGTGATGGTAACCTCTGGTTATGAGTTCGCCTTCGTGTCGGCCTACCTTTGTGTTTTGGATCTGAGTCCGCCTTTGTGTCAGAATTTCTTTTGAAAATCCATCTTGTGATGGTAACCTCTGGTTATGAGTCTGCCTATGTGTCGGCCTACCTTTGTGTTTTGGATCTGAGCCCGCATTTGTGTCGGCATTTCTTTTGAAAATCCATCTGGTGATGGTAACCTCTGATTATGAGTCTGCCTTCGTGTCGGACGACCTTTGTGTTTAAGATCTGAGTCCGCCTTCATGTCGGAATTTCTTTTGAATATCCATCTTGTGATGGTAACTCTGGTTATGAGTCCCCCTTCATGTCGGCCTACCTTTGTGTTTTGGATCTGAGCCCGCATTTGTGTCGGCATTCCTTTTTAAAATCCATCTTGTGATGGTAACCTCTGGTTATGAGTTCGCCTTCGTGTCGGCCTACCTTTGTGTTTTGGATCTGAGTCCACCTTTGTGTCAGAATTTCTTTTGAAAATCCATCTTGTGATGGTAACCTCTGGTTATGAGTCCCCCTTCATGTCGGCCTACCTTTGTGTTTTGGATCTGAGCCCGCATTTGTGTCGGTATTCCTTTTGAAAATCCATCTTGTGATGGTAACCTCTAGTTATAAGTCCGCCTTCGTGTCGGCCTATCTTTGTGTTTTGGATCTGAGTCCGCCTTCGTGTCGACATTCCTTTTGAAAATCCATCTTGTGATGGTAACCTCTAGTTATGAGTCCGCCTTCGTGTCGACATTCCTTTTGAAAATCCATCTTGTGATGGTAACCTCTAGTTATGAGTCCGCCTTCGTGTCGTCATACCTTTGTGTTTTGGATCTGAGTCCGCCTTCGTGTCGGCATTTCTTTTTAAAATCCATCTTGTGATGGTAACCTCTGGTTATGAGTCCGTCTTCGTGTCAGCCTACCTTTATGTTTTGGATCTGAGTCCGCCTTTGTGTCGGCATTCCTTTTGAAAATTCATTTTGTGATGGTAACCTCTGGTTATGAGTCCGCCTTCGTGTCGGCCTACCTTTGTGTTTAAGATCTGAGTCCGCCTTCGTGTCGGAATTTCTTTTGAAAATCCATCTTATGATGGTAACTCTGGTTATGAGTCCCCCTTCATGTCGGCCTACCTTTGTGTTTTGGATCTGCCGCATTTGTGTCGGCATTCCTTTTTAAAATCCATCTTGTGATGGTAACCTCTGGTTATGAGTTCTCCTTCGTGTCGGCCTACCTTTGTGTTTTGGATCTGAGTCCGCCTTTGTGTCAGAATTTCTTTTGAAAATCCATCTTGTGATGGTAACCTCTGGTTATGAGTCCGCCTATGTGTCGGCCTACCTTTGTGTTTTGGATCTGAGCCCGCATTTGTGTCGGCATTTCTTTTGAAAATCCATCTTGTGATGGTAACCTCTGATTATGAGTCTGCCTTCGTGTCGGCCTACCTTTGTGTTTAAGATCTGAGTCTGCCTTCGTGTCGGAATTTCTTTTGAAAATCCATCTTGTGATGGTAACTCTGGTTATGAGTCCCCCTTCAAGTCGGGCTACCTTTGTGTTTTGGATCTGAGCCCGCATTTGTGTCGGCATTCCTTTTTAAAATCCATCTTGTGATGGTAACCTCTGGTTATGAGTTCGCCTTCGTGTCGGCCTACCTTTGTGCTTTGGATCTGAGTCCGCCTTTGTGTCAGAATTTCTTTTGAAAATCCATCTTGTGATGGTAACCTCTGGTTATGAGTCCGCCTATGTGTCGGCCTACCTTTGTGTTTTGGATCTGAGCCCGCATTTGTGTCGGCATTTCTTTTGAAAATCCATCTTGTGATGGTAACCTCTGATTATGAGTCTGCCTTCGTGTCGGCCTAACTTTGTGTTTAAGATCTGAATCCGCCTTCGTGTCGGAATTTCTATTGAAAATCCATCTTGTGATGGTAACTCTGGTTATGAGTCCCCCTTCATGCCGGCCTACCTTTGTGTTTTGGATCTGAGCCCACATTTGTGTCGGCATTCCTTTTTAAAATCCATCTTGTGATGGTAACCTCTGGTTATGAGTTCGCCTTCATGTCGGCCTACCTTTGTGTTTTGGATCTGAGTCCGCCTTTGTGTCAGAATTTCTGTTGAAATTTAATCTTGTGATGGTAACCTCTGGTTATGAGTCCCCCTTCATGTCGGCCTACCTTTGTGTTTTGGATCTGAGCCCGCATTTTTGTCGGCATTCCTTTTGAAAATCCATCTTGTGATGGTAACCTATAGTTATAAGTACGCCTTCGTGTCGGCCTATCTTTGTGTTTTGGATCTGAGTCCGGCTTCGTGTCGACATTCCTTTTGAAAATCCATCTTGTGATGGTAACCTCTAGTTAAGAGTCCGCCTTCGTGTTGTCATACCTTTGTGTTTTGGATCTGAGTCCGCCTTCGTGTCGGCATTTCTTTTTAAAATCCATCTTGTGATGGTAACCTCTGGTTATGAGTCCGTCTTCGTGTCAGCCAACCTTTATGTTTTGGATCTGAGTCCGCCTTTGTGTCGGCATTCCTTTTGAAAATTCATTTTGTGATGGTAACCTCTGGTTATGAGTCCGCCTTCGTGTCGGCCTACCTTTGTGTTTAAGATCTGAGTCCGCCTTCGTGTCGGAATTTCTTTTGAAAATCCATCTTGTGATGGTAACTCTTGTTATGAGTCCCCCTTCATGTCGGCCTACCTTTGTGTTTTGGATCTGAGCCCGCATTTGTGTCGGCATTCCTTTTCAAAATCCATCTTGTGATGGTAACCTCTGGTTATGAGTTCTCCTTCGTTTCGGCCTACCTTTGTGTTTTGGATCTGAGTCCGCCTTTGTGTCAGAATTTCTTTTGAAAATCCATCTTGTGATGGTAACCTCTGGTTATGAGTCCGCCTATGTGTCGGCCTACCTTTGTGTTTTGGATCTGAGCCCGCATTTGTGTCGGCATTCCTTTTTAAAATCCATCTTGTGATGGTAACCTCTGGTTATGAGTTCGCCTTCGTGTCGGCCTACCTTTGTGTTTTGGATCTGAGTCCGCCTTTGTGTCAGAATTTCTTTTAAAAATCCATCTTGTGATGGTAACCTCTGGTTATGAGTCCCCCTTCATGTCGGCCTACCTTTGTGTTTTGGATCTGAGCCCGCATTTGTGTCGGCATTCCTTTTGAAAATCCATCTTGTGATGGAAACCTCTAGTTATAAGTCCGCCTTCGTGTCGGCCTATCTTTGTGTTTTGGATCTGAGTCCGCCTTCGTGTCGACATTCCTTTTGAAAATCCATCTTGTGATGGTAACCTCTAGTTATGAGTCCGCCTTCGTGTCGTCATACGTTTGTGTTTTGGATCTGAGTCCGCCTTCGTGTCGGCATTTCTTTTTAAAATCCATCTTGTGATGGTAACCTCTGGTTATGAGTCCGTCTTCGTGTCAGCCTACCTTTATGTTTTGGATCTGAGTCCGCCTTTGTGTCGGCATTCCTTTTGAAAATTCATTTTGTGATGGTAACCTCTGGTTATGAGTCCGCCTTCGTGTCGGCCTACCTTTGTGTTTAAGATCTGAGTCCGCCTTCGTGTCAGAATTTCTTTTGAAAATCCATCTTATGATGGTAACTCTGGTTATGAGTCCCCCTTCATGTCGGCCTACCTTTGTGTTTTGGATCTGCCGCATTTGTGTCGGAATTCCTTTTTAAAATCCATCTTGTGATGGTAACCTCTGGTTATGAGTTCTCCTTCGTGTCGGCCTACCTTTGTGTTTTGGATCTGAGTCCGCCTTTGTGTCAGAATTTCTTTTGAAAATCCATCTTGTGATGGTAACCTCTGGTTATGAGTCCGCCTATGTGTCGGCCTACCTTTGTGTTTTGGATCTGAGCCCGCATTTGTGTCGGCGTTTCTTTTGAAAATCCATCTTGTGATGGTAACCTCTGATTATGAGTCTGCCTTCGTGTCGGCCTACCTTTGTGTTTAAGATCTGTGCCCGCATTCGTGTCGGAATTTCTTTTGAAAATCCATCTTGTGATGGTAACCTCTGGTTATGAGTCCGCCTTCGTGTCGGCCTACCTTTGTGTTTAAGATCTGAGTCTGCCTTCGTGTCGGAATTTCTTTTGAAAATCCATCTTGTGATGGTGACTTTGGTTATGAGTCCCCCTTCATGTCGGGCTACCTTTGTGTTTTGGATCTGAGTCCGCCTTTGTGTCAGAATTTCTTTTGAAAATCCATCTTGTGATGGTAACCTCTGGTTATGAGTCCGCCTATGTGTCGGCCTACCTTTGTGTTTTGGATCTGAGCCCGCATTTGTGTCGGCATTTCTTTTGAAAATCCATCTTGTGATGGTAACCTCTGATTATGAGTCTGCCTTCGTGTCGGCCAACCTTTGTGTTTAAGATCTGAGTCTGCCTTCGTGTCGGAATTTCTTTTGAAAATCCATCTTGTGATGGTAACTCTGGTTATGAGTCCCCCTTCATGTCGGGCTACCTTTGTGTTTTGGATCTGAGCCCGTATTTGTGTCGGCATTCCTTTTTAAAATCCATCTTGTGATGGTAACCTCTGGTTATGAGTTCGCCTTCGTGTCGGCCTACCTTTGTGTTTTGGATCTGAGTCCGCCTTTGTGTCAGAATTTCTTTTGAAAATCCATCTTGTGATAGTAACCTCTGGTTATGAGTCCGCCTATGTGTCGGCCTACCTTTGTGTTTTGGATCTGAGCCCGCATTTGTGTCGGCATTTCTTTTGAAAATCCATCTTGTGATGGTAACCTCTGATTATGAGTCTGCCTTCGTGTCGGCCTAACTTTGTGTTTAAGATCTGAATCCGCCTTCGTGTCGGAATTTCTATTGAAAATCCATCTTGTGATGGTAACTCTGGTTATGAGTCCCCCTTCATGTCGGCCTACCTTTGTGTTTTGGATCTGAGCCCGCATTTGTGTCGGCATTCCTTTTTAAAATCCATCTTGTGATGGTAACCTCTGGTTATGAGTTCGCCTTCGTGTCGGCCTACCTTTGTGTTTTGGATCTGAGTCCGCCTTTGTGTCAGAATTTCTGTTGAAATTCCATCTTGTGATGGTAACCTCTGGTTATGAGTCCCCCTTCATGTCGGCCTACCTTTGTGTTTTGGATCTGAGCCCGCATTTTTGTCGGCATTCCTTTTGAAAATCCATCTTGTGATGGTAACCTATAGTTATAAGTCCGCCTTCGTGTCGGCCTATCTTTGTGTTTTGGATCTGAGTCCGGCTTCGTGTCGACATTCCTTTTGAAAATCCATCTTGTGATGGTAACCTCTAGTTAAGAGTCCGCCTTCGTGTTGTCATACCTTTGTGTTTTGGATCTGAGTCCGCCTTCGTGTCGGCATTTCTTTTTAAAATCCATCTTGTGATGGTAACCTCTGGTTATGAGTCCGTCTTCGTGTCAGCCAACCTTTATGTTTTGGATCTGAGTCCGCCTTTGTGTCGGCATTCCTTTTGAAAATTCATTTTGTGATGGTAACCTCTGGTTATGAGTCCGCCTTCGTGTCGGCCTACCTTTGTGTTTAAGATCTGAGTCCGCCTTCGTGTCGGAATTTCTATTGAAAATCCATCTTGTGATGGTAACTCTGGTTATGAGTCCCCCTTCATGTCGGCCTACCTTTGTGTTTTGGATCTGAGCCCGCATTTGTGTCGACATTCCTTTTTAAAATCCATCTTGTGATGGTAACCTCTGGTTATGAGTTCTCCTTCGTTTCGGCCTACCTTTGTGTTTTGGATCTGAGTCCGCCTTTGTGTCAGAATTTCTTTTGAAAATCCATCTTGTGATGGTAACCTCTGGTTATGAGTCCGCCTATGTGTCGGCCTACCTTTGTGTTTTGGATCTGAGCCCGCATTTGTGTCGGCATTCCTTTTTAAAATCCATCTTGTGATGGTAACCTCTGGTTATGAGTTCGCCTTCGTGTCGGCCTACCTTTGTGTTTTGGATCTGAGTCCGCCTTTGTGTCAGAATTTCTTTTAAAAATCCATCTTGTGATGGTAACTCTGGTTATGAGTCCCCCTTCATGTCGGCCTACCTTTGTGTTTTGGATCTGAGCCCGCATTTGTGTCGGCATTCCTTTTCAAAATCCATCTTGTGATGGTAACCTCTGGTTATGAGTTCTCCTTCGTTTCGGCCTACCTTTGTGTTTTGGATCTGAGTCCGCCTTTGTGTCAGAATTTCTTTTGAAAATCCATCTTGTGATGGTAACCTCTGGTTATGAGTCCGCCTATGTGTCGGCCTACCTTTGTGTTTTGGATCTGAGCCCGCATTTGTGTCGGCATTCCTTTTTAAAATCCATCTTGTGATGGTAACCTCTGGTTATGAGTTCGCCTTCGTGTCGGCCTACCTTTGTGTTTTGGATCTGAGTCCGCCTTTGTGTCAGAATTTCTTTTAAAAATCCATCTTGTGATGGTAACCTCTGGTTATGAGTCCCCCTTCATGTCGGCCTACCTTTGTGTTTTGGATCTGAGCCCGCATTTGTGTCGGCATTCCTTTTGAAAATCCATCTTGTGATGGTAACCTCTAGTTATAAGTCCGCCTTCGTGTCGGCCTATCTTTGTGTTTTGGATCTGAGTCCGCCTTCGTGTCGACATTCCTTTTGAAAATCCATCTTGTGATGGTAACCTCTAGTTATGAGTCCGCCTTCGTGTCGTCATACGTTTGTGTTTTGGATCTGAGTCCGCCTTCGTGTCGGCATTTCTTTTTAAAATCCATCTTGTGATGGTAACCTCTGGTTATGAGTCCGTCTTCGTGTCAGCCTACCTTTATGTTTTGGATCTGAGTCCGCCTTTGTGTCGGCATTCCTTTTGAAAATTCATTTTGTGATGGTAACCTCTGGTTATGAGTCCGCCTTCGTGTCGGCCTACCTTTGTGTTTAAGATCTGAGTCCGCCTTCGTGTCAGAATTTCTTTTGAAAATCCATCTTATGATGGTAACTCTGGTTATGAGTCCCCTTTCATGTCGGCCTACCTTTGTGTTTTGGATCTGCCGCATTTGTGTCGGAATTCCTTTTTAAAATCCATCTTGTGATGGTAACCTCTGGTTATGAGTTCTCCTTCGTGTCGGCCTACCTTTGTGTTTTGGATCTGAGTCTGCCTTTGTGTCAGAATTTCTTTTGAAAATCCATCTTGTGATGGTAACCTCTGGTTATGAGTCCGCCTATGTGTCGGCCTACCTTTGTGTTTTGGATCTGAGCCCACATTTGTGTCGGCGTTTCTGTTGAAAATCCATCTTGTGATGGTAACCTCTGATTATGAGTCTGCCTTCGTGTCGGCCTACCTTTGTGTTTAAGATCTGTGCCCGCATTCGTGTCGGAATTTCTTTTGAAAATCCATCTTGTGATGGTAACCTCTGGTTATGAGTCCGCCTTCGTGTCGGCCTACCTTTGTGTTTAAGATCTGAGTCTGCCTTCGTGTCGGAATTTCTTTTGAAAATCCATCTTGTGATGGTGACTCTGGTTATGAGTCCCCCTTCATGTCGGGCTACCTTTGTGTTTTGGATCTGAGTCCGCCTTTGTGTCAGAATTTCTTTTGAAAATCCATCTTGTGATGGTAACCTCTGGTTATGAGTCCGCCTATGTGTCGGCCTACCTTTGTGTTTTGGATCTGAGCCCGCATTTGTGTCGGCATTTCTTTTGAAAATCCATCTTGTGATGGTAACCTCTGATTATGAGTCTGCCTTCGTGTCGGCCAACCTTTGTGTTTAAGATCTGAGTCTGCCTTCGTGTCGGAATTTCTTTTGAAAATCCATCTTGTGATGGTAACTCTGGTTATGAGTCCCCCTTCATGTCGGGCTACCTTTGTGTTTTGGATCTGAGCCCGTATTTGTGTCGGCATTCCTTTTTAAAATCCATCTTGTGATGGTAACCTCTGGTTATGAGTTCGCCTTCGTGTCGGCCTACCTTTGTGTTTTGGATCTGAGTCCGCCTTTGTGTCAGAATTTCTTTTGAAAATCCATCTTGTGATAGTAACCTCTGGTTATGAGTCCGCCTATGTGTCGGCCTACCTTTGTGTTTTGGATCTGAGCCCGCATTTGTGTCGGCATTTCTTTTGAAAATCCATCTTGTGATGGTAACCTCTGATTATGAGTCTGCCTTCGTGTCGGCCTAACTTTGTGTTTAAGATCTGAATCCGCCTTCGTGTTGGAATTTCTATTGAAAATCCATCTTGTGATGGTAACTCTGGTTATGAGTCCCCCTTCATGTCGGCCTACCTTTGTGTTTTGGATCTGAGCCCGCATTTGTGTCGGTATTCCTTTTTAAAATCCATCTTGTGATGGTAACCTCTGGTTATGAGTTCGCCTTCGTGTCGGCCTACCTTTGTGTTTTGGATCTGAGTCCGCCTTTGTGTCAGAATTTCTGTTGAAATTCCATCTTGTGATGGTAACCTCTGGTTATGAGTCCCCCTTCATGTCGGCCTACCTTTGTGTTTTGGATCTGAGCCCGCATTTTTGTCGGCATTCCTTTTGAAAATCCATCTTGTGATGGTAACCTATAGTTATAAGTCCGCCTTCGTGTCGGCCTATCTTTGTGTTTTGGATCTGAGTCCGGCTTCGTGTCGACATTCCTTTTGAAAATCCATCTTGTGATGGTAACCTCTAGTTAAGAGTCTACCTTCGTGTTGTCATACCTTTGTGTTTTGGATCTGAGTCCGCCTTCGTGTCGGCATTTCTTTTTAAAATCCATCTTGTGATGGTAACCTCTGGTTATGAGTCTGTCTACGTGTCAGCCAACCTTTATGTTTTGGATCTGAGTCCGCCTTTGTGTCGGCATTCCTTTTGAAAATTCATTTTGTGATGGTAACCTCTGGTTATGAGTCCGCCTTCGTGTCGGCCTACCTTTGTGTTTAAGATCTGAGTCCGCCTTCGTGTCAGAATTTCTATTGAAAATCCATCTTGTGATGGTAACTCTGGTTATGAGTCCCCCTTCATGTCGGCCTACCTTTGTGTTTTGGATCTGAGCCCGCATTTGTGTCGGCATTCCTTTTTAAAATCCATCTTGTGATGGTAACCTCTGGTTATGAGTTCTCCTTCGTTTCGGCCTACCTTTGTGTTTTGGATCTGAGTCCGCCTTTGTGTCAGAATTTCTTTTGAAAATCCATCTTGTGATGGTAACCTCTGGTTATGAGTCCGCCTATGTGTCGGCCTACCTTTGTGTTTTGGATCTGAGCCCGCATTTGTGTCGGCATTCCTTTTTAAAATCCATCTTGTGATGGTAACCTCTGGTTATGAGTTCGCCTTCGTGTCGGCCTACCTTTGTGTTTTGGATCTGAGTCCGCCTTTGTGTCAGAATTTCTTTTAAAAATCCATCTTGTGATGGTAACCTCTGGTTATGAGTCCCCCTTCATGTCGGCCTACCTTTGTGTTTTGGATCTGAGCCCGCATTTGTGTCGGCATTCCTTTTGAAAATCCATCTTGTGATGGTAACCTCTAGTTATAAGTCCGCCTTCGTGTCGGCCTATCTTTGTGTTTTGGATCCGAGTCCGCCTTCGTGTCGACATTCCTTTTGAAAATCCATCTTGTGATGGTAACCTCTAGTTATGAGTCGGCCTTCGTGTCGTCATACGTTTGTGTTTTGGATCTGAGTCCGCCTTCGTGTCGGCATTTCTTTTTAAAATCCATCTTGTGATGGTAACCTCTGGTTATGAGTCCGTCTTCGTGTCAGCCTACCTTTATGTTTTGGATCTGAGTCCGCCTTTGTGTCGGCATTCCTTTTGAAAATTCATTTTGTGATGGTAACCTCTGGTTATGAGTCCGCCTTCGTGTCGGCCTACCTTTGTGTTTTGGATCTGAGTCCGCCTTTGTGTCAGAATTTCTTTTAAAAATCCATCTTGTGATGGTAACCTCTGGTTATGAGTCCCCCTTCATGTCGGCCTACCTTTGTGTTTTGGATCTGCCGCATTTGTGTCGGCATTCCTTTTTAAAATCCATCTTGTGATGGTAACCTCTGGTTATGAGTTCTCCTTCGTGTCGGCCTACCTTTGTGTTTTGGATCTGAGTCCGCCTTTGTGTCAGAATTTCTTTTGAAAATCCATCTTATGATGCTAACCTCTGGTTATGAGTCCGCCTATGTGTCGGCCTACCTTTGTGTTTTGGATCTGAGCCCACATTTGTGTCGGCATTTCTTTTGAAAATCCATCTTGTGATGGTAACCTCTGATTATGAGTCTGCCTTCGTGTCGGCCTACCTTTGTGTTTAAGATCTGAGTCTGCCTTCGTGTCGGAATTTCTTTTGAAAATCCATCTTGTGATGGTAACTCTGGTTATGAGTCCCCCTTCATGTCGGGCTACCTTTGTGTTTTGGATCTGAGCCCGCATTTGTGTCGGCATTCCTTTTTAAAATCCATCTTGTGATGGTAACCTCTGGTTATGAGTCCGCCTATGTGTCGGCCTACCTTTGTGTTTTGGATCTGAGCCCGCATTTGTGTCGGCATTTCTTTTGAAAATCCATCTTGTGATGGTAACCTCTGATTATGAGTCTTCCTTCGTGTCGGCCTACCTTTGTGTTTAAGATCTGAGTCTGCCTTCGTGTCGGAATTTCTTTTGAAAATCCATCTTGTGATGGTAACTCTGGTTATGAGTCCCCCTTCATGTCGGGCTACCTTTGTGTTTTGGATCTGAGCCCGCATTTGTGTCGGCATTCCTTTTTAAAATCCATCTTGTGATGGTAACCTCTGGTTATGAGTTCGCCTTCGTGTCGGCCTACCTTTGTGTTTTGGATCTGAGTCCGCCTTTGTGTCAGAATTTCTTTTGAAAATCCATCTTATGATGCTAACCTCTGGTTATGAGTCCGCCTATGTGTCGGCCTTCCTTTGTGTTTTGGATCTGAGCCCACATTTGTGTCGGCATTTCTTTTGAAAATCCATCTTGTGATGGTAACCTCTGATTATGAGTCTGCCTTCGTGTCGGCCTACCTTTGTGTTTAAGATCTGAGTCTGCCTTCGTGTCGGAATTTCTTTTGAAAATCCATCTTGTGATGGTAACTCTGGTTATGAGTCCCCCTTCATGTCGGGCTACCTTTGTGTTTTGGATCTGAGCCCGCATTTGTGTCGGCATTCCTTTTTAAAATCCATCTTGTGATGGTAACCTCTGGTTATGAGTCCGCCTATGTGTCGGCCTACCTTTGTGTTTTGGATCTGAGCCCGCATTTGTGTCGGCATTTCTTTTGAAAATCCATCTTGTGATGGTAACCTCTGATTATGAGTCTTCCTTCGTGTCGGCCTACCTTTGTGTTTAAGATCTGAGTCTGCCTTCGTGTCGGAATTTCTTTTGAAAATCCATCTTGTGATGGTAACTCTGGTTATGAGTCCCCCTTCATGTCGGGCTACCTTTGTGTTTTGGATCTGAGCCCGCATTTGTGTCGGCATTCCTTTTTAAAATCCATCTTGTGATGGTAACCTCTGGTTATGAGTTCGCCTTCGTGTCGGCCTACCTTTGTGTTTTGGATCTGAGTCCGCCTTTGTGTCAGAATTTCTTTTGAAAATCCATCTTGAGATAGTAACCTCTGGTTATGAGTCCGCCTATGTGTCGGCCTACCTTTGTGTTTTGGATCTGAGCCCGCATTTGTGTCGGCATTTCTTTTGAAAATCCATCTTGTGATGGTAACCTCTGATTATGAGTCTGCCTTCGTGTCGGCCTAACTTTGTGTTTAAGATCTGAATCCGCCTTCGTGTCAGAATTTCTATTGAAAATCCATCTTGTGATGGTAACTCTGGTTATGAGTCCCCCTTCATGTCGGCCTACCTTTGTGTTTTGGATCTGAGCCCGCATTTGTGTCGGCATTCCTTTTTAAAATCCATCTTGTGATGGTAACCTCTGGTTATGAGTTCGCCTTCTTGTCGGCCTACCTTTGTGTTTTGGATCTGAGTCCGCCTTTGTGTCAGAATTTCTGTTGAAATTCCATCTTGTGATGGTAACCTCTGGTTATGAGTCCCCCTTCATGTCGGCCTACCTTTGTGTTTTGGATCTGAGCCCGCATTTTTGTCGGCATTCCTTTTGAAAATCCATCTTGTGATGGTAACCTATAGTTATAAGTCCGCCTTCGTGTCGGCCTACCTTTGTGTTTTGGATCTGAGTCCGGCTTCGTGTCGACATTCCTTTTGAAAATCCATCTTGTGGTGGTAACCTCTAGTTAAGAGTCCGCCTTCGTGTTGTCATACCTTTGTGTTTTGGATCTGAGTCCGCCTTCGTGTCGGCATTTCTTTTTAAAATCCATCTTGTGATGGTAACCTCTGGTTATGAGTCCGTCTTCGTGTCAGCCAACCTTTATGTTTTGGATCTGAGTCCGCCTTTGTGTCGGCATTCCTTTTGAAAATTCATTTTGTGATGGTAACCTCTGGTTATGAGTCCGCCTTCGTGTCGGCCTACCTTTGTGTTTAAGATCTGAGTCCGCCTTCGTGTCGGAATTTCTATTGAAAATCCATCTTGTGATGGTAACTCTGGTTATGAGTCCCCCTTCATGTCGGCCTACCTTTGTGTTTTGGATCTGAGCCCGCATTTGTGTCGGCATTCCTTTTTAAAATCCATCTTGTGATGGTAACCTCTGGTTATGAGTTCTCCTTCGTTTCGGCCTACCTTTGTGTTTTGGATCTGAGTCCGCCTTTGTGTCAGAATTTCTTTTGAAAATCCATCTTGTGATGGTAACCTCTGGTTATGAGTCCGCCTATGTGTCGGCCTACCTTTGTGTTTTGGATCTGAGCCCGCAATTGTGTCGGCATTCCTTTTTAAAATCCATCTTGTGATGGTAACCTCTGGTTATGAGTTCGCCTTCGTGTCGGCCTACCTTTGTGTTTTGGATCTGAGTCCGCCTTTGTGTCAGAATTTCTTTTAAAAATCCATCTTGTGATGGTAACCTCTGGTTATGAGTCCCCCTTCATGTCGGCCTACCTTTGTGTTTTGGATCTGAGCCCGCATTTGTGTCGGCATTCCTTTTGAAAATCCATCTTGTGATGGTAACCTCTAGTTATAAGTCCGCCTTCGTGTCGGCCTATCTTTGTGTTTTGGATCTGAGTCCGCCTTCGTGTCGACATTCCTTTTGAAAATCCATCTTGTGATGGTAACCTCTAGTTATGAGTCCGCCTTCGTGTCGTCATACGTTTGTGTTTTGGATCTGAGTCCGCCTTCGTGTCGGCATTTCTTTTTAAAATCCATCTTGTGATGTTAACCTCTGGTTATGAGTCCGTCTTCGTGTCAGCCTACCTTTATGTTTTGGATCTGAGTCCGCCTTTGTGTCGGCATTCCTTTTGAAAATTCATTTTGTGATGGTAACCTCTGGTTATGAGTCCGCCTTCGTGTCGGCCTACCTTTGTGTTTTGGATCTGAGTCCGCCTTTGTGTCAGAATTTCTTTTAAAAATCCATCTTGTGATGGTAACCTCTGGTTATGAGTCCCCCTTCATGTCGGCCTACCTTTGTGTTTTGGATCTGATGCATTTGTGTCGGCATTCCTTTTTAAAATCCATCTTGTGATGGTAACCTCTGGTTATGAGTTCTCCTTCGTGTCGGCCTACCTTTGTGTTTTGGATCTGAGTCCGCCTTTGTGTCAGAATTTCTTTTGAAAATCCATCTTGTGATGCTAACCTCTGGTTATGAGTCCGCCTATGTGTCGGCCTACCTTTGTGTTTTGGATCTGAGCCCGCATTTGTGTCGGCATTTCTTTTGAAAATCCATCTTGTGATGGTAACCTCTGATTATGAGTCTGCCTTCGTGTCGGCCAACCTTTGTGTTTAAGATCTGAGTCTGCCTTCGTGTCGGAATTTCTTTTGAAAATCCATCTTGTGATGGTAACTCTGGTTATGAGTCCCCCTTCATGTCGGGCTACCTTTGTGTTTTGGATCTGAGCCCGTATTTGTGTCGGCATTCCTTTTTAAAATCCATCTTGTGATGGTAACCTCTGGTTATGAGTTCGCCTTCGTGTCGGCCTACCTTTGTGTTTTGGATCTGAGTCCGCCTTTGTGTCAGAATTTCTTTTGAAAATCCATCTTGTGATAGTAACCTCTGGTTATGAGTCCGCCTATGTGTCGGCCTACCTTTGTGTTTTGGATCTGAGCCCGCATTTGTGTCGGCATTTCTTTTGAAAATCCATCTTGTGATGGTAACCTCTGATTATGAGTCTGCCTTCGTGTCGGCCTAACTTTGTGTTTAAGATCTGAATCCGCCTTCGTGTCGGAATTTCTATTGAAAATCCATCTTGTGATGGTAACTCTGGTTATGAGTCCCCCTTCATGTCGGCCTACCTTTGTGTTTTGGATCTGAGCCCGCATTTGTGTCGGTATTCCTTTTTAAAATCCATCTTGTGATGGTAACCTCTGGTTATGAGTTCGCCTTCGTGTCGGCCTACCTTTGTGTTTTGGATCTGAGTCCGCCTTTGTGTCAGAATTTCTGTTGAAATTCCATCTTGTGATGGTAACCTCTGGTTATGAGTCCCCCTTCATGTCGGCCTACCTTTGTGTTTTGGATCTGAGCCCGCATTTTTGTCGGCATTCCTTTTGAAAATCCATCTTGTGATGGTAACCTATAGTTATAAGTCCGCCTTCGTGTCGGCCTACCTTTGTGTTTTGGATCTGAGTCCGGCTTCGTGTCGACATTCCTTTTGAAAATCCATCTTGTGATGGTAACCTCTAGTTAAGAGTCCGCCTTCGTGTTGTCATACCTTTGTGTTTTGGATCTGAGTCCGCCTTCGTGTCGGCATTTCTTTTTAAAATCCATCTTGTGATGGTAACCTCTGGTTATGAGTCCGTCTACGTGTCAGCCAACCTTTATGTTTTGGATCTGAGTCCGCCTTTGTGTCGGCATTCCTTTTGAAAATTCATTTTGTGATGGTAACCTCTGGTTATGAGTCCGCCTTCGTGTCGGCCTACCTTTGTGTTTAAGATCTGAGTCCGCCTTCGTGTCAGAATTTCTATTGAAAATCCATCTTGTGATGGTAACTCTGGTTATGAGTCCCCCTTCATGTCGGCCTACCTTTGTGTTTTGGATCTGAGCCCGCATTTGTGTCGGCATTCCTTTTTAAAATCCATCTTGTGATGGTAACCTCTGGTTATGAGTTCTCCTTCGTTTCGGCCTACCTTTGTGTTTTGGATCTGAGTCCGCCTTTGTGTCAGAATTTCTTTTGAAAATCCATCTTGTGATGGTAACCTCTGGTTATGAGTCCGCCTATGTGTCGGCCTACCTTTGTGTTTTGGATCTGAGCCCGCATTTGTGTCGGCATTCCTTTTTAAAATCCATCTTGTGATGGTAACCTCTGGTTATGAGTTCGCCTTCGTGTCGGCCTACCTTTGTGTTTTGGATCTGAGTCCGCCTTTGTGTCAGAATTTCTTTTAAAAATCCATCTTGTGATGGTAACCTCTGGTTATGAGTCCCCCTTCATGTCGGCCTACCTTTGTGTTTTGGATCTGAGCCCGCATTTGTGTCGGCATTCCTTTTGAAAATCCATCTTGTGATGGTAACCTCTAGTTATAAGTCCGCCTTCGTGTCGGCCTATCTTTGTGTTTTGGATCCGAGTCCGCCTTCGTGTCGACATTCCTTTTGAAAATCCATCTTGTGATGGTAACCTCTAGTTATGAGTCGGCCTTCGTGTCGTCATACGTTTGTGTTTTGGATCTGAGTCCGCCTTCGTGTCGGCATTTCTTTTTAAAATCCATCTTGTGATGGTAACCTCTGGTTATGAGTCCGTCTTCGTGTCAGCCTACCTTTATGTTTTGGATCTGAGTCCGCCTTTGTGTCGGCATTCCTTTTGAAAATTCATTTTGTGATGGTAACCTCTGGTTATGAGTCCGCCTTCGTGTCGGCCTACCTTTGTGTTTTGGATCTGAGTCCGCCTTTGTGTCAGAATTTCTTTTAAAAATCCATCTTGTGATGGTAACCTCTGGTTATGAGTCCCCCTTCATGTCGGCCTACCGTTGTGTTTTGGATCTGCCGCATTTGTGTCGGCATTCCTTTTTAAAATCCATCTTGTGATGGTAACCTCTGGTTATGAGTTCTCCTTCGTGTCGGCCTACCTTTGTGTTTTGGATCTGAGTCCGCCTTTGTGTCAGAATTTCTTTTGAAAATCCATCTTATGATGCTAACCTCTGGTTATGAGTCCGCCTATGTGTCGGCCTACCTTTGTGTTTTGGATCTGAGCCCACATTTGTGTCGGCATTTCTTTTGAAAATCCATCTTGTGATGGTAACCTCTGATTATGAGTCTGCCTTCGTGTCGGCCTACCTTTGTGTTTAAGATCTGAGTCTGCATTCGTGTTGGAATTTCTTTTGAAAATCCATCTTGTGATGGTAACTCTGGTTATGAGTCCCCCTTCATGTCGGGCTACCTTTGTGTTTTGGATCTGAGCCCGCATTTGTGTCGGCATTCCTTTTTAAAATCCATCTTGTGATGGTAACCTCTGGTTATGAGTCCGCCTATGTGTCGGCCTACCTTTGTGTTTTGGATCTGAGCCCGCATTTGTGTCGGCATTTCTTTTGAAAATCCATCTTGTGATGGTAACCTCTGATTATGAGTCTGCCTTCGTGTCGGCCTACCTTTGTGTTTAAGATCTGAGTCTGCCTTCGTGTCGGAATTTCTTTTGAAAATCCATCTTGTGATGGTAACTCTGGTTATGAGTCCCCCTTCATGTCGGGCTACCTTTGTGTTTTGGATCTGAGCCCGCATTTGTGTCGCCATTCCTTTTTAAAATCCATCTTGTGATGGTAACCTCTGGTTATGAGTTCGCCTTCGTGTCGGCCTACCTTTGTGTTTTGGATCTGAGTCCGCCTTTGTGTCAGAATTTCTTTTGAAAATCCATCTTGAGATAGTAACCTCTGGTTATGAGTCCGCCTATGTGTCGGCCTACCTTTGTGTTTTGGATCTGAGCCCGCATTTGTGTCGGCATTTCTTTTGAAAATCCATCTTGTGATGGTAACCTCTGATTATGAGTCTGCCTTCGTGTCGGCCTAACTTTGTGTTTAAGATCTGAATCCGCCTTCGTGTCAGAATTTCTATTGAAAATCCATCTTGTGATGGTAACTCTGGTTATGAGTCCCCCTTCATGTCGGCCTACCTTTGTGTTTTGGATCTGAGCCCGCATTTGTGTCGGCATTCCTTTTTAAAATCCATCTTGTGATGGTAACCTCTGGTTATGAGTTCGCCTTCTTGTCGGCCTACCTTTGTGTTTTGGATCTGAGTCCGCCTTTGTGTCAGAATTTCTGTTGAAATTCCATCTTGTGATGGTAACCTCTGGTTATGAGTCCCCCTTCATGTCGGCCTACCTTTGTGTTTTGGATCTGAGCCCGCATTTTTGTCGGCATTCCTTTTGAAAATCCATCTTGTGATGGTAACCTATAGTTATAAGTCCGCCTTCGTGTCGGCCTACCTTTGTGTTTTGGATCTGAGTCCGGCTTCGTGTCGACATTCCTTTTGAAAATCCATCTTGTGGTGGTAACCTCTAGTTAAGAGTCCGCCTTCGTGTTGTCATACCTTTGTGTTTTGGATCTGAGTCCGCCTTCGTGTCGGCATTTCTTTTTAAAATCCATCTTGTGATGGTAACCTCTGGTTATGAGTCCGTCTTCGTGTCAGCCTACCTTTATGTTTTGGATCTGAGTCCTCCTTTGTGTCGGCATTCCTTTTGAAAATTCATTTTGTGATGGTAACCTCTGGTTATGAGTCCGCCTTCGTGTCGGCCTACCTTTGTGTTTTGGATCTGAGTTCGCCTTTGTGTCAGAATTTCTTTTAAAAATCCATCTTGTGATGGTAACCTCTGGTTATGAGTCCCCCTTCATGTCGGCCTACCTTTGTGTTTTGGATCTGCCGCATTTGTGTCGGCATTCCTTTTTAAAATCCATCTTGTGATGGTAACCTCTGGTTATGAGTTCTCCTTCGTGTCGGCCTACCTTTGTGTTTTGGATCTGAGTCCGCCTTTGTGTCAGAATTTCTTTTGAAAATCCATCTTATGATGCTAACCTCTGGTTATGAGTCCGCCTATGTGTCGGCCTACCTTTGTGTTTTGGATCTGAGCCCACATTTGTGTCGGCATTTCTTTTGAAAATCCATCTTGTGATGGTAACCTCTGATTATGAGTCTGCCTTCGTGTCGGCCTACCTTTGTGTTTAAGATCTGAGTCTGCCTTCGTGTCGGAATTTCTTTTGAAAATCCATCTTGTGATGGTAACTCTGGTTATGAGTCCCCCTTCATGTCGGGCTACCTTTGTGTTTTGGATCTGAGCCCGCATTTGTGTCGGCATTCCTTTTTAAAATCCATCTTGTGATGGTAACCTCTGGTTATGAGTCCGCCTATGTGTCGGCCTACCTTTGTGTTTTGGATCTGAGCCCGCATTTGTGTCGGCATTTCTTTTGAAAATCCATCTTGTGATGGTAACCTCTGATTATGAGTCTGCCTTCGTGTCGGCCTACCTTTGTGTTTAAGATCTGAGTCTGCCTTCGTGTCGGAATTTCTTTTGAAAATCCATCTTGTGATGGTAACTCTGGTTATGAGTCCCCCTTCATGTCGGGCTACCTTTGTGTTTTGGATCTGAGCCCGCATTTGTGTCGGCATTCCTTTTTAAAATCCATCTTGTGATGGTAACCTCTGGTTATGAGTTCGCCTTCGTGTCGGCCTACCTTTGTGTTTTGGATCTGAGTCCGCCTTTGTGTCAGAATTTCTTTTGAAAATCCATCTTGAGATAGTAACCTCTGGTTATGAGTCCGCCTATGTGTCGGCCTACCTTTGTGTTTTGCATCTGAGCCCGCATTTGTGTCGGCATTTCTTTTGAAAATCCATCTTGTGATGGTAACCTCTGATTATGAGTCTGCCTTCGTGTCGGCCTAACTTTGTGTTTAAGATCTGAATCCGCCTTCGTGTCAGAATTTCTATTGAAAATCCATCTTGTGATGGTAACTCTGGTTATGAGTCCCCCTTCATGTCGGCCTACCTTTGTGTTTTGGATCTGAGCCCGCATTTGTGTCGGCATTCCTTTTTAAAATCCATCTTGTGATGGTAACCTCTGGTTATGAGTTCGCCTTCTTGTCGGCCTACCTTTGTGTTTTGGATCTGAGTCCGCCTTTGTGTCAGAATTTCTGTTGAAATTCCATCTTGTGATGGTAACCTCTGGTTATGAGTCCCCCTTCATGTCGGCCTACCTTTGTGTTTTGGATCTGAGCCCGCATTTTTGTCGGCATTCCTTTTGAAAATCCATCTTGTGATGGTAACCTATAGTTATAAGTCCGCCTTCGTGTCGGCCTACCTTTGTGTTTTGGATCTGAGTCCGGCTTCGTGTCGACATTCCTTTTGAAAATCCATCTTGTGGTGGTAACCTCTAGTTAAGAGTCCGCCTTCGTGTTGTCATACCTTTGTGTTTTGGATCTGAGTCCGCCTTCGTGTCGGCATTTCTTTTTAAAATCCATCTTGTGATGGTAACCTCTGGTTATGAGTCCGTCTTCGTGTCAGCCAACCTTTATGTTTTGGATCTGAGTCCGCCTTTGTGTCGGCATTCCTTTTGAAAATTCATTTTGTGATGGTAACCTCTGGTTATGAGTCCGCCTTCGTGTCGGCCTACCTTTGTGTTTAAGATCTAAGTCCGCCTTCGTGTCGGAATTTCTATTGAAAATCCATCTTGTGATGGTAACTCTGGTTATGAGTCCCCCTTCATGTCGGCCTACCTTTGTGTTTTGGATCTGAGCCCGCATTTGTGTCGGCATTCCTTTTTAAAATCCATCTTGTGATGGTAACCTCTGGTTATGAGTTCTCCTTCGTTTCGGCCTACCTTTGTGTTTTGGATCTGAGTCCGCCTTTGTGTCAGAATTTCTTTTGAAAATCCATCTTGTGATGGTAACCTCTGGTTATGAGTCCGCCTATGTGTCGGCCTACCTTTGTGTTTTGGATCTGAGCCCGCATTTGTGTCGGCATTCCTTTTTAAAATCCATCTTGTGATGGTAACCTCTGGTTATGAGTTCGCCTTCGTGTCGGCCTACCTTTGTGTTTTGGATCTGAGTCCGCCTTTGTGTCAGAATTTCTTTTAAAAATCCATCTTGTGATGGTAACCTCTGGTTATGAGTGCCCCTTCATGTCGGCCTACCTTTGTGTTTTGGATCTGAGCCCGCATTTGTGTCGGCATTCCTTTTGAAAATCCATCTTGTGATGGTAACCTCTAGTTATATGTCCGCCTTCGTGTCGGCCTATCTTTGTGTTTTGGATCTGAGTCCGCCTTCGTGTCGACATTCCTTTTGAAAATCCATCTTGTGATGGTAACCTCTAGTTATGAGTCCGCCTTCGTGTCGTCATACGTTTGTGTTTTGGATCTGAGTCCGCCTTCGTGTCGGCATTTCTTTTTAAAATCCATCTTGTGATGGTAACCTCTAGTTATGAGTCCGTCTTCGTGTCAGCCTACCTTTATGTTTTGGATCTGAGTCCGCCTTTGTGTCGGCATTCCTTTTGAAAATTCATTTTGTAATGGTAACCTCTGGTTATGAGTCCGCCTTCGTGTCGGCCTACCTTTGTGTTTTGGATCTGAGTCCGCCTTTGTGTCAGAATTTCTTTTAAAAATCCATCTTGTGATGGTAACCTCTGGTTATGAGTCCCCCTTCATGTCGGCCTACCTTTGTGTTTTGGATCTGCCGCATTTGTGTCGGCATTCCTTTTTAAAATCCATCTTGTGATGGTAACCTCTGGTTATGAGTTCTCCTTCGTGTCGGCCTACCTTTGTGTTTTGGATCTGAGTCCGCCTTTGTGTCAGAATTTCTTTTGAAAATCCATCTTGTGATGCTAACCTCTGGTTATGAGTCCGCCTATGTGTCGGCCTACCTTTGTGTTTTGGATCTGAGCCCACATTTGTGTCGGCATTTCTTTTGAAAATCCATCTTGTGATGGTAACCTCTGATTATGAGTCTGCCTTCGTGTCGGCCTACCTTTGTGTTTAAGATCTGAGTCTGCCTTCGTGTCGGAATTTCTTTTGAAAATCCATCTTGTGATGGTAACTCTGGTTATGAGTCCCCCTTCATGTCGGGCTACCTTTGTGTTTTGGATCTGAGCCCGCATTTGTGTCGGCATTCCTTTTTAAAATCCATCTTGTGATGGTAACCTCTGGTTATGAGTCCGCCTATGTGTCGGCCTACCTTTGTGTTTTGGATCTGAGCCCGCATTTGTGTCGGCATTTCTTTTGAAAATCCATCTTGTGATGGTAACCTCTGATTATGAGTCTGCCTTCGTGTCGGCCTACCTTTGTGTTTAAGATCTGAGTCTGCCTTCGTGTCGGAATTTCTTTTGAAAATCCATCTTGTGATGGTAACTCTGGTTAAGAGTCCCCCTTCATGTCGGGCTACCTTTGTGTTTTGGATCTGAGCCCGCATTTGTGTCGGCATTCCTTTTTAAAATCCATCTTGTGATGGTAACCTCTGGTTATGAGTTCGCCTTCGTGTCGGCCTACCTTTGTGTTTTGGATCTGAGTCCGCCTTTGTGTCAGAATTTCTTTTGAAAATCCATCTTGTGATAGTAACCTCTGGTTATGAGTCCGCCTATGTGTCGGCCTACCTTTGTGTTTTGGATCTGAGCCCGCATTTGTGTCGGCATTTCTTTTGAAAATCCATCTTGTGATGGTAACCTCTGATTATGAGTCTGCCTTCGTGTCGGCCTAACTTTGTGTTTAAGATCTGAATCCGCCTTCGTGTCAGAATTTCTATTGAAAATCCATCTTGTGATGGTAACTCTGGTTATGAGTCCCCCTTCATGTCGGCCTACCTTTGTGTTTTGGATCTGAGCCCGCATTTGTGTCGGCATTCCTTTTTAAAATCCATCTTGTGATGGTAACCTCTGGTTATGAGTTCGCCTTCGTGTCGGCCTACCTTTGTGTTTTGGATCTGAGTCCGCCTTTGTGTCAGAATTTCTGTTGAAATTCCATCTTGTGATGGTAACCTCTGGTTATGAGTCCCCCTTCATGTCGGCCTACCTTTGTGTTTTGGATCTGAGCCCGCATTTTTGTCGGCATTCCTTTTGAAAATCCATCTTGTGATGGTAACCTATAGTTATAAGTCCGCCTTCGTGTCGGCCTATCTTTGTGTTTTGGATCTGAGTCCGGCTTCGTGTCGACATTCCTTTTGAAAATCCATCTTGTGATGGTAACCTCTAGTTAAGAGTCCGCCTTCGTGTTGTCATACCTTTGTGTTTTGGATCTGAGTCCGCCTTCGTGTCGGCATTTCTTTTTAAAATCCATCTTGTGATGGTAACCTCTGGTTATGAGTCCGTCTTCGTGTCAGCCAACCTTTATGTTTTGGATCTGAGTCCGCCTTTGTGTCGGCATTCCTTTTGAAAATTCATTTTGTGATGGTAACCTCTGGTTATGAGTCCGCCTTCGTGTCGGCCTACCTTTGTGTTTAAGATCTGAGTCCGCCTTCGTGTCGGAATTTCTATTGAAAATCCATCTTGTGATGGTAACTCTGGTTATGAGTCCCCCTTCATGTCGGCCTACCTTTGTGTTTTGGATCTGAGCCCGCATTTGTGTCGGCATTCCTTTTTAAAATCCATCTTGTGATGGTAACCTCTGGTTATGAGTCCTCCTTCGTTTCGGCCTACCTTTGTGTTTTGGATCTGAGTCCGCCTTTGTGTCAGAATTTCTTTTGAAAATCCATCTTGTGATGGTAACCTCTGGTTATGAGTCCGCCTATGTGTCGGCCTACCTTTGTGTTTTGGATCTGAGCCCGCATTTGTGTCGGCATTCCTTTTTAAAATCCATCTTGTGATGGTAACCTCTGGTTATGAGTTCGCCTTCGTGTCGGCCTACCTTTGTGTTTTGGATCTGAGTCCGCCTTTGTGTCAGAATTTCTTTTAAAAATCCATCTTGTGATGGTAACCTCTGGTTATGAGTCCCCCTTCATGTCGGCCTACCTTTGTGTTTTGGATCTGAGCCCGCATTTGTGTCGGCATTCCTTTTGAAAATCCATCTTGTGATGGTAACCTCTAGTTATAAGTCCGCCTTCGTGTCGGCCTATCTTTGTGTTTTGGATCTGAGTCCGCCTTCGTGTCGACATTCCTTTTGAAAATCCATCTTGTGATGGTAACCTCTAGTTATGAGTCCGCCTTCGTGTCGTCATACGTTTGTGTTTTGGATCTGAGTCCGCCTTCGTGTCGGCATTTCTTTTTAAAATCCATCTTGTGATGGTAACCTCTGGTTATGAGTCCGTCTTCGTGTCAGCCTACCTTTATGTTTTGGATCTGAGTCCGCCTTTGTGTCGGCATTCCTTTTGAAAATTCATTTTGTGATGGTAACCTCTGGTTATGAGTCCGCCTTCGTGTCGGCCTACCTTTGTGTTTTGGATCTGAGTCCGCCTTTGTGTCAGAATTTCTTTTAAAAATCCATCTTGTGATGGTAACCTCTGGTTATGAGTCCCCCTTCATGTCGGCCTACCTTTGTGTTTTGGATCTGCCGCATTTGTGTCGGCATTCCTTTTTAAAATCCATCTTGTGATGGTAACCTCTGGTTATGAGTTCTCCTTCGTGTCGGCCTACCTTTGTGTTTTGGATCTGAGTCCGCCTTTGTGTCAGAATTTCTTTTGAAAATCCATCTTGTGATGCTAACCTCTGGTTATGAGTCCGCTTATGTGTCGGCCTACCTTTGTGTTTTGGATCTGAGCCCACATTTGTGTCGGCATTTCTTTTGAAAATCCATCTTGTGATGGTAACCTCTGATTATGAGTCTGCCTTCATGTCGGCCTACCTTTGTGTTTAAGATCTGAGTCTGCCTTCGTGTTGGAATTTCTTTTGAAAATCCATCTTGTGATGGTAACTCTGGTTATGAGTCCCCCTTCATGTCGGGCTACCTTTGTGTTTTGGATCTGAGCCCGCATTTGTGTCGGCATTCCTTTTTAAAATCCATCTTGTGATGGTAACCTCTGGTTATGAGTCCGCCTATGTGTCAGCCTACCTTTGTGTTTTGGATCTGAGCCCGCATTTGTGTCGGCATTTCTTTTGAAAATCCATCTTGTGATGGTAACCTCTGATTATGAGTCTGCCTTCGTGTCGGCCTACCTTTGTGTTTAAGATCTGAGTCTGCCTTCGTGTCGGAATTTCTTTTGAAAATCCATCTTGTGATGGTAACTCTGGTTATGAGTCCCCATTCATGTCGGGCTACCTTTGTGTTTTGGATCTGAGCCCGCATTTGTGTCGGCATTCCTTTTTAAAATCCATCTTGTGATGGTAACCTCTGGTTATGAGTTCGCCTTCGTGTCGGCCTACCTTTGTGTTTTGGATCTGAGTCCGCCTTTGTGTCAGAATTTCTTTTGAAAATCCATCTTGTGATAGTAACCTCTGGTTATGAGTCCGCCTATGTGTCGGCCTACCTTTGTGTTTTGGATCTGAGCCCGCATTTGTGTCGGCATTTCTTTTGAAAATCCATCTTGTGATGGTAACCTCTGATTATGAGTCTGCCTTCGTGTCGGCCTAACTTTGTGTTTAAGATCTGAATCCGCCTTCGTGTCAGAATTTCTATTGAAAATCCATCTTGTGATGGTAACTCTGGTTATGAGTCCCCCTTCATGTCGGCCTACCTTTGTGTTTTGGATCTGAGCCCGCATTTGTGTCGGCATTCCTTTTTAAAATCCATCTTGTGATGGTAACCTCTGGTTATGAGTTCGCCTTCGTGTCGGCCTACCTTTGTGTTTTGGATCTGAGTCCGCCTTTGTGTCAGAATTTCTGTTGAAATTCCATCTTGTGATGGTAACCTCTGGTTATGAGTCCCCCTTCATGTCGGCCTACCTTTGTGTTTTGGATCTGAGCCCGCATTTGTGTCGGCATTCCTTTTTAAAATCCATCTTGTGATGGTAACCTCTGGTTATGAGTTCTCCTTCGTGTCGGCCTACCTTTGTGTTTTGGATCTGAGTCCGCCTTTGTGTCAGAATTTCTTTTGAAAATCCATCTTGTGATGGTAACCTCTGGTTATGAGTCCGCCTATGTGTCGGCCTACCTTTGTGTTTTGGATCTGAGCCCGCATTTGTGTCGGCATTTCTTTTGAAAATCCATCTTGTGATGGTAACCTCTGATTATGAGTCTGCCTTCGTGTCGGCCTACCTTTGTGTTTAAGATCTGAGTCTGCCTTCGTGTCGGATTTTCTAGTGAAAATCCATCTTGTGATGGTAACTCTGGTTATGAGTCCCCCTTCATGTCGGCCTACCTTTGTGTTTTGGATTTGAGCCCGCATTTGTGTCGGCATTCCTTTTTAAAATCCATCTTGTGATGGTAACCTCTGGTTATGAGTTCGCCTTCGTGTCGGCCTACCCTTGTGTTTTGGATCTGAGTCCGCCTTTGTGTCAGAATTTCTGTTGAAATTCCATCTTGTGATGGTAACCTCTGGTTATGAGTCCCCCTTCATGTCGGCCTACCTTTGTGTTTTGGATCTGAGCCCGCATTTTTGTCGGCATTCCTTTTGAAAATCCATCTTGTGATGGTAACCTCTAGTTATATGTCCGCCTTCGTGTCGGCCTATCTTTGTGTTTTGGATCTGAGTCCGCCTTCGTGTCGACATTCCTTTTGAAAATCCATCTTGTGATGGTAACCTCTAGTTAAGAGTCCGCCTTCGTGTTGTCATACCTTTGTGTTTCGGATCTGAGTCCGCCTTCGTGTCGGCATTTCTTTTTAAAATCCATCCTGTGATGGTAACCTCTGGTTATGAGTCCGTCTTTGTGTCAGCCTACCTTTATGTTTTGGATCTGAGTCTGCCTTTGTGTCGGCATTCCTTTTGAAAATTCATTTTGTGATGGTAACCTCTGGTTATGAGTCCGCCTTCGTGTCGGCCTACCTTTGTGTTTAAGATCTGAGTCCGCCTTCGTGTCGGAATTTCTTTTGAAAATCCATCTTGTGATGGTAACTCTGGTTATGAGTCCCCCTTCATGTCGGCCTACCTTTGTGTTTTGGATCTGAGCCCGCATTTGTGTCGGCATTCCTTTTTAAAATCCATCTTGTGATGGTAACCTCTGGTTATGAGTTCTCCTTCGTTTCGGCCTACCTTTGTGTTTTGGATCTGAGTCCGCCTTTGTGTCAGAATTTCTTTTGAAAATCCATCTTGTGATGGTAACCTCTGGTTATGAGTCCGCCTATGTGTCGGCCTACCTTTGTGTTCTGGATCTGAGCCCGCATTTGTGTCGGCATTCCTTTTTAAAATCCATCTTGTGATGGTAACCTCTGGTTATGAGTTCGCCTTCGTGTCGGCCTACCTTTGTGTTTTGGATCTGAGTCCGCCTTTGTGTCAGAATTTCTTTTAAAAATCCATCTTGTGATGGTAACCTCTGGTTATGAGTCCCCCTTCATGTCGGCCTACCTTTGTGTTTTGGATCTGAGCCCGCATTTGTGTCGGCATTCCTTTTGAAAATCCATCTTGTGATGGTAACCTCTAGTTATAAGTCCGCCTTCGTGTCGGCCTATCTTTGTGTTTTGGATCTGAGTCCGCCTTCGTGTCGACATTCCTTTTGAAAATCCATCTTGTGATGGTAACCTCTGGTTATGAGTTCGTCTTCGTGTCGGCCTACCTTTGTGTTTTGGATCTGAGCCCGCATTTGTGTCGGCATTCCTTTTTAAAATCCATCTTGTGATGGTAACCTCTGGTTATGAGTCCGCCTATGTGTCGGCCTACCTTTGTGTTTTGGATCTGAGCCCGCATTTGTGTCGGCATTTCTTTTGAAAATCCATCTTGTGATGGTAACCTCTGATTATGAGTCTGCCTTCGTGTCGGCCTACCTTTGTGTTTAAGATCTGAGTCTGCCTTCGTGTCGGAATTTCTTTTGAAAATCCATCTTGTGATGGTAACTCTGGTTAAGAGTCCCCCTTCATGTCGGGCTACCTTTGTGTTTTGGATCTGAGCCCGCATTTGTGTCGGCATTCCTTTTTAAAATCCATCTTGTGATGGTAACCTCTGGTTATGAGTTCGCCTTCGTGTCGGCCTACCTTTGTGTTTTGGATTTGAGTCCGCCTTTGTGTCAGAATTTCTTTTGAAAATCCATCTTGTGATAGTAACCTCTGGTTATGAGTCCGCCTATGTGTCGGCCTACCTTTGTGTTTTGGATCTGAGCCCGCATTTGTGTCGGCATTTCTTTTGAAAATCCATCTTGTGATGGTAACCTCTGATTATGAGTCTGCCTTCGTGTCGGCCTAACTTTGTGTTTAAGATCTGAATCCGCCTTCGTGTCAGAATTTCTATTGAAAATCCATCTTGTGATGGTAACTCTGGTTATGAGTCCCCCTTCATGTCGGCCTACCTTTGTGTTTTGGATCTGAGCCCGCATTTGTGTCGGCATTCCTTTTTAAAATCCATCTTGTGATGGTAACCTCTGGTTATGAGTTCGCCTTCGTGTCGGCCTACCTTTGTGTTTTGGATCTGAGTCCGCCTTTGTGTCAGAATTTCTGTTGAAATTCCATCTTGTGATGGTAACCTCTGGTTATGAGTCCCCCTTCATGTCGGCCTACCTTTGTGTTTTGGATCTGAGCCCGCATTTTTGTCGGCATTCCTTTTGAAAATCCATCTTGTGATGGTAACCTATAGTTATAAGTCCGCCTTCGTGTCGGCCTATCTTTGTGTTTTGGATCTGAGTCCGGCTTCGTGTCGACATTCCTTTTGAAAATCCATCTTGTGATGGTAACCTCTAGTTAAGAGTCCGCCTTCGTGTTGTCATACCTTTGTGTTTTGGATCTGAGTCCGCCTTCGTGTCGGCATTTCTTTTTAAAATCCATCTTGTGATGGTAACCTCTGGTTATGAGTCCGTCTTCGTGTCAGCCAACCTTTATGTTTTGGATCTGAGTCCGCCTTTGTGTCGGCATTCCTTTTGAAAATTCATTTTGTGATGGTAACCTCTGGTTATGAGTCCGCCTTCGTGTCGGCCTACCTTTGTGTTTAAGATCTGAGTCCGCCTTCGTGTCGGAATTTCTATTGAAAATCCATCTTGTGATGGTAACTCTGGTTATGAGTCCCCCTTCATGTCGGCCTACCTTTGTGTTTTGGATCTGAGCCCGCATTTGTGTCGGCATTCCTTTTTAAAATCCATCTTGTGATGGTAACCTCTGGTTATGAGTCCTCCTTCGTTTCGGCCTACCTTTGTGTTTTGGATCTGAGTCCGCCTTTGTGTCAGAATTTCTTTTGAAAATCCATCTTGTGATGGTAACCTCTGGTTATGAGTCCGCCTATGTGTCGGCCTACCTTTGTGTTTTGGATCTGAGCCCGCATTTGTGTCGGCATTCCTTTTTAAAATCCATCTTGTGATGGTAACCTCTGGTTATGAGTTCGCCTTCGTGTCGGCCTACCTTTGTGTTTTGGATCTGAGTCCGCCTTTGTGTCAGAATTTCTTTTAAAAATCCATCTTGTGATGGTAACCTCTGGTTATGAGTCCCCCTTCATGTCGGCCTACCTTTGTGTTTTGGATCTGAGCCCGCATTTGTGTCGGCATTCCTTTTGAAAATCCATCTTGTGATGGTAACCTCTAGTTATAAGTCCGCCTTCGTGTCGGCCTATCTTTGTGTTTTGGATCTGAGTCCGCCTTCGTGTCGACATTCCTTTTGAAAATCCATCTTGTGATGGTAACCTCTAGTTATGAGTCCGCCTTCGTGTCGTCATACGTTTGTGTTTTGGATCTGAGTCCGCCTTCGTGTCGGCATTTCTTTTTAAAATCCATCTTGTGATGGTAACCTCTGGTTATGAGTCCGTCTTCGTGTCAGCCTACCTTTATGTTTTGGATCTGAGTCCGCCTTTGTGTCGGCATTCCTTTTGAAAATTCATTTTGTGATGGTAACCTCTGGTTATGAGTCCGCCTTCGTGTCGGCCTACCTTTGTGTTTTGGATCTGAGTCCGCCTTTGTGTCAGAATTTCTTTTAAAAATCCATCTTGTGATGGTAACCTCTGGTTATGAGTCCCCCTTCATGTCGGCCTACCTTTGTGTTTTGGATCTGCCGCATTTGTGTCGGCATTCCTTTTTAAAATCCATCTTGTGATGGTAACCTCTGGTTATGAGTTCTCCTTCGTGTCGGCCTACCTTTGTGTTTTGGATCTGAGTCCGCCTTTGTGTCAGAATTTCTTTTGAAAATCCATCTTGTGATGCTAACCTCTGGTTATGAGTCCGCTTATGTGTCGGCCTACCTTTGTGTTTTGGATCTGAGCCCACATTTGTGTCGGCATTTCTTTTGAAAATCCATCTTGTGATGGTAACCTCTGATTATGAGTCTGCCTTCATGTCGGCCTACCTTTGTGTTTAAGATCTGAGTCTGCCTTCGTGTTGGAATTTCTTTTGAAAATCCATCTTGTGATGGTAACTCTGGTTATGAGTCCCCCTTCATGTCGGGCTACCTTTGTGTTTTGGATCTGAGCCCGCATTTGTGTCGGCATTCCTTTTTAAAATCCATCTTGTGATGGTAACCTCTGGTTATGAGTCCGCCTATGTGTCGGCCTACCTTTGTGTTTTGGATCTGAGCCCGCATTTGTGTCGGCATTTCTTTTGAAAATCCATCTTGTGATGGTAACCTCTGATTATGAGTCTGCCTTCGTGTCGGCCTACCTTTGTGTTTAAGATCTGAGTCTGCCTTCGTGTCGGAATTTCTTTTGAAAATCCATCTTGTGATGGTAACTCTGGTTATGAGTCCCCATTCATGTCGGGCTACCTTTGTGTTTTGGATCTGAGCCCGCATTTGTGTCGGCATTCCTTTTTAAAATCCATCTTGTGATGGTAACCTCTGGTTATGAGTTCGCCTTCGTGTCGGCCTACCTTTGTGTTTTGGATCTGAGTCCGCCTTTGTGTCAGAATTTCTTTTGAAAATCCATCTTGTGATAGTAACCTCTGGTTATGAGTCCGCCTATGTGTCGGCCTACCTTTGTGTTTTGGATCTGAGCCCGCATTTGTGTCGGCATTTCTTTTGAAAATCCATCTTGTGATGGTAACCTCTGATTATGAGTCTGCCTTCGTGTCGGCCTAACTTTGTGTTTAAGATCTGAATCCGCCTTCGTGTCAGAATTTCTATTGAAAATCCATCTTGTGATGGTAACTCTGGTTATGAGTCCCCCTTCATGTCGGCCTACCTTTGTGTTTTGGATCTGAGCCCGCATTTGTGTCGGCATTCCTTTTTAAAATCCATCTTGTGATGGTAACCTCTGGTTATGAGTTCGCCTTCGTGTCGGCCTACCTTTGTGTTTTGGATCTGAGTCCGCCTTTGTGTCAGAATTTCTGTTGAAATTCCATCTTGTGATGGTAACCTCTGGTTATGAGTAACCCTTCATGTCGGCCTACCTTTGTGTTTTGGATCTGAGCCCGCATTTGTGTCGGCATTCCTTTTTAAAATCCATCTTGTGATGGTAACCTCTGGTTATGAGTTCTCCTTCGTGTCGGCCTACCTTTGTGTTTTGGATCTGAGTCCGCCTTTGTGTCAGAATTTCTTTTGAAAATCCATCTTGTGATGGTAACCTCTGGTTATGAGTCCGCCTATGTGTCGGCCTACCTTTGTGTTTTGGATCTGAGCCCGCATTTGTGTCGGCATTTCTTTTGAAAATCCATCTTGTGATGGTAACCTCTGATTATGAGTCTGCCTTCATGTCGGCCTACCTTTGTGTTTAAGATCTGAGTCTGCCTTCGTGTCGGATTTTCTATTGAAAATCCATCTTGTGATGGTAACTCTGGTTATGAGTCCCCCTTCATGTCGGCCTACCTTTGTGTTTTGGATCTGAGCCCGCATTTGTGTCGGCATTCCTTTTTAAAATCCATCTTGTGATGGTAACCTCTGGTTATGAGTTCGCCTTCGTGTCGGCCTACCCTTGTGTTTTGGATCTGAGTCCGCCTTTGTGTCAGAATTTCTGTTGAAATTCCATCTTGTGATGGTAACCTCTGGTTATGAGTCCCCCTTCATGTCGGCCTACCTTTGTGTTTTGGATCTGAGCCCGCATTTTTGTCGGCATTCCTTTTGAAAATCCATCTTGTGATGGTAACCTCTAGTTATAAGTCCGCCTTCGTGTCGGCCTATCTATGTGTTTTGGATCTGAGTCCGCCTTCGTGTCGACATTCCTTTTGAAAATCCATCTTGTGATGGTAACCTCTAGTTAAGAGTCCGCCTTCGTGTTGTCATACCTTTGTGTTTCGGATCTGAGTCCGCCTTCGTGTCGGCATTTCTTTTTAAAATCCATCTTGTGATGGTAACCTCTGGTTATGAGTCCGTCTTTGTGTCAGCCTACCTTTATGTTTTGGATCTGAGTCTGCCTTTGTGTCGGCATTCCTTTTGAAAATTCATTTTGTGATGGTAACCTCCGGTTATGAGTCCGCCTTCGTGTCGGCCTACCTTTGTGTTTAAGATCTGAGTCCGCCTTCGTGTCGGAATTTCTTTTGAAAATCCATCTTGTGATGGTAACTCTGGTTATGAGTCCCCCTTCATGTCGGCCTACCTTTGTGTTTTGGATCTGAGCCCGCATTTGTGTCGGCATTCCTTTTTAAAATCCATCTTGTGATGGTAACCTCTGGTTATGAGTTCTCCTTCGTTTCGGCCTACCTTTGTGTTTTGGATCTGAGTCCGCCTTTGTGTCAGAATTTCTTTTGAAAATCCATCTTGTGATGGTAACCTCTGGTTATGAGTCCGCCTATGTGTCGGCCTACCTTTGTGTTCTGGATCTGAGCCCGCATTTGTGTCGGCATTCCTTTTTAAAATCCATCTTGTGATGGTAACCTCTGGTTATGAGTTCGCCTTCGTGTCGGCCTACCTTTGTGTTTTGGATCTGAGTCCGCCTTTGTGTCAGAATTTCTTTTAAAAATCCATCTTGTGATGGTAACCTCTGGTTATGAGTCCCCCTTCATGTCGGCCTACCTTTGTGTTTTGGATCTGAGCCCGCATTTGTGTCGGCATTCCTTTTGAAAATCCATCTTGTGATGGTAACCTCTAGTTATAAGTCCGCCTTCGTGTCGGCCTATCTTTGTGTTTTGGATCTGAGTCCGCCTTCGTGTCGACATTCCTTTTGAAAATCCATCTTGTGATGGTAACCTCTGGTTATGAGTTCGTCTTCGTGTCGGCCTACCTTTGTGTTTTGGATCTGAGTCCGCCTTTGTGTCAGAATTTCTTTTAAAAATCCATCTTGTGATGGTAACCTCTGGTTATGAGTCCCCCTTCATGTCGGCCTACCTTTGTGTTTTGGATCTGAGCCCGCATTTGTGTCGGCATTCCTTTTGAAAATCCATCTTGTGATGGTAACCTCTAGTTATAAGTCCGCCATCGTGTCGGCCTATCTTTGTGTTTTGGATCTGAGTCCGCCTTCGTGTCGACATTCCTTTTGAAAATCCATCTTGTGATGGTAACCTCTAGTTATGAGTCCGCCTTCGTGTCGTCATACCTTTGTGTTTTGGATCTGAGTCCGCCTTCGTGTCGGCATTTCTTTTTAAAATCCATCTTGTGATGGTAACCTCTGGTTATGAGTCCGTCTTCGTGTCAGCCTACCTTTATGTTTTGGAACTGAGTCCGCCTTTGTGTCGGCATTCCTTTTGAAAATTGATTTTGTGATGGTAACCTCTGGTTATGAGTCCGCCTTCGTGTCGGCCTACCTTTGTGTTTAAGATCTGAGTCCGCCTTCGTGTCGGAATTTCTTTTGAAAATCCATCTTGTGATGGTAACTCTGGTTATGAGTCACCCTTCAAGTCGGCCTACCTTTGTGTTTTGGATCTGCCGTATTTGTGTCGGCATTCCTTTTTAAAATCCATCTTTTGATGGTAACCTCTGGTTATGAGTTCTCCTTCGTGTCGGCCTACCTTTGTGATTTGGATCTGAGTCCGCCTTTGTGTCAGAATTTCTTTTGAAAATCCATCTTGTGATGGTAACCTCTGGTTATGAGTCCGCCTATGTGTCGGCCTACCTTTGTGTTTTGGATCTGAGCCCGCATTTGTGTCGGCATTTCTTTTGAAAATCCATCTTGTGATGGTAACCTCTGATTATGAGTCTGCCTTCGTGTCGGCCTACCTTTGTGTTTAAGATCTGAGTCTGCCTTCGTGTCGAAATTTCTTTTGAAAATCTATCTTGTGATGGTAACTCTGGTTATGAGTCCCCCTTCATGTCGGGCTACCTTTGTGTTTTGGATCTGAGCCCGCATTTGTGTCGGCATTCCTTTTTAAAATCCATCTTGTGATGGTAACCTCTGGTTATGAGTTCGCCTTCGTGTCGGCCTACCTTTGTGTTTTGGATCTGAGTCCGCCTTTGTGTCAGAATTTCTTTTGAAAATCCATCTTGTGATGGTAACCTCTGGTTATGAGTCCGCCTATGTGTCGGCCTACCTTTGTGTTTTGGATCTGAGCCCGCATTTGTGTCGGCATTTCTTTTGAAAATCCATCTTGTAATGGTAACCTCTGATTATGTGTCTGCCTTCGTGTCGGCCTAACTTTGTGTTTAAGATCTGAATCCGCCTTCGTGTCGGAATTTCTTTTGAAAATCCATCTTGTGATGGTAACTCTGGTTATGAGTCCCCCTTCATGTCGGCCTACCTTTGTGTTTTGGATCTGCCGCATTTGTGTCGGCATTCCTTTTTAAAATCCATCTTGTGATGGTAACCTCTGGTTATGAGTTCTCCTTCGTGTCGGCCTACCTTTGTGTTTTGGATCTGAGTCCGCCTTTGTGTCAGAATTTCTTTTGAAAATCCATCTTGTGATGGTAACCTCTGGTTATGAGTCCGCCTATGTGTCGGCCTACCTTTGTGTTTTGGATCTGAGCCCGCATTTGTGTCGGCATTTCTTTTGAAAATCCATCTTGTGATGGTAACCTCTGATTATGAGTCTGCCTTCGTGTCGGCCTACCTTTGTGTTTAAGATCTGAGTCTGCCTTCGTGTCGGAATTTCTTTTGAAAATCCATCTTGTGATGGTAACTCTGGTTATGAGTCCCCCTTCATGTCGGGCTACCTTTGTGTTTTGGATCTGAGCACGCCTTTGTGTCGGCATTCCTTTTGAAAATTCATTTAGTGATGGTAACCTCTGGTTATGAGTCCGCCTTCGTGTCGGCCTACCTTTGTGTTTAAGATCTGAGTCCGCCTTCGTGTCGGAATTTCTTTTGAAAATCCATCTTGTGATGGTAACTCTGGTTATGAGTTCTCCTTCGTGTCGGCCTACCTTTGTGTTTTGGATCTGAGTCCGCCTTTGTGTCAGAATTCCTTTAGAAAATCCATCTTGTGATGGTAACTCTGGTTATGAGTCCCCCTTCATGTCGGGCTACCTTTGTGTTTTGGATCTGAGCCCGCATTTGTGTCGGCATTCCTTTTTAAAATCCATCTTGTGATGGTAACCTCTGGTTATGAGTTCGCCTTCGTGTCGGCCTACCTTTGTGTTTTGGATCTGAGTCCGCCTTTGTGTCAGAATTTCTTTTGAAAATCCATCTTGTGATGGTAACCTCTGGTTATGAGTCCGCCTATGTGTCGGCCTACCTTTGTGTTTTGGATCTGAGCCCGCATTTGTGTCGGCATTTCTTTTGAAAATCCATCTTGTGATGGTAACCTCTGATTATGAGTCTGCCTTCGTGTCGGCCTAACTTTGTGTTTAAGATCTGAATCAGCCTTCGTGTCGGAATTTCTTTTGAAAATCCATCTTGTGATGGTAACTCTGGTTATGAGTCGCCCTTCATGTCGGCCTACCTTTGTGTTTTGGATCTGAGCCCGCATTTGTGTCTGCATTCCTTTTTAAAATCCATCTTGTGATGGTAACCTCTGGTTATGAGTTTGCCTTCGTGTCGGCCTACCTTTGTGTTTTGGATCTGAGTCCGCCTTTGTGTCAGAATTTCTTTTGAAAATCCATCTTGTGATGGTAACCTCTGGTTATGAGTCCCCCTTCATGTCGGCCTACCTTTGTGCTTTGGATCAGAGCCGGCATTTTTGTCGGCATTCCTTTTGAAAATCCATCTTGTGATGGTAACCTCTAGTTATAAGTCCGCCTTCGTGTCGGCCTACCTCTAGTTAAGAATCCGCCTTCGTGTTGTCATACCTTTGTGTTTTGGATCTAAGTCCGCCTTCGTGTCGGCATTTCTGTTTAAAATCCATCTTGTGATGGTAACCTCTGGTTATGAGTCCGTCTTCGTGTCAGCCTACCTTTATGTTTTGGATCTGAGTCCGCCTTTGTGTCGGCATTCCTTTTGAAAATTCATTTTGTGATGGTAACCTCTGGTTATGAGTCCGCCTTCGTGTCGGCCTACCTTTGTGTTTAAGATCTGAGTCCGCCTTCGTGTCGGAATTTCTTTTGAAAATCCATCTTGTGATGGTAACTCTCGTTATGAGTCCCCCTTCATGTCGGCCTACCTTTGTGTTTTGGATCTGAGCCCGCATTTGTGTCGGCATTCCTTTTTAAAATCCATCTTGTGATGGTAACCTCTGGTTATGAGTTCTCCTTCGTGTCGGCCTACCTTTGTGTTTTGGATCTGAGTCCGCCTTTGTGTCAGAATTTCTTTTGAAAATCCATCTTGTGTTGGTAACCTCTGGTTATGAGTCCGCCTATGTGTCGGCCTACCTTTGTGTTTTGGATCTGAGCCCGCATTTGTGTCGGCATTTCTTTTGAAAATCCATCTTGTGATGGTAACCTCTGATTATGAGTCTGCCTTCGTGTCGGCCTACCTTTGTGTTTAAGATCTGAGTCTGCCTTCGTGTCAGAATTTCTTTTGAAAATCCATCATGTGATGGTAACTCTGGTTATGAGTCCCCCTTCATGTCGGCCTACCTTTGTGTTTTGGATCTGAGCCCGCATTTGTGTCTGCATTCCTTTTTAAAATCCATCTTGTGATGGTAACCTCTGGTTATGAGTCCGCCTTCGTGTCGGCCTACCTTTGTGTTTTGGATCTGAGTCCGCCTTTGTGTCAGAATTTCTTTTGAAAATCCATCTTGTGATGGTAACCTCTAGTTATGAGTCCCCCTTCATGTCGGCCTACCTTTGTGCTTTGGATCAGAGCCCGCATTTTTGTCGGCATTCCTTTTGAAAATCCATCTTGTGATGGTAACCTCTAGTTATAAGTCCGCCTTCGTGTCGGCCTATCTTTGTGTTTTGGATCTGAGTCCCGCTTCGTGTCGACATTCCTTTTGAAAATCCATCTTGTGATGGTAACCTCTAGTTAAGAATCCGCCTTCGTGTTGTCATACCTTTGTGTTTTGGATCTAAGTCCGCCTTCGTGTCGGCATTTCTGTTTAAAATCCATCTTGTGATGGTAACCTCTGGTTATGAGTCCGTCTTCGTGTCAGCCTACCTTTATGTTTTGGATCTGAGTCCGCCTTTGTGTCGGCATTCCTTTTGAAAATTCATTTTGTGATGGTAACCTCTGGTTATGAGTCCGCGTTCGTGTCGGCCTACCTTTGTGTTTAAGATCTGAGTCCGCCTTCGTGTCGGAATTTCTTTTGAAAATCCATCTTGTGATGGTAACTCTGGTTATGAGTCCCGCTTCATGTCGGCCTACCTTTGTGTTTTGGATCTGAGCCCGTATTTGTGTCGGCATTCCTTTTTAAAATCGATCTTGTGATGGTAACCTCTGGTTATGAGTTCTCCTTCGTGTCGGCCTACCTTTGTGTTTTGGATCTGAGTCCGCCTTTGTGTCAGAATTTCTTTTGAAAATCGATCTTGTGATGGTAACCTCTGGTTATGAGTCCGCCTATGTGTCGGCCTACCTTTGTGTTTTGGATCTGAGCCCGCATTTGTGTCGGCATTTCTTTTGAAAATCCATCTTGTGATGGTAACCTCTGATTATGAGTCTGCCTTCGTGTCGGCCTACCTTTGTGTTTAAGATCTGAGTCTGCCTTCGTGTCGGAATTTCTTTTGAAAATCCATCTTGTGATGGTAACTCTAGTTATGAGTCCCCCTTCATGTCGGGCTACCTTTGTGTTTTGGATCTGAGCCCGCATTTGTGTCGGCATTCCTTTTTAAAATCTATCTTGTGATGGTAACCTCTGGTTATGAGTCCGCCTTCGTGTCGGCCTACCTTTGTGTTTTGGATCTGAGTCCGCCTTTGTGTCAGAATTTCTTTTGAAAATCCATCTTGTGATGGTAACCTCTGGTTATGAGTCCGCCTATGTGTCGGCCTTCCTTTGTGTTTTGGATCTGAGCCCGCATTTGTGTCGGCATTTCTTTTGAAAATCCATCTTGTGATGGTAACCTCTGATTATGAGTCCGCCTTCGTGTCAGCCTACCTTTGTGTTTTAGATTTGAGTCCTCCTTCGTGTCAGAATTTCTTTTGAAAATCCATCTTGTGATGGTAACCTCTGGTTATGAGTCCGCCTTCGTGTCGGCCTACCTTTGTGTTTTGGATCTGAGCCCCCATTTGTGTCGGCATTTCTTTTAAAAATCCATGTTGTGATGGTAACCTCTAGTTTTGAGTCCGCCTTCGTGTCGACATACCTTTGTGTTTTGGATCTGAGTCCGCCTTCGTGTCAGCATTTCTTTTTAAAATCCATCTTGTGATGGTAACCTCTGGTTATGAGTCCGTCTTCGTGTCAGCCTACCTTTATGTTTTGGATCTGAGTCCGCCTTCGTGTCGGCATTCCTTTTTAAAATCCATCTTGTGATAGTAACCTCTGGTTATAAGTCTGACTTCGTGTCGGCCTACCTTTGTGTTTTGGATCCGAGTCCGCCTTCGTGTCGGCATTCCTTTTGAAAATCCATCTTGTGATGGTAACCTCTGGTTATGATTCCGCCTTCAGGTCGGCCTACCTTTGTGCTTTGGATCTGAGTCCGCATTCGTGTCAGAATTTCTTTTGAAAATCCACCTTGTGATGGTAACCTCTGGTTATGAGTCCACCTTCGTGTCGGCCTACCTTTGTGTTTTGGATCTGAGCCCTCATTTGTGTCGGAATTTCTTTTGAAAATCCATCTTGTGATGGTAACTCTGGTTATGAGTCCCCCTTCATGTCGGCCTACCTTTGTGTTTGGATCTGAGCCCGCATTTGTGTCGGCATTCCTTTTTAAAATCCATCTTGTGATGGTAACCTCTGGTTATGAGTTCGCCTATGTGTCGGCCTACCTTTGTGTTTTGGATCTGAGTCCGCCTTTGTGTTAGAATTTCTTTTGAAAATCCATCTTGTGATGGTAACCTCTGGTTATGAGTCCCCCTTCATGTCGGCCTACCTTTGTGTTTTGGATCTGAGCCCGCATTTGTGTCGGCATTCCTTTTGAAAATCCATCTTGTGATGGTAACCTCTAGTTATAAGTCCGCCTTCGTGTCAGCCTATCTTTGTGTTTTGGATCTGAGTCCGCCTTCGTGTCGACATTCCTTTTAAAAATCCATCTTGTGATGGCAACCTCTAGTTATGAGTCCGCCTTCGTGTTGTCATACCTTTGTGTTTTGGATCTGAGTCCGCCTTCGTGTCGGCATTTCTTTTTAAAATCCATCTTGTGATGGTAACCTCTGGTTATGAGTCCGTCTTCGTGTCAGCCTACCTTTATGTTTTGGATCTGAGTCCGCCTTTGTGTCGGCATTCCTTTTGAAAATTCATTTTGTGATGGTAACCTCTGGTTATAAGTCCGCCTTCGTGTCGGCCTACCTTTGTGTTTAAGATCTGAGTCCGCCTTCGTGTCGGAATTTCTTTTGAAAATCCATCTTGTGAAGGTAACTCTGGTTATGAGTCCCCCTTCATGTCGGCCTACCTTTGTGTTTTGGATCTGAGCCCGCATTTGTGTCGGCATTCCTTTTTAAAATCCATCTTGTGATGGTAACCTCTGGTTATGAGTTCTTCTTCGTGTCGGCCTACCTTTGTGTTTTTGATCTGAGTCCGCCTTTGTGTGAGAATTTCTTTTGAAAATCCATCTTGTGATGGTAAACTCTAGTTATGAGTCCCCCTTCATGTCGGGCTACCTTTGTGTTTTGGATCTGAGCCCGCATTTGTGTCGGCATTCCTTTTTAAAATCCATCTTGTGATGGTAACCTCTGGTTATGAGTCCGCCTTCGTGTCGGCCTACCTTTGTGTTTTAGATCTGAGTCCGCCTTCGTGTCGGAATTTCTTTTGTAAATCCATCTTGTGATGGTAACCTCTGGTTATGAGTCCGCCTTCGTGTCGGCCTACCTTTGTGTTTTGGATCTGAGCCCGCATTTGTGTCGGCATTTCTTTTGAAAATCCATGTTGTGATGGTAACCTCTAGTTATGAGTCCGCCTTGGTGTCGACATACCTTTGTGTTTTGGATCTGTGTCCGCCTTCGTGTCGGCATTTCTTTTTAAAATCCATCTTTTGATGGTAACCTCTGGTTATGAGTCCGTCTTCGTGTCAGCCTACCTTTATGTTTTGGATCTGAGTCCGCCTTCGTGTCGGCATTCCTTTTTAAAATCCATCTTGTGATAGTAACCTCTGGTTATAAGTCTGACTTCGTGTCGGCCTACCTTTGTGTTTTGGATCCGAGTCCGCCTTCGTGTCGGCATTCCTTTTGAAAATCCATCTTGTGATGGTAACCTCTGGTTATGATTCCGCCTTCAGGTCGGCCTACCTTTGTGCTTTGGATCTGAGTCCGCCTTCGTGTCAGAATTTCTTTTGAAAATCCACCTTGTGATGGTAACCTCTGGTTATGAGTCCACCTTCGTGTCGGCCTACCTTTGTGTTTTGGATCTGAGCCCTCATTTGTGTCAGAATTTCTTTTGAAAATCCATCTTGTGATGGGAACTCTGGTTAAGAGTCCCCCTTCATGTCGGCCTACCTTTGTGTTTTGGATCTGAGTCCGCCTTTGTGTCAGAATTTCTTTTGAAAATCCATCTTGTGATGGTAACCTCTGGTTATGAGTCCGCCTATGTGTCGGCCTTCCTTTGTGTTTTGGATCTGAGCCCGCATTTGTGTCGGCATTTCTTTTGAAAATCCATCTTGTGATGGTAACCTCTGATTATGAGTCCGCCTTCGTGTCAGCCTACCTTTGTGTTTTAGATTTGAGTCCTCCTTCGTGTCAGAATTTCTTTTGAAAATCCATCTTGTGATGGTAACCTCTGGTTATGAGTCCGCCTTCGTGTCGGCCTACCTTTGTGTTTTGGATCTGAGCCCCCATTTGTGTCGGCATTTCTTTTAAAAATCCATGTTGTGATGGTAACCTCTAGTTTTGAGTCCGCCTTCGTGTCGACATACCTTTGTGTTTTGGATCTGAGTCCGCCTTCGTGTCAGCATTTCTTTTTAAAATCCATCTTGTGATGGTAACCTCTGGTTATGAGTCCGTCTTCGTGTCAGCCTACCTTTATGTTTTGGATCTGAGTCCGCCTTCGTGTCGGCATTCCTTTTTAAAATCCATCTTGTGATAGTAACCTCTGGTTATAAGTCTGACTTCGTGTCGGCCTACCTTTGTGTTTTGGATCCGAGTCCGCCTTCGTGTCGGCATTCCTTTTGAAAATCCATCTTGTGATGGTAACCTCTGGTTATGATTCCGCCTTCAGGTCGGCCTACCTTTGTGCTTTGGATCTGAGTCCGCATTCGTGTCAGAATTTCTTTTGAAAATCCACCTTGTGATGGTAACCTCTGGTTATGAGTCCACCTTCGTGTCGGCCTACCTTTGTGTTTTGGATCTGAGCCCTCATTTGTGTCGGAATTTCTTTTGAAAATCCATCTTGTGATGGTAACTCTGGTTATGAGTCCCCCTTCATGTCGGCCTACCTTTGTGTTTGGATCTGAGCCCGCATTTGTGTCGGCATTCCTTTTTAAAATCCATCTTGTGATGGTAACCTCTGGTTATGAGTTCGCCTACGTGTCGGCCTACCTTTGTGTTTTGGATCTGAGTCCGCCTTTGTGTTAGAATTTCTTTTGAAAATCCATCTTGTGATGGTAACCTCTGGTTATGAGTCCCCCTTCATGTCGGCCTACCTTTGTGTTTTGGATCTGAGCCCGCATTTGTGTCGGCATTCCTTTTGAAAATCCATCTTGTGATGGTAACCTCTAGTTATAAGTCCGCCTTCGTGTCAGCCTATCTTTGTGTTTTGGATCTGAGTCCGCCTTCGTGTCGACATTCCTTTTGAAAATCCATCTTGTGATGGCAACCTCTAGTTATGAGTCCGCCTTCGTGTTGTCATACCTTTGTGTTTTGGATCTGAGTCCGCCTTCGTGTCGGCATTTCTTTTTAAAATCCATCTTGTGATGGTAACCTCTGGTTATGAGTCCGTCTTCGTGTCAGCCTACCTTTATGTTTTGGATCTGAGTCCGCCTTTGTGTCGGCATTCCTTTTGAAAATTCATTTTGTGATGGTAACCTCTGGTTATAAGTCCGCCTTCGTGTCGGCCTACCTTTGTGTTTAAGATCTGAGTCCGCCTTCGTGTCGGAATTTCTTTTGAAAATCCATCTTGTGAAGGTAACTCTGGTTATGAGTCCCCCTTCATGTCGGCCTACCTTTGTGTTTTGGATCTGAGCCCGCATTTGTGTCGGCATTCCTTTTTAAAATCCATCTTGTGATGGTAACCTCTGGTTATGAGTTCTTCTTCGTGTCGGCCTACCTTTGTGTTTTTGATCTGAGTCCGCCTTTGTGTGAGAATTTCTTTTGAAAATCCATCTTGTGATGGTAAACTCTAGTTATGAGTCCCCCTTCATGTCGGGCTACCTTTGTGTTTTGGATCTGAGCCCGCATTTGTGTCGGCATTCCTTTTTAAAATCCATCTTGTGATGGTAACCTCTGGTTATGAGTCCGCCTTCGTGTCGGCCTACCTTTGTGTTTTAGATCTGAGTCCGCCTTCGTGTCGGAATTTCTTTTGAAAATCCATCTTGTGATGGTAACCTCTGGTTATGAGTCCGCCTTCGTGTCGGCCTACCTTTGTGTTTTGGATCTGAGCCCGCATTTGTGTCGGCATTTCTTTTGAAAATCCATGTTGTGATGGTAACCTCTAGTTATGAGTCCGCCTTGGTGTCGACATACCTTTGTGTTTTGGATCTGTGTCCGCCTTCGTGTCGGCATTTCTTTTTAAAATCCATCTTTTGATGGTAACCTCTGGTTATGAGTCCGTCTTCGTGTCAGCCTACCTTTATGTTTTGGATCTGAGTCCGCCTTCGTGTCGGCATTCCTTTTTAAAATCCATCTTGTGATAGTAACCTCTGGTTATAAGTCTGACTTCGTGTCGGCCTACCTTTGTGTTTTGGATCCGAGTCCGCCTTCGTGTCGGCATTCCTTTTGAAAATCCATCTTGTGATGGTAACCTCTGGTTATGATTCCGCCTTCAGGTCGGCCTACCTTTGTGCTTTGGATCTGAGTCCGCCTTCGTGTCAGAATTTCTTTTGAAAATCCACCTTGTGATGGTAACCTCTGGTTATGAGTCCACCTTCGTGTCGGCCTACCTTTGTGTTTTGGATCTGAGCCCTCATTTGTGTCAGAATTTCTTTTGAAAATCCATCTTGTGATGGGAACTCTGGTTAAGAGTCCCCCTTCATGTCGGCCTACCTTTGTGTTTTGGATCTGAGCCCGCATTTGTGTCGGCATTCCTTTTTAAAATCCATCTTGTGATGGTAACCTCTGGTTATGAGTTCGCCTACGTGTCGGCCTACCTTTGTGTTTTTAATCTGAGCCCGCCTTTGTGTCAGAATTTCTTTTGAAAATCCATCTTGTGATGGTAACCTCTGGTTATGAGTCCCCCTTCATGTCGGCCTACCTTTGTGTTTTGGATCTGAGCCCGCATTTGTGTCGGCATTCCTTTTGAAAATCCATCTTGTGATGGTAACCTCTAGTTATAAGTCCGCCTTCGTGTCGGCCTATCTTTGTGTTTTGGATCTGAGTCCGCCTTCGTGTCGACATTCCTTTTGAAAATCCATCTTGTTATGGTAACCTCTAGTTATGAGTCCGCCTTCGTGTTGTCATACCTTTGTGTTTTGGATCTGAGTCCGCCTTTGTGTCGGCATTTCTTTTTAAAATCCATCTTGTGATGGTAACCTCTGGTTATGAGTCCGTCTTCGTGTCAGCCTACCTTTATGTTTTGGATCTGAGTCCGCCTTTGTGTCGGCATTCCTTTTGAAAATTCATTTTGTGATGGTAACCTCTGGTTATGAGTCCGCCTTCGTGTCGGCCTACCTTTGTGTTTAAGATCTGAGTCCGCCTTCGTGTCGGAATTTCTTTTGAAAATCCATCTTGTGATGGTAACTCTGGTTATGAGTCCCCCTTCATGTCGGCCTACCTTTGTGTTTTGGATCTGAGCCCGCATTTGTGTCGGCATTCCTTTTTAAAATCCATCTTGTGATGGTAACCTCTGGTTATGAGTTCTTCTTCGTGTCGGCCTACCTTTGTGTTTTTGATCTGAGTCCGCCTTTGTGTGAGAATTTGTTTTGAAAATCCATCTTGTGATGGTAAACTCTAGTTATGAGTCCCCCTTCATGTCGGGCTACCTTTGTGTTTTGGATCTGAGCCCGCATTTGTGTCGGCATTCCTTTTTAAAATCCATCTTGTGATGGTAACCGCTGGTTATGAGTCCGCCTTCGTGTCGGCCTACCTTTGTGTTTTAGATCTGAGTCCGCCTTCGTGTCGGAAACTCTTTTGAAAATCCATCTTGTGATGGTAACCTCTGGTTATGAGTCCGCCTTCGTGTCGGCCTACCTTTGTGTTTTCGATCTGAGCCCGTATTTGTGTCGGCATTTCTTTTGAAAATCCATGTTGTGATGGTAACCTCTAGTTATGAGTCCGCCTTGGTGTCGACATACCTTTGTGTTTTGGATCTGAGTCCGCCTTCGTGTCGGCATTTCTTTTTAAAATCCATCTTGTGATGGTAACCTCTGGTTATGAGTCCGTCTTCGTGTCAGCCTACCTTTATGTTTTGGATCTGAGTCCGCCTTCGTGTCGGCATTTCTTTTTAAAATCCATCTTGTGATGGTAACCTCTGGTTATGAGTCCGTCTTCGTGTCAGCCTACCTTTATGTTTTGGATCTGAGTCCGCCTTCGTGTCGACATTCCTTTTTAAAATCCATCTTGTGATAGTAACCTCTAGTTATAAGTCTGACTTCGTGTCGGCCTACCTTTGTGTTTTGGATCCGAGTCCGCCTTCGTGTCGGCATTCCTTTTGAAAATCCATCTTGTGATGGTAACCTCTGGTTATGATTCCGCCTTCAGGTCGGCCTACCTTTGTGCTTTGGATCTGAGTCCGCCTTCGTGTCAGAATTTCTTTTGAAAATCCACCTTGTGATGGTAACCTCTGGTTATGAGTCCACCTTCGTGTCGGCCTACCTTTGTGTTTTGGATCTGAGCCCTCATTTGTGTCGGAATTTCTTTTGAAAATCCATCTTGTGATGGTAACTCTGGTTATGAGTCCCCCTTCATGTCGGCCTACCTTTGTGTTTTGGATCTGAGCCCGCATTTGTGTCGGCATTCCTTTTTAAAATCCATCTTGTGATGGTAACCTCTGGTTATAAGTTCGCCTACGTGTCGGCCTACCTTTGTGTTTTTAATCTGAGCCCGCCTTTGTGTCAGAATTTCTTTTGAAAATCCATCTTGTGATGGTAACCTCTGGTTATGAGTCCCCCTTCATGTCGGCCTACCTTTGTGTTTTGGATCTGAGCCCGCATTTGTGTCGGCATTCCTTTTGAAAATCCATCTTGTGATGGTAACCTCTAGTTATAAGTCCGCCTTCGTGTCGGCCTATCTTTGTGTTTTGGATCTGAGTCCGCCTTCGTGTCGACATTCCTTTTGAAAATCCATCTTGTTATGGTAACCTCTAGTTATGAGTCCGCCTTCGTGTTGTCATACCTTTGTGTTTTGGATCTGAGTCCGCCTTTGTGTCGGCATTTCTTTTTAAAATCCATCTTGTGATTGTAACCTCTGGTTATGAGTCCGTCTTCGTGTCAGCCTACCTTTATGTTTTGGATCTGAGTCCGCCTTTGTGTCGGCATTCCTTTTGAAAATTCATTTTGTGATGGTAACCTCTGGTTATGAGTCCGCCTTCGTGTCGGCCTACCTTTGTGTTTAATATCTGAGTCCGCCTTCGTGTCGGAATTTCTTTTGAAAATCCATCTTGTGATGGTAACTCTGGTTATGAGTCCCCCTTCATGTCGGCCTACCTTTGTGTTTTGGATCTGAGCCCGCATTTGTGTCCGCATTCCTTTTTAAAATCCATCTTGTGATGGTAACCTCTGGTTATGAGTTCTTCTTCGTGTCGGCCTACCTTTGTGTTTTTGATCTGAGTCCGCCTTTGTGTGAGAATTTCTTTTGAAAATCCATCTTGTGATGGTAAACTCTAGTTATGAGTCCCCCTTCATGTCGGGCTACCTTTGTGTTTTGGATCTGAGCCCGCATTTGTGTCGGCATTCCTTTTTAAAATCCATCTTGTGATGGTAACCGCTGGTTATGAGTCCGCCTTCGTGTCGGCCAACCTTTGTGTTTTAGATCTGAGTCCGCCTTCGTGTCGGAATTTCTTTTGAAAATCCATCTTGTGATGGTAACCTCTGGTTATGAGTCCGCCTTCGTGTCGGCCTACCTTTGTGTTTTGGATCTGAGCCCGCATTTGTGTCGGCATTTCTTTTGAAAATCCATGTTGTGATGGTAACCTCTAGTTATGAGTCCGCCTTGGTGTCGACATACCTTTGTGTTTTGGATCTGAGTCCGCCTTCGTGTCGGCATTTCTTTTTAAAATCCATCTTGTGATGGTAACCTCTGGTTATGAGTCCGTCTTCGTGTCAGCCTACCTTTATGTTTTGGATCTGAGTCCGCCTTCGTGTCGGCATTTCTTTTTAAAATCCATCTTGTGATAGTAACCTCTGGTTATAAGTCTGACTTCGTGTCGGCCTACCTTTGTGTTTTGGATCCGAGTCCGCCTTCGTGTCGGCATTCCTTTTGAAAATCCATCTTGTGATGGTAACCTCTGGTTATGATTCCGCCTTCAGGTCGGCCTACCTTTGTGCTTTGGATCTGAGTCCGCCTTCGTGTCAGAATTTCTTTTGAAAATCCACCTTGTGATGGTAACCTCTGGTTATGAGTCCACCTTCGTGTCGGCCTACCTTTGTGTTTTGGATCTGAGCCCTCATTTGTGTCGGAATTTCTTTTGAAAATCCATCTTGTGATGGTAACTCTGGTTATGAGTCCCCCTTCATGTCGGCCTACCTTTGTGTTTTGGATCTGAGCCCGCATTTGTGTCGGCATTCCTTTTTAAAATCCATCTTGTGATGGTAACCTCTGGTTATGAGTTCGCCTACGTGTCGGCCTACCTTTGTGTTTTTAATCTGAATCCGCCTTTGTGTTAGAATTTCTTTTGAAAATCCATCTTGTGATGGTAACCTCTGGTTATGAGTCCCCCTTCATGTCGGCCTACCTTTGTGTTTTGGATCTGAGCCCGCATTTGTGTCGGCATTCCTTTTGAAAATCCATCTTGTGATGGTAACCTCTAGTTATAAGTCCGCCTTCGTGTCGGCCTATCTTTGTGTTTTGGATCTGAGTCCGCCTTCGTGTCGACATTCCTTTTGAAAATCCATCTTGTTATGGTAACCTCTAGTTATGAGTCCGCCTTCGTGTTGTCATACCTTTGTGTTTTGGATCTGAGTCCGCCTTCGTGTCGGCATTTCTTTTTAAAATCCATCTTGTGATGGTAACCTCTGGTTATGAGTCCGTCTTCGTGTCAGCCTACCTTTATGTTTTGGATCTGAGTCCGCCTTTGTGTCGGCATTCCTTTTGAAAATTCATTTTGTGATGGTAACCTCTGGTTATGAGTCCGCCTTCGTGTCGGCCTACCTTTGTGTTTAAGATCTGAGTCCGCCTTCGTGTCGGAATTTCTTTTGAAAATCCATCTTGTGATGGTAACTCTGGTTATGAGTCCCCCTTCATGTCGGCCTACCTTTGTGTTTTGGATCTGAGCCCGCATTTGTGTCGGCATTCCTTTTTAAAATCCATCTTGTGATGGTAACCTCTGGTTATGAGTTCTCCTTCGTGTCGGCCTACCTTTGTGTTTTTGATCTGAGTCCGCCTTTGTGTGAGAATTTCTTTTGAAAATCCATCTTGTGATGGTAACCTCTAGTTATGAGTCCGCCTTGGTGTCGACATACCTTTGTGTTTTGGATCTGAGTCCGCCTTCGTGTCGGCATTTCTTTTTAAAATCCATCTTGTGATGGTAACCTCTGGTTATGAGTCCGTCTTCGTGTCAGCCTACCTTTATGTTTTGGATCTGAGTCCGCCTTCGTGTCGGCATTTCTTTTTAAAATCCATCTTGTGATGGTAACCTCTGGTTATGAGTCCGTCTTCGTGTCAGCCTACCTTTATGTTTTGGATCTGAGTCCGCCTTCGTGTCGACATTCCTTTTTAAAATCCATCTTGTGATAGTAACCTCTAGTTATAAGTCTGACTTCGTGTCGGCCTACCTTTGTGTTTTGGATCCGAGTCCGCCTTCGTGTCGGCATTCCTTTTGAAAATCCATCTTGTGATGGTAACCTCTGGTTATGATTCCGCCTTCAGGTCGGCCTACCTTTGTGCTTTGGATCTGAGTCCGCCTTCGTGTCAGAATTTCTTTTGAAAATCCACCTTGTGATGGTAACCTCTGGTTATGAGTCCACCTTCGTGTCGGCCTACCTTTGTGTTTTGGATCTGAGCCCTCATTTGTGTCGGAATTTCTTTTGAAAATCCATCTTGTGATGGTAACTCTGGTTATGAGTCCCCCTTCATGTCGGCCTACCTTTGTGTTTTGGATCTGAGCCCGCATTTGTGTCGGCATTCCTTTTTAAAATCCATCTTGTGATGGTAACCTCTGGTTATAAGTTCGCCTACGTGTCGGCCTACCTTTGTGTTTTTAATCTGAGCCCGCCTTTGTGTCAGAATTTCTTTTGAAAATCCATCTTGTGATGGTAACCTCTGGTTATGAGTCCCCCTTCATGTCGGCCTACCTTTGTGTTTTGGATCTGAGCCCGCATTTGTGTCGGCATTCCTTTTGAAAATCCATCTTGTGATGGTAACCTCTAGTTATAAGTCCGCCTTCGTGTCGGCCTATCTTTGTGTTTTGGATCTGAGTCCGCCTTCGTGTCGACATTCCTTTTGAAAATCCATCTTGTTATGGTAACCTCTAGTTATGAGTCCGCCTTCGTGTTGTCATACCTTTGTGTTTTGGATCTGAGTCCGCCTTTGTGTCGGCATTTCTTTTTAAAATCCATCTTGTGATTGTAACCTCTGGTTATGAGTCCGTCTTCGTGTCAGCCTACCTTTATGTTTTGGATCTGAGTCCGCCTTTGTGTCGGCATTCCTTTTGAAAATTCATTTTGTGATGGTAACCTCTGGTTATGAGTCCGCCTTCGTGTCGGCCTACCTTTGTGTTTAATATCTGAGTCCGCCTTCGTGTCGGAATTTCTTTTGAAAATCCATCTTGTGATGGTAACTCTGGTTATGAGTCCCCCTTCATGTCGGCCTACCTTTGTGTTTTGGATCTGAGCCCGCATTTGTGTCCGCATTCCTTTTTAAAATCCATCTTGTGATGGTAACCTCTGGTTATGAGTTCTTCTTCGTGTCGGCCTACCTTTGTGTTTTTGATCTGAGTCCGCCTTTGTGTGAGAATTTCTTTTGAAAATCCATCTTGTGATGGTAAACTCTAGTTATGAGTCCCCCTTCATGTCGGGCTACCTTTGTGTTTTGGATCTGAGCCCGCATTTGTGTCGGCATTCCTTTTTAAAATCCATCTTGTGATGGTAACCGCTGGTTATGAGTCCGCCTTCGTGTCGGCCTACCTTTGTGTTTTAGATCTGAGTCCGCCTTCGTGTCGGAAACTCTTTTGAAAATCCATCTTGTGATGGTAACCTCTGGTTATGAGTCCGCCTTCGTGTCGGCCTACCTTTGTGTTTTCGATCTGAGCCCGTATTTGTGTCGGCATTTCTTTTGAAAATCCATGTTGTGATGGTAACCTCTAGTTATGAGTCCGCCTTGGTGTCGACATACCTTTGTGTTTTGGATCTGAGTCCGCCTTCGTGTCGGCATTTCTTTTTAAAATCCATCTTGTGATGGTAACCTCTGGTTATGAGTCCGTCTTCGTGTCAGCCTACCTTTATGTTTTGGATCTGAGTCCGCCTTCGTGTCGGCATTTCTTTTTAAAATCCATCTTGTGATGGTAACCTCTGGTTATGAGTCCGTCTTCGTGTCAGCCTACCTTTATGTTTTGGATCTGAGTCCGCCTTCGTGTCGACATTCCTTTTTAAAATCCATCTTGTGATAGTAACCTCTAGTTATAAGTCTGACTTCGTGTCGGCCTACCTTTGTGTTTTGGATCCGAGTCCGCCTTCGTGTCGGCATTCCTTTTGAAAATCCATCTTGTGATGGTAACCTCTGGTTATGATTCCGCCTTCAGGTCGGCCTACCTTTGTGCTTTGGATCTGAGTCCGCCTTCGTGTCAGAATTTCTTTTGAAAATCCACCTTGTGATGGTAACCTCTGGTTATGAGTCCACCTTCGTGTCGGCCTACCTTTGTGTTTTGGATCTGAGCCCTCATTTGTGTCGGAATTTCTTTTGAAAATCCATCTTGTGATGGTAACTCTGGTTATGAGTCCCCCTTCATGTCGGCCTACCTTTGTGTTTTGGATCTGAGCCCGCATTTGTGTCGGCATTCCTTTTTAAAATCCATCTTGTGATGGTAACCTCTGGTTATAAGTTCGCCTACGTGTCGGCCTACCTTTGTGTTTTTAATCTGAGCCCGCCTTTGTGTCAGAATTTCTTTTGAAAATCCATCTTGTGATGGTAACCTCTGGTTATGAGTCCCCCTTCATGTCGGCCTACCTTTGTGTTTTGGATCTGAGCCCGCATTTGTGTCGGCATTCCTTTTGAAAATCCATCTTGTGATGGTAACCTCTAGTTATAAGTCCGCCTTCGTGTCGGCCTATCTTTGTGTTTTGGATCTGAGTCCGCCTTCGTGTCGACATTCCTTTTGAAAATCCATCTTGTTATGGTAACCTCTAGTTATGAGTCCGCCTTCGTGTTGTCATACCTTTGTGTTTTGGATCTGAGTCCGCCTTTGTGTCGGCATTTCTTTTTAAAATCCATCTTGTGATTGTAACCTCTGGTTATGAGTCCGTCTTCGTGTCAGCCTACCTTTATGTTTTGGATCTGAGTCCGCCTTTGTGTCGGCATTCCTTTTGAAAATTCATTTTGTGATGGTAACCTCTGGTTATGAGTCCGCCTTCGTGTCGGCCTACCTTTGTGTTTAATATCTGAGTCCGCCTTCGTGTCGGAATTTCTTTTGAAAATCCATCTTGTGATGGTAACTCTGGTTATGAGTCCCCCTTCATGTCGGCCTACCTTTGTGTTTTGGATCTGAGCCCGCATTTGTGTCCGCATTCCTTTTTAAAATCCATCTTGTGATGGTAACCTCTGGTTATGAGTTCTTCTTCGTGTCGGCCTACCTTTGTGTTTTTGATCTGAGTCCGCCTTTGTGTGAGAATTTGTTTTGAAAATCCATCTTGTGATGGTAAACTCTAGTTATGAGTCCCCCTTCATGTCGGGCTACCTTTGTGTTTTGGATCTGAGCCCGCATTTGTGTCGGCATTCCTTTTTAAAATCCATCTTGTGATGGTAACCGCTGGTTATGAGTCCGCCTTCGTGTCGGCCTACCTTTGTGTTTTAGATCTGAGTCCGCCTTCGTGTCGGAAACTCTTTTGAAAATCCATCTTGTGATGGTAACCTCTGGTTATGAGTCCGCCTTCGTGTCGGCCTACCTTTGTGTTTTCGATCTGAGCCCGTATTTGTGTCGGCATTTCTTTTGAAAATCCATGTTGTGATGGTAACCTCTAGTTATGAGTCCGCCTTGGTGTCGACATACCTTTGTGTTTTGGATCTGAGTCCGCCTTCGTGTCGGCATTTCTTTTTAAAATCCATCTTGTGATGGTAACCTCTGGTTATGAGTCCGTCTTCGTGTCAGCCTACCTTTATGTTTTGGATCTGAGTCCGCCTTCGTGTCGGCATTTCTTTTTAAAATCCATCTTGTGATGGTAACCTCTGGTTATGAGTCCGTCTTCGTGTCAGCCTACCTTTATGTTTTGGATCTGAGTCCGCCTTCGTGTCGACATTCCTTTTTAAAATCCATCTTGTGATAGTAACCTCTAGTTATAAGTCTGACTTCGTGTCGGCCTACCTTTGTGTTTTGGATCCGAGTCCGCCTTCGTGTCGGCATTCCTTTTGAAAATCCATCTTGTGATGGTAACCTCTGGTTATGATTCCGCCTTCAGGTCGGCCTACCTTTGTGCTTTGGATCTGAGTCCGCCTTCGTGTCAGAATTTCTTTTGAAAATCCACCTTGTGATGGTAACCTCTGGTTATGAGTCCACCTTCGTGTCGGCCTACCTTTGTGTTTTGGATCTGAGCCCTCATTTGTGTCGGAATTTCTTTTGAAAATCCATCTTGTGATGGTAACTCTGGTTATGAGTCCCCCTTCATGTCGGCCTACCTTTGTGTTTTGGATCTGAGCCCGCATTTGTGTCGGCATTCCTTTTTAAAATCCATCTTGTGATGGTAACCTCTGGTTATAAGTTCGCCTACGTGTCGGCCTACCTTTGTGTTTTTAATCTGAGCCCGCCTTTGTGTCAGAATTTCTTTTGAAAATCCATCTTGTGATGGTAACCTCTGGTTATGAGTCCCCCTTCATGTCGGCCTACCTTTGTGTTTTGGATCTGAGCCCGCATTTGTGTCGGCATTCCTTTTGAAAATCCATCTTGTGATGGTAACCTCTAGTTATAAGTCCGCCTTCGTGTCGGCCTATCTTTGTGTTTTGGATCTGAGTCCGCCTTCGTGTCGACATTCCTTTTGAAAATCCATCTTGTTATGGTAACCTCTAGTTATGAGTCCGCCTTCGTGTTGTCATACCTTTGTGTTTTGGATCTGAGTCCGCCTTTGTGTCGGCATTTCTTTTTAAAATCCATCTTGTGATTGTAACCTCTGGTTATGAGTCCGTCTTCGTGTCAGCCTACCTTTATGTTTTGGATCTGAGTCCGCCTTTGTGTCGGCATTCCTTTTGAAAATTCATTTTGTGATGGTAACCTCTGGTTATGAGTCCGCCTTCGTGTCGGCCTACCTTTGTGTTTAATATCTGAGTCCGCCTTCGTGTCGGAATTTCTTTTGAAAATCCATCTTGTGATGGTAACTCTGGTTATGAGTCCCCCTTCATGTCGGCCTACCTTTGTGTTTTGGATCTGAGCCCGCATTTGTGTCCGCATTCCTTTTTAAAATCCATCTTGTGATGGTAACCTCTGGTTATGAGTTCTTCTTCGTGTCGGCCTACCTTTGTGTTTTTGATCTGAGTCCGCCTTTGTGTGAGAATTTCTTTTGAAAATCCATCTTGTGATGGTAAACTCTAGTTATGAGTCCCCCTTCATGTCGGGCTACCTTTGTGTTTTGGATCTGAGCCCGCATTTGTGTCGGCATTCCTTTTTAAAATCCATCTTGTGATGGTAACCGCTGGTTATGAGTCCGCCTTCGTGTCGGCCAACCTTTGTGTTTTAGATCTGAGTCCGCCTTCGTGTCGGAATTTCTTTTGAAAATCCATCTTGTGATGGTAACCTCTGGTTATGAGTCCGCCTTCGTGTCGGCCTACCTTTGTGTTTTGGATCTGAGCCCGCATTTGTGTCGGCATTTCTTTTGAAAATCCATGTTGTGATGGTAACCTCTAGTTATGAGTCCGCCTTGGTGTCGACATACCTTTGTGTTTTGGATCTGAGTCCGCCTTCGTGTCGGCATTTCTTTTTAAAATCCATCTTGTGATGGTAACCTCTGGTTATGAGTCCGTCTTCGTGTCAGCCTACCTTTATGTTTTGGATCTGAGTCCGCCTTCGTGTCGGCATTTCTTTTTAAAATCCATCTTGTGATAGTAACCTCTGGTTATAAGTCTGACTTCGTGTCGGCCTACCTTTGTGTTTTGGATCCGAGTCCGCCTTCGTGTCGGCATTCCTTTTGAAAATCCATCTTGTGATGGTAACCTCTGGTTATGATTCCGCCTTCAGGTCGGCCTACCTTTGTGCTTTGGATCTGAGTCCGCCTTCGTGTCAGAATTTCTTTTGAAAATCCACCTTGTGATGGTAACCTCTGGTTATGAGTCCACCTTCGTGTCGGCCTACCTTTGTGTTTTGGATCTGAGCCCTCATTTGTGTCGGAATTTCTTTTGAAAATCCATCTTGTGATGGTAACTCTGGTTATGAGTCCCCCTTCATGTCGGCCTACCTTTGTGTTTTGGATCTGAGCCCGCATTTGTGTCGGCATTCCTTTTTAAAATCCATCTTGTGATGGTAACCTCTGGTTATGAGTTCGCCTACGTGTCGGCCTACCTTTGTGTTTTTAATCTGAATCCGCCTTTGTGTTAGAATTTCTTTTGAAAATCCATCTTGTGATGGTAACCTCTGGTTATGAGTCCCCCTTCATGTCGGCCTACCTTTGTGTTTTGGATCTGAGCCCGCATTTGTGTCGGCATTCCTTTTGAAAATCCATCTTGTGATGGTAACCTCTAGTTATAAGTCCGCCTTCGTGTCGGCCTATCTTTGTGTTTTGGATCTGAGTCCGCCTTCGTGTCGACATTCCTTTTGAAAATCCATCTTGTTATGGTAACCTCTAGTTATGAGTCCGCCTTCGTGTTGTCATACCTTTGTGTTTTGGATCTGAGTCCGCCTTCGTGTCGGCATTTCTTTTTAAAATCCATCTTGTGATGGTAACCTCTGGTTATGAGTCCGTCTTCGTGTCAGCCTACCTTTATGTTTTGGATCTGAGTCCGCCTTTGTGTCGGCATTCCTTTTGAAAATTCATTTTGTGATGGTAACCTCTGGTTATGAGTCCGCCTTCGTGTCGGCCTACCTTTGTGTTTAAGATCTGAGTCCGCCTTCGTGTCGGAATTTCTTTTGAAAATCCATCTTGTGATGGTAACTCTGGTTATGAGTCCCCCTTCATGTCGGCCTACCTTTGTGTTTTGGATCTGAGCCCGCATTTGTGTCGGCATTCCTTTTTAAAATCCATCTTGTGATGGTAACCTCTGGTTATGAGTTCTCCTTCGTGTCGGCCTACCTTTGTGTTTTTGATCTGAGTCCGCCTTTGTGTGAGAATTTCTTTTGAAAATCCATCTTGTGATGGTAAACTCTGGTTATGAGTCCCCCTTCATGTCGGGCTACCTTTGTGTTTTGGATCTGAGCCCGCATTTGTGTCGGCATTCCTTTTTAAAATCCATCTTGTGATGGTAACCTCTGGTTATGAGTCCGCCTTCGTGTCGGCCTACCTTTGTGTTTTAGATCTGAGTCCGCCTTCGTGTCGGAATTTCTTTTGAAAATACATCTTGTGATGGTAACCTCTGGTTATGAGTCCGCCTTCGTGTCGGCCTACCTTTGTGTTTTGGATCTGAGCCCGCATTTGTGTCGGCATTTCTTTTGAAAATCCATGTTGTGATGGTAACCTCTAGTTATGAGTCCGCCTTGGTGTCGCCATACCTTTGTGTTTTGGATCTGAGTCTGCCTTCGTGTAGGTATTTCTTTTTAAAATCCATCTTGTGATGGTAACCTCTGGTTATGAGTCCGTCTTCGTGTCAGCCTACCTTTATGTTTTGGATCTGAGTCCGCCTTCGTGTCGGCATTCCTTTTGAAAATCCATCTTGTGATAGTAACCTCTGGTTATAAGTCTGACTTCGTGTCGGCCTACCTTTGTGTTTTGGATCCGAGTCCGCCTTCGTGTCGGCATTCCTTTTGAAAATCCATCTTGTGATGGTAACCTCTGGTTATGATTCCGCCTTCAGGTCGGCGTACCTTTGTGCTTTGGATCTGAGTCCGCCTTCGTGTCAGAATTTCTTTTGAAATTCCATCTTGTGATGGTAACCTCTGGTTATGAGTCCACCTTCGTGTCGGCCTACCTTTGTGTTTTGGATCTGAGTCCGCCTTTGTGTCATAATTTCTTTTGAAAATCCATCTTGTGATGGTAACCTCCTGTTATGAGTCCGCCTATGTGTCGGCCTACCTTTGTGTTTTGGATCTGAGCCTGCATTTGTGTCGGCATTTCTTTTGAAAATCCATCTTGTGATGGTAACCTCTGATTATGAGTCCGCCTTCGTGTCGGCCTACCTTTGTGTTTAAGATCTGAGTCCACCTTCGTGTCGGAATTTCTTTTGAAAATCCATCTTGTGATGGTAACTCGGGTTATGAGTCCCCCATCGTGTCGGCCTACCTTTGTGTTTTGGATCTGAGCTCGCATTTGTGTCGGCATTTCTTTTGAAAATCCATGTTGTGATGGTAACCTCTAGTTATGAGTCCGCCTTCGTGTCGACATACCTTTGTGTTTTGGATCTGAGTCCGCCTTCGTGTCGGCATTTCTTTTTAAAATCCATCTTGTGATGGTAACCTCTGGTTATGAGTCCATCTTCGTGTCAGCCTACCTTTATGTTTTGGATCTGAGTCCGCCTTCGTGTCGGCATTCCTTTTGAAAATCCATCTTGTGATAGTAACCTCTGGTTATAAGTCTGACTTCGTGTAGGCCTACCTTTGTGTTTTGGATCCGAGTCCGCCTTCGTGTCGGCATTCCTTTTGAAAATCCATCTTGTGATGGTAACCTCTGGTTATGATTCCGCCTTCAGGTCGGCCTACCTTTGTGTTTTGGATCTGAGTCCGCCTTCGTGTCAAAATTTCTTTTGAAAATCCATCTTGTGATGGTAACCTCTGGTTATGAGTCCACCTTCGTGTCGGCCTACCTTTGTATTTTGGATCTGAGCCCTCATTTGTGTCGGCATTTCTTTTGAAAATCCATCTTGTGATGGTAACCTCTGGTTATGAGTCCGCCTTCCTGTCGGCCTACCTTTATGTTTTGGATCTGAGTCAGCCTTTGTGTCAGAATTTCTTTTGAAAATCCATCTTGTGATGGTAACCTCTGATTATGAGTCCGCCTTCGTGTCGGCCTACCTTTGTGTTTAAGATCTGAGTCCGCCTTCGTGTCGGAATTTCTTTTGAAAATCCATCTTGTGATGGTAACTCTGGTTATGAGTCCCCCATCGTGTCGGCCTACCTTTGTGTTTTGGATCTGAGCTCGCATTTGTGTCGGCATTTCTTTTGAAAATCCACGTTGTGATGGTAACCTCTAGTTATGAGTCCGCCTTCGTGTCGACATACCTTTGTGTTTTGGATCTGAGTCCGCCTTCGTGTCGGTATTTCTTTTTAAAATCTATCTTGTGATGGTAACCTCTGGTTATGAGTCCGTCTTCGTGTCAGCCTACCTTTATGTTTTGGATCTGAGTCCGCCTTCGTGTCGGCATTCCTTTTTAAAATCCATCTTGTGATAGTAACCTCTGGTTATAAGTCTGACTTCGTGTCGGCCTACCTTTGTGTTTTGGATCCGAGTCCGCCTTCGTGTCGGCATTCCTTTTGAAAATCCATCTTGTGATGGTAACCTCTGGTTATGATTCCGCCTTCAGGTCGGCCTACCTTTGTGCTTTGGATCTGAGTCCGCCTTCGTGTCAGAATTTCTTTTGAAAATCCACCTTTTGATGGTAACCTCTGGTTATGAGTCCACCTTCGTGTCGGCCTACCTTTGTGTTTTGGGTCTGAGCCCTCATTTGTGTCAAAATTTCTTTTGAAAATCCATCTTGTGATGGTAACTCTGGTTATGAGTCCCCCTTCATGTCGGCCTACCTTTGTGTTTTGGATCTGAGCCCGCATTTGTGTCGGCATTCCTTTTTAAAATCCATCTTGTGATGGTAACCTCTGGTTATGAGTCCGCCTTCGTGTCGGCCTACCTTTGTGTTTTGGATCTGAGCCCGCATTTGTGTCGGCATTTCTTTTGAAAATCCATGTTGTGATGGTAACCTCTAGTTATGAGTCCGCCTTGGTGTCGACATACCTTTGTGTTTTGGATCTGAGTCCGCCTTCGTGTCGGCATTTCTTTTTAAAATCCATCTTGTGATGGTAACCTCTGGTTATGAGTCCGTCTTCGTGTCAGCCTACCTTTATGTTTTGGATCTGAGTCCGCCTTCGTGTCGGCATTTCTTTTTAAAATCCATCTTGTGATAGTAACCTCTGGTTATAAGTCTGACTTCGTGTCGGCCTACCTTTGTGTTTTGGATCCGAGTCCGCCTTCGTGTCGGCATTCCTTTTGAAAATCCATCTTGTGATGGTAACCTCTGGTTATGATTCCGCCTTCAGGTCGGCTTACCTTTGTGCTTTGGATCTGAGTCCGCCTTCGTGTCAGAATTTCTTTTGAAAATCCACCTTGTGATGGTAACCTCTGGTTATGAGTCCACCTTCGTGTCGGCCTACCTTTGTGTTTTGGATCTGAGCCCTCATTTGTGTCGGAATTTCTTTTGAAAATCCATCTTGTGATGGTAACTCTGGTTATGAGTCCCCCTTCATGTCGGCCTACCTTTGTGTTTTGGATCTGAGCCCGCATTTGTGTCGGCATTCCTTTTTAAAATCCATCTTGTGATGGTAACCTCTGGTTATGAGTTCGCCTACGTGTCGGCCTACCTTTGTGTTTTTAATCTGAGTCCGCCTTTGTGTTAGAATTTCTTTTAAAAATCCATCTTGTGATGGTAACCTCTGGTTATGAGTCCCCCTTCATGTCGGCCTACCTTTGTGTTTTGGATCTGAGCCCGCATTTGTGTCGGCATTCCTTTTGAAAATCCATCTTGTGATGGTAACCTCTAGTTATAAGTCCGCCTTCGTGTCGGCCTATGTTTGTGTTTTGGATCTGAGTCCGCCTTCGTGTCGACATTCCTTTTGAAAATCCAACTTGTTATGGTAACCTCTAGTTATGAGTCCGCCTTCGTGTTGTCATACCTTTGTGTTTTGGATCTGAGTCCGCCTTCGTGTCGGCATTTCTTTTTAAAATCCATCTTGTGATGGTAACCTCTGGTTATGAGTCCGTCTTCGTGTCAGCCTACCTTTATGTTTTGGATCTGAGTCCGCCTTTGTGTCGGCATTCCTTTTGAAAATTCATTTTGTGATGGTAACCTCTGGTTATGAGTCCGCCTTCGTGTCGGCCTACCTTTGTGTTTAAGATCTGAGTCCGCCTTCGTGTCGGAATTTCTTTTGAAAATCCATCTTGTGATGGTAACTCTGGTTATGAGTCCCCCTTCATGTCGGCCTACCTTTGTGTTTTGGATCTGAGCCGGCATTTGTGTCGGCATTCCTTTTTAAAATCCATCTTGTGATGGTAACCTCTGGTTATGAGTTCTCCTTCGTGTCGGCCTACCTTTGTGTTTTTGATCTGAGTCCGCCTTTGTGTGAGAATTTCTTTTGAAAATCCATCTTGTGATGGTAAACTCTGGTTATGAGTCCCCCTTCATGTCGGGCTACCTTTGTGTTTTGGATCTGAGCCCGCATTTGTGTCGGCATTCCTTTTTAAAATCCATCTTGTGATGGTAACCTCTGGTTATGAGTCCGCCTTCGTGTCGGCCTACCTTTGTGTTTTAGATCTGAGTCCGCCTTCGTGTCGGAATTTCTTTTGAAAATACATCTTGTGATGGTAACCTCTGGTTATGAGTCCGCCTTCGTGTCGACATACCTTTGTGTTTTGGATCTGAGCCCGCATTTGTGTCGGCATTTCTTTTGAAAATCCGTGTTGTGATGGTAACCTCTAGTTATGAGTCCGCCTTGGTGTCGACATACCTTTGTGTTTTGGATCTGAGTCCGCCTTCGTGTCGGCATTTCTTTTTAAAATCCATCTTGTGATGGTAACCTCTGGTTATGAGTCCGTCTTCGTGTCAGCCTACCTTTGTGTTTTGGATCCGAGTCCGCCTTCGTGTCGGCATTCCTTTTGAAAATCCATCTTGTGATGGTAACCTCTGGTTATGATTCCGCCTTCAGGTCGGCCTACCTTTGTGCTTTGGATCTGAGTCCGCCTTCGTGTCAGAATTTCTTTTGAAAATCCACCTTTTGATGGTAACCTCTGGTTATGAGTCCACCTTCGTGTCGGCCTACCTTTGTGTTTTGGGTCTGAGCCCTCATTTGTGTCAGAATTTCTTTTGAAAATCCATCTTGTGATGGTAACTCTGGTTATGAGTCCCCCTTCATGTCGGCCTACCTTTGTGTTTTGGATCTGAGCCCGCATTTGTGTCGGCATTCCTTTTTAAAATCCATCTTGTGATGGTAACCTCTGGTTATGAGTCCGCCTTCGTGTCGGCCTACCTTTGTGTTTTGGATCTGAGCCCGCATTTGTGTCGGCATTTCTTTTGAAAATCCATGTTGTGATGGTAACCTCTAGTTATGAGTCCGCCTTGGTGTCGACATACCTTTGTGTTTTGGATCTGAGTCCGCCTTCGTGTCGGCATTTCTTTTTAAAATCCATCTTGTGATGGTAACCTCTGGTTATGAGTCCGTCTTCGTGTCAGCCTACCTTTATGTTTTGGATCTGAGTCCGCCTTCGTGTCGGCATTTCTTTTTAAAATCCATCTTGTGATAGTAACCTCTGGTTATAAGTCTGACTTCGTGTCGGCCTACCTTTGTGTTTTGGATCCGAGTCCGCCTTCGTGTCGGCATTCCTTTTGAAAATCCATCTTGTGATGGTAACCTCTGGTTATGATTCCGCCTTCAGGTCGGCTTACCTTTGTGCTTTGGATCTGAGTCCGCCTTCGTGTCAGAATTTCTTTTGAAAATCCACCTTGTGATGGTAACCTCTGGTTATGAGTCCACCTTCGTGTCGGCCTACCTTTGTGTTTTGGATCTGAGCCCTCATTTGTGTCGGAATTTCTTTTGAAAATCCATCTTGTGATGGTAACTCTGGTTATGAGTCCCCCTTCATGTCGGCCTACCTTTGTGTTTTGGATCTGAGCCCGCATTTGTGTCGGCATTCCTTTTTAAAATCCATCTTGTGATGGTAACCTCTGGTTATGAGTTCGCCTACGTGTCGGCCTACCTTTGTGTTTTTAATCTGAGTCCGCCTTTGTGTTAGAATTTCTTTTAAAAATCCATCTTGTGATGGTAACCTCTGGTTATGAGTCCCCCTTCATGTCGGCCTACCTTTGTGTTTTGGATCTGAGCCCGCATTTGTGTCGGCATTCCTTTTGAAAATCCATCTTGTGATGGTAACCTCTAGTTATAAGTCCGCCTTCGTGTCGGCCTATGTTTGTGTTTTGGATCTGAGTCCGCCTTCGTGTCGACATTCCTTTTGAAAATCCATCTTGTTATGGTAACCTCTAGTTATGAGTCCGCCTTCGTGTTGTCATACCTTTGTGTTTTGGATCTGAGTCCGCCTTCGTGTCGGCATTTCTTTTTAAAATCCATCTTGTGATGGTAACCTCTGGTTATGAGTCCGTCTTCGTGTCAGCCTACCTTTATGTTTTGGATCTGAGTCCGCCTTTGTGTCGGCATTCCTTTTGAAAATTCATTTTGTGATGGTAACCTCTGGTTATGAGTCCGCCTTCGTGTCGGCCTACCTTTGTGTTTAAGATCTGAGTCCGCCTTCGTGTCGGAATTTCTTTTGAAAATCCATCTTGTGATGGTAACTCTGGTTATGAGTCCCCCTTCATGTCGGCCTACCTTTGTGTTTTGGATCTGAGCCCGCATTTGTGTCGGCATTCCTTTTTAAAATCCATCTTGTGATGGTAACCTCTGGTTATGAGTTCTCCTTCGTGTCGGCCTACCTTTGTGTTTTTGATCTGAGTCCGCCTTTGTGTGAGAATTTCTTTTGAAAATCCATCTTGTGATGGTAAACTCTGGTTATGAGTCCCCCTTCATGTCGGGCTACCTTTGTGTTTTGGATCTGAGCCCGCATTTGTGTCGGCATTCCTTTTTAAAATCCATCTTGTGATGGTAACCTCTGGTTATGAGTCCGCCTTCGTGTCGGCCTACCTTTGTGTTTTAGATCTGAGTCCGCCTTCGTGTCGGAATTTCTTTTGAAAATACATCTTGTGATGGTAACCTCTGGTTATGAGTCCGCCTTCGTGTCGACATACCTTTGTGTTTTGGATCTGAGCCCGCATTTGTGTCGGCATTTCTTTTGAAAATCCGTGTTGTGATGGTAACCTCTAGTTATGAGTCCGCCTTGGTGTCGACATACCTTTGTGTTTTGGATCTGAGTCCGCCTTCGTGTCGGCATTTCTTTTTAAAATCCATCTTGTGATGGTAACCTCTGGTTATGAGTCCGTCTTCGTGTCAGCCTACCTTTGTGTTTTGGATCCGAGTCCGCCTTCGTGTCGGCATTCCTTTTGAAAATCCATCTTGTGATGGTAACCTCTGGTTATGATTCCGCCTTCAGGTCGGCCTACCTTTGTGCTTTGGATCTGAGTCCGCCTTCGTGTCAGAATTTCTTTTGAAAATCCACCTTTTGATGGTAACCTCTGGTTATGAGTCCACCTTCGTGTCGGCCTACCTTTGTGTTTTGGGTCTGAGCCCTCATTTGTGTCAGAATTTCTTTTGAAAATCCATCTTGTGATGGTAACTCTGGTTATGAGTCCCCCTTCATGTCGGCCTACCTTTGTGTTTTGGATCTGAGCCCGCATTTGTGTCGGCATTCCTTTTTAAAATCCATCTTGTGATGGTAACCTCTGGTTATGAGTCCGCCTTCGTGTCGGCCTACCTTTGTGTTTTGGATCTGAGCCCACATTTGTGTCGGCATTTCTTTTGAAAATCCATGTTGTGATGGTAACCTCTAGTTATGAGTCCGCCTTGGTGTCGACATACCTTTGTGTTTTGGATCTGAGTCCGCCTTCGTGTCGGCATTTCTTTTTAAAATCCATCTTGTGATGGTAACCTCTGGTTATGAGTCCGTCTTCGTGTCAGCCTACCTTTATGTTTTGGATCTGAGTCCGCCTTCGTGTCGGCATTTCTTTTTAAAATCCATCTTGTGATAGTAACCTCTGGTTATAAGTCTGACTTCGTGTCGGCCTACCTTTGTGTTTTGGATCCGAGTCCGCCTTCGTGTCGGCATTCCTTTTGAAAATCCATCTTGTGATGGTAACCTCTGGTTATGATTCCGCCTTCAGGTCGGCTTACCTTTGTGCTTTGGATCTGAGTCCGCCTTCGTGTCAGAATTTCTTTTGAAAATCCACCTTGTGATGGTAACCTCTGGTTATGAGTCCACCTTCGTGTCGGCCTACCTTTGTGTTTTGGATCCGAGCCCTCATTTGTGTCGGAATTTCTTTTGAAAATCCATCTTGTGATGGTAACTCTGGTTATGAGTCCCCCTTCATGTCGGCCTACCTTTGTGTTTTGGATCTGAGCCCGCATTTGTGTCGGCATTCCTTTTTAAAATCCATCTTGTGATGGTAACCTCTGGTTATGAGTTCGCCTACGTGTCGGCCTACCTTTGTGTTTTTAATCTGAGTCCGCCTTTGTGTTAGAATTTCTTTTAAAAATCCATCTTGTGATGGTAACCTCTGGTTATGAGTCCCCCTTCATGTCGGCCTACCTTTGTGTTTTGGATCTGAGCCCGCATTTGTGTCGGCATTCCTTTTGAAAATCCATCTTGTGATGGTAACCTCTAGTTATAAGTCCGCCTTCGTGTCGGCCTATGTTTGTGTTTTGGATCTGAGTCCGCCTTCGTGTCGACATTCCTTTTGAAAATCCATCTTGTTATGGTAACCTCTAGTTATGAGTCCGCCTTCGTGTTGTCATACCTTTGTGTTTTGGATCTGAGTCCGCCTTCGTGTCGGCATTTCTTTTTAAAATCCATCTTGTGATGGTAACCTCTGGTTATGAGTCCGTCTTCGTGTCAGCCTACCTTTATGTTTTGGATCTGAGTCCGCCTTTGTGTCGGCATTCCTTTTGAAAATTCATTTTGTGATGGTAACCTCTGGTTATGAGTCCGCCTTCGTGTCGGCCTACCTTTGTGTTTAAGATCTGAGTCCGCCTTCGTGTCGGAATTTCTTTTGAAAATCCATCTTGTGATGGTAACTCTGGTTATGAGTCCCCCTTCATGTCGGCCTACCTTTGTGTTTTGGATCTGAGCCCGCATTTGTGTCGGCATTCCTTTTTAAAATCCATCTTGTGATGGTAACCTCTGGTTATGAGTTCTCCTTCGTGTCGGCCTACCTTTGTGTTTTTGATCTGAGTCCGCCTTTGTGTGAGAATTTCTTTTGAAAATCCATCTTGTGATGGTAAACTCTGGTTATGAGTCCCCCTTCATGTCGGGCTACCTTTGTGTTTTGGATCTGAGCCCGCATTTGTGTCGGCATTCCTTTTTAAAATCCATCTTGTGATGGTAACCTCTGGTTATGAGTCCGCCTTCGTGTCGGCCTACCTTTGTGTTTTAGATCTGAGTCCGCCTTCGTGTCGGAATTTCTTTTGAAAATACATCTTGTGATGGTAACCTCTGGTTATGAGTCCGCCTTCGTGTCGGCCTACCTTTGTGTTTTGGATCTGAGCCCGCATTTGTGTCGGCATTTCTTTTGAAAATCCGTGTTGTGATGGTAACCTCTAGTTATGAGTCCGCCTTGGTGTCGACATACCTTTGTGTTTTGGATCTGAGTCCGCCTTCGTGTCGGCATTTCTTTTTAAAATCCATCTTGTGATGGTAACCTCTGGTTATGAGTCCGTCTTCGTGTCAGCCTACCTTTATGTTTTGGATCTGAGTCCGCCTTCGTGTCGGCATTCCTTTTGAAAATCCATCTTGTGATAGTAACCTCTGGTTATAAGTCTGACTTCGTGTAGGCCTACCTTTGTGTTTTGGATCCGAGTCCGCCTTCGTGTCGGCATTCCTTTTGAAAATCCATCTTGTGATGGTAACCTCTGGTTATGATTCCGCCTTCAGGTCGGCCTACCTTTGTGTTTTGGATCTGAGTCCGCCTTCGTGTCAAAATTTCTTTTGAAAATCCATCTTGTGATGGTAACCTCTGGTTATGAGTCCACCTTCGTGTCGGCCTACCTTTGTATTTTGGATCTGAGCCCTCATTTGTGTCGGCATTTCTTTTGAAAATCCATCTTGTGATGGTAACCTCTGGTTATGAGTCCGCCTTCGTGTCGGCCTACCTTTATGTTTTGGATCTGAGTCAGCCTTTGTGTCAGAATTTCTTTTGAAAATCCATCTTGTGATGGTAACCTCTGATTATGAGTCCGCCTTCGTGTCGGCCTACCTTTGTGTTTAAGATCTGAGTCCGCCTTCGTGTCGGAATTTCTTTTGAAAATCCATCTTGTGATGGTAACTCTGGTTATGAGTCCCCCATCGTGTCGGCCTACCTTTGTGTTTTGGATCTGAGCTCGCATTTGTGTCGGCATTTCTTTTGAAAATCCACGTTGTGATGGTAACCTCTAGTTATGAGTCCGCCTTCGTGTCGACATACCTTTGTGTTTTGGATCTGAGTCCGCCTTCGTGTCGGTATTTCTTTTTAAAATCCATCTTGTGATGGTAACCTCTGGTTATGAGTCCGTCTTCGTGTCAGCCTACCTTTATGTTTTGGATCTGAGTCCGCCTTCGTGTCGGCATTCCTTTTTAAAATCCATCTTGTGATAGTAACCTCTGGTTATAAGTCTGACTTCGTGTCGGCCTACCTTTGTGTTTTGGATCCGAGTCCGCCTTCGTGTCGGCATTCCTTTTGAAAATCCATCTTGTGATGGTAACCTCTGGTTATGATTCCGCCTTCAGGTCGGCCTACCTTTGTGCTTTGGATCTGAGTCCGCCTTCGTGTCAGAATTTCTTTTGAAAATCCACCTTTTGATGGTAACCTCTGGTTATGAGTCCACCTTCGTGTCGGCCTACCTTTGTGTTTTGGGTCTGAGCCCTCATTTGTGTCAGAATTTCTTTTGAAAATCCATCTTGTGATGGTAACTCTGGTTATGAGTCCCCCTTCATGTCGGCCTACCTTTGTGTTTTGGATCTGAGCCCGCATTTGTGTCGGCATTCCTTTTTAAAATCCATCTTGTGATGGTAACCTCTGGTTATGAGTTCTCCTTCGTGTCGGCCTACCTTTGTGTTTTTGATCTGAGTCCGCCTTTGTGTGAGAATTTCTTTTGAAAATCCATCTTGTGATGGTAAACTCTGGTTATGAGTCCCCCTTCATGTCGGGCTACCTTTGTGTTTTGGATCTGAGCCCGCATTTGTGTCGGCATTCCTTTTTAAAATCCATCTTGTGATGGTAACCTCTGGTTATGAGTCCGCCTTCGTGTCGGCCTACCTTTGTGTTTTAGATCTGAGTCCGCTTTCGTGTCGGAATTTCTTTTGAAAATCCATCGTGTGATGGTAACCTCTGGTTATGAGTCCGCCTTCGTGTCGGCCTACCTTTGTGTTTTGGATCTGAGCCCGCATTTGTGTCGGCATTTCTTTTGAAAATCCATGTTGTGATGGTAACCTCTAGTTATGAGTCCGCCTTGGTGTCGACATACCTTTGTGTTTTGGATCTGAGTCCGCCTTCGTGTCGGCATTTCTTTTTAAAATCCATCTTGTGATGGTAACCTCTGGTTATGAGTCCGTCTTCGTGTCAGCCTACCTTTATGTTTTGGATCTGAGTCCGCCTTCGTGTCGGCATTCCTTTTGAAAATCCATCTTGTGATAGTAACCTCTGGTTATAAGTCTGACTTCGTGTCGGCCTACCTTTGTGTTTTGGATCCGAGTCCGCCTTCGTGTCGGCATTCCTTTTGAAAATCCATCTTGTGATGGTAACCTCTGGTTATGATTCCGCCTTCAGGTCGGCGTACCTTTGTGCTTTGGATCTGAGTCCGCCTTCGTGTCAGAATTTCTTTTGAAATTCCATCTTGTGATGGTAACCTCTGGTTATGAGTCCACCTTCGTGTCGGCCTACCTTTGTGTTTTGGATCTGAGTCCGCCTTTGTGTCATAATTTCTTTTGAAAATCCATCTTGTGATGGTAACCTCCTGTTATGAGTCCGCCTATGTGTCGGCCTACCTTTGTGTTTTGGATCTGAGCGCGCATTTGTGTCGGCATTTCTTTTGAAAATCCATCTTGTGATGGTAACCTCTGATTATGAGTCCGCCTTCGTGTCGGCCTACCTTTGTGTTTAAGATCTGAGTCCACCTTCGTGTCGGAATTTCTTTTGAAAATCCATCTTGTGATGGTAACTCGGGTTATGAGTCCCCCATCGTGTCGGCCTACCTTTGTGTTTTGGATCTGAGCTCGCATTTGTGTCGGCATTTCTTTTGAAAATCCATGTTGTGATGGTAACCTCTAGTTATGAGTCCGCCTTCGTGTCGACATACCTTTGTGTTTTGGATCTGAGTCCGCCTTCGTGTCGGCATTTCTTTTTAAAATCCATCTTGTGATGGTAACCTCTGGTTATGAGTCCATCTTCGTGTCAGCCTACCTTTATGTTTTGGATCTGAGTCCGCCTTCGTGTCGGCATTCCTTTTGAAAATCCATCTTGTGATAGTAACCTCTGGTTATAAGTCTGACTTCGTGTAGGCCTACCTTTGTGTTTTGGATCCGAGTCCGCCTTCGTGTCGGCATTCCTTTTGAAAATCCATCTTGTGATGGTAACCTCTGGTTATGATTCCGCCTTCAGGTCGGCCTACCTTTGTGTTTTGGATCTGAGTCCGCCTTCGTGTCAAAATTTCTTTTGAAAATCCATCTTGTGATGGTAACCTCTGGTTATGAGTCCACCTTCGTGTCGGCCTACCTTTGTATTTTGGATCTGAGCCCTCATTTGTGTCGGCATTTCTTTTGAAAATCCATCTTGTGATGGTAACCTCTGGTTATGAGTCCGCCTTCGTGTCGGCCTACCTTTATGTTTTGGATCTGAGTCAGCCTTTGTGTCAGAATTTCTTTTGAAAATCCATCTTGTGATGGTAACCTCTGATTATGAGTCCGCCTTCGTGTCGGCCTACCTTTGTGTTTAAGATCTGAGTCCGCCTTCGTGTCGGAATTTCTTTTGAAAATCCATCTTGTGATGGTAACTCTGGTTATGAGTCCCCCATCGTGTCGGCCTACCTTTGTGTTTTGGATCTGAGCTCGCATTTGTGTCGGCATTTCTTTTGAAAATCCACGTTGTGATGGTAACCTCTAGTTATGAGTCCGCCTTCGTGTCGACATACCTTTGTGTTTTGGATCTGAGTCCGCCTTCGTGTCGGTATTTCTTTTTAAAATCATTCTTGTGATGGTAACCTCTGGTTATGAGTCCGTCTTCGTGTCAGCCTACCTTTATGTTTTTGATCTGAGTCCGCCTTCGTGTCGGCATTCCTTTTTAAAATCCATCTTGTGATAGTAACCTCTGGTTATAAGTCTGACTTCGTGTCGGCCTACCTTTGTGTTTTGGATCCGAGTCCGCCTTCGTGTCGGCATTCCTTTTTAAAATCCATCTTGTGATAGTAACCTCTAGTTATAAGTCTGACTTAGTGTCGGCCTACCTTTGTGTTTTGGATCCGAGTCCGCCTTCGTGTCGGCATTCCTTTTGAAAATCCATCTTGTGATGGTAACCTCTGGTTATGATTCCGCCTTCAGGTCGGCCTACCTTTGTGCTTTGGATCTGAGCCCGCCTTCGTGTCAGAATTTCTTTTGAAAATCCACCTTTTGATGGTAACCTCTGGTTATGAGTCCACCTTCGTGTCGGCCTACCTTTGTGTTTTGGGTCTGAGCCCTCATTTGTGTCGAAATTTCTTTTGAAAATCCATCTTGTGATGGTAACTCTGGTTATGAGTCCCCCTTCATGTCGGCCTACCTTTGTGTTTTGGATCTGAGCCCGCATTTGTGTCGGCATTCCTTTTTAAAATCCATCTTGTGATGGTAACCTCTGGTTATGAGTTCGCCTACGTGTCGGCCTACCTTTGTGTTTTTAATCTGAGTCCGCCTTTGTGTCAGAATTTCTTTTGAAAATCCATCTTGTGATGGTAACCTCTGGTTATGAGTCCCCCTTCATGTCGGCCTACCTTTGTGTTTTGGATCTGAGCCCGCATTTGTGTCGGCATTCCTTTTGAAAATCCATCTTGTGATGGTAACCTCTAGTTATAAGTCCGCCTTCGTGTCGGCCTATCTTTGTGTTTTGGATCTGAGTCCGCCTTCGTGTCGACATTCCTTTTGAAAATCCATCTTGTGATGGTAACCTCTAGTTATGAGTCCGCCTTCGTGTTGTCATACCTTTGTGTTTTGGATCTGAGTCCGCCTTCGTGTCGGCATTTCTTTTTAAAATCCATCTTGTGATGGTAACCTCTGGTTATAAGTCTGCCTTCGTGTCGGCCTACCTTTGTGTTTTGGATCTGAGCCCGCATATGTGTCGGCATTTCTTTTGAAAATCCATGTTGTGAAGGTAACCTCTGGTTATGAGTTCGCCTTCGTGTCGGCCTACCTTTGTGTTTTAGATCTGAGTCCGCCTTCGTGTCGGCATTCCTTTTGAAAATCCATCTTGTGCTGGTAACCTCTGGTTATAAGTCCGCCTTCGTGTCGGCCTACCTTTGTGTTTTGGATCTGAGCCCGCATTTGTGTCGGCATTTCTTTTGAAAATCCATGTTGTGATGGTAACCTCTAGTTATGAGTTCGCCTTCGTGTCGGCCTACCTTTGTGTTTTATATCTGAGTCCGCCTTCGTGTCGGCATTCCTTTTGAAAATCCATCTTGTGATGGTAACCTCTGGTTATAAGTCCGCCTTCGTGTCGGCCTACCCTTGTGTTTTGGATATGAGTCCACCTTTGTGTCGGCATTCCTTTTGAAAATCCATCTTGTAATAGTAACCTCTGGTTATGAGTCTACCTTCGTGTTGGCCTACCTTTATGTTTTGGATCTGAGTCAACCTTCGTGCCATCATTCCTTTTAAAAATCCATCTAGTGATGGTAACCTCTGGTTATGAGTCCGCCTTCGTGTCGGCATTCCTTTTGAAAATCCATCTTGTGATGGTAACCTTTGGTTATAAGTCCGCTTTCGTGTCGGCCTACCTTTGTGTTTGGTTAAGAGCCTAGCTTCATGTCGGCATACCTTTGTATTTTGGATCTGAGTCCGCCTTCGTGTCGGCATTCCTTTTGAAAATCCATCTTGTGATGGTAACCTCTGGTTAAGAGTCCGCCTTCGTGTCGGCATACCTTTGTGTTTTGGATGTGAGTCCGCCTTCGTGTCGGCATTACTTTTGAAAATCCATCTTGTGATGGTAACCTCGGGTTATGAGTCCGCCTTCTTGTCGACCTACCTTAGTGTTTTGGATTTGAGTCTGCCTTCGTGTCGGCTTTCCTTTTGGAAATCCATCATGTGATGGTAACCTCGGGTTATGAGTCTGCCTTCGTGTCGGCCTACCTTTTTGTTTTGGATCTGAGTCCGCCTTCGTGCCGGCATTCCTTTTGAAAATATATCTTGTGATGGTAACCTCTGGTTATGAGTCTGCCTTCGTGTCGGCCTACCTTTTTGTTTTGGAACTGAGTCCGCCTTTGTGTCGGCATTCCTTTTGAAAATCCATCTTGTGATGGTAACCTCTGGTTATGAGTCCGCCTTCGTGTCAGCCTACCTTTGTGTTTTGGATCTGAGTCCGCCTTCGTGTCGGCATTCCTTTTGAAAATCCATCTTGTGATGGCAACCTTTGGTTATGATTCCGCCTTTATGTCGGCCTACCTTTGTGTTTTGGATCTGAGTCCGCCTTCGTGTCAGAATTTCTTTTGAAAATCCATCTTGTGATGGTAACCTCTGGTTATGAGTCCGCCTATGTGTCGGCCTACCTTTGTGTTTTGGATCTGATCCCGCATTTGTGTCGGCATTTCTTTTGAAAATCCATCTTGTGATGGTAACCTCTGATTATGAGTCCGCCTTCGTGTCAGCCTACCTTTGTGTTTTGGATCTGAGTCCGCCTTCGTGTCGGCATTCCTTTTGAAAATTCATCTTGTGATGGTAACTTCAGGTTATTAGTCTGACTTCGTGTCGGCCTACCTTTGTGTTTTGGATCCGAGTCCACCTTCGTGTCGGCATTCCTTTTGAAAATCCATCTTGTGATGGTAACCTCTGGTTATGATTCCGCCTTCAGGTCGGCCTACCTTTGTGTTTTGGATCTGAGTCCGCCTTCGTGTCGGCATTCCTTTTGAAAATCCATCTTGTGATGGTAACCTATGGTTATAAGTCCGCCTTCGTGTCGGCCTACCTTTGTGTTTTGGATCTGAGCCCTCATTTGTGTCGGCATTTCTTTTGAAAATCCATCTTGTGATGGTAACCTCTGGTTATGAGTCCGCCTTCGTGTCGGTCTACCTTTGTGTTTTGGATCTGAGTCCGCCTTTGTGTCAGAATTTCTTTTGAAAATCCTTCATGTGATGGTAACCTTTGGTTATGAGTCCGCCTATGTATCGGCCTACCTTTGTGTTTTGGATCTGAGCCCGCATTTGTGTCGGCATTTCTTTTGAAAATCCATCTTGTGATGGTAACCTCTGATTATGAGTCCGCCTTCGTGTCGGCCTACCTTTGTGTTTAAGATCTGAGTCCGCCTTCGTGTCGGAATTTCTTTTGAAAATCCATCTTGTGGTGGTAACTCTGGTTATGAGTCCCCCATCGTGTCGGCCTACCTTTGTGTTTTGGATCTGAGCCGGCATTTGTGTCGGCATTCCTTTTTAAAATCCATCTTGTGATGGTAACCTCTGGTTATGAGTTGGCCTTCGTGTCGGCCTACCTTTGTGTTTTAGATCTGAGTCCGCCTTCGTGTCAGCATTCCTTTTGAAAATCCATCTTGTGCTGGTAACCTCTGGTTATAAGTCTTCCTTCGTGTCGGCCTACCTTTGTGTTTTGGATCTGAGCCCGCATATGTGTCGGCATTTCTTTTAAAAATCCATGTTGTGATGCTAACCTCTGGTTATGAGTTCGCCTTCGTGTCGGCCTACCTTTGTGTTTTAGATCTGAGTCCGCCTTCGTGTCGGCATTCCTTTTGAAAATCCATCTTGTGCTGGTAACCTCTGGTTATAAGTCCGCCTTCGTGTCGGCCTACCTTTGTGTTTTGGATCTGAGCCCGCATTTGTGTCGGCATTTCTTTTGAAAATCCATGTTGTGATGGTAACCTCTGGTTATGAGTTCGCCTTCGTGTCGGCCTACCTTTGTGTTTTAGATCTGAGTCCGCCTTCGTGTCGACATTCCTTTTGAAAATCCATCTTGTGATGGTAACCTCGGGTTAAGAGTCCGCCTTCGTGTCGGCATACCTTTATGTTTTGGATATGAGTCAGCCTTCGTGTCGGCATTACTTTTGAAAATCCATCTTGTGATGGTAACCTCGGGTTATGAGTCCGCCTTCTTGTCGACCTACCTTAGTGTTTTGGATTTGAGTCTGCCTTCGTGTCGGCATTCCTTTTGAAAATCCATCATGTGATGGTAACCTCGGGTTATGAGTCCGCCTTCGTGTCAGCCTACCTTTGTGTTTTGGATCTGAGTCCGCCTTCGTGTCGGCATTCCTTTTGAAAATCCATCTTGTGATGGCAACCTTTGGTTATGATTCCGCCTTTATGTCGGCCTACCTTTGTGTTTTGGATCTGAGTCCGCCTTCGTGTCAGAATTTCTTTTGAAAATCCATCTTGTGATGGTAACCTCTGGTTATGAGTCCGCCTATGTGTCGGCCTACCTTTGTGTTTTGGATCTGATCCCGCATTTGTGTCGGCATTTCTTTTGAAAATCCATCTTGTGATGGTAACCTCTGATTATGAGTCCGCCTTCGTGTCAGCCTACCTTTGTGTTTTGGATCTGAGTCCGCCTTCGTGTCGGCATTCCTTTTGAAAATCCATCTTGTGATGGTAACTTCAGGTTATTAGTCTGACTTCGTGTCGGCCTACCTTTGTGTTTTGGATCCGAGTCCACCTTCGTGTCGGCATTCCTTTTGAAAATCCATCTTGTGATGGTAACCTCTGGTTATGATTCCGCCTTCAGGTCGGCCTACCTTTGTGTTTTGGATCTGAGTCCGCCTTCGTGTCGGCATTCCTTTTGAAAATCCATCTTGTGATGGTAACCTATGGTTATAAGTCCGCCTTCGTGTCGGCCTACCTTTGTGTTTTGGATCTGAGCCCTCATTTGTGTCGGCATTTCTTTTGAAAATCCATCTTGTGATGGTAACCTCTGGTTATGAGTCCGCCTTCGTGTCGGTCTACCTTTGTGTTTTGGATCTGAGTCCGCCTTTGTGTCATAATTTCTTTTGAAAATCCATCTTGTGATGGTAACTTCTGGTTATGAGTCCGCCAATGTGTCGGCCTACCTTTGTGTTTTGGATCTGAGCCCGCATTTGTGTCGGCATTTCTTTTGAAAATCCATCTTGTGATGGTAACCTCTGATTATGAGTCTGCCTTCGTGTCGGCTTACCTTTGTGTTTAAGATCTGAGTCCGCCTTCGTGTCGGAATTTCTTTTGAAAATCCATCTTGTGATGGTAACTCTGGTTATGAGTCCCCCTTCGTGTCGGCCTACCTTTGTGTTTTGGATCTGAGCCTCCATTTGTGTCGGCATTCCTTTTTAAAATCTGTCTTGTGATGGTAACCTCTGGTTATGAGTTCGCCTTCGTGTCGGCCTACCTTTGTGTTTTGGATCTGAGTCCGCCTTTGTGTCAGAATTTCTTTTGAAAATCCTTCATGTGATGGTAACCTTTGGTTATGAGTCCGCCTATGTATCGGCCTACCTTTGTGTTTTGGATCTGAGCCCGCATTTGTGTCGGCATTTCTTTTGAAAATCCATCTTGTGATGGTAACCTCTGATTATGAGTCCGCCTTCGTGTCGGCCTACCTTTGTGTTTAAGATCTGAGTCCGCCTTCGTGTCGGAATTTCTTTTGAAAATCCATCTTGTGGTGGTAACTCTGGTTATGAGTCCCCCATCGTGTCGGCCTACCTTTGTGTTTTGGATCTGAGCCGGCATTTGTGTCGGCATTCCTTTTTAAAATCCATCTTGTGATGGTAACCTCTGGTTATGAGTTCGCCTTCGTGTCGGCCTACCTTTGTGTTTTAGATCTGAGTCCGCCTTCGTGTCAGCATTCCTTTTGAAAATCCATCTTGTGCTGGTAACCTCTGGTTATAAGTCTTCCTTCGTGTCGGCCTACCTTTGTGTTTTGGATCTGAGCCCGCATATGTGTCGGCATTTCTTTTAAAAATCCATGTTGTGATGCTAACCTCTGGTTATGAGTTCGCCTTCGTGTCGGCCTACCTTTGTGTTTTAGATCTGAGTCCGCCTTCGTGTCGGCATTCCTTTTGAAAATCCATCTTGTGCTGGTAACCTCTGGTTATAAGTCCGCCTTCGTGTCGGCCTACCTTTGTGTTTTGGATCTGAGCCCGCATTTGTGTCGGCATTTCTTTTGAAAATCCATGTTGTGATGGTAACCTCTGGTTATGAGTTCGCCTTCGTGTCGGCCTACCTTTGTGTTTTAGATCTGAGTCCGCCTTCGTGTCGACATTCCTTTTGAAAATCCATCTTGTGATGGTAACCTCTGGTTAAGAGTCCGCCTTCGTGTCGGCATACCTTTATGTTTTGGATATGAGTCAGCCTTCGTGTCGGCATTACTTTTGAAAATCCATCTTGTGATGGTAACCTCGGGTTATGAGTCCGCCTTCTTGTCGACCTACCTTAGTGTTTTGGATTTGAGTCTGCCTTCGTGTCGGCATTCCTTTTGAAAATCCATCATGTGATGGTAACCTCGGGTTATGAGTCCGCCTTCGTGTCGGCCTACCTTTTTGTTGTTGATCTGAGTCCGCCTTCGTGCCGGCATTCCTTTTGAAAATATATCTTGTGATGGTAACCTCTGGTTATGAGTCTGCCTTCGTCTCGGCCTACCTTTTTGTTTTGGAACTGAGTCTGCCTTTGTGTCGGCATTCCTTTTGACAATCCATCTTGTGATGGTAACCTCTGGTTATGAGTCCGCCTTCGTGTCGGCCTACCTTTGTGTTTAAGATCTGAGTCCGCCTTCGTGTCGGAATTTCTTTTGAAAATCAATCTTGTGATGGTAACTCTGGTTATGAGTCCCCCTTCGTGTCGGCCTACCTTTGTGTTTTGGATCTGAGCCCGCATTTGTGTCGGCATTTCTTTTGAAAATCCATCTTGTGATGGTAACCTCTGATTATGAGTCCGCCTTCGTGTCGGCTTACCTTTGTGTTTAAGATCTGAGTCCGCCTTCGTGTCGGAATTTCTTTTGAAAATCCATCTTGTGATGGTAACTCTGGTTATGAGTCCCCCTTCGTGTCGGCCTACCTTTGTGTTTTGGATCTGAGCCTGCATTTGTGTCGGCATTCCTTTTTAAAATCCATCTTGTGATGGTAACCTCTGGTTATGAGTTCGCCTTCGTGTCGGCCTACCTTTGTGTTTTGGATCTGAGTCCGCCTTTGTGTCAGAATTTCTTTTGAAAATCCATCTTGTGATGGTAACCTTTGGTTATGAGTCCGCCTATGTATCGGCCTACCTTTGTGTTTTGGATCTGAGCCCGCATTTGTGTCGGTATTTCTTTTGAAAATCCATCTTGTGATGGTAACCTCTGATTATGAGTCCGCCTTCGTGTCGGCCTACCTTTGTGTTTAAGATCTGAGTCCGCCTTCGTGTCGGAATTTCTTTTGAAAATCCATCTTGTGATGGTAACTCTGGTTATGAGTCCCCCATCGTGTCGGCCTACCTTTGTGTTTTGGATCTGAGCCGACATTTGTGTCGGCATTCCTTTTTAAAATCCATCTTGTGATGGTAACCTCTGGTTATGAGTTCGCCTTCGTGTCGGCCTACCTTGTTGTTTTAGATCTGAGTCCGCCTTCGTGTCAGCATTCCTTTTGAAAATCCATCTTGTGCTGGTAACCTCTGGTTATAAGTCTTCCTTCGTGTCGGCCTACCTTTGTGTTTTGGATCTGAGCCCGCATATGTGTCGGCATTTCTTTTAAAAATCCATGTTGTGATGCTAACCTCTGGTTATGAGTTCGCCTTCGTGTCGGCCTACCTTTGTGTTTTAGATCTGAGTCCGCCTTCGTGTCGGCATTCCTTTTGAAAATCCATCTTGTGCTGGTAACCTCTGGTTATAAGTCCGCCTTCGTGTCGGCCTACCTTTGTGTTTTGCATCTGAGCCCGCATTTGTGTCGGCATTTCTTTTGAAAATCCATGTTGTGATGGTAACCTCTGGTTATGACTTCGCCTTCGTGTCGGCCTACCTTTGTGTTTTAGATCTGAGTCCTCCTTCGTGTCGACATTCCTTTTGAAAATCCATCTTGTGATGGTAACCTCTGGTTAAGAGTCCGCCTTCATGTCGGCATACCTTTGTGTTTTGGATATGAGTCCGCCTTCGTGTCGGCATTACTTTTGAAAATCCATCTTGTGATGGTAACCTCGGGGTATGAGTCCGCCTTCTTGTCGACCTACCTTAGTGTTTTGGATTTGAGTCTGCCTTCGTGTCGGCATTCCTTTTGAAAATCCATCATGTGATGGTAACCTCGGGTTATGAGTCCGCCTTCGTGTCGGCCTACCTTTTTGTTTTTGATCTGAGTCCGCCTTCGTGCCGGCATTCCTTTTGAAAATATATCTTGTGATGGTAACCTCTGGTTATGAGTCTGCCTTCGTCTCGGCCTACCTTTTTGTTTTGGAACTGAGTCCGCCTTTGTGTCGGCATTCCTTTTGAAAATCCATCTTGTGATGGTAACCTCTGGTTATGAGTCCGCCTTCGTGTCAGCCTGCCTTTGTGTTTTGGATCTGAGTCCGACTCCGTGTCGGCATTCCTTTTGAAAATCCATCTTGTGATGGTAACCTCTGGTTATGAGTTCGCCTTCGTGTCGGCCTACCTTTGTGTTTTAGATCTGAGTCCGCCTTCGTGTCGGCATTCCTTTTGAAAATCCATCTTGTGCTGGTAACCTCTGGTTATAAGTCCGCCTTCGTGTCGGCCTACCTTTGTGTTTTGGATCTGAGCCCGCATTAGTGTCGGCATTTCTTTTGAAAATCCATCTTGTGATGGTAACCTCTGATTATGAGTCCGCCTTCGTGTCGGCTTACCTTTGTGTTTAAGATCTGAGTCCGCCTTCGTGTCGGAATTTCTTTTGAAAATCCATCTTGTGATGGTAACTCTGGTTATGAGTCCCCCTTCGTGTCGGCCTACCTTTGTGTTTTGGATCTGAGCCTGCATTTGTGTCGGCATTCCTTTTTAAAATCCATCTTGTGATGGTAACCTCTGGTTATGAGTTCGCCTTCGTGTCGGCCTACCTTTGTGTTTTGGATCTGAGTCCGCCTTTGTGTCAGAATTTCTTTTGAAAATCCATCTTGTGATGGTAACCTTTGGTTATGAGTCCGCCTATGTATCGGCCTACCTTTGTGTTTTGGATCTGAGCCCGCATTTGTGTCGGCATTTCTTTTGAAAATCCATCTTGTGATGGTAACCTCTGATTATGAGTCCGCCTTCGTGTCGGCCTACCTTTGTGTTTAAGATCTGAGTCCGCCTTCGTGTCGGAATTTCTTTTGAAAATCCATCTTGTTATGGTAACTCTGGTTATGAGTCCCCCATCGTGTCGGCCTACCTTTGTGTTTTGGATCTGAGCCGGCATTTGTGTCGGCATTCCTTTTTAAAATCCATCTTGTGATGGTAACCTCTGGTTATGAGTTCGCCTTCGTGTCGGCCTACCTTGTTGTTTTAGATCTGAGTCCGCCTTCGTGTCAGCATTCCTTTTGAAAATCCATCTTGTGCTGGTAACCTCTGGTTATAAGTCTTCCTTCGTGTCGGCCTACCTTTGTGTTTTGGATCTGAGCCCGCATATGTATCGGCATTTCTTTTAAAAATCCATGTTGTGATGCTAACCTCTGGTTATGAGTTCGCCTTCGTGTCGGCCTACCTTTGTGTTTTAGATCTGAGTCCGCCTTCGTGTCGGCATTCCTTTTGAAAATCCATCTTGTGCTGGTAACCTCTGGTTATAAGTCCGCCTTCGTGTCGGCCTACCTTTGTGTTTTGCATCTGAGCCCGCATTTGTGTCGGCATTTCTTTTGAAAATCCATGTTGTGATGGTAACCTCTGGTTATGAGTTCGCCTTCGTGTCGGCCTACCTTTGTGTTTTAGATCTGAGTCCGCCTTCGTGTCGACATTCCTTTTGAAAATCCATCTTGTGATGGTAACCTCTGGTTAAGATTCCGCCTTCGTGTCGGCATACCTTTGTGTTTTGGATATGAGTCCGCCTTCGTGTCGGCATTACTTTTGAAAATCCATCTTGTGATGGTAACCTCGGGTTATGAGTCCGCCTTCTTGTCGACCTACCTTAGTGTTTTGGATTTGAGTCTGCCTTCGTGTCGGCATTCCTTTTGAAAATCCATCATGTGATGGTAACCTCGGGTTATGAGTCCGCCTTCGTGTCGGCCTACCTTTTTGTTTTTGATCTGAGTCCGCCTTCGTGCCGGCATTCCTTTTGAAAATATATCTTGTGATGGTAACCTCTGGTTATGAGTCTGCCTTCGTCTCGGCCTACCTTTTTGTTTTGGAACTGAGTCCGCCTTTGTGTCGGCATTCCTTTTGAAAATCCATCTTGTGATGGTAACCTCTGGTTATGAGTCCGCCTTCGTGTCAGCCTACCTTTGTGTTTTGGATCTGAGTCCGACTTCGTGTCGGCATTCCTTTTGAAAATCCATCTTGTGATGGTAACCTCTGGTTATGAGTTCGCCTTCGTGTCGGCCTACCTTTGTGTTTTAGATCTGAGTCCGCCTTCGTGTCGGCATTCCTTTTGAAAATCCATCTTGTGCTGGTAACCTCTGGTTATAAGTCCGCCTTCGTGTCGGCCTACCTTTGTGTTTTGGATCTGAGCCCGCATTTGTGTCGGCATTTCTTTTGAAAATCCATGTTGTGATGGTAACCTCTGGTTATGAGTTCGCCTTCGTGTCGGCCTACCTTTGTGTTTTATATCTGAGTCCGCCTTCGTGTCGGCATGCCTTTTGAAAATCCATCTTGTGATGGTAACCTCTGGTTATAAGTCCGCCTTCGTGTCGGCCTACCCTTGTGTTTTGGATATGAGTCCACCTTTGTGTCGGCATTCCTTTTGAAAATCCATCTTGTAATAGTAACCTCTGGTTATGAGTCTACCTTCGTGTTGGCCTACCTTTATGTTTTGGAACTGAGTCAGCCTTCGTGCCATCATTCCTTTTAAAAATCCATCTAGTGATGGTAACCTCTGGTTATGAGTCCGCCTTCGTGTCGGCATTCCTTTTGAAAATCCATCTTGTGATGGTAACCTTTGGTTATAAGTCCGCTTTCGTGTCGGCCTACCTTTGTGTTTGGTTAAGAGCCTAGCTTCGTGTCGGCATACCTTTGTATTTTGGATCTGAGTCCGCCTTCGTGTCGGCATTCCTTTTGAAAATCCATCTTGTGATGGTAACCACTGGTTAAGAGTCCGCCTTCGTGTCGGCATACCTTTGTGTTTTGGATGTGAGTCCGCCTTCTTGTCGGCATTACTTTTGAAAATCCATCTTGTGATGGTAACCTCGGGTTATGAGTCCGCCTTCTTGTCGACCTACCTTAGTGTTTTGGATTTGAGTCTGCCTTCGTGTCGGCATTCCTTTTGAAAATCCATCATGTGATGGTAACCTCGGGTTATGAGTCCGCCTTCGTGTCGGCCTACCTTTTTGTTTTGGATCTGAGTCCGCCTTCATGCCGGCATTCCTTTTGAAAATATATCTTGTGATGGTAACCTCTGGTTATGAGTCTGCCTTCGTGTCGGCCTACCTTTTTGTTTTGGAACTGAGTCCGCCTTTGTGTCGGCATTCCTTTTGAAAATCCATCTTGTGATGGTAACCTCTGGTTATGAGTCCACCTTCGTGTCAGCCTACCTTTGTGTTTTGGATCTGAGTCCGCCTTCGTGTCGGCATTCCTTTTGAAAATCCATCTTGTGATGGCAACCTTTGGTTATGATTCCGCCTTTATGTCGGCCTACCTTTGTGTTTTGGATCTGAGTCCGCCTTCGTGTCAGAATGTCTTTTGAAAATCCATCTTGTGATGGTAACCTCTAGTTATGAGTCCGCCTTCGTGTCGGCCTACCTTTGTGTTTTGGATCCGAGTCCGCCTTCGTGTCGGCATTCCTTTTGAAAATCCATCTTGTGATGGTAACCTCTGGTTATGAGTTCGCCTTCGTGTCGGCCTACCTTTGTGTTTTAGATCTGAGTCCGCCTTCGTGTCGGCATTCCTTTTGAAAATCCATCTTGTGATGGTAACCTCTGGTTATGACTTCGCCTTCGTGTCGGCCTACCTTTGTGTTTTAGATCTGAGTCCTCCTTCGTGTCGACATTCCTTTTGAAAATCCATCTTGTGATGGTAACCTCTGGTTAAGAGTCCGCCTTCGTGTCGGCATACCTTTGTGTTTTGGATATGAGTCCGCCTTCGTGTCGGCATTACTTTTGAAAATCCATCTTGTGATGGTAACCTCGGGTTATGAGTCCGCCTTCTTGTCGACCTACCTTAGTGTTTTGGATTTGAGTCTGCCTTCGTGTCGGCATTCCTTTTGAAAATCCATCATGTGATGGTAACCTCGGGTTATGAGTCCGCCTTCGTGTCGGCCTACCTTTTTGTTTTTGATCTGAGTCCGCCTTCGTGCCGGCATTCCTTTTGAAAATATATCTTGTGATGGTAACCTCTGGTTATGAGTCTGCCTTCGTCTCGGCCTACCTTTTTGTTTTGGAACTGAGTCCGCCTTTGTGTCGGCATTCCTTTTGAAAATCCATCTTGTGATGGTAACCTCTGGTTATGAGTCCGCCTTCGTGTCAGCCTACCTTTGTGTTTTGGATCTGAGTCCGACTTCGTGTCGGCATTCCTTTTGAAAATCCATCTTGTGATGGTAACCTCTGGTTATGAGTTCGCCTTCGTGTCGGCCTACCTTTGTGTTTTAGATCTGAGTCCGCCTTCGTGTCGGCATTCCTTTTGAAAATCCATCTTGTGCTGGTAACCTCTGGTTATAAGTCCGCCTTCGTGTCGGCCTACCTTTGTGTTTTGGATCTGAGCCCGCATTAGTGTCGGCATTTCTTTTGAAAATCCATCTTGTGATGGTAACCTCTGATTATGAGTCTGCCTTCATGTCGGCTTACCTTTGTGTTTAAGATCTGAGTCCGCCTTCGTGTCGGAATTTCTTTTGAAAATCCATCTTGTGATGGTAACTCTGGTTATGAGTCCCCCTTCGTGTCGGCCTACCTTTGTGTTTTGGATCTGAGCCTGCATTTGTGTCGGCATTCCTTTTTAAAATCCATCTTGTGATGGTAACCTCTGGTTATGAGTTCGCCTTCGTGTCGTCCTACCTTTGTGTTTTGGATCTGAGTCCGCCTTTGTGTCAGAATTTCTTTTGAAAATCCATCTTGTGATGGTAACCTTTGGTTATGAGTCCGCCTATGTATCGGCCTACCTTTGTGTTTTGGATCTGAGCCCGCATTTGTGTCGGCATTTCTTTTGAAAATCCATCTTGTGATGGTAACCTCTGATTATGAGTCCGCCTTCGTGTCGGCCTACCTTTGTGTTTAAGATCTGAGTCCGCCTTCGTGTCGGAATTTCTTTTGAAAATCCATCTTGTGATGGTAACTCTGGTTATGAGTCCCCCATCGTGTCGGCCTACCTTTGTGTTTTGGATCTGAGCCGGCATTTGTGTCGGCATTCCTTTTTAAAATCCATCTTGTGATGGTAACCTCTGGTTATGAGTTCGCCTTCGTGTCGGCCTACCTTGTTGTTTTAGATCTGAGTCCGCCTTCGTGTCAGCATTCCTTTTGAAAATCCATCTTGTGCTGGTAACCTCTGGTTATAAGTCTTCCTTCGTGTCGGCCTACCTTTGTGTTTTGGATCTGAGCCCGCATATGTGTCGGCATTTCTTTTAAAAATCCATGTTGTGATGCTAACCTCTGGTTAAGAGTTCGCCTTCGTGTCGGCCTACCTTTGTGTTTTAGATCTGAGTCCGCCTTTGTGTCGGCATTCCTTTTGAAAATCCATCTTGTGCTGGTAACCTCTGGTTATAAGTCCGCCTTCGTGTCGGCCTACCTTTGTGTTTTGCATCTGAGCCCGCATTTGTGTCGGCATTTCTTTTGAAAATCCATGTTGTGATGGTAACCTCTGGTTATGAGTTCGCCTTCGTGTCGGCCTACCTTTGTGTTTTAGATCTGAGTCCGCCTTCGTGTCGACATTCCTTTTGAAAATCCATCTTGTGATGGTAACCTCTGGTTAAGATTCCGCCTTCGTGTCGGCATACCTTTGTGTTTTGGATATGAGTCCGCCTTCGTGTCGGCATTACTTTTGAAAATCCATCTTGTGATGGTAACCTCGGGTTATGAGTCCGCCTTCTTGTCGACCTACCTTAGTGTTTTGGATTTGAGTATGCCTTCGTGTCGGCATTCCTTTTGAAAATCCATCATGTGATGGTAACCTCGGGTTATGAGTCCGCCTTCGTGTCGGCCTACCTTTTTGTTTTTGATCTGAGTCCGCCTTCGTGCCGGCATTCCTTTTGAAAATATATCTTGTGATGGTAACCTCTGGTTATGAGTCTGCCTTCGTCTCGGCCTACCTTTTTGTTTTGGAACTGATTCCGCCTTTGTGTCGGCATTCCTTTTGAAAATCCATCTTGTGATGGTAACCTCTGGTTATGAGTCCGCCTTCGTGTCAGCCTACCTTTGTGTTTTGGATCTGAGTCCGACTTCGTGTCGGCATTCCTTTTGAAAATCCATCTTGTGATGGTAACCTCTGGTTATGAGTTCGCCTTCGTGTCGGCCTACCTTTGTGTTTTAGATCTGAGTCCGCCTTCATGTCGGCATTCCTTTTGAAAATCCATCTTGTACTGGTAACCTCTGGTTATAAGTCCGCCTTCGTGTCGGCCTACCTTTGTGTTTTGGATCTGAGCCCGCATTTGTGTCGGCATTTCTTTTGAAAATCTATGTTGTGATGGTAACCTCTGGTTATGAGTTCGCCTTCGTGTCGGCCTACCTTTGTGTTTTATATCTGAGTCCGCCTTCGTGTCGGCATTCCTTTTGAAAATCCATCTTGTGATGGTAACCTCTGGTTATAAGTCCGCCTTCGTGTCGGCCTACCCTTGTGTTTTGGATATGAGTCCACCTTTGTGTCGGCATTCCTTTTGAAAATCCATCTTGTAATAGTAACCTTTGGTTATGAGTCTACCTTCGTGTTGGCCTACCTTTATGTTTTGGATCTGAGTCAGCCTTCGTGCCATCATTCCTTTTAAAAATCCATCTAGTGATGGTAACCTCTGGTTATGAGTCCTCCTTCGTGTCGGCATTCCTTTTGAAAATCCATCTTGTGATGGTAACCTTTGGTTATAAGTCCGCTTTCGTGTCGGCCTACCTTTGTGTTTGGTTAAGAGCCTAGCTTCGTGTCGGCATACCTTTGTATTTTGGATCTGAGTCCGCCTTCGTGTCGGCATTCCTTTTGAAAATCCATCTTGTGATGGTAACCACTGGTTAAGAGTCCGCCTTCGTGTCGGCATACCTTTGTGTTTTGGATGTGAGTCCGCCTTCGTGTCGGCATTACTTTTGAAAATCCATCTTGTGATGGTAACCTCGGGTTATGAGTCCGCCTTCTTGTCGACCTACCTTAGTGTTTTGGATTTGAGTCTGCCTTCGTGTCGGCATTCCTTTTGAAAATCCATCATGTGATGGTAACCTCGGGTTATGAGTCCGCCTTCGTGTCGGCCTACCTTTTTGTTTTGGATCTGAGTCCGCCTTCATGCCGGCATTCCTTTTGAAAATATATCTTGTGATGGTAACCTCTGGTTATGAGTCTGCCTTCGTGTCGGCCTACCTTTTTGTTTTGGAACTGAGTCCGCCTTTGTGTCGGCATTCCTTTTGAAAATCCATCTTGTGATGGTAACCTCTGGTTATGAGTCCACCTTCGTGTCAGCCTACCTTTGTGTTTTGGATCTGAGTCCGCCTTCGTGTCGGCATTCCTTTTGAAAATCCATCTTGTGATGGCAACCTTTGGTTATGATTCCGCCTTTATGTCGGCCTACCTTTGTGTTTTGGATCTGAGTCCGCCTTCGTGTCAGAATTTCTTTTGAAAATCCATCTTGTGATGGTAACCTCTAGTTATGAGTCCGCCTTCGTGTCGGCCTACCTTTGTGTTTTGGATCCGAGTCCGCCTTCGTGTCGGCATTCCTTTTGAAAATCCATCTTGTGATGGTAACCTCTGGTTATGAGTTCGCCTTCGTGTCGGCCTACCTTTGTGTTTTAGATCTGAGTCCGCCTTCGTGTCGGCATTCCTTTTGAAAATCCATCTTGTGCTGGTAACCTCTGGTTATAAGTCCGCCTTCGTGTCGGCCTACCTTTGTGTTTTGGATCTGAGCCCGCATTTGTGTCGGCATTTCTTTTGAAAATCCATGTTGTGATGGTAACCTCTGGTTATGAGTTCGCCTTCGTGTCGGCCTACCTTTGTGTTTTATATCTGAGTCCGCCTTCGTGTCGGCATTCCTTTTGAAAATCCATCTTGTGATGGTAACCTCTGGTTATAAGTCCGCCTTCGTGTCGGCCTACCCTTGTGTTTTGGATATGAGTCCACCTTTGTGTCGGCATTCCTTTTGAAAATCCATCTTGTAATAGTAACCTCTGGTTATGAGTCTACCTTCGTGTTGGCCTGCCTTTATGTTTTGGATCTGAGTCAGCCTTCGTGCCATCATTCCTTTTAAAAATCCATCTAGTGATGGTAACCTCTGGTTATGGGTCCGCCTTCGTGTCGGCATTCCTTTTGAAAATCCATCTTGTGATGGTAACCTTTGGTTATAAGTCCGCTTTCGTGTCGGCCTACCTTTGTGTTTGGTTAAGAGCCTAGCTTCGTGTCGGCATACCTTTGTATTTTGGATCTGAGTCCGCCTTCGTGTCGGCATTCCTTTTGAAAATCCATCTTGTGATGGTAACCTCTGGTTAAGAGTCCGCCTTCGTGTCGGCATACCTATGTGTTTTGGATGTGAGTCCGCCTTCGTGTCGGCATTACTTTTGAAAATCCATCTTGTGATGGTAACCTCGGGTTATGAGTCCGCCTTCTTGTCGACCTACCTTAGTGTTTTGGATTTGAGTCTGCCTTCGTGTCGGCATTCCTTTTGAAAATCCATCATGTGATGGTAACCTCGGGTTATGAGTCCGCCTTCGTGTCGGCCTACCTTTTTGTTTTGGATCTGAGTCCGCCTTCGTGCCGGCATTCCTTTTGAAAATATATCTTGTGATGGTAACCTCTGGTTATGAGTCTGCCTTCGTGTCGGCCTACCTTTTTGTTTTGGAACTGAGTCCGCCTTTGTGTCGGCATTCCTTTTGAAAATCCATCTTGTGATGGTAACCTCTGGTTATGAGTCCACCTTCGTGTCAGCCTACCTTTGTATTTTGGATCTGAGTCCGCCTTCGTGTCGGCATTCCTTTTGAAAATCCATCTTGTGATGGCAACCTTTGGTTATGATTCCGCCTTTATGTCGGCCTACCTTTGTGTTTTGGATCTGAGTCCGCCTTCGTGTCAGAATTTCTTTTGAAAATCCATCTTGTGATGGTAACCTCTAGTTATGAGTCCGCCTTCGTGTCGGCCTACCTTTGTGTTTTAGATCTGAGTCCGCCTTCGTGTCGGCATTCCTTTTGAAAATCCATCTTGTGCTGGTAACCTCTGGTTATAAGTCCGCCTTCGTGTCGGCCTACCTTTGTGTTTTGGATCTGAGCCCGCATTTGTGTCGGCATTTCTTTTGAAAATCCATGTTGTGATGGTAACCTCTGGTTATGAGTTCGCCTTCGTGTCGGCCTACCTTTGTGTTTTGGATCTGAGCCCGCATTTGTGTCGGCATTTCTTTTGAAAATCCATGTTGTGATGGTAACCTCTGGTTATGAGTTCGCCTTCGTGTCGGCCTACCTTTGTGTTTTATATCTGAGTCCGCCTTCGTGTCGGCATTCCTTTTGAAAATCCATCTTGTGATGGTAACCTCTGGTTATAAGTCCGCCTTCGTGTCGGCCTACCCTTGTGTTTTGGATATGAGTCCACCTTTGTGTCGGCATTCCTTTTGAAAATCCATCTTGAAATAGTAACCTCTGGTTATGAGTCTACCTTCGTGTTGGCCTAACTTTATGTTTTGGATCCGAGTCAGCCTTCGTGCCATCATTCCTTTTAAAAATCCATCTAGTGATGGTAACCTCTGGTTATGGGTCCGCCTTCGTGTCGGCATTCCTTTTGAAAATCCATCTTGTGATGGTAACCTTTGGTTATAAGTCCGCTTTCGTGTCGGCCTACCTTTGTGTTTGGTTAAGAGCCTAGCTTCGTGTCGGCATACCTTTGTATTTTGGATCTGAGTCCGCCTTCGTGTCGGCATTCCTTTTGAAAATCCATCTTGTGCTGGTAACCTCTGGTTATAAGTCCGCCTTCGTGTCGGCCTACCTTTGTGTTTTGCATCTGAGCCCGCATTTGTGTCGGCATTTCTTTTGAAAATCCATGTTGTGATGGTAACCTCTGGTTATGAGTTCGCCTTCGTGTCGGCCTACCTTTGTGTTTTAGATCTGAGTCCGCCTTCGTGTCGACATTCCTTTTGAAAATCCATCTTGTGATGGTAACCTCTGGTTAAGATTCCGCCTTCGTGTCGGCATACCTTTGTGTTTTGGATATGAGTCCGCCTTCGTGTCGGCATTACTTTTGAAAATCCATCTTGTGATGGTAACCTCGGGTTATGAGTCCGCCTTCTTGTCGACCTACCTTAGTGTTTTGGATTTGAGTCTGCCTTCGTGTCGGCATTCCTTTTGAAAATCCATCATGTGATGGTAACCTCGGGTTATGAGTCCGCCTTCGTGTCGGCCTACATTTTTGTTTTTGATCTGAGTCCGCCTTCGTGCCGGCATTCCTTTTGAAAATATATCTTGTGATGGTAACCTCTGGTTATGAGTCTGCCTTCGTCTCGGCCTACCTTTTTGTTTTGGAACTGAGTCCGCCTTTGTGTCGGCATTCCTTTTGAAAATCCATCTTGTGATGATAACCTCTGGTTATGAGTCCGCCTTCGTGTCAGCCTACCTTTGTGTTTTGGATCTGAGTCCGACTTCGTGTCGGCATTCCTTTTGAAAATCCATCTTGTGATGGTAACCTCTGGTTATGAGTTCGCCTTCGTGTCGGCCTACCTTTGTGTTTTAGATCTGAGTCCGCCTTCGTGTCGGCATTCCTTTTGAAAATCCATCTTGTGCTAGTAACCTCTGGTTATAAGTCCGCCTTCGTGTCGGCCTACCTTTGTGTTTTGGATCTGAGCCCGCATTTGTGTCGGCATTTCTTTTGAAAATCCATGTTGTGATGGTAACCTCTGGTTATGAGTTCGCCTTCGTGTCGGCCTACCTTTGTGTTTTATATCTGAGTCCGCCTTCGTGTCGGCATTCCTTTTGAAAATCCATCTTGTGATGGTAACCTCTGGTTATAAGTCCGCCTTCGTGTCGGCCTACCCTTGTGTTTTGGATATGAGTCCACCTTTGTGTCGGCATTCCTTTTGAAAATCCATCTTGTAATAGTAACCTCTGGTTATGAGTCTACCTTCGTGTTGGCCTACCTTTATGTTTTGGATCTGAGTCAGCCTTCGTGCCATCATTCCTTTTAAAAATCCATCTAGTGATGGTAACCTCTGGTTATGAGTCCGCCTTCGTGTCGGCATTCCTTTTGAAAATCCATCTTGTGATGGTAACCTTTGGTTATAAGTCCGCTTTCGTGTCGGCCTACCTTTGTGTTTGGTTAAGAGCCTAGCTTCGTGTCGGCATACCTTTGTATTTTGGATCTGAGTCCGCCTTCGTGTCGGCATTCCTTTTGAAAATCCATCTTGTGATGGTAACCACTGGTTAAGAGTCCGCCTTCGTGTCGGCATACCTTTGTGTTTTGGATGTGAGTCCGCCTTCGTGTCGGCATTACTTTTGAAAATCCATCTTGTGATGGTAACCTCGGGTTATGAGTCCGCCTTCTTGTCGACCTACCTTAGTGTTTTGGATTTGAGTCTGCCTTCGTGTCGGCATTCCTTTTGAAAATCCATCATGTGATGGTAACCTCGGGTTATGAGTCCGCCTTCGTGTCGGCCTACCTTTTTGTTTTGGATCTGAGTCCGCCTTCATGCCGGTATTCCTTTTGAAAATATATCTTGTGATGGTAACCTCTGGTTATGAGTCTGCCTTCGTGTCGGCCTACCTTTTTGTTTTGGAACTGAGTCTGCCTTTGTGTCGGCATTCCTTTTGAAAATCCATCTTGTGATGGTAACCTCTGGTTATGAGTCCACCTTCGTGTCAGCCTACCTTTGTGTTTTGGATCTGAGTCTGCCTTCGTGTCAGCATTCCTTTTGAAAATCCATCTTGTGATGGCAACCTTTGGTTATGATTCCGCCTTTATGTCGGCCTACCTTTGTGTTTTGGATCTGAGTCCGCCTTCGTGTCAGAATTTCTTTTGAAAATCCATCTTGTGATGGTAACCTCTAGTTATGAGTCCGCCTTCGTGTCGGCCTACCTTTGTGTTTTGGATCCGAGTCCGCCTTCGTGTCGGCATTCCTTTTGAAAATCCATCTTGTGATGGTAACCTCTGGTCATGAGTTCGCCTTCGTGTCGGCCTACCTTTGTGTTTTAGATCTGAGTCCGCCTTCGTGTCGGCATTCCTTTTGAAAATCCATCTTGTGCTGGTAACCTCTGGTTATAAGTCCGCCTTCGTGTCGGCCTACCTTTGTGTTTTGGATCTGAGCCCGCATTTGTGTCGGCATTTCTTTTGAAAATCCATGTTGTGATGGTAACCTCTGGTTATGAGTTCGCCTTCGTGTCGGCCTACCTTTGTGTTTTATATCTGAGTCCGCCTTCGTGTCGGCATTCCTTTTGAAAATCCATCTTGTGATGGTAACCTCTGGTTATAAGTCCGCCTTCGTGTCGGCCTACCCTTGTGTTTTGGATATGAGTCCACCTTTGTGTCGGCATTCCTTTTGAAAATCCATCTTGTAATAGTAACCTCTGGTTATGAGTCTACCTTCGTGTTGGCCTACCTTTATGTTTTGGATCTGAGTCAGCCTTCGTGCCATCATTCCTTTTAAAAATCCATCTAGTGATGGTAACCTCTGGTTATGGGTCCGCCTTCGTGTCGGCATTCCTTTTGAAAATCCATCTTGTGATGGTAACCTTTGGTTATAAGTCCGCTTTCGTGTCGGCCTACCTTTGTGTTTGGTTAAGAGCCTAGCTTCGTGTCGGCATACCTTTGTATTTTGGATCTGAGTCCGCCTTCGTGTCGGCATTCCTTTTGAAAATCCATCTTGTGATGGTAACCTCTGGTTAAGAGTCCGCCTTCGTGTCGGCATACCTATGTGTTTTGGATGTGAGTCCGCCTTCGTGTCGGCATTACTTTTGAAAATCCATCTTGTGATGGTAACCTCGGGTTATGAGTCCGCCTTCTTGTCGACCTACCTTAGTGTTTTGGATTTGAGTCTGCCTTCGTGTCGGCATTCCTTTTGAAAATCCATCATGTGATGGTAACCTCGGGTTATGAGTCCGCCTTCGTGTCGGCCTACCTTTGTGTTTTGGATCTGAGCCCGCATTTGTGTCGGCATTTCTTTTGAAAATCCATGTTGTGATGGTAACCTCTGGTTATGAGTTCGCCTTCGTGTCGGCCTACCTTTGTGTTTTGGATCTGAGCCCGCATTTGTGTCGGCATTTCTTTTGAAAATCCATGTTGTGATGGTAACCTCTGGTTATGAGTTCGCCTTCGTGTCGGCCTACCTTTGTGTTTTATATCTGAGTCCGCCTTCGTGTCGGCATTCCTTTTGAAAATCCATCTTGTGATGGTAACCTCTGGTTATAAGTCCGCCTTCGTGTCGGCCTACCCTTGTGTTTTGGATATGAGTCCACCTTTGTGTCGGCATTCCTTTTGAAAATCCATCTTGTAATAGTAACCTCTGGTTATGAGTCTACCTTCGTGTTGGCCTACCTTTATGTTTTGGATCCGAGTCAGCCTTCGTGCCATCATTCCTTTTAAAAATCCATCTAGTGATGGTAACCTCTGGTTATGGGTCCGCCTTCGTGTCGGCATTCCTTTTGAAAATCCATCTTGTGATGGTAACCTTTGGTTATAAGTCCGCTTTCGTGTCGGCCTACCTTTGTGTTTGGTTAAGAGCCTAGCTTCGTGTCGGCATACCTTTGTATTTTGGATCTGAGTCCGCCTTCGTGTCGGCATTCCTTTTGAAAATCCATCTTGTGCTGGTAACCTCTGGTTATAAGTCCGCCTTCGTGTCGGCCTACCTTTGTGTTTTGCATCTGAGCCCGCATTTGTGTCGGCATTTCTTTTGAAAATCCATGTTGTGATGGTAACCTCTGGTTATGAGTTCGCCTTCGTGTCGGCCTACCTTTGTGTTTTAGATCTGAGTCCGCCTTCGTGTCGACATTCCTTTTGAAAATCCATCTTGTGATGGTAACCTCTGGTTAAGATTCCGCCTTCGTGTCGGCATACCTTTGTGTTTTGGATATGAGTCCGCCTTCGTGTCGGCATTACTTTTGAAAATCCATCTTGTGATGGTAACCTCGGGTTATGAGTCCGCCTTCTTGTCGACCTACCTTAGTGTTTTGGATTTGAGTCTGCCTTCGTGTCGGCATTCCTTTTGAAAATCCATCATGTGATGGTAACCTCGGGTTATGAGTCCGCCTTCGTGTCGGCCTACCTTTTTGTTTTTGATCTGAGTCCGCCTTCGTGCCGGCATTCCTTTTGAAAATATATCTTGTGATGGTAACCTCTGGTTATGAGTCTGCCTTCATCTCGGCCTACCTTTTTGTTTTGGAACTGAGTCCGCCTTTGTGTCGGCATTCCTTTTGAAAATCCATCTTGTGATGATAACCTCTGGTTATGAGTCCGCCTTCGTGTCAGCCTACCTTTGTGTTTTGGATCTGAGTCCGACTTCGTGTCGGCATTCCTTTTGAAAATCCATCTTGTGATGGTAACCTCTGGTTATGAGTTCGCCTTCGTGTCGGCCTACCTTTGTGTTTTAGATCTGAGTCCGCCTTCGTGTCGGCATTCCTTTTGAAAATCCATCTTGTGCTAGTAACCTCTGGTTATAAGTCCGCCTTCGTGTCGGCCTACCTTTGTGTTTTGGATCTGAGCCCGCATTTGTGTCGGCATTTCTTTTGAAAATCCATGTTGTGATGGTAACCTCTGGTTATGAGTTCGCCTTCGTGTCGGCCTACCTTTGTGTTTTATATCTGAGTCCGCCTTCGTGTCGGCATTCCTTTTGAAAATCCATCTTGTGATGGTAACCTCTGGTTATAAGTCCGCCTTCGTGTCGGCCTACCGTTGTGTTTTGGATATGAGTCCACCTTTGTGTCGGCATTCCTTTTGAAAATCCATCTTGTAATAGTAACCTCTGGTTATGAGTCTACCTTCGTGTTGGCCTACCTTTATGTTTTGGATCTGAGTCAGCCTTCGTGCCATCATTCCTTTTAAAAATCCATCTAGTGATGGTAACCTCTGGTTATGAGTCCGCCTTCGTGTCGGCATTCCTTTTGAAAATCCATCTTGTGATGGTAACCTTTGGTTATAAGTCCGCTTTCGTGTCGGCCTACCTTTGTGTTTGGTTAAGAGCCTAGCTTCGTGTCGGCATACCTTTGTATTTTGGATCTGAGTCCGCCTTCGTGTCGGCATTCCTTTTGAAAATCCATCTTGTGATGGTAACCACTGGTTAAGAGTCCGCCTTCGTGTCGGCATACCTTTGTGTTTTGGATGTGAGTCCGCCTTCGTGTCGGCATTACTTTTGAAAATCCATCTTGTGATGGTAACCTCGGGTTATGAGTCCGCCTTCTTGTCGACCTACCTTAGTGTTTTGGATTTGAGTCTGCCTTCGTGTCGGCATTCCTTTTGAAAATCCATCATGTGATGGTAACCTCGGGTTATGAGTCCGCCTTCGTGTCGGCCTACCTTTTTGTTTTGGATCTGAGTCCGCCTTCATGCCGGCATTCCTTTTGAAAATATATCTTGTGATGGTAACCTCTGGTTATGAGTCTGCCTTCGTGTCGGCCTACCTTTTTGTTTTGGAACTGAGTCTGCCTTTGTGTCGGCATTCCTTTTGAAAATCCATCTTGTGATGGTAACCTCTGGTTATGAGTCCACCTTCGTGTCAGCCTACCTTTGTGTTTTGGATCTGAGTCCGCCTTCGTGTCAGCATTCCTTTTGAAAATCCATCTTGTGATGGCAACCTTTGGTTATGATTCCGCCTTTATGTCGGCCTACCTTTGTGTTTTGGATCTGAGTCCGCCTTCGTGTCAGAATTTCTTTTGAAAATCCATCTTGTGATGGTAACCTCTAGTTATGAGTCCGCCTTCGTGTCGGCCTACCTTTGTGTTTTGGATCCGAGTCCGCCTTCGTGTCGGCATTCCTTTTGAAAATCCATCTTGTGATGGTAACCTCTGGTTATGAGTTCGCCTTCGTGTCGGCCTACCTTTGTGTTTTAGATCTGAGTCCGCCTTCGTGTCGGCATTCCTTTTGAAAATCCATCTTGTGCTGGTAACCTCTGGTTATAAGTCCGCCTTCGTGTCGGCCTACCTTTGTGTTTTGGATCTGAGCCCGCATTTGTGTCGGCATTTCTTTTGAAAATCCATGTTGTGATGGTAACCTCTGGTTATGAGTTCGCCTTCGTGTCGGCCTACCTTTGTGTTTTATATCTGAGTCCGCCTTCGTGTCGGCATTCCTTTTGAAAATCCATCTTGTGATGGTAACCTCTGGTTATAAGTCCGCCTTCATGTCGGCCTACCCTTGTGTTTTGGATATGAGTCCACCTTTGTGTCGGCATTCCTTTTGAAAATCCATCTTGTAATAGTAACCTCTGGTTATGAGTCTACCTTCGTGTTGGCCTACCTTTATGTTTTGGATCTGAGTCAGCCTTCGTGCCATCATTCCTTTTAAAAATCCATCTAGTGATGGTAACCTCTGGTTATGGGTCCGCCTTCGTGTCGGCATTCCTTTTGAAAATCCATCTTGTGATGGTAACCTTTGGTTATAAGTCCGCTTTCGTGTCGGCCTACCTTTGTGTTTGGTTAAGAGCCTAGCTTCGTGTCGGCATACCTTTGTATTTTGGATCTGAGTCCGCCTTCGTGTCGGCATTCCTTTTGAAAATCCATCTTGTGATGGTAACCTCTGGTTAAGAGTCCGCCTTCGTGTCGGCATACCTATGTGTTTTGGATGTGAGTCCGCCTTCGTGTCGGCATTACTTTTGAAAATCCATCTTGTGATGGTAACCTCGGGTTATGAGTCCGCCTTCTTGTCGACCTACCTTAGTGTTTTGGATTTGAGTCTGCCTTCGTGTCGGCATTCCTTTTGAAAATCCATCATGTGATGGTAACCTCGGGTTATGAGTCCGCCTTCGTGTCGGCCTACCTTTTTGTTTTGGATCTGAGTCCGCCTTCGTGCCGGCATTCCTTTTGAAAATATATCTTGTGATGGTAACCTCTGGTTATGAGTCTGCCTTCGTGTCGGCCTACCTTTTTGTTTTGGAACTGAGTCCGCCTTTGTGTCGGCATTCCTTTTGAAAATCCATCTTGTGATGGTAACCTCTGGTTATGAGTCCACCTTCGTGTCAGCCTACCTTTGTATTTTGGATCTGAGTCCGCCTTCGTGTCGGCATTCCTTTTGAAAATCCATCTTGTGATGGCAACCTTTGGTTATGATTCCGCCTTTATGTCGGCCTACATTTGTGTTTTGGATCTGAGTCCGCCTTCGTGTCAGAATTTCTTTTGAAAATCCATCTTGTGATGGTAACCTCTAGTTATGAGTCCGCCTTCGTGTCGGCCTACCTTTGTGTTTTAGATCTGAGTCCGCCTTCGTGTCGGCATTCCTTTTGAAAATCCATCTTGTGCTGGTAACCTCTGGTTATAAGTCCGCCTTCGTGTCGGCCTACCTTTGTGTTTTGGATCTGAGCCCGCATTTGTGTCGCCATTTCTTTTGAAAATCCATGTTGTGATGGTAACCTCTGGTTATGAGTTCGCCTTCGTGTCGGCCTACCTTTGTGTTTTGGATCTGAGCCCGCATTTGTGTCGGCATTTCTTTTGAAAATCCATGTTGTGATGGTAACCTCTGGTTATGAGTTCGCCTTCGTGTCGGCCTACCTTTGTGTTTTATATCTGAGTCCGCCTTCGTGTCGGCATTCCTTTTGAAAATCCATCTTGTGATGGTAACCTCTGGTTATAAGTCCGCCTTCGTGTCGGCCTACCCTTGTGTTTTGGATATGAGTCCACCTTTGTGTCGGCATTCCTTTTGAAAATCCATCTTGTAATAGTAACCTCTGGTTATGAGTCTACCTTCGTGTTGGCCTACCTTTATGTTTTGGATCTGAGTCAGCCTTCGTGCCATCATTCCTTTTAAAAATCCATCTAGTGATGGTAACCTCTGGTTATGGGTCCGCCTTCGTGTCGGCATTCCTTTTGAAAATCCATCTTGTGATGGTAACCTTTGGTTATAATCCGCTTTCGTGTCGGCCTACCTTTGTGTTTGGTTAAGAGCCTAGCTTCGTGTCGGCATACCTTTGTATTTTGGATCTGAGTCCGCCTTCGTGTCGGCATTCCTTTTGAAAATCCATCTTGTGATGGTAACCTCTGGTTAAGAGTCCGCCTTCGTGTCGGCATACCTATGTGTTTTGGATGTGAGTCCGCCTTCGTGTCGGCATTACTTTTGAAAATCCATCTTGTGATGGTAACCTCGGGTTATGAGTCCGCCTTCTTGTCGACCTACCTTAGTGTTTTGGATTTGAGTCTGCCTTCGTGTCGGCATTCCTTTTGAAAATCCATCATGTGATGGTAACCTCGGGTTATGAGTCCGCCTTCGTGTCGGCCTACCTTTTTGTTTGGTTAAGAGCCTAGCTTCGTGTCGGCATACCTTTGTATTTTGGATCTGAGTCCGCCTTCGTGTCGGCATTCCTTTTGAAAATCCATCTTGTGATGGTAACCACTGGTTAAGAGTACGCCTTCGTGTCGGCATACCTTTGTGTTTTGGATGTGAGTCCGCCTTCGTGTCGGCATTACTTTTGAAAATCCATCTTGTGATGGTAACCTCGGGTTATGAGTCCGCCTTCTTGTCGACCTACCTTAGTGTTTTGGATTTGAGTCTGCCTTCGTGTCGGCATTCCTTTTGAAAATCCATCATGTGATGGTAACCTCGGGTTATGAGTCCGCCTTCGTGTCGGCCTACCTTTTTGTTTTGGAACTGAGTCTGCCTTTGTGTCGGCATTCCTTTTGAAAATCCATCTTGTGATGGTAACCTCTGGTTATGAGTCCACCTTCGTGTCAGCCTACCTTTGTGTTTTGGATCTGAGTCCGCCTTCGTGTCAGCATTCCTTTTGAAAATCCATCTTGTGATGGCAACCTTTGGTTATGATTCCGCCTTTATGTCGGCCTACCTTTGTGTTTTGGATCTGAGTCCGCCTTCGTGTCAGAATTTCTTTTGAAAATCCATCTTGTGATGGTAACCTCTAGTTATGAGTCCGCCTTCGTGTCGGCCTACCTTTGTGTTTTTGATCCGAGTCCGCCTTCGTGTCGGCATTCCTTTTGAAAATCCATCTTGTGATGGTAACCTCTGGTTATGAGTTCGCCTTCGTGTCGGCCTACCTTTGTGTTTTAGATCTGAGTCCGCCTTCGTGTCGGCATTCCTTTTGAAAATCCATCTTGTGCTGGTAACCTCTGGTTATAAGTCCGCCTTCGTGTCGGCCTACCTTTGTGTTTTGGATCTGAGCCCGCATTTGTGTCGGCATTTCTTTTGAAAATCCATGTTGTGATGGTAACCTCTGGTTATGAGTTCGCCTTCGTGTCGGCCTACCTTTGTGTTTTATATCTGAGTCCGCCTTCGTGTCGGCATTCCTTTTGAAAATCCATCTTGTGATGGTAACCTCTGGTTATAAGTCCGCCTTCGTGTCGGCCTACCCTTGTGTTTTGGATATGAGTCCACCTTTGTGTCGGCATTCCTTTTGAAAATCCATCTTGTAATAGTAACCTCTGGTTATGAGTCTACCTTCGTGTTGGCCTACCTTTATGTTTTGGATCTGAGTCAGCCTTCGTGCCATCATTCCTTTTAAAAATCCATCTAGTGATGGTAACCTCTGGTTATGGGTCCGCCTTCGTGTCGGCATTCCTTTTGAAAATCCATCTTGTGATGGTAACCTTTGGTTATAAGTCCGCTTTCGTGTCGGCCTACCTTTGTGTTTGGTTAAGAGCCTAGCTTCGTGTCGGCATACCTTTGTATTTTGGATCTGAGTCCGCCTTCGTGTCGGCATTCCTTTTGAAAATCCATCTTGTGATGGTAACCTCTGGTTAAGAGTCCGCCTTCGTGTCGGCATACCTATGTGTTTTGGATGTGAGTCCGCCTTCGTGTCGGCATTACTTTTGAAAATCCATCTTGTGATGGTAACCTCGGGTTATGAGTCCGCCTTCTTGTCGACCTACCTTAGTGTTTTGGATTTGAGTCTGCCTTCGTGTCGGCATTCCTTTTGAAAATCCATCATGTGATGGTAACCTCGGGTTATGAGTCCGCCTTCGTGTCGGCCTACCTTTTTGTTTTGGATCTGAGTCCGCCTTCGTGCCGGCATTCCTTTTGAAAATATATCTTGTGATGGTAACCTCTGGTTATGAGTCTGCCTTCGTGTCGGCCTACCTTTTTGTTTTGGAACTGAGTCCGCCTTTGTGTCGGCATTCCTTTTGAAAATCCATCTTGTGATGGTAACCTCTGGTTATGAGTCCACCTTCGTGTCAGCCTACCTTTGTATTTTGGATCTGAGTCCGCCTTCGTGTCGGCATTCCTTTTGAAAATCCATCTTGTGATGGCAACCTTTGGTTATGATTCCGCCTTTATGTCGGCCTACATTTGTGTTTTGGATCTGAGTCCGCCTTCGTGTCAGAATTTCTTTTGAAAATCCATCTTGTGATGGTAACCTCTAGTTATGAGTCCGCCTTCGTGTCGGCCTACCTTTGTGTTTTAGATCTGAGTCCGCCTTCGTGTCGGCATTCCTTTTGAGAATCCATCTTGTGCTGGTAACCTCTGGTTATAAGTCCGCCTTCGTGTCGGCCTACCTTTGTGTTTTGGATCTGAGCCCGCATTTGTGTCGGCATTTCTTTTGAAAATCCATGTTGTGATGGTAACCTCTGGTTATGAGTTCGCCTTCGTGTCGGCCTACCTTTGTGTTTTGGATCTGAGCCCGCATTTGTGTCGGCATTTCTTTTGAAAATCCATGTTGTGATGGTAACCTCTGGTTATGAGTTCGCCTTCGTGTCGGCCTACCTTTGTGTTTTATATCTGAGTCCGCCTTCGTGTCGGCATTCCTTTTGAAAATCCATCTTGTGATGGTAACCTCTGGTTATAAGTCCGCCTTCGTGTCGGCCTACCCTTGTGTTTTGGATATGAGTCCACCTTTGTGTCGGCATTCCTTTTGAAAATCCATCTTGTAATAGTAACCTCTGGTTATGAGTCTACCTTCGTGTTGGTCTACCTTTATGTTTTGGATCTGAGTCAGCCTTCGTGCCATCATTCCTTTTAAAAATCCATCTAGTGATGGTAACCTCTGGTTATGGGTCCGCCTTCGTGTCGGCATTCCTTTTGAAAATCCATCTTGTGATGGTAACCTTTGGTTATAATCCGCTTTCGTGTCGGCCTACCTTTGTGTTTGGTTAAGAGCCTAGCTTCGTGTCGGCATACCTTTGTATTTTGGATCTGAGTCCGCCTTCGTGTCGGCATTCCTTTTGAAAATCCATCTTGTGATGGTAACCTCTGGTTAAGAGTCCGCCTTCGTGTCGGCATACCTATGTGTTTTGGATGTGAGTCCGCCTTCGTGTCGGCATTACTTTTGAAAATCCATCTTGTGATGGTAACCTCGGGTTATGAGTCCGCCTTCTTGTCGACCTACCTTAGTGTTTTGGATTTGAGTCTGCCTTCGTGTCGGCATTCCTTTTGAAAATCCATCATGTGATGGTAACCTCGGGTTATGAGTCCGCCTTCGTGTCGGCCTACCTTTTTGTTTTGGATCTGAGTCCGCCTTCGTGCCGGCATTCCTTTTGAAAATATATCTTGTGATGGTAACCTCTGGTTATGAGTCTGCCTTCGTGTCGGCCTACCTTTTTGTTTTGGAACTGAGTCCGCCTTTGTGTCGGCATTCCTTTTGAAAATCCATCTTGTGATGGTAACCTCTGGTTATGAGTCCACCTTCGTGTCAGCCTACCTTTGTATTTTGGATCTGAGTCCGCCTTCGTGTCGGCATTCCTTTTGAAAATCCATCTTGTGATGGCAACCTTTGGTTATGATTCCGCCTTTATGTCGGCCTACCTTTGTGTTTTGGATCTGAGTCCGCCTTCGTGTCATAATTTCTTTTGAAAATCCATCTTGTGATGGTAACCTCTAGTTATGAGTCCGCCTTCGTGTCGGCCTACCTTTGTGTTTTGGATCCGAGTCCGCCTTCGTGTCGGCATTCCTTTTGAAAATCCATCTTGTGATGGTAACCTCTGGTTATGAGTCCGCCTTCGTGTCGGCCTACCTTTGTGTTTTAGATCTGAGTCCGCCTTCGTGTCGGCATTCCTTTTGAAAATCCATCTTGTGCTGGTAACCTCTGGTTATAAGTCCGCCTTCGTGTCGGCCTACCTTTGTGTTTTGGAACTGAGCCCGCATTTGTGTCGGCATTTCTTTTGAAAATCCATGTTGTGATGGTAACCTCTGGTTATGAGTTCGCCTTCGTGTCGGCCTACCTTTGTGTTTTATATCTGAGTCCGCCTTCGTGTCGGCATTCCTTTTGAAAATCCATCTTGTGATGGTAACCTCTGGTTATAAGTCCGCCTTCGTGTCGGCCTACCCTTGTGTTTTGGATATGAGTCCACCTTTGTGTCGGCATTCCTTTTGAAAATCCATCTTGTAATAGTAACCTCTGGTTATGAGTCTACCTTCGTGTTGGCCTACCTTTATGTTTTGGATCTGAGTCAGCCTTCGTGCCATCATTCCTTTTAAAAATCCATCTAGTGATGGTAACCTCTGGTTATGGGTCCGCCTTCGTGTCGGCATTCCTTTTGAAAATCCATCTTGTGATGGTAACCTTTGGTTATAATCCGCTTTCGTGTCGGCCTACCTTTGTGTTTGGTTAAGAGCCTAGCTTCGTGTCGGCATACCTTTGTATTTTGGATCTGAGTCCGCCTTCGTGTCGGCATTCCTTTTGAAAATCCATCTTGTGATGGTAACCTCTGGTTAAGAGTCCGCCTTCGTGTCGGCATACCTATGTGTTTTGGATGTGAGTCCGCCTTCGTGTCGGCATTACTTTTGAAAATCCATCTTGTGATGGTAACCTCGGGTTATGAGTCCGCCTTCTTGTCGACCTACCTTAGTGTTTTGGATTTGAGTCTGCCTTCGTGTCGGCATTCCTTTTGAAAATCCATCATGTGATGGTAACCTCGGGTTATGAGTCCGCCTTCGTGTCGGCCTACCTTTTTGTTTTGGATCTGAGTCCGCCTTCGTGCCGGCATTCCTTTTGAAAATATATCTTGTGATGGTAACCTCTGGTTATGAGTCTGCCTTCGTGTCGGCCTACTTTTTTGTTTTGGAACTGAGTCCGCCTTTGTGTCGGCATTCCTTTTGAAAATCCATCTTGTGATGGTAACCTCTAGTTATGAGTCCGCCTTCGTGTCGGCCTACCTTTGTGTTTTGGATCCGAGTCCGCCTTCGTGTCGGCATTCCTTTTGAAAATCCATCTTGTGATGGTAACCTCTGGTTATGAGTTCGCCTACGTGTCGGCCTACCTTTGTGTTTTAGATCTGAGTCCGCCTTCGTGTCGGCATTCCTTTTGAAAATCCATCTTCTGCTGGTAACCTCTGGTTATAAGTCCGCCTTCGTGTCGGCCTACCTTTGTGTTTTGGATCTGAGCCCGCATTTGTGTCGGCATTTCTTTTGAAAATCCATGTTGTGATGGTAACCTCTGGTTATGAGTTCGCCTTCGTGTCGGCCTACCTTTGTGTTTTATATCTGAGTCCACCTTCGTGTCGGCATTCCTTTTGAAAATCCATCTTGTGATGGTAACCTCTGGTTATAAGTTCGCCTTCGTGTCGGCCTACCCTTGTGTTTTGGATATGAGTCCACCTTTGTGTCGGCATACCTTTGTATTTTGGATCTGAGTCCGCCTTCGTGTCGGCATTCCTTTTGAAAATCCATCTTGTGATGGTAACCTCTGGTTAAGAGTCCGCCTTCGTGTCGGCATACCTTTGTGTTTTGGATGTGAGTCCGCCTTCGTGTCGGCATTACTTTTGAAAATCCATCTTGTGATGGTAACCTCGGGTTATGAGTCCGCCTTCTTGTCGACCTACCTTAGTGTTTTAGATTTGAGTCTGCCTTCGTGTCGGCATTCCTATTTAAAATCCATCATGTGATGGTAACCTCGGGTTATGAGTCCGCCTTCGTGTCGGCCTACCTTTTTGTTTTGGATCTGAGTCCGCCTTCGTGCCGGCATTCCTTTTGAAAATATATCTTGTGATGGTAACCTCTGGTTATGAGTCTGCCTTCATGTCGGCCTACCTTTTTGTTTTGGAATTGAGTCCGCCTTTGTGTCGGCATTCCTTTTGAAAATCCATCTTGTGATGGTAACCTCTGGTTATGAGTCCGCCTTCGTGTCAGCCTACCTTTGTGTTTTGGATCTGAGTCAGCCTTCGTGTCGGCATTCCTTTTGAAAATCCATCATGTGATGGCAACCTTTGGTTATGATTCCGCCTCTATGTCAGCCTACCTTTGTGTTTTGGATCTGAGTCCGCCTTCGTGTCAGAATTTCTTTTGAAAATCCATCTTGTGATGGTAACCTCTGGTTATGAGTCCGCCTATGTGTCGGCCTACCTTTGTGTTTTGGATCTGAGCCCGCATTTGTGTCGGAATTTCTTTTGAAACTCCATCTTGTGATGGTAACCTCTGATTATGAGTCCGCCTTCGTGTCAGCCTACCTTTGTGTTTTGGATCTGAGTCCGCCTTCGTGTCGGCATTCCTTTTGAAAATCCATCTTGTGATGGTAACTTCAGGTTATAAGTCTGACTTCGTGTCGGCCTACCTTTGTGTTTTGGATCCGAGTCCGCCTTCGTGTCGGCATTCCTTTTGAAAATCCATCTTGTGATGGTAACCTCTGGTTATAATTCCGCCTTCAGGTCGGCCTACCTTTGTTGTTTGGATCTGAGTCCTCCTTCGTGTCGGCATTCCTTTTGAAAATCCATCTTGTGATGGTAACCTCTGGTTATGAGTCCACCTTCGTGTCGGCCTACCTTTGTGTTTTGGATCTGAGCCCTCATTTGTGTCGGCATTTCTTTTGAAAATCCGTCTTGTGATGGTAACCTCTGGTTATGAGTCCGCCTTCGTGTCGGTCTACCTTTGTGTTTTGGATCTGAGTCCGCCTTTGTGTCATAATTTCTTTTGAAAATCCATCTTGTGATGGTAACCTCTGGTTATGAGTCCGCCAATGTGTCGGCCTACCTTTGTGTTTTGGATCTGAGCCCGCATTTGTGTCGGCATTTCTTTTGAAAATCCATCTTGTGATGGTAACCTCTGATTATGAGTCCGCCTTCGTGTCGGCTTACCTTTGTGTTTAAGATCTGAGTCCGCCTTCGTGTCGGAATTTCTTTTGAAAATCCATCTTGTGATGGTAACTCTGGTTATGAGTCCCCCATCGTGTCGGCCTACCTTTGTGTTTTGGATCTGAGCCGGCATTTGTGTCAGCTTTCCTTTTTAAAATCCATCTTGTGATGGTAACCTCTGGTTATGAGTTCGCCTTCGTGTCGGCCTACCTTTGTGTTTTAGATCTGAGTCCGCCTTCGTGTCAGCATTCCTTTTGAAAATCCATCTTGTGCTGGTAACCTCTGGTTATAAGTCTGCCTTCGTGTCGGCCTACCTTTGTGTTTTGGATCTGAGCCCGCATATGTGTCGCAATTTCTTTTAAAAATCCATGTTGTGATGGTAACCTCTGGTTATGAGTTCGCCTTCGTGTCGGCCTACCTTTGTGTTTTAGATCTGAGTCCGCCTTCGTGTCGGCATTCCTTTTGAAAATCCATCTTGTGCTGGTAACCTCTGGTTATAAGTCCGCCTTCGTGTCGGCCTACCTTTGTGTTTTGGATTTAAGCCCGCATTTGTGTCGGCATTTCTTTTTAAAATCCATGTTGTGATGGTAACCTCTGGTTATGAGTTCGCCTTCGTGTCGGCCTACCTTTGTGTTTTAGATCTGAGTCCGCCTTCGTGTCGGCATTCCTTTTGAAAATCCATCTTGTGATGGTAAGCTCTGGTTATAAGTCCGCCTTCGTGTCGGCCTACCCTTGTGTTTTGGATATGAGTCCACCTTTGTGTCGGCATTCCTTTTGAAAATCCATCTTGTAATGGTAACCTCTGGTTATGAGTCTACCTTCGTGTTGGCCTACCTTTATGTTTTGGATCTGAATCAGCCTTCGTGTCATCATTCCTTTTAAAAATCCATCTAGTGATGGTAACCTATGGTTATGAGTCCGCCTTCGTGTCGGCATTCCTTTTGAAAATCCATCTTGTGATGGTAACCTTTGGTTATAAGTCCGCTTTCATGTCGGCCTACCTTTGTGTTTGGTTAAGAGTCTGCCTTCGTGTCGACATACCTTTGTATTTTGGATCTGAGTCCGCCTTCGTGTCGACATTCCTTTTGAAAATCCATCTTGTGATGGTAACCTCTGGTTAAGAGTCCGCCTTCGTGTCGGCATACCTTTGTGTTTTGGATATGAGTCCGCCTTCGTGTCGGCATTACTTTTGAAAATCCATCTTGTGATGGTAACCTCGGGTTATGAGTCCGCCTTCTTGTCGACCTACCTTAGTGTTTTGGATTTGAGTCTGCCTTCGTGTCGGCATTCCTTTTGAAAATCCATCATGTGATGGTAACCTCGGGTTATGAGTCTGCTTTCGTGTCGGCCTACCTTTTTGTTTTTGATCTGAGTCCGCCTTCGTGCCGGCATTCCTTTTGAAAATATATCTTGTGATGGTAACCTCTGGTTATGAGTCTGCCTTCGTCTCGGCCTACCTTTTTGTTTTGGAACTGAGTCCGCCTTCGTGTCAGAATTTCTTTTGAAAATCCATCTTGTGATGGTAACCTCTGGTTATAAGTCTGACTTCGTGTCGGCCTACCTTTGTGTTTTGGATCTGAGCCCGCATTTGTGTCGGCATTCCTTTTTAAAATCCAACTTGTGATGGTAACCTCTGGTTATGAGTTCGCCTTCGTGTCGGCCTACCTTTGTGTTTTGGATCTGAGTCCGCCTTTGTGTCAGAATTTCTTTTGAAAATCCATCTTGTGATGGTAACCTTTGGTTATGAGTCCGCCTATGTGTCGGCCTACCTTTGTGTTTTGGATCTGAGCCCGCATTTGTGTCGGCATTCCTTTTGAAAATCCATCTTGTGATGGAAACCTCTGGTTATAAGTCCGCCTTCGTGTCAGCCTACCTTTGTGTTTTGGATCTGAGTCCGACTTCGTGTCGGCATTCCTTTTGAAAATCCATCTTGTGATGGCAACCTTTGGTTATGATTCCGCCTTCATGTCGGCCTACCTTTGTGTTTTGGATCTGAGTCCGCCTTCGTGTCAGAATTTCTTTTGAAAATCCATCTTGTGATGGTAACCTCTGGTTATAAGTCTGACTTCGTGTCGGCCTACCTTTGTGTTTTGGATCTGAGCCCGCATTTGTGTCGGCATTCCTTTTTAAAATCCAACTTGTGATGGTAACCTCTGGTTATGAGTTCGCCTTCGTGTCGGCCTACCTTTGTGTTTTGGATCTGAGTCCGCCTTTGTGTCAGAATTTCTTTTGAAAATCCATCTTGTGATGGTAACCTTTGGTTATGAGTCCGCCTATGTGTCGGCCTACCTTTGTGTTTTGGATCTGAGCCCGCATTTGTGTCGGCATTTCTTTTGAAAATCCATCTTGTGATGGTAACCTCTGATTATGAGTCCGCCTTCGTGTCGGCCTACCTTTGTGTTTAAGATCTGAGTCCGCCTTCGTGTCGGAATTTCTTTTGAAAATCCATCTTGTGATGGTAACTCTGGTTATGAGTCCCCCATCGTGTCGGCCTACCTTTGTGTTTTGGATCTGAGCCGACATTTGTGTCGGCATTCCTTTTTAAAATCCATCTTGTGATGGTAACCTCTGGTTATGAGTTCGCCATCGTGTCGGCCTACCTTTGTGTTTTAGATCTGAGTCCGCCTTCGTGTCAGCATTCCTTTTGTAAATCCATCTTGTGCTGGTAACCTCTGGTTATAAGTCTGCCTTCGTGTCGGCCTACCTTTGTGTTTTGGATCTGAGCCCGCATATGTGTCGCAATTTCTTTTAAAAATCCATGTTGTGATGGTAACCTCTGGTTATGAGTTCGCCTTTGTGTCGGCCTACCTTTGTGTTTTAGATCTGAGTCCGCCTTCGTGTCGGCATTCCTTTTGAAAATCCATCTTGTGCTGGTAACCTCTGGTTATAAGTCCGCCTTCGTGTCGGCCTACCTTTGTGTTTTGGATCTGAGCCCGCATTTGTGTCGGCATTTCTTTTGAAAATCCATGTTGTGATGGTAACCTCTGGTTATGAGTTCGCCTTCGTGTCGACATACCTTTGTATTTTGGATCTGAGTCCGCCTTCGTTTCGACATTCCTTTTGAAAATCCATCTTGTGATGGTAACCTCTGGTTAAGAGTCCGCCTTCGTGTCGGCATACCTTTGTGTTTTGGATATGAGTCCGCCTTCGTGTCGGCATTACTTTTGAAAATCCATCTTGTGATGGTAACCTCGGGTTATGAGTCCGCCTTCTTGTCGACCTACCTTAGTGTTTTGGATTTGAGTCTGCCTTCGTGTCGGCATTCCTTTTGAAAATCCATCATGTGATGGTAACCTCGGGTTATGAGTCCGCCTTCGTGTCGGCCTACCTTTTTGTTTTTGATCTGAGTCCGCCTTCGTGCCGGCATTCCTTTTGAAAATATATCTTGTGATGGTAACCTCTGGTTATGAGTCTGCCTTCGTCTCGGCCTACCTTTTTGTTTTGGAACTGAGTCCGCCTTTGTGTCGGCATTCCTTTTGAAAATCCATCTTGTGATGGTAACCTCTGGTTATGAGTCCGCCTTCGTGTCAGCCTACCTTTGTGTTTTGGATCTGAGTCCAACTTCGTGTCGGCATTCCTTTTGAAAATCCATCTTGTGATGGCAACCTTTGGTTATGATTCCGCCTTCATGTCGGCCTACCTTTGTGTTTTGGATCTGAGTCCGCCTTCGTATCAGAATTTCTTTTGAAAATCCATCTTGTGATGGTAATCTCTGGTTATGAGTTCGCCTTCGTGTCGGCCTACCTTTATGTTTTAGATCTGAGTCCGCATTCGTGGCGGCATTCCTTTTGAAAATCCATCTTGTGCTGGTAACCTCTGGTTATAATTCCGCCTTCGTGTCGGCCTACCTTTGTGTTTTGGATCTGAGCCCGCATTTGTGTCGGCATTTCTTTTGAAAATCCATGTTCTGATGGTAACCTCTGGTTATGAGTTCGCCTTCGTGTCGGCCTACCTTTGTGTTTTAGATCTGAGTCCGCCTTCGTGTCGGCATTCCTTTTGAAAATCCATCTTGTGATGGTAACCTCTGGTTATAAGTCCGCCTTCGTGTCGGCCTACCCTTGTGTTTTGGATATGAGTCCACCTTTGTGTCGGCATTCCTTTTGAAAATCCATCTTGTAATGGTAACCTCTGGTTATGAGTCTACCTTCGTGTTGGCCTACCTTTATGTTTTGGATCTGAATCAGCCTTCGTGCCATCATTCCTTTTAAAAATCCATCTAGTGATGGTAACCTCTGGTTATGAGTCCGCCTTCGTGTCGGCATTCCTTTTGAAAATCCATCTTGTGATGGCAACCTTTGGTTATGATTCCGCCTTCATGTCGGCCTACCTTTGTGTTTTGGATCTGAGTCCGCCTTCGTGTCAGAATTTCTTTTGAAAATCCATCTTGTGATGGTAACCTCTGGTTATAAGTCTGACTTCGTGTCGGCCTACCTTTGTGTTTTGGATCTGAGCCCGCATTTGTGTCGGCATTCCTTTTTAAAATCCAACTTGTGATGGTAACCTCTGGTTATGAGTTCGCCTTCGTGTCGGCCTACCTTTGTGTTTTGGATCTGAGTCCGCCTTTGTGTCAGAATTTCTTTTGAAAATCCATCTTGTGATGGTAACCTTTGGTTATGAGTCCGCCTATGTGTCGGCCTACCTTTGTGTTTTGGATCTGAGCCCGCATTTGTGTCGGCATTTCTTTTGAAAATCCATCTTGTGATGGTAACCTCTGATTATGAGTCCGCCTTCGTGTCGGCCTACCTTTGTGTTTAAGATCTGAGTCCGCCTTCGTGTCGGAATTTCTTTTGAAAATCCATCTTGTGATGGTAACTCTGGTTATGAGTCCCCCATCGTGTCGGCCTACCTTTGTGTTTTGGATCTGAGCCGACATTTGTGTCGGCATTCCTTTTTAAAATCCATCTTGTGATGGTAACCTCTGGTTATGAGTTCGCCTTCGTGTCGGCCTACCTTTGTGTTTTAGATCTGAGTCCGCCTTCGTGTCAGCATTCCTTTTGTAAATCCATCTTGTGCTGGTAACCTCTGGTTATAAGTCTGCCTTCGTGTCGGCCTACCTTTGTGTTTTGGATCTGAGCCCGCATATGTGTCGCAATTTCTTTTAAAAATCCATGTTGTGATGGTAACCTCTGGTTATGAGTTCGCCTTTGTGTCGGCCTACCTTTGTGTTTTAGATCTGAGTCCGCCTTCGTGTCGGCATTCCTTTTGAAAATCCATCTTGTGCTGGTAACCTCTGGTTATAAGTCCGCCTTCGTGTCGGCCTACCTTTGTGTTTTGGATCTGAGCCCGCATTTGTGTCGGCATTTCTTTTGAAAATCCATGTTGTGATGGTAACCTCTGGTTATGAGTTCGCCTTCGTGTCGACATACCTTTGTATTTTGGATCTGAGTCCGCCTTCGTTTCGACATTCCTTTTGAAAATCCATCTTGTGATGGTAACCTCTGGTTAAGAGTCCGCCTTCGTGTCGGCATACCTTTGTGTTTTGGATATGAGTCCGCCTTCGTGTCGGCATTACTTTTGAAAATCCATCTTGTGATGGTAACCTCGGGTTATGAGTCCGCCTTCTTGTCGACCTACCTTAGTGTTTTGGATTTGAGTCTGCCTTCGTGTCGGCATTCCTTTTGAAAATCCATCATGTGATGGTAACCTCGGGTTATGAGTCCGCCTTCGTGTCGGCCTACCTTTTTGTTTTTGATCTGAGTCCGCCTTCGTGCCGGCATTCCTTTTGAAAATATATCTTGTGATGGTAACCTCTGGTTATGAGTCTGCCTTCGTCTCGGCCTACCTTTTTGTTTTGGAACTGAGTCCGCCTTTGTGTCGGCATTCCTTTTGAAAATCCATCTTGTGATGGTAACCTCTGGTTATGAGTCCGCCTTCGTGTCAGCCTACCTTTGTGTTTTGGATCTGAGTCCAACTTCGTGTCGGCATTCCTTTTGAAAATCCATCTTGTGATGGCAACCTTTGGTTATGATTCCGCCTTCATGTCGGCCTACCTTTGTGTTTTGGATCTAAGTCCGCCTTCGTATCAGAATTTCTTTTGAAAATCCATCTTGTGATGGTAACCTCTGGTTATGAGTTCGCCTTCGTGTCGGCCTACCTTTATGTTTTAGATCTGAGTCCGCATTCGTGGCGGCATTCCTTTTGAAAATCCATCTTGTGCTGGTAACCTCTGGTTATAAGTCCGCCTTCGTGTCGGCCTACCTTTGTGTTTTGGATCTGAGCCCGCATTTGTGTCGGCATTTCTTTTGAAAATCCATGTTCTGATGGTAACCTCTGGTTATGAGTTCGCCTTCGTGTCGGCCTACCTTTGTGTTTTAGATCTGAGTCCGCCTTCGTGTCGGCATTCCTTTTGAAAATCCATCTTGTGATGGTAACCTCTGGTTATAAGTCCGCCTTCGTGTCGGCCTACCCTTGTGTTTTGGATATGAGTCCACCTTTGTGTCGGCATTCCTTTTGAAAATCCATCTTGTAATGGTAACCTCTGGTTATGAGTCTACCTTCGTGTTGGCCTACCTTTATGTTTTGGATCTGAATCAGCCTTCGTGCCATCATTCCTTTTAAAAATCCATCTAGTGATGGTAACCTCTGGTTATGAGTCCGCCTTCGTGTCGGCATTCCTTTTGAAAATCCATCTTGTGATGGTAACCTTTGGTTATAAGTCCACTTTCGTGTCGGCCTACCTTTGTGTTTGGTTAAGAGTCTGCCTTCGTGTCGACATACCTTTGTATTTTGGATCTGAGTCCGCCTTCGTGTCGGCATTCCTTTTGAAAATCCATCTTGTGATGGTAACCTCTGGTTAAGAGTCCGCCTTCGTGTCGGCATACCTTTGTGTTTTGGATGTGAGTCCGCCTTCGTGTCGGCATTACTTTTGAAAATCCATCTTGTGATGGTAACCTCGGGTTATGAGTCCGCCTTCTTGTCGACCTACCTTAGTGTTTTGGATTTGAGTCTGCCTTCGTGTCGGCATTCCTTTTGAAAATCCATCATGTGATGGTAACCTCGGGTTATGAGTCCGCCTTCGTGTCGGCCTACCTTTTTCTTTCGGATCTGAGTCCGCCTTCGTGCCGGCATTCCTTTTGAAAATATATCTTGTGATGGTAACCTCTGGTTATGAGTCTGCCTTCGTGTCGGCCTACCTTTTTGTTTTGGAACTGAGTCCGCCTTTGTGTCGGCATTCCTTTTGAAAATCCATCTTGTGATGGTAACCTCTGGTTATGAGTCCGCCTTCGTGTCAGCCTACCTTTGTGTTTTGGATCTGAGTCCGCCTTCGTGTCGGCATTCCTTTTGAAAATTCATCTTGTGATGGCAACCTTTGGTTATGATTCCGCCTTTATGTCGGCCTACCTTTGTGTTTTGGATCTGAGTCCGCCTTCGTGTCAGAATTTCTTTTGAAAATCCATCTTGTGATGGTAACCTCTGGTTATGAGTCCGCCTATGTGTCGGCCTACCTTTGTGTTTTGGATCTGAGCCCGCATTTGTGTCGGCATTTCTTTTGAAAATCCATCTTGTGATGGTAACCTCTGATTATGAGTCCGCCTTCGTGTCAGCCTACCTTCGTGTTTTGGATCTGAGTCCGCCTTCGTGTCGGCATTCCTTTTGAAAATCCATCTTGTGATGGTAAGGTTATAAGTCTGACTTCGTGTCGGCCTACCTTTGTGTTTTGGATCCGAGTCCGCCTTCGTGTCGGCATTCCTTTTGAAAATCCATCTTGTGATGGTAACCTCTGGTTATGAGTTCGCCTTCGTGTCGGCCTACCTTTGTGTTTTAGATCTGAGTCCGCCTTCGTGTCGGCATTCCTTTTGAAAATCCATCTTGTGCTGGTAACCTCTGGTTATAAGTCCGCCTTCGTGTCGGCCTACCTTTGTGTTTTGGATCTGAGCCCGCATTTGTGTCGGCATTTCTTTTGAAAATCCATGTTGTGATGGTAACCTCTGGTTATGAGTTCGCCTTCGTGTCGGCCTACCTTTGTGTTTTATATCTGAGTCCGCCTTCGTGTCGGCATTCCTTTTGAAAATACATCTTGTGATGGTAACCTCTGGTTATAAGTCCGCCTTCGTGTCGGCCTACCCTTGTGTTTTGGATATGAGTCCACCTTTGTGTAGGCATTCCTTTTGAAAATCCATCTTGTAATAGTAACCTCTGGTTATGAGTCTACCTCCGTGTTGGCCTACCTTTATGTTTTGGATCTGAGTCAGCCTTCGTGCCATCATTCCTTTTAAAAATCCATCTAGTGATGGTAACCTCTGGTTATGAGTCCGCCTTCGTGTCGGCATTCCTTTTGAAAATCCATCTTGTGATGGTAACCTTTGGTTATAAGTCCGCTTTCGTGTCGGCCTACCTTTGTGTTTGGTTAAGAGCCTAGCTTCGTGTCGGCATACCTTTGTATTTTGGATCTGAGTCCGCCTTCGTGTCGGCATTCCTTTTGAAAATCCATCTTGTGATGGTAACCTCTGGTTAAGAGTCCGCCTTCGTGTCGGCATACCTTTGTGTTTTGGATGTGAGTCCGCCTTCGTGTCGGCATTACTTTTGAAAATCCATCTTGTGATGGTAACCTCGGGTTATGAGTCCGCCTTCTTGTCGACCTACCTTAGTGTTTTGGATTTGAGTGTGCCTTCGTGTCGGCATTCCTTTTGAAAATCCATCATGTGATGGTAACCTCGGGTTATGAGTCCGCCTTCGTGTCGGCCTACCTTTTTGTTTTGGATCTGAGTCCGCCTTCGTGCCGGCATTCCTTTTGAAAATATATCTTGTGATGGTAACCTCTGGTTATGAGTCTGCCTTCGTCTCGGCCTACCTTTTTGTTTTGGAACTGAGTCCGCCTTTGTGTCGGCATTCCTTTTGAAAATCCATCTTGTGATGGTAACCTCTGGTTATGAGTCCGCCTTCGTGTCAGCCTACCTTTGTGTTTTGGATCTGAGTCCGCCTTCGTGTCGGCATTCCTTTTGAAAATCCATCTTGTGATGGCAACCTTTGGTTATGATTCCGCCTTTATGTTGGCCTACCTTTGTGTTTTGGATCTGAGTCCGCCTTCGTGTCAGAATTTCTTTTGAAAATCCATCTTGTGATGGTAACCTCTGGTTATGAGTCCGCCTATGTGTCGGCCTACCTTTGTGTTTTGGATCTGAGCCCGCATTTGTGTCGGCATTTCTTTTGAAAATCCATCTTGTGATGGTAACCTCTGATTATGAGTCCGCCTTCGTGTCAGCCTACCTTTGTGTTTTGGATCTGAGTCCGCCTTCGTGTCGGCATTCCTTTTGAAAATCCATCTTGTGATGGTAAGGTTATAAGTCTGACTTCGTGTCGGCCTACCTTTGTGTTTTGGATCCGAGTCCGCCTTCGTGTCGGCATTCCTTTTGAAAATCCATCTTGTGATGGTAACCTCTGGTTATGAGTTCGCCTTCGTGTCGGCCTACCTTTGTGTTTTAGATCTGAGTCCGCCTTCGTGTCGGCATTCCTTTTGAAAATCCATCTTGTGCTGGTAACCTCTGGTTATAAGTCCGCCTTCGTGTCGGCCTACCTTTGTGTTTTGGATCTGAGCCCGCATTTGTGTCGGCATTTCTTTTGAAAATCCATGTTGTGATGGTAACCTCTGGTTATGAGTTCGCCTTCGTGTCGGCCTACCTTTGTGTTTTATATCTGAGTCCGCCTTCGTGTCGGCATTCCTTTTGAAAATACATCTTGTGATGGTAACCTCTGGTTATAAGTCCGCCTTCGTGTCGGCCTACCCTTGTGTTTTGGATATGAGTCCACCTTTGTGTAGGCATTCCTTTTGAAAATCCATCTTGTAATAGTAACCTCTGGTTATGAGTCTACCTCCGTGTTGGCCTACCTTTATGTTTTGGATCTGAGTCAGCCTTCGTGCCATCATTCCTTTTAAAAATCCATCTAGTGATGGTAACCTCTGGTTATGAGTCCGCCTTCGTGTCGGCATTCCTTTTGAAAATCCATCTTGTGATGGTAACCTTTGGTTATAAGTCCGCTTTCGTGTCGGCCTACCTTTGTGTTTGGTTAAGAGCCTAGCTTCGTGTCGGCATACCTTTGTATTTTGGATCTGAGTCCGCCTTCGTGTCGGCATTCCTTTTGAAAATCCATCTTGTGATGGTAACCTCTGGTTAAGAGTCCGCCTTCGTGTCGGCATACCTTTGTGTTTTGGATGTGAGTCCGCCTTCGTGTCGGCATTACTTTTGAAAATCCATCTTGTGATGGTAACCTCGGGTTATGAGTCCGCCTTCTTGTCGACCTACCTTAGTGTTTTGGATTTGAGTGTGCCTTCGTGTCGGCATTCCTTTTGAAAATCCATCATGTGATGGTAACCTCGGGTTATGAGTCCGCCTTCGTGTCGGCCTACCTTTTTGTTTTGGATCTGAGTCCGCCTTCGTGCCGGCATTCCTTTTGAAAATATATCTTGTGATGGTAACCTCTGGTTATGAGTCTGCCTTCGTCTCGGCCTACCTTTTTGTTTTGGAACTGAGTCCGCCTTTGTGTCGGCATTCCTTTTGAAAATCCATCTTGTGATGGTAACCTCTGGTTATGAGTCCGCCTTCGTGTCAGCCTACCTTTGTGTTTTGGATCTGAGTCCGCCTTCGTGTCGGCATTCCTTTTGAAAATCCATCTTGTGATGGCAACCTTTGGTTATGATTCCGCCTTTATGTTGGCCTACCTTTGTGTTTTGGATCTGAGTCCGCCTTCGTGTCAGAATTTCTTTTGAAAATCCATCTTGTGATGGTAACCTCTGGTTATGAGTCCGCCTATGTGTCGGCCTACCTTTGTGTTTTGGATCTGAGCCCGCATTTGTGTCGGCATTTCTTTTGAAAATCCATCTTGTGATGGTAACCTCTGATTATGAGTCCGCCTTCGTGTCAGCCTACCTTTGTGTTTTGGATCTGAGTCCGCCTTCGTGTCGGCATTCCTTTTGAAAATCCATCTTGTGATGGTAAGGTTATAAGTCTGACTTCGTGTCGGCCTACCTTTGTGTTTTGGATCCGAGTCCGCCTTCGTGTCGGCATTCCTTTTGAAAATCCATCTTGTGATGGTAACCTCTGGTTATGAGTTCGCCTTCGTGTCGGCCTACCTTTGTGTTTTAGATCTGAGTCCGCCTTCGTGTCGGCATTCCTTTTGAAAATCCATCTTGTACTGGTAACCTCTGGTTATAAGTCCGCCTTCGTGTCGGCCTACCTTTGTGTTTTGGATCTGAGCCCGCATTTGTGTCGGCATTTCTTTTGAAAATCCATGTTGTGATGGTAACCTCTGGTTATGAGTTCGCCTTCGTGTCGGCCTACCTTTGTGTTTTATATCTGAGTCCGCCTTCGTGTCGGCATTCCTTTTGAAAATCCATCTTGTGATGGTAACCTCTGGTTATAAGTCCGCCTTCGTGTCGGCCTACCCTTGTGTTTTGGATATGAGTCCACCTTTGTGTAGGCATTCCTTTTGAAAATCCATCTTGTAATAGTAACCTCTGGTTATGAGTCTACCTCCGTGTTGGCCTACCTTTATGTTTTGGATCTGAGTCAGCCTTCGTGCCATCATTCCTTTTAAAAATCCATCTAGTGATGGTAACCTCTGGTTATGAGTCCGCCTTCGTGTCGGCATTCCTTTTGAAAATCCATCTTGTGATGGTAACCTTTGGTTATAAGTCCGCTTTCGTGTCGGCCTACCTTTGTGTTTGGTTAAGAGCCTAGCTTCGTGTCGGCATACCTTTGTATTTTGGATCTGAGTCCGCCTTCGTGTCGGCATTCCTTTTGAAAATCCATCTTGTGATGGTAACCTCTGGTTAAGAGTCCGCCTTCGTGTCGGCATACCTTTGTGTTTTGGATGTGAGTCCGCCTTCGTGTCGGCATTACTTTTGAAAATCCATCTTGTGATGGTAACCTCGGGTTATGAGTCCGCCTTCTTGTCGACCTACCTTAGTGTTTTGGATTTGAGTGTGCCTTCGTGTCGGCATTCCTTTTGAAAATCCATCATGTGATGGTAACCTCGGGTTATGAGTCCGCCTTCGTGTCGGCCTACCTTTTTGTTTTGGATCTGAGTCCGCCTTCGTGCCGGCATTCCTTTTGAAAATATATCTTGTGATGGTAACCTCTGGTTATGAGTCTGCCTTCGTCTCGGCCTACCTTTTTGTTTTGGAACTGAGTCCGCCTTTGTGTCGGCATTCCTTTTGAAAATCCATCTTGTGATGGTAACCTCTGGTTATGAGTCCGCCTTCGTGTCAGCCTACCTTTGTCTTTTGGATCTGAGTCCGCCTTCGTGTCGGCATTCCTTTTGAAAATCCATCTTGTGATGGCAACCTTTGGTTATGATTCCGCCTTTATGTTGGCCTAGCTTTGTGTTTTGGATCTGAGTCCGCCTTCGTGTCAGAATTTCTTTTGAAAATCCATCTTGTGATGGTAACCTCTGGTTATGAGTCCGCCTATGTGTCGGCCTACCTTTGTGTTTTGGATCTGAGCCCGCATTTGTGTCGGCATTTCTTTTGAAAATCCATCTTGTGATGGTAACCTCTGATTATGAGTCCGCCTTCGTGTCACCCTACCTTTGTGTTTTGGATCTGAGTCCGCCTTCGTGTCGGCATTCCTTTTGAAAATCCATCTTGTGATGGTAACTTCAGGTTATAAGTCTGACTTCGTGTCGGCCTACCTTTGTGTTTTTTATCCGAGTCTGCCTTCATGTCGGCATTCCTTTTGAAAATCCATCTTGTGATGGTAACCTCTGGTTATGAGTCCACCTTCGTGTCAGCCTACCTTTGTATTTTGGATCTGAGTCCGCCTTCGTGTCGGCATTCCTTTTGAAAATCCATCTTGTGATGGTAACCTCTGGTTATGAGTCCGCCTTCGTGTCGGCCTACCTTTGTGTTTTGGATCTGAGCCCTCATTTGTGTCGGCATTTCTTTTGAAAATCCATCTTGTGATGGTAACCTCTGGTTATGAGTCCGCCTTCGTGTCGGCTTACCTTTGTGTTTAAGATCTGAGTCCGCCTTCGTGTTGGAATTTCTTTTGAAAATCCATCTTGTGATGGTAACTCTGGTTATGAGTCCCCCTTCGTGTCGGCCTACCTTTGTGTTTTGGATCTGAGCCCGCATTTGTGTCGGCATTCCTATTTAAAATCCATCTTGTGATGGTAACCTCTGGTTATGAGTTCGCCTTCGTGTCGGCCTACCTTTGTGTTTTGGATCTGAGTCCGCCTTTGTGTCAGAATTTCTTTTGAAAATCCATCTTGTGATGGTAACCTTTGGTTATGAGTCCGCCTATGTGTCGGCCTACCTTTGTGTTTTGGATCTGAGCCCGCATTTGTGTCGGCATTTCTTTTGAAAATCCATCTTGTGATGGTAACCTCTGATTATGAGTCCGCCTTCGTGTCGGCCTACCTTTGTGTTTAAGATCTGAGTCCGCCTTCGTGTCGGAATTTCTTTTGAAAATCCATCTTGTGATGGTAACTCTGGTTATGAGTCCCCCATCGTGTCGGCCTACCTTTGTGTTTTGGATCTGAGCCGGCATTTGTGTCGGCATTCCTTTTTAAAATCCATCTTGTGATGGTAACCTCTGGTTATGAGTTCGCCTTCGTGTCGGCCTACCTTTGTGTTTTAGATCTGAGTCCGCCTTCGTGTCAGCATTCCTTTTGAAAATCCATCTTGTGCTGGTAACCTCTGGTTATAAGTCTGCCTTCGTGTCGGCCTACCTTTGTGTTTTGGATCTGAGCCCGCATATGTGTCGGCATTTCTTTTAAAAATCCATGTTGTGATGGTAACCTCTGGTTATGAGTTCGCCTTCGTGTCGGCCTACCTTTGTGTTTTAGATCTGAGTCCGCCTTCGTGTCGGCATTCCTTTTGAAAATCCATCTTGTGCTGGTAACCTCTGGTTATAAGTCCGCCTTCGTGTCGGCCTACCTTTGTGTTTTGGATCTGAGCCCGCATTTGTGTCGGCATTTCTTTTAAAAATCCATGTTGTGATGGTAACCTCTGGTTATGAGTTCGCCTTCGTGTCGGCCTACCTTTGTGTTTTAGATCTGAGTCCGCCTTCGTGTCGGCATTCCTTTTGAAAATCCATCTTGTGCTGGTAACCTCTGGTTATAAGTCCGCCTTCGTGTCGGCCTACCTTTGTGTTTTGGATCTGAGCCCGCATTTGTGTCGGCATTTCTTTTGAAAATCCATGTTGTGATGGTAACCTCTGGTTATGAGTTCGCCTTCGTGTCGGCCTACCTTTGTGTTTTAGATCTGAGTCCGCCTTCGTGTCGGCATTCCTTTTGAAAATCCATCTTGTGATGGTAACCTCTGGTTATAAGTCCGCCTTCGTGTCGGCCTACCCTTGTGTTTTGGATATGAGTCCACCTTTGTGTCGGCATTCCTTTTGAAAATCCATCTTGTAATAGTAACCTCTGGTTATGAGTCTACCTTCGTGTTGGCCTACCTTTATGTTTTGGATCTGAGTCAGCCTTCGTGCCATCATTCCTTTTAAAAATCCATCTAGTGATGGTAACCTCTGGTTATGAGTCCGCCTTCGTGTCGGCATTCCTTTTGAAAATCCATCTTGTGATGGTAACCTTTGGTTATAAGTCCGCTTTCGTGTCGGCCTACCTTTGTGTTTGGTTAAGAGCCTAGCTTCGTGTCGGCATACCTTTGTATTTTGGATCTGAGTCCGCCTTCGTGTCGGCATTCCTTTTGAAAATCCATCTTGTGATGGTAACCTCTGGTTAAGAGTCCGCCTTCGTGTCGGCATACCTTTGTGTTTTGGATGTGAGTCCGCCTTCGTGTCGGCATTACTTTTGAAAATCCATCTTGTGATGGTAACCTCGGGTTATGAGTCCGCCTTCTTGTCGACCTACCTTAGTGTTTTGGATTTGAGTCTGCCTTCGTGTCGGCATTCCTTTTGAAAATCCATCTTGTGATGGTAACCTCTGGTTATGATTCCGCCATCAGGTCGGCCTACCTTTGTGTTTTGGATCTGAGTCCGCCTTCGTGTCGGCATTCCTTTTGAAAATCCATCTTGTGATGGTAACCTCTGGTTAAGAGTCCGCCTTCGTGTCGGCATACCTTTGTGTTTTGGATGTGAGTCCGCCTTCGTGTCGGCATTACTTTTGAAAATCCATCTTGTGATGGTAACCTCGGGTTATGAGTCCGCCTTCTTGTCGACCTACCTTAGTGTTTTGGATTTGAGTCTGCCTTCGTGTCGGCATTCCTTTTGAAAATCCATCATGTGATGGTAACCTCGGGTTATGAGTCCGCCTTCGTGTCGGCCTACCTTTTTGTTTTGGATCTGAGTCCGCCTTCGTGCCGGCATTCCTTTTGAAAATATATCTTGTGATGGTAACCTCTGGTTATGATTCCGCCATCAGGTCGGCCTACCTTTGTGTTTTGGATCTGAGTCCGCCTTCGTGTCGGCATTCCTTTTGAAAATCCATCTTGTGATGGTAACCTCTGGTTAAGAGTCCGCCTTCGTGTCGGCATACCTTTGTGTTTTGGATGTGAGTCCGCCTTCGTGTCGGCATTACTTTTGAAAATCCATCTTGTGATGGTAACCTCGGGTTATGAGTCCGCCTTCTTGTCGACCTACCTTAGTGTTTTGGATTTGAGTCTGCCTTCGTGTCGGCATTCCTTTTGAAAATCCATCATGTGATGGTAACCTCGGGTTATGAGTCCGCCTTCGTGTCGGCCTACCTTTTTGTTTTGGATCTGAGTCCGCCTTCGTGCCGGCATTCCTTTTGAAAATATATCTTGTGATGGTAACCTCTGGTTATGAGTCTGCCTTCGTCTCGGCCTACCTTTTTGTTTTGGAACTGAGTCCGCCTTTGTGTCGGAATTCCTTTTGAAAATCCATCTTGTGATGGTAACCTCTGGTTTTGAGTCCGCCTTCGTGTCAGCCTACCTTTGTGTTTTGGATCTGAGTCCGCCTTCATGTCGGCATTCCTTTTGAAAATCCATCTTGTGATGGCAACCTTTGGTTATGATTCCGCCTTTATGTTGGCCTACCTTTGTGTTTTGGATCTGAGTCCGCCTTCGTGTCAGAATTTCTTTTGAAAATCCATCTTGTGATGGTAACCTCTGGTTATGAGTCCGCCTATGTGTCGGCCTACCTTTGTGTTTTGGATCTGATCCCGCATTTGTGTCGGCATTTCTTTTGAAAATCCATCTTGTGATGGTAACCTCTGATTATGAGTCCGCCTTCGTGTCATCCTACCTTTGTGTTTTGGATCTGAGTCCGCCTTCGTGTCGGCATTCCTTTTGAAAATCCATCTTGTGATGGTAACTTCAGGTTATAAGTCTGACTTCGTGTCGGCCTACCTTTGTGTTTTGGATCCGAGTCTGCCTTCGTGTCGGCATTCCTTTTGAAAATCCATCTTGTGATGGTAACCTCTGGTTATGATTCCGCCATCAGGTCGGCCTACCTTTGTGTTTTGGATCTGAGTCCGCCTTCGTGTCGGCATTCCTTTTGAAAATCCATCTTGTGATGGTAACCTCTGGTTATGAGTCCGCCTTCGTGTCGGCCTACCTTTGTGTTTTGGATCTGAGCCCTCGTTTGTGTCGGCATTTCTTTTGAAAATCCATCTTGTGATGGTAACCTCTGGTTATGAGTCCGCCTTCGTGTCGGCTTACCTTTGTGTTTAAGATCTGAGTCCGCCTTCGTGTCGGAATTTCTTTTGAAAATCCATCTTGTGATGGTAACTCTGGTTATGAGTCCCCCTTCGTGTCGGCCTACCTTTGTGTTTTGGATCTGAGCCCGCATTTGTGTCAGCATTCCTATTTAAAATCCATCTTGTGATGGTAACCTCTGGTTATGAGTTCGCCTTCGTGTCGGCCTACCTTTGTGTTTTGGATCTGAGTCCGCCTTTGTGTCAGAATTTCTTTTGAAAATCCATCTTGTGATGGTAACCTCTGGTTAAGAGTCCGCCTATGTGTCGGCCTACCTTTGTGTTTTGGATGTGAGTCCGCCTTCGTGTCGGCATTTCTTTTGAAAATCCATCTTGTGATGGTAACCTCTGATTATGAGTCCGCCTTCGTGTCAGCCTACCTTTGTGTTTAAGATCTGAGTCCGCCTTCGTGTCGGAATTTCTTTTGAAAATCCATCTTGTGATGGTAACTCTGGTTATGAGTCCCCCTTCGTGTCGGCCTACCTTTGTGTTTTGGATCTGAGCCCGCATTCGTGCCGGCATTCCTATTTAAAATCCATCTTGTGATGGTAACCTCTGGTTATGAGTTCGCCTTCGTGTCGGCCTACCTTTGTGTTTTGGATCTGAGTCCGCCTTTGTGTCGGAATTCCTTTTGAAAATCCATCTTGTGATGGTAACCTCTGGTTTTGAGTCCGCCTTCGTGTCAGCCTACCTTTGTGTTTTGGATCTGAGTCCGCCTTCGTGTCGGCATTCCTTTTGAAAATCCATCTTGTGATGGCAACCTTTGGTTATGATTCCGCCTTTATGTTGGCCTACCTTTGTGTTTTGGATCTGAGTCCGCCTTCGTGTCAGAATTTCTTTTGAAAATCCATCTTGTGATGGTAACCTCTGGTTATGAGTCCGCCTATGTGTCGGCCTACCTTTGTGTTTTGGATCTGATCCCGCATTTGTGTCGGCATTTCTTTTGAAAATCCATCTTGTGATGGTAACCTCTGATTATGAGTCCGCCTTCGTGTCATCCTACCTTTGTGTTTTGGATCTGAGTCCGCCTTCGTGTCGGCATTCCTTTTGAAAATCCATCTTGTGATGGTAACTTCAGGTTATAAGTCTGACTTCGTGTCGGCCTACCTTTGTGTTTTGGATCCGAGTCTGCCTTCGTGTCGGCATTCCTTTTGAAAATCCATCTTGTGATGGTAACCTCTGGTTATGATTCCGCCATCAGGTCGGCCTACCTTTGTGTTTTGGATCTGAGTCCGCCTTCGTGTCGGCATTCCTTTTGAAAATCCATCTTGTGATGGTAACCTCTGGTTATGAGTCCGCCTTCGTGTCGGCCTACCTTTGTGTTTTGGATCTGAGCCCTCGTTTGTGTCGGCATTTCTTTTGAAAATCCATCTTGTGATGGTAACCTCTGGTTATGAGTCCGCCTTCGTGTCGGCTTACCTTTGTGTTTAAGATCTGAGTCCGCCTTCGTGTCGGAATTTCTTTTGAAAATCCATCTTGTGATGGTAACTCTGGTTATGAGTCCCCCTTCGTGTCGGCCTACCTTTGTGTTTTGGATCTGAGCCCGCATTTGTGTCAGCATTCCTATTTAAAATCCATCTTGTGATGGTAACCTCTGGTTATGAGTTCGCCTTCGTGTCGGCCTACCTTTGTGTTTTGGATCTGAGTCCGCCTTTGTGTCAGAATTTCTTTTGAAAATCCATCTTGTGATGGTAACCTTTGGTTATGAGTCCGCCTATGTGTCGGCCTACCTTTGTGTTTTGGATCTGAGCCCGCATTTGTGTCGGCATTTCTTTTGAAAATCCATCTTGTGATGGTAACCTCTGATTATGAGTCCGCCTTCGTGTCGGCCTACCTTTGTGTTTAAGATCTGAGTCCGCCTTCGTGTCGGAATTTCTTTTGAAAATCCATCTTGTGATGGTAACTCTGGTTATGAGTCCCCCATCGTGTCGGCCTACCTTTGTGTTTTGGATCTGAGCCGGCATTTGTGTCGGCATTCCTTTTTAAAATCCATCTTGTGATGGTAACCTCTGGTTATGAGTTCGCCTTCGTGTCGGCCTACCTTTGTGTTTTAGATCTGAGTCCGCCTTCGTGTCAGCATTCCTTTTGAAAATCCATCTTGTGCTGGTAACCTCTGGTTATAAGTCTGCCTTCGTGTCGGCCTACCTTTGTGTTTTGGATCTGAGCCCGCATATGTGTCGGCATTTCTTTTAAAAATCCATGTTGTGATGGTAACCTCTGGTTATGAGTTCGCCTTCGTGTCGGCCTACCTTTGTGTTTTAGATCTGAGTCCGCCTTCGTGTCGGCATTCCTTTTGAAAATCCATCTTGTGCTGGTAACCTCTGGTTATAAGTCCGCCTTCGTGTCGGCCTACCTTTGTGTTTTGGATCTGATCCCGCATTTGTGTCGGCATTTCTTTTGAAAATCCATGTTGTGATGGTAACCTCTGGTTATGAGTTCGCCTTCGTGTCGGCCTACCTTTGTGTTTTAGATCTGAGTCCGCCTTCGTGTCGGCATTCCTTTTGAAAATCCATCTTGTGATGGTAACCTCTGGTTATAAGTCCGCCTTCGTGTCGGCCTACCCTTGTGTTTTGGATATGAGTCCACCTTTGTGTCGGCATTCCTTTTGAAAATCCATCTTGTAATAGTAACCTCTGGTTATGAGTCTACCTTCGTGTTGGCCTACCTTTATGTTTTGGATCTGAGTCAGCCTTCGTGCCATCATTCCTTTTAAAAATCCATCTAGTGATGGTAACCTCTGGTTATGAGTCCGCCTTCGTGTCGGCATTCCTTTTGAAAATCCATCTTGTGATGGTAACCTTTGGTTATAAGTCCGCTTTCGTGTCGGCCTACCTTTGTGTTTGGTTAAGAGCCTAGCTTCGTGTCGGCATACCTTTGTATTTTGGATCTGAGTCCGCCTTCGTGTCGGCATTCCTTTTGAAAATCCATCTTGTGATGGTAACCTCTGGTTAAGAGTCCGCCTTCGTGTCGGCATACCTTGTGTTTTGGATGTGAGTCCGCCTTCGTGTCGGCATTACTTTTGAAAATCCATCTTGTGATGGTAACCTCGGGTTATGAGTCCGCCTTCTTGTCGACCTACCTTAGTGTTTTGGATTTGAGTGTGCCTTCGTGTCGGCATTCCTTTTGAAAATCCATCATGTGATGGTAACCTCGGGTTATGAGTCCGCCTTCGTGTCGGCCTACCTTTTTGTTTTGGATCTGAGTCCGCCTTCGTGCCGGCATTCCTTTTGAAAATATATCTTGTGATGGTAACCTCTAGTTATGAGTCTGCCTTCGTCTCGGCCTACCTTTTTGTTTTGGAACTGAGTCCGCCTTTGTGTCGGAATTCCTTTTGAAAATCCATCTTGTGATGGTAACCTCTGGTTTTGAGTCCGCCTTCGTGTCAGCCTACCTTTGTGTTTTGGATCTGAGTCCGCCTTCGTGTCGGCATTCCTTTTGAAAATCCATCTTGTGATGGCAACCTTTGGTTATGATTCCGCCTTTATGTTGGCCTACCTTTGTGTTTTGGATCTGAGTCCGCCTTCGTGTCAGAATTTCTTTTGAAAATCCATCTTGTGATGGTAACCTCTGGTTATGAGTCCGCCTATGTGTCGGCCTACCTTTGTGTTTTGGATCTGATCCCGCATTTGTGTCGGCATTTCTTTTGAAAATCCATCTTGTGATGGTAACCTCTGATTATGAGTCCGCCTTCGTGTCATCCTACCTTTGTGTTTTGGATCTGAGTCCGCCTTCGTGTCGGCATTCCTTTTGAAAATCCATCTTGTGATGGTAACTTCAGGTTATAAGTCTGACTTCGTGTCGGCCTACCTTTGTGTTTTGGATCCGAGTCTGCCTTCGTGTCGGCATTCCTTTTGAAAATCCATCTTGTGATGGTAACCTCTGGTTATGATTCCGCCATCAGGTCGGCCTACCTTTGTGTTTTGGATCTGAGTCCGCCTTCGTGTCGGCATTCCTTTTGAAAATCCATCTTGTGATGGTAACCTCTGGTTATGAGTCCGCCTTCGTGTCGGCCTACCTTTGTGTTTTGGATCTGAGCCCTCGTTTGTGTCGGCATTTCTTTTGAAAATCCATCTTGTGATGGTAACCTCTGGTTATGAGTCCGCCTTCGTGTCGGCTTACCTTTGTGTTTAAGATCTGAGTCCGCCTTCGTGTCGGAATTTCTTTTGAAAATCCATCTTGTGATGGTAACTCTGGTTATGAGTCCCCCTTCGTGTCGGCCTACCTTTGTGTTTTGGATCTGAGCCCGCATTTGTGTCAGCATTCCTATTTAAAATCCATCTTGTGATGGTAACCTCTGGTTATGAGTTCGCCTTCGTGTCGGCCTACCTTTGTGTTTTGGATCTGAGTCCGCCTTTGTGTCAGAATTTCTTTTGAAAATCCATCTTGTGATGGTAACCTTTGGTTATGAGTCCGCCTATGTGTCGGCCTACCTTTGTGTTTTGGATCTGAGCCCGCATTTGTGTCGGCATTTCTTTTGAAAATCCATCTTGTGATGGTAACCTCTGATTATGAGTCCGCCTTCGTGTCGGCCTACCTTTGTGTTTAAGATCTGAGTCCGCCTTCGTGTCGGAATTTCTTTTGAAAATCCATCTTGTGATGGTAACTCTGGTTATGAGTCCCCCATCGTGTCGGCCTACCTTTGTGTTTTGGATCTGAGCCGGCATTTGTGTCGGCATTCCTTTTTAAAATCCATCTTGTGATGGTAACCTCTGGTTATGAGTTCGCCTTCGTGTCGGCCTACCTTTGTGTTTTAGATCTGAGTCCGCCTTCGTGTCAGCATTCCTTTTGAAAATCCATCTTGTGCTGGTAACCTCTGGTTATAAGTCTGCCTTCGTGTCGGCCTACCTTTGTGTTTTGGATCTGAGCCCGCATATGTGTCGGCATTTCTTTTAAAAATCCATGTTGTGATGGTAACCTCTGGTTATGAGTTCGCCTTCGTGTCGGCCTACCTTTGTGTTTTAGATCTGAGTCCGCCTTCGTGTCGGCATTCCTTTTGAAAATCCATCTTGTGCTGGTAACCTCTGGTTATAAGTCCGCCTTCGTGTCGGCCTACCTTTGTGTTTTGGATCTGAGCCCGCATTTGTGTCGGCATTTCTTTTGAAAATCCATGTTGTGATGGTAACCTCTGGTTATGAGTTCGCCTTCGTGTCGGCCTACCTTTGTGTTTTAGATCTGAGTCCGCCTTCGTGTCGGCATTCCTTTTGAAAATCCATCTTGTGATGGTAACCTCTGGTTATAAGTCCGCCTTCGTGTCGGCCTACCCTTGTGTTTTGGATATGAGTCCACCTTTGTGTCGGCATTCCTTTTGAAAATCCATCTTGTAATAGTAACCTCTGGTTATGAGTCTACCTTCGTGTTGGCCTACCTTTATGTTTTGGATCTGAGTCAGCCTTCGTGCCATCATTCCTTTTAAAAATCCATCTAGTGATGGTAACCTCTGGTTATGAGTCCGCCTTCGTGTCGGCATTCCTTTTGAAAATCCATCTTGTGATGGTAACCTTTGGTTATAAGTCCGCTTTCGTGTCGGCCTACCTTTGTGTTTGGTTAAGAGCCTAGCTTCGTGTCGGCATACCTTTGTATTTTGGATCTGAGTCCGCCTTCGTGTCGGCATTCCTTTTGAAAATCCATCTTGTGATGGTAACCTCTGGTTAAGAGTCCGCCTTCGTGTCGGCATACCTTTGTGTTTTGGATGTGAGTCCGCCTTCGTGTCGGCATTACTTTTGAAAATCCATCTTGTGATGGTAACCTCGGGTTATGAGTCCGCCTTCTTGTCGACCTACCTTAGTGTTTTGGATTTGAGTCTGCCTTCGTGTCGGCATTCCTTTTGAAAATCCATCATGTGATGGTAACCTCGGGTTATGAGTCCGCCTTCGTGTCGGCCTACCTTTTTGTTTTGGATCTGAGTCCGCCTTCGTGCCGGCATTCCTTTTGAAAATATATCTTGTGATGGTAACCTCTGGTTATGAGTCTGCCTTCGTCTCGGCCTACCTTTTTGTTTTGGAACTGAGTCCGCCTTTGTGTCGGCATTCCTTTTGAAAATCCATCTTGTGATGGTAACCTCTGGTTATGAGTCCGCCTTCGTGTCAGCCTACCTTTGTGTTTTGGATCTGAGTCCGCCTTCGTGTCGGCATTCCTTTTGAAAATCCATCTTGTGATGGTAACCTCTGGTTATGAGTTCGCCTTCGTGTCGGCCTACCTTTGTGTTTTGGATCTGAGTCCGCCTTTGTGTCAGAATTTCTTTTGAAAATCCATCTTGTGATGGTAACCTCTGGTTATGAGTCCGCCAATGTGTCGGCCTACCTTTGTGTTTTGGATCTGAGCCCGCATTTGTGTCGGCATTTCTTTTGAAAATCCATCTTATGATGGTAACCTCTGATTATGAGTCCGCCTTCGTGTCGGCTTACCTTTGTGTTTAAGATCTGAGTCCGCCTTCGTGTCGGAATTTCTTTTGAAAATCCATCTTGTGATGGTAACTCTGGTTATGAGTCCCCCTTCGTGTCGGCCTACCTTTGTGTTTTGGATCTGAGCCCGCATTTATGTCGGCATTCCTATTTAAAATCCATCTTGTGATGGTAACCTCTGGTTATGAGTTCGCCTTCGTGTCGGCCTACCTTTGTGTTTTGGATCTGAGTCCGCCTTTGTGTCAGAATTTCTTTTGAAAATCCATCTTGTGATGGTAACCTTTGGTTATGAGTCCGCCTATGTGTCGGCCTACTTTTGTGTTTTGGATCTGAGCCCGCATTTGTGTCGGCATTTCTTTTGAAAATCCATCTTGTGATGGTAACCTCTGATTATGAGTCCGCCTTCGTGTCGGCCTACCTTTGTGTTTAAGATCTGAGTCCGCCTTCGTGTCAGAATTTCTTTTGAAAATCCATCTTGTGATGGTAACTCTGGTTATGAGTCCCCCATCGTGTCGGCCTACCTTTGTGTTTTAGATCTGAGTCCGCCTTCGTGTCAGCATTCCTTTTGAAAATCCATCTTGTGCTGGTAACCTCTGGTTATAAGTCTGCCTTCGTGTCGGCCTACCTTTGTGTTTTGGATCTGAGCCCGCATATGTGTCGGCATTTCTTTTAAAAATCCATGTTGTGATGGTAACCTCTGGTTATGAGTTCGCCTTCGTGTCGGCCTACCTTTGTGTTTTAGATCTGAGTCCGCCTTCGTGTCGGCATTCCTTTTGAAAATCCATCTTGTGCTGGTAACCTCTGGTTATAAGTCCGCCTTCGTGTCGGCCTACCTTTGTGTTTTGGATCTGAGCCCGCATTTGTGTCGGCATTTCTTTTGAAAATCCATGTTGTGATGGTAACCTCTGGTTATGAGTTCGCCTTCGTGTCGGCCTACCTTTGTGTTTTAGATCTGAGTCCGCCTTCGTGTCGGCATTCCTTTTGAAAATCCATCTTGTGATGGTAACCTCTGGTTATAAGTCCGCCTTCGTGTCGGCCTACCCTTGTGTTTTGGATATGAGTCCACCTTTGTGTCGGCATTCCTTTTGAAAATCCATCTTGTAATAGTAACCTCTGGTTATGAGTCTACCTTCGTGTTGGCCTACCTTTATGTTTTGGATCTGAGTCAGCCTTCGTGCCATCATTCCTTTTAAAAATCCATCTAGTGATGGTAACCTCTGGTTATGAGTCCGCCTTCGTGTCGGCATTCCTTTTGAAAATCCATCTTGTGATGGTAACCTTTGGTTATAAGTCCGCTTTCGTGTCGGCCTACCTTTGTGTTTGGTTAAGAGCCTAGCTTCGTGTCGGCATACCTTTGTATTTTGGATCTGAGTCCGCCTTCGTGTCGGCATTCCTTTTGAAAATCCATCTTGTGATGGTAACCTCTGGTTAAGAGTCCGCCTTCGTGTCGGCATACCTTTGTGTTTTGGATGTGAGTCCGCCTTCGTGTCGGCATTACTTTTGAAAATCCATCTTGTGATGGTAACCTCGGGTTATGAGTCCGCCTTCTTGTCGACCTACCTTAGTGTTTTGGATTTGAGTCTGCCTTCGTGTCGGCATTCCTTTTGAAAATCCATCATGTGATGGTAACCTCGGGTTATGAGTCCGCCTTCGTGTCGGCCTACCTTTTTGTTTTGGATCTGAGTCCGCCTTCGTGCCGGCATTCCTTTTGAAAATATATCTTGTGATGGTAACCTCTGGTTATGAGTCTGCCTTCGTCTCGGCCTACCTTTTTGTTTTGGAACTGAGTCCGCCTTTGTGTCGGCATTCCTTTTGAAAATCCATCTTGTGATGGTAACCTCTGGTTATGAGTCCGCCTTCGTGTCAGCCTACCTTTGTGTTTTGGATCTGAGTCCGCCTTCGTGTCGGCATTCCTTTTGAAAATCCATCTTGTGATGGTAACCTCTGGTTATGACTTCGCCTTCGTGTCGGCCTACCTTTGTGTTTTGGATCTGAGTCCGCCTTTGTGTCAGAATTTCTTTTGAAAATCCATCTTGTGATGGTAACCTCTGGTTATGAGTCCGCCAATGTGTCGGCCTACCTTTGTGTTTTGGATCTGAGCCCGCATTTGTGTCGGCATTTCTTTTGAAAATCCATCTTATGATGGTAACCTCTGATTATGAGTCCGCCTTCGTGTCGGCTTACCTTTGTGTTTAAGATCTGAGTCCGCCTTCGTGTCGGAATTTCTTTTGAAAATCCATCTTGTGATGGTAACTCTGGTTATGAGTCCCCCTTCGTGTCGGCCTACCTTTGTGTTTTGGATCTGAGCCCGCATTTATGTCGGCATTCCTATTTAAAATCCATCTTGTGATGGTAACCTCTGGTTATGAGTTCGCCTTCGTGTCGGCCTACCTTTGTGTTTTGGATCTGAGTCCGCCTTTGTGTCAGAATTTCTTTTGAAAATCCATCTTGTGATGGTAACCTTTGGTTATGAGTCCGCCTATGTGTCGGCCTACCTTTGTGTTTTGGATCTGAGCCCGCATTTGTGTCGGCATTTCTTTTGAAAATCCATCTTGTGATGGTAACCTCTGATTATGAGTCCGCCTTCGTGTCGGCCTACCTTTGTGTTTAAGATCTGAGTCCGCCTTCGTGTCAGAATTTCTTTTGAAAATCCATCTTGTGATGGTAACTCTGGTTATGAGTCCCCCATCGTGTCGGCCTACCTTTGTGTTTTGGATCTGAGCCGGCATTTGTGTCGGCATTCCTTTTTAAAATCCATCTTGTGATGGTAACCTCTGGTTATGAGTTCGCCTTCGTGTCGGCCTACCTTTGTGTTTTAGATCTGAGTCCGCCTTCGTGTCAGCATTCCTTTTGAAAATCCATCTTGTGCTGGTAACCTCTGGTTATAAGTCTGCCTTCGTGTCGGCCTACCTTTGTGTTTTGGATCTGAGCCCGCATATGTGTCGGCATTTCTTTTAAAAATCCATGTTGTGATGGTAACCTCTGGTTATGAGTTCGCCTTCGTGTCGGCCTACCTTTGTGTTTTAGATCTGAGTCCGCCTTCGTGTCGGCATTCCTTTTGAAAATCCATCTTGTGATGGTAACCTCTGGTTATAAGTCCGCCTTCGTGTCGGCCTACCTTTGTCTTTTGGATATGAGTCCACCTTTGTGTCGGCATTCCTTTTGAAAATCCATCTTGTAATGGTAACCTCTGGTTATGAGTCTACCTTCGTGTTGGCCTACCTTTATGTTTTGGATCTGAATCAGCCTTCGTGTCATCATTCCTTTTAAAAATCCATCTAGTGATGGTAACCTCTGGTTATGAGTTCGCCTTCGTGTCGGCATTCCTTTTGAAAATCCATCTTGTGATGGTAACCTTTGGTTATAAGTCCGCTTTCATGTCGGCCTACCTTTGTGTTTGGTTAAGAGTCTGCCTTCGTGTCGACATACCTTTGTATTTTGGATCTGAGTCCGCCTTCGTGTCGACATTCCTTTTGAAAATCCATCTTGTGATGGTAACCTCTGGTTAAGAGTCCGCCTTCGTGTCGGCATACCTTTGTGTTTTGGATATGAGTCCGCCTTCGTGTCGGCATTACTTTTGAAAATCCATCTTGTGATGGTAACCTCGGGTTATGAGTCCGCCTTCTTGTCGACCTACCTTAGTGTTTTGGATTTGAGTCTGCCTTCGTGTCGGCATTCCTTTTGAAAATCCATCATGTGATGGTAACCTCGGGTTATGAGTCCGCCTTCGTGTCGGCCTACCTTTTTGTTTTTTATCTGAGTCCGCCTTCGTGCCGGCATTCCTTTTGAAAATATATCTTGTGATGGTAACCTCTGGTTATGAGTCTGCCTTCGTCTCGGCCTACCTTTTTGTTTTGGAACTGAGTCCGCCTTTGTGTCGGCATTCCTTTTGAAAATCCATCTTGTGATGGTAACCTCTGGTTATGAGTCCGCCTTCGTGTCAGCCTACCTTTGTGTTTTGGATCTGAGTCCGCCTTCGTGTCGGCATTCCTTTTGAAAATCCATCTTGTGATGGCAACCTTTGGTTATGATTCCGCCTTTATGTTGGCCTACCTTTGTGTTTTGGATCTGAGTCCGCCTTCGTGTCAGAATTTCTTTTGAAAATCCATCTTGTGATGGTAACCTCTGGTTATGAGTCCGCCTATGTGTCGGCCTACCTTTGTGTTTTGGATCTGAGCCCGCATTTGTGTCGGCATTTCTTTTGAAAATCCATCTTGTGATGGTAACCTCTGATTATGAGTCCGCCTTCGTGTCACCCTACCTTTGTGTTTTGGATCTAAGTCCGCCTTCGTGTCGGCATTCCTTTTGAAAATCCATCTTGTGATGGTAACTTCAGGTTATAAGTCTGACTTCGTGTCGGCCTACCTTTGTGTTTTGGATCCGAGTCTGCCTTCGTGTCGGCATTCCTTTTGAAAATCCATCTTGTGATGGTAACCTCTGGTTATGATTCCGCCATCAGGTCGGCCTACCTTTGTGTTTTGGATCTGAGTCCGCCTTCGTGTCGGCATTCCTTTTGAAAATCCATCTTGTGATGGTAACCTCTGGTTATGAGTCCGCCTTCGTGTCGGCCTACCTTTGTGTTTTGGATCTGAGCCCTCATTTGTGTCGGCATTTCTTTTGAAAATCCATCTTGTGATGGTAACCTCTGGTTATGAGTCCGCCTTCGTGTCGGTCTACCTTTGTGTTTTGGATCTGAGTCCGCCTTTGTGTCATAATTTCTTTTGAAAATCCATCTTGTGATGGTAACCTCTGGTTATGAGTCCGCCAATGTGTCGACCTACCTTTGTGTTTTGGATCTGAGCCCGCATTTGTGTCGGCATTTCTTTTGAAAATCCATCTTGTGATGGTAACCTCTGATTATGAGTCCGCCTTCGTGTCGGCTTACCTTTGTGTTTAAGATCTGAGTCCGCCTTCGTGTCGGAATTTCTTTTGAAAATCCATCTTGTGATGGTAACTCTGGTTATGAGTCCCCCTTCGTGTCGGCCTACCTTTGTGTTTTGGATCTGAGCCCGCATTTGTGTCGGCATTCCTATTTAAAATCCATCTTGTGATGGTAACCTTGGTTATGAGTTCGCCTTCGTGTCGGCCTACCTTTGTGTTTTGGATCTGAGTCCGCCTTTGTGTCAGAATTTCTTTTGAAAATCCATCTTGTGATGGTAACCTTTGGTTATGAGTTCGCCTATGTGTCGGCCTACCTTTGTGTTTTGGATCTGAGCCCGCATTTGTGTCGGCATTTCTTTTGAAAATCCATCTTGTGATGGTAACCTCTGATTATGAGTCCGCCTTCGTGTCGGCCTACCTTTGTGTTTAAGATCTGAGTCCGCCTTCGTGTCGGAATTTCTTTTGAAAATCCATCTTGTGATGGTAACTCTGGTTATGAGTCCCCCATCATGTCGGCCTACCTTTGTGTTTTGGATCTGAGCCGGCATTTGTGTCGGCATTCCTTTTTAAAATCCATCTTGTGATGGTAACCTCTGGTTATGAGCTCGCCTTCGTGTCGGCCTACCTTTGTGTTTTAGATCTGAGTCCGCCTTCGTGTCAGCATTCCTTTTGAAAATCCATCTTGTGCTGGTTACCTCTGGTTATAAGTCTGCCTTCGTGTCGGCCTACCTTTGTGTTTTGGATCTGAGCCCGCATATGTGTTGGCATTTCTTTTAAAAATCCATGTTGTGATGGTAACCTCTGGTTATGAGTTCGCCTTCGTGTCGGCCTACCTTTGTGTTTTAGATCTGAGTCCGCCTTCGTGTCGGCATTCCTTTTGAAAATCCATCTTGTGCTGGTAACCTCTGGTTATAAGTCCGCCTTCGTGTCGGCCTAACTTTGTGTTTTGGATCTGAGCCCGCATTTGTGTCGGCATTTCTTTTGAAAATCCATGTTGTGATGGTAACCTCTGGTTATGAGTTCGCCTTCGTGTCGGCCTACCTTTGTGTTTTAGATCTGAGTCCGCCTTCGTGTCGGCATTCCTTTTGAAAATCCATCTTGTGATGGTAACCTCTGGTTATAAGTCCGCCTTCGTGTCGGCCTACCCTTGTGTTTTGGATATGAGTCCACCTTTGTGTCGGCATTCCTTTTGAAAATCCATCTTGTAATGGTAACCTCTGGTTATGAGTCTACCTTCGTGTTGGCCTACCTTTATGTTTTGGATCTGAATCAGCCTTCGTGTCATCATTCCTTTTAAAAATCCATCTAGTGATGGTAACCTCTGGTTATGAGTCCGCCTTCGTGTCGGCATTCCTTTTGAAAATCCATCTTGTGATGGTAACCTTTGGTTATATGTCCGCTTTCATGTCGGCCTACCTTTGTGTTTGGTTAAGAGTCTGCCTTCGTGTCGACATACCTTTGTATTTTGGATCTGAGTCCGCCTTCGTGTCGACATTCCTTTTGAAAATCCATCTTGTGATGGTAAACTCTGGTTAAGAGTCCGCCTTCGTGTCGGCATACCTTTGTGTTTTGGATATGAGTCCGCCTTCGTGTCGGCATTACTTTTGAAAATCCATCTTGTGATGGTAACCTCGGGTTATGAGTCCGCCTTCTTGTCGACCTACCTTAGTGTTTTGGATTTGGGTCTGCCTTCGCGTCGGCATTCCTTTTGAAAATCCATCATGTGATGGTAACCTCGGGTTATGAGTCCGCCTTCGTGTCGGTCTACCTTTTTGTTTTTGATCTGAGTCCGCCTTCGTGCCGGCATTCCTTTTGAAAATATATCTTGTGATGGTAACCTCTGGTTATGAGTCTGCCTTCGTCTCGGCCTACCTTTTTGTTTTGGAACTGAGTCCGCCTTTGTGTCGGAATTCCTTTTGAAAATCCATCTTGTGATGGTAACCTCTGGTTATGAGTCCGCCTTCGTGTCAGCCTACCTTTGTGTTTTGGATCTGAGTCCGCCTTCGTGTCGGTATTCCTTTTGAAAATCCATCTTGTGATGGCAACCTTTGGTTATGATTCCGCCTTTATGTTGGCCTACCTTTGTGTTTTGGATCTGAGTCCGCCTTCGTGTCAGAATTTCTTTTGAAAATCCATCTTGTGATGGTAACCTCTGGTTATGAGTCCGCCTATGTGTCGGCCTACCTTTGTATTTTGGATTTGAGCCCGCATTTGTGTCGGCATTTCTTTTGAAAATCCATCTTGTGATGGTAACCTCTGATTATGAGTCCGCCTTCGTGTCACCCTACCTTTGTGTTTTGGATCTGAGTCCGCCTTCGTGTCGGCATTCCTTTTGAAAATCCATCTTGTGATGGTAACTTCAGGTTATAAGTCTGACTTCGTGTCGGCCAACCTTTGTGTTTTGGATCCGAGTCTGCCTTCGTGTCGGCATTCCTTTTGAAAATCCATCTTGTGATGGTAACCTCTGGTAATGATTCCGCCATCAGGTCGGCCTACCTTTGTGTTTTTTATCTGAGTCCGCCTTCATGTCGGCATTCCTTTTGAAAATCCATCTTGTGATGGTAACCTCTGGTTATGAGTCCGCCTTCGTGTCGGCCTACCTTTGTGTTTTGGATCTGAGCCCTCATTTGTGTCGGCATTTCTTTTGAAAATCCATCTTGTGATGGTAACCTCTGGTTATGAGTCCGCCTTCGTGTCGGTCTACCTTTGTGTTTTGGATCTGAGTCCGCCTTTGTGTCATAATTTCTTTTGAAAATCCATCTTGTGATGGTAACCTCTGGTTATGAGTCCGCCAATGTGTCGGCCTACCTTTGTGTTTTGGATCTGAGCCCGCATTTGTGTCGGCATTTCTTTTGAAAATCCATCTTGTGATGGTAACCTCTGATTATGAGTCCGCCTTCGTGTCGGCTTACCTTTGTGTTTAAGATCTGAGTCCGCCTTCGTGTCGGAATTTCTTTTGAAAATCCATCTTGTGATGGTAACTCTGGTTATGAGTCCCCCTTCGTGTCGGCCTACCTTTGTGTTTTGGATCTGAGCCCGCATTTGTGTCGGCATTCCTATTTAAAATCCATCTTGTGATGGTAACCTCTGGTTATGAGTTCGCCTTCGTGTCGGCCTACCTTTGTGTTTTGGATCTGAGTCCGCCTTTGTGTCAGAATTTCTTTTGAAAATCCATCTTGTGATGGTAACCTTTGGTTATGAGTCCGCCTATGTGTCGGCCTACCTTTGTGTTTTGGATCTGAGCCAGCATTTGTGTCGGCATTTCTTTTGAAAATCCATCTTGTGATGGTAACCTCTGATTATGAGTCCGCCTTCGTGTCGGCCTACCTTTGTGTTTAAGATCTGAGTCCGCCTTCGTGTCGGAATTTCTTTTGAAAATCCATCTTGTGATGGTAACTCTGGTTATGAGTCCCCCATCGTGTCGGCCTACCTTTGTGTTTTGGATCTGAGCCGGCATTTGTGTCGGCATTCCTTTTTAAAATCCATCTTGTGATGGTAACCTCGGGTTATGAGTTCGCCTTCGTGTCGACCTACCTTTGTGTTTTAGATCTGAGTCCGCCTTCGTGTCAGCATTCCTTTTGAAAAACCATCTTGTGCTGGTAACCTCTGGTTATAAGTCCGCCTTCGTGTCGGCATTCCTTTTGAAAATCCATCTTGTGATGGTAACCTCTGGTTATAAGTCCCCCTTCGTGTCGGCCTACCCTTGTGTTTTGGATATGAGTCCACCTTTGTGTCGGCATTCCTTTTGAAAATCCATCTTGTAATGGTAACCTCTGGTTATGAGTCTACCTTCGTGTTGGCCTACCTTTATGTTTTGGATCTGAATCAGCCTTCGTGTCATCATTCCTTTTAAAAATCCATCTAGTGATGGTAACCTCTGGTTATGAGTCCGCCTTCGTGTCGGCATTCCTTTTGAAAATCCATCTTGTGATGGTAACCTTTGGTTATAAGTCCGCTTTCATGTCGGCCTACCTTTGTGTTTGGTTAAGAGTCTGCCTTCGTGTCGACATACCTTTGTATTTTGGATCTGAGTCCGCCTTCGTGTCGACATTCCTTTTGAAAATCCATCTTGTGATGGTAAACTCTGGTTAAGAGTCCGCCTTCGTGTCGGCATACCTTTGTGTTTTGGATATGAGTCCGCCTTCGTGTCGGCATTACTTTTGAAAATCCATCTTGTGATGGTAACCTCGGGTTATGAGTCCGCCTTCTTGTCGACCTACCTTAGTGTTTTGGATTTGGGTCTGCCTTCGCGTCGGCATTCCTTTTGAAAATCCATCATGTGATGGTAACCTCGGGTTATGAGTCCGCCTTCGTGTCGGCCTACCTTTTTGTTTTTGATCTGAGTCCGCCTTCGTGCCGGCATTCCTTTTGAAAATATATCTTGTGATGGTAACCTCTGGTTATGAGTCTGCCTTCGTCTCGGCCTACCTTTTTGTTTTGGAACTGAGTCCGCCTTTGTGTCGGAATTCCTTTTGAAAATCCATCTTGTGATGGTAACCTCTGGTTATGAGTCCGCCTTCGTGTCAGCCTACCTTTGTGTTTTGGATCTGAGTCCGCCTTCGTGTCGGCATTCCTTTTGAAAATCCATCTTGTGATGGCAACCTTTGGTTATGAGTCCGCCTTTATGTTGGCCTACCTTTGTGTTTTGGATCTGAGTCCGCCTTCGTGTCAGAATTTCTTTTGAAAATCCATCTTGTGATGGTAACCTTTGGTTATGAGTCCGCCTATGTGTCGGCCTACCTTTGTATTTTGGATCTGAGCCCGCATTTGTGTCGGCATTTCTTTTGAAAATCCATCTTGTGATGGTAACCTCTGATTATGAGTCCGCCTTCGTGTCACCCTACCTTTGTGTTTTGGATCTGAGTCCGCCTTCGTGTCGGCATTCCTTTTGAAAATCCATCTTGTGATGGTAACTTCAGGTTATAAGTCTGACTTCGTGTCGGCCAACCTTTGTGTTTTGGATCCGAGTCTGCCTTCGTGTCGGCATTCCTTTTGAAAATCCATCTTGTGATGGTAACCTCTGGTTATGATTCCGCCATCAGGTCGGCCTACCTTTGTGTTTTTTATCTGAGTCCGCCTTCATGTCGGCATTCCTTTTGAAAATCCATCTTGTGATGGTAACCTCTGGTTATGAGTCCGCCTTCGTGTCGGCCTACCTTTGTGTTTTGGATCTGAGCCCTCATTTGTGTCGGCATTTCTTTTGAAAATCCATCTTGTGATGGTAACCTCTGGTTATGAGTCCGCCTTCGTGTCGGTCTACCTTTGTGTTTTGGATCTGAGTCCGCCTTTGTGTCATAATTTCTTTTGAAAATCCATCTTGTGATGGTAACCTCTGGTTATGAGTCCGCCAATGTGTCGGCCTACCTTTGTGTTTTGGATCTGAGCCCGCATTTGTGTCGGCATTTCTTTTGAAAATCCATCTTGTGATGGTAACCTCTGATTATGAGTCCGCCTTCGTGTCGGCTTACCTTTGTGTTTAAGATCTGAGTCCGCCTTCGTGTCGGAATTTCTTTTGAAAATCCATCTTGTGATGGTAACTCTGGTTATGAGTCCCCCTTCGTGTCGGCCTACCTTTGTGTTTTGGATCTGAGCCCGCATTTGTGTCGGCATTCCTATTTAAAATCCATCTTGTGATGGTAACCTCTGGTTATGAGTTCGCCTTCGTGTCGGCCTACCTTTGTGTTTTGGATCTGAGTCCGCCTTTGTGTCAGAATTTCTTTTGAAAATCCATCTTGTGATGGTAACCTTTGGTTATGAGTCCGCCTATGTGTCGGCCTACCTTTGTGTTTTGGATCTGAGCCCGCATTTGTGTCGGCATTTCTTTTGAAAATCCATCTTGTGATGGTAACCTCTGATTATGAGTCCGCCTTCGTGTCGGCCTACCTTTGTGTTTAAGATCTGAGTCCGCCTTCGTGTCGGAATTTCTTTTGAAAATCCATCTTGTGATGGTAACTCTGGTTATGAGTCCCCCATCGTGTCGGCCTACCTTTGTGTTTTGGATCTGAGCCGGCATTTGTGTCGGCATTCCTTTTTAAAATCCATCTTGTGATGGTAACCTCGGGTTATGAGTTCGCCTTCGTGTCGGCCTACCTTTGTGTTTTAGATCTGAGTCCGCCTTCGTGTCAGCATTCCTTTTGAAAATCCATCTTGTGCTGGTAACCTCTGGTTATAAGTCCGCCTTCGTGTCGGCATTCCTTTTGAAAATCCATCTTGTGATGGTAACCTCTGGTTATAAGTCCCCCTTCGTGTCGGCCTACCCTTGTGTTTTGGATATGAGTCCACCTTTGTGTCGGCATTCCTTTTGAAAATCCATCTTGTAATGGTAACCTCTGGTTATGAGTCTACCGTCATGTTGGCCTACCTTTATGTTTTGGATCTGAGTCAGCCTTCGTGCCATCATTCCTTTTAAAAATCCATCTAGTGATGGTAACCTCTGGTTATGAGTCCGCCTTCGTGTCGGCATTCCTTTTGAAAATCCATCTTGTGATGGTAACCTTTGGTTATAAGTCCGCTTTAGTGTCGGCCTACCTTTGTGTTTGGTTAAGAGTCTGCCTTCGTGTCGGCATACCTTTGTATTTTGGATCTGAGTCCGCCTTCGTGTCGGCATTCCTTTTGAAAATCCATCTTGTGATGGTAACCTCTGGTTAAGAGTCCGCCTTCGTGTCGGCATACCTTTGTGTTTTGGATGTGAGTCCACCTTCGTGTCGGCATTACTTTTGAAAATCCATCTTGTGATGGTAACCTCGGGTTATGAGTCCGCCTTCTTGTCGACCTACCTTAGTGTTTTGGATTTGAGTGTGCCTTCGTGTCGGCATTCCTTTTGAAAATCCATCATGTGATGGTAACCTCGGGTTATGAGTCCGCCTTCGTGTCGGCCTACCTTTTTGTTTTGGATCTGAGTCCGCAATCGTGCCGGCATTCCTTTTGAAAATATATCTTGTGATGGTAACCTCTGGTTATGAGTCTGCCTTCGTGTCGGCCTACCTTTTTGTTTTTGAACTGAGTCCGCCTTTGTGTCGGCATTCCTTTTGAAAATCCATCTTGTGATGGTAACCTATGGTTATGAGTCCGCCTTCGTGTCATCCTACCTTTGTGTTTTGGATCTGAGTCTGCCTTCGTGTCGGCATTCCTTTTGAAAATCCATCTTGTGATGGCAACCTTTGGTTATGATTCCGCCTTTATGTCGGCCTACCTTTGTGTTTTGGATCTGAGTCCGCCTTCGTGTCAGAATTTCTTTTGAAAATCCATCTTGTGATGGTAACCTCTGGTTATGAGTCCGCCTATGTGTCGGCCTACCTTTGTGTTTTGGATCTGAGCCCGCATTTGTGTCGGCATTTCTTTTGAAAATCCATCTTGTGATGGTAACCTCTGATTATGAGTCCGCCTTCGTGTCGGCCTACCTTTGTGTTTTAGATCTGAGTCCGCCTTCGTGTCGGACTTTCTTTTGAAAATCCATCTTGTGATGGTAACCTCTGGTTATGAGTCCGCCTTCGTGTCGTCGTACCTTTGTGTTTTGGATCTGAGCCCGCATTTGTGTCGGCATTCCTTTTTAAAATCCATCTTGTGATGGTAACCTCTGGTTATGAGTTCGCCTTCGTGTCGGCCTACCTTTGTGTTTTAGATCTGAGTCCGCCTTCGTGTCGGCATTCCTTTTGAAAATCCATCTTGTGCTGCTAACCTCTGGTTATAAGTCCGCCTTCGTGTCGGCCTACCTTTGTGTTTTGGATCTGAGCCCGCATTTGTGTCGGCATTTCATTTGAAAATCCATGTTGTGATGGTAACCTCTGGTTATGAGTTCGCCTTCGTGTCGGCCTACCTTTGTGTTTTAGATCTGAGTTCGCCTTCGTGTCGGCATTCCTTTTGAAAATCCATCTTGTGATGGTAACCTCTGGTTATAAGTCCGCCTTCGTGTCGGCCTACCTTTGTGTTTTGGATCTGAGCCCGCATTTGTGTCGGCATTTCTTTTGAAAATCCATGTTGTGATGGTAACCTCTGGTTATGAGTCCGCCTTCGTGTCGGCCTACCTTTGTGTTTTAGATCTGAGTCCGCCTTCGTGTCAGAATTTCTTTTGAAAATCCATCTTGTGATGGTAACCTCTGGTTATGAGTCCGCCTTCGTGTTGGCCTACCTTTGTGTTTTTGATCTGAGCCCGCATTTGTGTCGGCATTCCTTTTTAAAATCCATCTTGTGATGGTAACCTCTGGTTATGAGTCCGTCTTCGTGTCAGCCTACCTTTATGTTTTGGATCTGAGTCCGCCTTCGTGTCGGCATTCCTTTTGAAAATTCATTTTGTGATGGTAACCTCTGTTTATGAGTCCGCCTTCGTGTCAGCCTACCTTTGTGTTTTGGATCTGAGTCCGCCTTCGTGTCGGCATTCCTTTTGAAAATCCATCTTGTGATGGTAACCTCTGGTTATAAGTCTGACTTCGTGTCGGCCTACCTTTGTGTTTTGGATCCGAGTCCGCCTTCGTGTCGGCATTCCTTTTGAAAATCCATCTTGTGATGGTAACCTCTGGTTATGATTCCGCCTTCAGGTCGGCCTACCTTTGTGTTTTGGATCTGAGTCCGCCTTCGTGTCATAATTTCTTTTGAAAATCCATCTTGTGATGGTAACCTCTGGTTATGAGTCCACCTTCGTGTCGGCCTACCTTTGTGTTTTAGATCTGAGCCCTCATTTGTGTCGGCATTTCTTTTGAAAATCCATCTTGTGATGGTAACCTCTGGTTATGAGTCCGCCTTCGTGTCGGCCTACCTTTGTGTTTTGGATCTGAGTCCGCCTTTGTGTCAGAATTTCTTTTGAAAATCCATCTTGTGATGGTAACCTCTGGTTATGAGTCCGCCTATGTGTCGGCCTACCTTTGTGTTTTGGATCTGAGCCCGCATTTGTGTCGGCATTTCTTTTGAAAATCCATCTTGTGATGGTAACCTCTGATTATGAGTCCGCCTTCGTGTCGGCCTACCTTTGTTTTTAAGATCTGAGTCCGCCTTCGTGTCGGAATTTCTTTTGAAAATCCATCTTGTGATGGTAACCTCTGGTCATGAGTCCGCCTTCGTGTCGGCCTACCTTTGTGTTTTGGATCTGAGCCCGCATTTGTGTCGGCATTCCTTTTTAAAATCCATATTGTGATGGTAACCTCTGGTTATGAGTTCGCCTTCGTGTCGGCCTACCTTTGTGTTCTAGATCTGAGTCCGCCTTCGTGTCGGCATTCCTTTTGAAAATCCATCTTGTGCTGGTAACCTCTGGTTATAAGTCCGCCTTCGTGTCGGCCTACCTTTGTGTTTTGGATCTGAGCCCGCATTTGTGTCGGCATTTCTTTTGAAAATCCATGTTGTGATGGTAACCTCTGGTTATGAGTCCGCCTTCGTGTCGGCCTACCTTTGTGTTTTAGATCTGAGTCCGCCTTCGTGTCGGATTTTCTTTTGAAAATCCATCTTGTGATGGTAACCTCTGGTTATGAGTCCGCCTTCGTGTTGGCCTACCTTTGTGTTTTGGATCTGAGCCCGCATTTGTGTCGGCATTCCTTTTTAAAATCCATCTTGTGATGGTAACCTCTGGTTATGAGTTCGCCTTCGTGTCGGCCTACCTTTGTGTTTTAGATCTGAGTCCGCCTTCGTGTCGGCATTCCTTTTGAAAATCCATCTTGTGCTGGTAACCTCTGGTTATAAGTCCGCCTTCGGGTCGGCCTACCTTTGTGTTTTGGATCTGAGCCCGCATTTGTGTCGACATTTCTTTTGAAAATCCATGTTGTGATGGTAACCTCTGGTTATGAGTTCGCCTTCGGGTCGGCCTACCTTTGCGTTTTAGATCTGAGTCCGCCTTCGTATCGGCATTCCTTTTGAAAATCCATCTTGTGATGGTAACCTCTGGTTATAAGTCCCCCTTCGTGTCGGCCTACCCTTGTGTTTTGGATATGAGTCCACCTTTGTGTCGGCATTCCTTTTGAAAATCCATCTTGTAATGGTAACCTCTGGTTATGAGTCTACCGTCATGTTGGCCTACCTTTATGTTTTGGATCTGAGTCAGCCTTCGTGCCATCATTCCTTTTAAAAATCCATCTAATGATGGTAACCTCTGGTTATGAGTCCGCCTTCGTGTCGGCATTCCTTTTGAAAATCCATCTTGTGATGGTAACCTTTGGTTATAAGTCCGCTTTAGTGTTGGCCTACCTTTGTGTTTGGTTAAGAGTCTACCTTCGTGTCGGCATACCTTTGTATTTTGGATCTGAGTCCGCCTTCGTGTCGGCATTCCTTTTGAAAATCCATCTTGTGATGGTAACCTCTGGTTAAGAGTCCGCCTTCGTGTCGGCATACCTTTGTGTTTTGGATGTGAGTCCACCTTCGTGTCGGCATTACTTTTGAAAATCCATCTTGTGATGGTAACCTCGGGTTATGAGTCCGCCTTCTTGTCGACCTACCTTAGTGTTTTGGATTTGAGTGTGCCTTCGTGTCGGCATTCCTTTTGAAAATCCATCATGTGATGGTAACCTCGGGTTATGAGTCCGCCTTCGTGTCGGCCTACCTTTTTGTTTTGGATCTGAGTCCGCAATCGTGCCGGCATTCCTTTTGAAAATATATCTTGTGATGGTAACCTCTGGTTATGAGTCTGCCTTCGTGTCGGCCTACCTTTTTGTTTTTGAACTGAGTCCGCCTTTGTGTCGGCATTCCTTTTGAAAATCCATCTTGTGATGGTAACCTATGGTTATGAGTCCGCCTTCGTGTCATCCTACCTTTGTGTTTTGGATCTGAGTCTGCCTTCGTGTCGGCATTCCTTTTGAAAATCCATCTTGTGATGGCAACCTTTGGTTATGATTCCGCCTTTATGTCGGCCTACCTTTGTGTTTTGGATCTGAGTCCGCCTTCGTGTCAGAATTTCTTTTGAAAATCCATCTTGTGATGGTAACCTCTGGTTATGAGTCCGCCTATGTGTCGGCCTACCTTTGTGTTTTGGATCTGAGCCCGCATTTGTGTCGGCATTTCTTTTGAAAATCCATCTTGTGATGGTAACCTCTGATTATGAGTCCGCCTTCGTGTCGGCCTACCTTTGTGTTTTAGATCTGAGTCCGCCTTCGTGTCGGACTTTCTTTTGAAAATCCATCTTGTGATGGTAACCTCTGGTTATGAGTCCGCCTTCGTGTCGTCGTACCTTTGTGTTTTGGATCTGAGCCCGCATTTGTGTCGGCATTCCTTTTTAAAATCCATCTTGTGATGGTAACCTCTGGTTATGAGTTCGCCTTCGTGTCGGCCTACCTTTGTGTTTTAGATCTGAGTCCGCCTTCGTGTCGGCATTCCTTTTGAAAATCCATCTTGTGCTGCTAACCTCTGGTTATAAGTCCGCCTTCGTGTCGGCCTACCTTTGTGTTTTGGATCTGAGCCCGCATTTGTGTCGGCATTTCATTTGAAAATCCATGTTGTGATGGTAACCTCTGGTTATGAGTTCGCCTTCGTGTCGGCCTACCTTTGTGTTTTAGATCTGAGTTCGCCTTCGTGTCGGCATTCCTTTTGAAAATCCATCTTGTGATGGTAACCTCTGGTTATAAGTCCGCCTTCGTGTCGGCCTACCTTTGTGTTTTGGATCTGAGCCCGCATTTGTGTCGGCATTTCTTTTGAAAATCCATGTTGTGATGGTAACCTCTGGTTATGAGTCCGCCTTCGTGTCGGCCTACCTTTGTGTTTTAGATCTGAGTCCGCCTTCGTGTCAGAATTTCTTTTGAAAATCCATCTTGTGATGGTAACCTCTGGTTATGAGTCCGCCTTCGTGTTGGCCTACCTTTGTGTTTTTGATCTGAGCCCGCATTTGTGTCGGCATTCCTTTTTAAAATCCATCTTGTGATGGTAACCTCTGGTTATGAGTCCGTCTTCGTGTCAGCCTACCTTTATGTTTTGGATCTGAGTCCGCCTTCGTGTCGGCATTCCTTTTGAAAATTCATTTTGTGATGGTAACCTCTGTTTATGAGTCCGCCTTCGTGTCAGCCTACCTTTGTGTTTTGGATCTGAGTCCGCCTTCGTGTCGGCATTCCTTTTGAAAATCCATCTTGTGATGGTAACCTCTGGTTATAAGTCTGACTTCGTGTCGGCCTACCTTTGTGTTTTGGATCCGAGTCCTCCTTCGTGTCGGCATTCCTTTTGAAAATCCATCTTGTGATGGTAACCTCTGGTTATGATTCCGCCTTCAGGTCGGCCTACCTTTGTGTTTTGGATCTGAGTCCGCCTTCGTGTCATAATTTCTTTTGAAAATCCATCTTGTGATGGTAACCTCTGGTTATGAGTCCACCTTCGTGTCGGCCTACCTTTGTGTTTTAGATCTGAGCCCTCATTTGTGTCGGCATTTCTTTTGAAAATCCATCTTGTGATGGTAACCTCTGGTTATGAGTCCGCCTTCGTGTCGGCCTACCTTTGTGTTTTGGATCTGAGTCCGCCTTTGTGTCAGAATTTCTTTTGAAAATCCATCTTGTGATGGTAACCTCTGGTTATGAGTCCGCCTATGTGTCGGCCTACCTTTGTGTTTTGGATCTGAGCCCGCATTTGTGTCGGCATTTCTTTTGAAAATCCATCTTGTGATGGTAACCTCTGATTATGAGTCCGCCTTCGTGTCGGCCTACCTTTGTTTTTAAGATCTGAGTCCGCCTTCGTGTCGGAATTTCTTTTGAAAATCCATCTTGTGATGGTAACCTCTGGTCATGAGTCCGCCTTCGTGTCGGCCTACCTTTGTGTTTTGGATCTGAGCCCGCATTTGTGTCGGCATTCCTTTTTAAAATCCATATTGTGATGGTAACCTCTGGTTATGAGTTCGCCTTCGTGTCGGCCTACCTTTGTGTTCTAGATCTGAGTCCGCCTTCGTGTCGGCATTCCTTTTGAAAATCCATCTTGTGCTGGTAACCTCTGGTTATAAGTCCGCCTTCGTGTCGGCCTACCTTTGTGTTTTGGATCTGAGCCCGCATTTGTGTCGGCATTTCTTTTGAAAATCCATGTTGTGATGGTAACCTCTGGTTATGAGTCCGCCTTCGTGTCGGCCTACCTTTGTGTTTTAGATCTGAGTCCGCCTTCGTGTCGGAATTTCTTTTGAAAATCCATCTTGTGATGGTAACCTCTGGTTATGAGTCCGCCTTCGTGTTGGCCTACCTTTGTGTTTTGGATCTGAGCCCGCATTTGTGTCGGCATTCCTTTTTAAAATCCATCTTGTGATAGTAACCTCTGGTTATGAGTTCGCCTTCGTGTCGGCCTACCTTTGTGTTTTAGATCTGAGTCCGCCTTCGTGTCGGCATTCCTTTTGAAAATCCATCTTGTGCTGGTAACCTCTGGTTATAAGTCCGCCTTCGGGTCGGCCTACCTTTGTGTTTTGGATCTGAGCCCGCATTTGTGTCGACATTTCTTTTGAAAATCCATGTTGTGATGGTAACCTCTGGTTATGAGTTCGCCTTCGGGTCGGCCTACCTTTGCGTTTTAGATCTGAGTCCGCCTTCGTATCGGCATTCCTTTTGAAAATCCATCTTGTGATGGTAACCTCTGGTTATAAGTCCCCCTTCGTGTCGGCCTACCCTTGTGTTTTGGATATGAGTCCACCTTTGTGTCGGCATTCCTTTTGAAAATCCATCTTGTAATGGTAACCTCTGGTTATGAGTCTACCGTCATGTTGGCCTACCTTTATGTTTTGGATCTGAGTCAGCCTTCGTGCCATCATTCCTTTTAAAAATCCATCTAATGATGGTAACCTCTGGTTATGAGTCCGCCTTCGTGTCGGCATTCCTTTTGAAAATCCATCTTGTGATGGTAACCTTTGGTTATAAGTCCGCTTTAGTGTTGGCCTACCTTTGTGTTTGGTTAAGAGTCTACCTTCGTGTCGGCATACCTTTGTATTTTGGATCTGAGTCCGCCTTCGTGTCGGCATTCCTTTTGAAAATCCATCTTGTGATGGTAACCTCTGGTTAAGAGTCCGCCTTCGTGTCGGCATACCTTTGTGTTTTGGATGTGAGTCCGCCTTCGTGTCGGCATTACTTTTGAAAATCCATCTTGTCATGGTAACCTCGGGTTATGAGTCCGCCTTCTTGTCGACCTACCTTAGTGTTTTGGATTTGAGTGTGCCTTCGTGTCGGCATTCCTTTTGAAAATCCATCATGTGATGGTAACCTCGGGTTATGAGTCCGCCATCGTGTCGGCCTACCTTTTTGTTTTGGATCTGAGTCCGCCATCGTGCCGGCATTCCTTTTGAAAATATATCTTGTGATGGTAACCTCTGGTTATGAGTCTGCCTTCGTGTCGGCCTACCTTTTTGTTTTTGAACTGAGTCCGCCTTTGTGTCGGCATTCCTTGTGAAAATCCATCTTGTGATGGTAACCTATGGTTATGAGTCCGCCTTCGTGTCATCCTACCTTTGTGTTTTGGATCTGAGTCTGCCTTCGTGTCGGCATTCCTTTTGAAAATCCATCTTGTGATGGCAACCTTTGGTTATGATTCCGCCTTTATGTCGGCCTACCTTTGTGTTTTGGATCTGAGTCCGCCTTCGTGTCAGAATTTCTTTTGAAAATCCATCTTGTGATGGTAACCTCTGGTTATGAGTCCGCCTATGTGTCGGCCTACCTTTGTGTTTTGGATCTGAGCCCGCATTTGTGTCGGCATTCCTTTTTAAAATCCATCTTGTGATGGTAACCTCTGGTTATGAGTTCGCCTTCGTGTCGGCCTACCTTTGTGTTTTAGATCTGAGTCCGCCTTCGTGTCGGCATTCCTTTTGAAAATCCATCTTGTGCTGCTAACCTCTGGTTATAAGTCCGCCTTCGTGTCGGCCTACCTTTGTGTTTTGGATCTGAGCCCGCATTTGTGTCGGCATTTCATTTGAAAATCCATGTTGTGATGGTAACCTCTGGTTATGAGTTCGCCTTCGTGTCGGCCTACCTTTGTGTTTTAGATCTGAGTTCGCCTTCGTGTCGGCATTCCTTTTGAAAATCCATCTTGTGATGGTAACCTCTGGTTATAAGTCCGCCTTCGTGTCGGCCTACCTTTGTGTTTTGGATCTGAGTCCGCCTTCGTGTCGACATTCCTTTTGAAAATCCATCTTGTGATGGTAACCTCTAGTTATGAGTCCGCCTTCGTGTCATCATACCTTTGTGTTTTGGATCTGAGTCCGCCTTCGTGTCGGCATTTCTTTTTAAAATCCATCTTGTGATGGTAACCTCTGGTTATGAGTCCGTCTTCGTGTCAGCCTACCTTTATGTTTTGGATCTGAGTCCGCCTTCGTGTCGGCATTCCTTTTGAAAATTCATTTTGTGATGGTAACCTCTGTTTATGAGTCCGCCTTCGTGTCAGCCTACCTTTGTGTTTTGGATCTGAGTCCGCCTTCGTGTCGGCATTCCTTTTGAAAATCCATCTTGTGATGGTAACCTCTGGTTATAAGTCTGACTTCGTGTCGGCCTACCTTTGTGTTTTGGATCCGAGTCCGCCTTCGTGTCGACATTCCTTTTGAAAATCCATCTTGTGATGGTAACCTCTGGTTATGATTCCGGCTTCAGGTCGGCCTACCTTTGTGTTTTGGATCTGAGTCCGCCTTCGTGTCATAATTTCTTTTGAAAATCCATCTTGTGATGGTAACCTCTGGTTATGAGTCCACCTTCGTGTCGGCCTACCTTTGTGTTTTAGATCTGAGCCCTCATTTGTGTCGGCATTTCTTTTGAAAATCCATCTTGTGATGGTAACCTCTGGTTATGAGTCCGCCTTCGTGTCGGCCTACCTTTGTGTTTTGGATCTGAGTCCGCCTTTGTGTCAGAATTTCTTTTGAAAATCCATCTTGTGATGGTAACCTCTGGTTATGAGTCCGCCTATGTGTCGGCCTACCTTTGTGTTTTGGATCTGAGCCCGCATTTGTGTCGGCATTTCTTTTGAAAATCCATCTTGTGATGGTAACCTCTGATTATGAGTCCGCCTTCGTGTCGGCCTACCTTTGTTTTTAAGATCTGAGTCCGCCTTCGTGTCGGAATTTCTTTTGAAAATCCATCTTGTGATGGTAACCTCTGGTCATGAGTCCGCCTTCGTGTCGGCCTACCTTTGTGTTTTGGATCTTAGCCCGCATTTGTGTCGGCATTCCTTTTTAAAATCCATATTGTGATGGTAACCTCTGGTTATGAGTTCGCCTTCATGTCGGCCTACCTTTGTGTTCTAGATCTGAGTCCGCCTTCGTGTCGGCATTCCTTTTGAAAATCCATCTTGTGCTGGTAACCTCTGGTTATAAGTCCGCCTTCGTGTCGGCCTACCTTTGTGTTTTGGATCTGAGTCAGCCTTCGTGTCGACATTCCTTTTGAAAATCCATCTTGTGATGGTAACCTCTAGTTATGAGTCCGCCTTCGTGTTGGCCTACCTTTGTGTTTTGGATCTGAGCCCGCATTTGTGTCGGCATTCCTTTTTAAAATCCATCTTGTGATGGTAACCTCTGGTTATGAGTTCGCCTTCGTGTCGGCCTATCTTTGTGTTTTAGATCTGAGTCCGCCTTCGTGTCGGCATTCCTTTTGAAAATCCATCTTGTGCTGGTAACCTCTGGTTATAAGTCCGCCTTCGTGTCGGCCTACCTTTGTGTTTTGGATCTGAGCCCGCATTTGTGTCGGCATTTCTTTTGAAAATCCATGTTGTGATGGTAACCTCTGGTTATGAGTTCGCCTTCGTGTCGGCCTACCTTTGTGTTTTAGATCTGAGTCCGCCTTCGTGTCGGCATTCCTTTTGAAAATCCATCTTGTGATGGTAACCTCTGGTTATAAGTCCGCCTTCGTGTCGGCCTACCTTTGTGTTTTGGATCTGAGTCCGCCTTCGTGTCGACATTCCTTTTGAAAATCCATCTTGTGATGGTAACCTCTGGTTATAAGTCCGCCTTCGTGTCGGCCTACCCTTGTGTTTTGGATATGAGTCCACCTTTGTGTCGGCATTCCTTTTGAAAATCCATCTTGTAATGGTAACCTATGGTTATGAGTCTACCTTCGTGTTGGCCTACCTTTATGTTTTGGATCTGAGTCAGCCTTCGTGTCATCATTCCTTTTGAAAATACATCTAGTGATGGTAACCTCTGGTTATGAGTCCGCCTTCGTGTCGGAATTCCTTTTGAAAATCCATCTTGTGATGGTAACCTTTGGTTATAAGTCCGCTTTCGTGTCGGCCTACCTTTGTATTTGGTTAAGAGTCTGCCTTCGTGTCGGCATACCTTTGTATTTCGGATCTGAGTACGCCTTCGTGTCGGCATTCCTTTTGAAAATCCATCTTGTGATGGTAACCTCTGGTTAAGAGTCCGCCTTCGTCTCGGCATACCTTTGTGTTTTGGATATGAGTCCGCCTTCGTGTCGACATTACTTTTGAAAATCCATCTTGTGATGGTAACCTCGGGTTATGAGTCCGCCTTCTTGTCGACCTACCTTAGTGTTTTGGATTTGAGTCTGCCTTCGTGTCGGCATTCCTTTTGAAAATCCATCATGTGATGGTAACCTCGGGTTATGAGTCCGCCTTCGTGTCGGCCTACCTTTTTGTTTTGGATCTGAGTCCGCCTTCTTGCCGGCATTCCTTTTGAAAATATATCTTATGATGGTAACCTCTTGTTATGAGTCTGCCTTCGTGTCGGCCTACCTTTTTATTTTGGAACTGAGTCCGCCTTTGTGTCGGCATTCCTTTTGAAAATCCATCTTGTGATGGTAACCTATGGTTATGAGTCTGCCTTCGTGTCAGCCTACCTTTGTGTTTTGGATCTGAGTCTGCCTTCGTGTCGGCATTCCTTTTGAAAATCCATCTTGTGATGGCAACCTTTGGTTATGATTCCGCCTTTATGTCGGCCTACCTTTGTGTTTTGGATCTGAGTCCGCCTTCGTGTCAGAATTTCTTTTGAAAATCCATCTTGTGATGGTAACCTCTGGTTATGAGTCCGCCTATGTGTCGGCCTACCTTTGTGTTTTGGATCTGAGCCCGCATTTGTGTCGGCATTTCTTTTGAAAATCCATCTTGTGATGGTAACCTCTGATTATGAGTCCGCCTTCGTGTCGGCCTACCTTTGTGTTTTAGATCTGAGTCCGCCTTCGTGTCGGACTTTCTTTTGAAAATCCATCTTGTGATGGTAACCTCTGGTTATGAGTCCGCCTTCGTGTCGTCCTACCTTTGTGTTTTGGATCTGAGCCCGCATTTGTGTCGGCATTCCTTTTTAAAATCCATCTTGTGATGGTAACCTCTGGTTATGAGTTCGCCTTCGTGTCGGCCTACCTTTGTGTTTTAGATCTGAGTCCGCCTTCGTGTCGGCATTCCTTTTGAAAATCCATCTTGTGCTGCTAACCTCTGGTTATAAGTCCGCCTTCGTGTCGGCCTACCTTTGTGTTTTGGATCTGAGCCCGCATTTGTGTCGGCATTTCATTTGAAAATCCATGTTGTGATGGTAACCTCTGGTTATGAGTTCGCCTTCGTGTCGGCCTACCTTTGTGTTTTAGATCTGAGTTCGCCTTCGTGTCGGCATTCCTTTTGAAAATCCATCTTGTGATGGTAACCTCTGGTTATAATTCCGCCTTCGTGTCGGCCTACCTTTATGTTTTGGATCTGAGTCCGCCTTCGTGTCGACATTCCTTTTGAAAATCCATCTTGTGATGGTAACCTCTGGTTATAGTCCGCTTTCATGTCGGCCTACCTTTGTGTTTTGGATCTGAGTCCGCCTTCGTGTCGACATTCCTTTTGAAAATCCATCTTGTGATGGTAAACTCTAGTTATGAGTCCACCTTCGTGTCGTCATACCTTTGTGTTTTGGATCTGAGTCCGCCTTCGTGTCGGCATTTCTTTTTAAAATCCATCTTGTGATGGTAACCTCTGGTTATGAGTCCGTCTTCGTGTCAGCCTACCTTTATGTTTTGGATCTGAGTCCGCCTTCGTGTCGGCATTCCTTTTGAAAATTCATTTTGTGATGGTAACCTCTGTTTATGAGTCCGCCTTCGTGTCAGCCTACCTTTGTGTTTTGGATCTGAGTCCGCCTTCGTGTCGGCATTCCTTTTGAAAATCCATCTTGTGATGGTAACCTCTGGTTATAAGTCTGACTTCGTGTCGGCCTACCTTTGTGTTTTGGATCCGAGTCCGCCTTCGTGTCGGCATTCCTTTTGAAAATCCATCTTGTGATGGTAACCTCTGGTTATGATTCCGCCTTCAGGTCGGCCTACCTTTGTGTTTTGGATCTGAGTCCGCCTTCGTGTCATAATTTCTTTTGAAAATCCATCTTGTGATGGTAACCTCTGGTTATGAGTCCACCTTCGTGTCGGCCTACCTTTGTGTTTTAGATCTGAGCCCTCATTTGTGTCGGCATTTCTTTTGAAAATCCATCTTGTGATGGTAACCTCTGGTTATGAGTCCGCCTTCGTGTCGGCCTACCTTTGTGTTTTGGATCTGAGTCCGCCTTTGTGTCAGAATTTCTTTTGAAAATCCATCTTGTGATGGTAACCTCTGGTTATGAGTCCGCCTATGTGTCGGCCTACCTTTGTGTTTTGGATCTGAGCCCGCATTTGTGTCGGCATTTCTTTTGAAAATCCATCTTGTGATGGTAACCTCTGATTATGAGTCCGCCTTCGTGTCGGCCTACCTTTGTTTTTAAGATCTGAGTCCGCCTTCGTGTCGGAATTTCTTTTGAAAATCCATCTTGTGATGGTAACCTCTGGTCATGAGTCCGCCTTCGTGTCGGCCTACCTTTGTGTTTTGGATCTGAGCCCGCATTTGTGTCGGCATTCCTTTTTAAAATCCATATTGTGATGGTAACCTCTGGTTATGAGTTCGCCTTCGTGTTGGCCTACCTTTGTGTTCTAGATCTGAGTCCGCCTTCGTGTCGGCATTCCTTTTGAAAATCCATCTTGTGCTGGTAACCTCTGGTTATAAGTCCGCCTTCGTGTCGGCCTACCTTTGTGTTTTGGATCTGAGCCCGCATTTGTGTCGGCATTTCTTTTGAAAATCCATGTTGTGATGGTAACCTCTGGTTATGAGTCCGCCTTCGTGTCGGCCTACCTTTGTGTTTTAGATCTGAGTCCGCCTTCGTGTCGGAATTTCTTTTGAAAATCCATCTTGTGATGGTAACCTCTAGTTATGAGTCCGCCTTCGTGTTGGCCTACCTTTGTGTTTTGGATCTGAGCCCGCATTTGTGTCGGCATTCCTTTTTAAAATCCATCTTGTGATGGTAACCTCTGGTTATGAGTTCGCCTTCGTGTCGGCCTATCTTTGTGTTTTAGATCTGAGTCCGCCTTCGTGTCGGCATTCCTTTTGAAAATCCATCTTGTGCTGGTAACCTCTGGTTATAAGTCCGCCTTCGTGTCGGCCTACCTTTGTGTTTTGGATCTGAGCCCGCATTTGTGTCGGCATTTCTTTTGAAAATCCATGTTGTGATGGTAACCTCTGGTTATGAGTTCGCCTTCGTGTCGGCCTACCTTTGTGTTTAAGATCTGAGTCCGCCTTCGTGTCGGCATTCCTTTTGAAAATCCATCTTGTGATGGTAACCTCTGGTTATAAGTCCGCCTTCGTGTCGGCCTACCTTTGTGTTTTGGATCTGAGTCCGCCTTCGTGTCGACATTCCTTTTGAAAATCCATCTTGTGATGGTAACCTCTGGTTATAAGTCCGCCTTCGTGTCGGCCTACCCTTGTGTTTTGGATATGAGTCCACCTTTGTGTCGGCATTCCTTTTGAAAATCCATCTTGTAATGGTAACCTATGGTTATGAGTCTACCTTCGTGTTGGCCTACCTTTATGTTTTGGATCTGAGTCAGCCTTCGTGTCATCATTCCTTTTGAAAATACATCTAGTGATGGTAACCTCTGGTTATGAGTCCGCCTTCGTGTTGGAATTCCTTTTGAAAATCCATCTTGTGATGGTAACCTTTGGTTATAAGTCCGCTTTCGTGTCGGCCTACCTTTGTGTTTGGTTAAGAGTCTGCCTTCGTGTCGGCATACCTTTGTATTTCGGATCTGAGTCCGCCTTCGTGTCGGCATTCCTTTTGAAAATCCATCTTGTGATGGTAACCTCTAGTTATGAGTCCGCCTTCGTGTTGGCCTACCTTTGTGTTTTGGATCTGAGCCCGCATTTGTGTCGGCATTCCTTTTTAAAATCCATCTTGTGATGGTAACCTCTGGTTATGAGTTCGCCTTCGTGTCGGCCTATCTTTGTGTTTTAGATCTGAGTCCGCCTTCGTGTCGGCATTCCTTTTGAAAATCCATCTTGTGCTGGTAACCTCTGGTTATAAGTCCGCCTTCGTGTCGGCCTACCTTTGTGTTTTGGATCTGAGCCCGCATTTGTGTCGGCATTTCTTTTGAAAATCCATGTTGTGATGGTAACCTCTGGTTATGAGTTCGCCTTCGTGTCGGCCTACCTTTGTGTTTTAGATCTGAGTCCGCCTTCGTGTCGGCATTCCTTTTGAAAATCCATCTTGTGATGGTAACCTCTGGTTATAAGTCCGCCTTCGTGTCGGCCTACCTTTGTGTTTTGGATCTGAGTCCGCCTTCGTGTCGACATTCCTTTTGAAAATCCATCTCGTGATGGTAACCTCTGGTTATAAGTCCGCCTTCGTGTCGGCCTACCCTTGTGTTTTGGATATGAGTCCACCTTTGTGTCGGCATTCCTTTTGAAAATCCATCTTGTAATGGTAACCTATGGTTATGAGTCTACCTTCGTGTTGGCCTACCTTTATGTTTTGGATCTGAGTCAGCCTTCGTGTCATCATTCCTTTTGAAAATACATCTAGTGATGGTAACCTCTGGTTATGAGTCCGCCTTCGTGTCGGAATTCCTTTTGAAAATCCATCTTGTGATGGTAACCTTTGGTTATAAGTCCGCTTTCGTGTCGGCCTACCTTTGTGTTTGGTTAAGAGTCTGCCTTCGTGTCGGCATACCTTTGTATTTCGGATCTGAGTCCGCCTTCGTGTCGGCATTCCTTTTGAAAATCCATCTTGTGATGGTAACCTCTGGTTAAGAGTCCGCCTTCGTCTCGGCATACCTTTGTGTTTTGGATATGAGTCCGCCTTCGTGTCGACATTACTTTTGAAAATCCATCTTGTGATGGTAACCTCGGGTTATGAGTCCGCCTTCTTGTCGACCTACCTTAGTGTTTTGGATTTGAGTCTGCCTTCGTGTCGGCATTCCTTTTGAAAATCCATCAGGTGATGGTAACCTCGGGTTATGAGTCCGCCTTCGTGTCGGCCTACCATTTTGTTTTGGATCTGAGTCCGCCTTCTTGCCGGCATTCCTTTTGAAAATATATCTTATGATGGTAACCTCTTGTTATGAGTCTGCCTTCGTGTCGGCCTACCTTTTTATTTTGGAACTGAGTCCGCCTTTGTGTCGGCATTCCTTTTGAAAATCCATCTTGTGATGGTAACCTATGGTTATGAGTCTGCCTTCGTGTCAGCCTACCTTTGTGTTTTGGATCTGAGTCTGCCTTCGTGTCGGCATTCCTTTTGAAAATCCATCTTGTGATGGCAACCTTTGGTTATGATTCCGCCTTTATGTCGGCCTACCTTTGTGTTTTGGATCTGAGTCCGCCTTCGTGTCAGAATTTCTTTTGAAAATCCATCTTGTGATGGTAACCTCTGGTTATGAGTCCGCCTATGTGTCGGCCTACCTTTGTGTTTTGGATCTGAGCCCGCATTTGTGTCGGCATTTCTTTTGAAAATCCATCTTGTGATGGTAACCTCTGATTATGAGTCCGCCTTCGTGTCGGCCTACCTTTGTGTTTTAGATCTGAGTCCGCCTTCGTGTCGGACTTTCTTTTGAAAATCCATCTTGTGATGGTAACCTCTGGTTATGAGTCCGCCTTCGTGTCGTCCTACCTTTGTGTTTTGGATCTGAGCCCGCATTTGTGTCGGCATTCCTTTTTAAAATCCATCTTGTGATGGTAACCTCTGGTTATGAGTTCGCCTTCGTGTCGGCCTACCTTTGTGTTTTAGATCTGAGTCCGCCTTCGTGTCGGCATTCCTTTTGAAAATCCATCTTGTGCTGCTAACCTCTGGTTATAAGTCCGCCTTCGTGTCGGCCTACCTTTGTGTTTTGGATCTGAGCCCGCATTTGTGTCGGCATTTCATTTGAAAATCCATGTTGTGATGGTAACCTCTGGTTATGAGTTCGCCTTCGTGTCGGCCTACCTTTGTGTTTTAGATCTGAGTTCGCCTTCGTGTCGGCATTCCTTTTGAAAATCCATCTTGTGATGGTAACCTCTGGTTATAAGTCCGCCTTCGTGTCGGCCTACCTTTATGTTTTGGATCTGAGTCCGCCTTCGTGTCGACATTCCTTTTGAAAATCCATCTTGTGATGGTAACCTCTGGTTATAGTCCGCTTTCATGTCGGCCTACCTTTGTGTTTTGGATCTGAGTCCGCCTTCGTGTCGACATTCCTTTTGAAAATCCATCTTGTGATGGTAAACTCTAGTTATGAGTCCGCCTTCGTGTCGTCATACCTTTGTGTTTTGGATCTGAGTCCGCCTTCGTGTCGGCATTTCTTTTTAAAATCCATCTTGTGATGGTAACCTCTGGTTATGAGTCCGTCTTCGTGTCAGCCTACCTTTATGTTTTGGATCTGAGTCCGCCATCGTGTCGGCATTCCTTTTGAAAATTCATTTTGTGATGGTAACCTCTGTTTATGAGTCCGCCTTCGTGTCAGCCTACCTTTGTGTTTTGGATCTGAGTCCGCCTTCGTGTCGGCATTCCTTTTGAAAATCCATCTTGTGATGGTAACCTCTGGTTATAAGTCTGACTTCGTGTCGGCCTACCTTTGTGTTTTGGATCCGAGTCCGCCTTCGTGTCGGCATTCCTTTTGAAAATCCATCTTGTGATGGTAACCTCTGGTTATGATTCCGCCTTCAGGTCGGCCTACCTTTGTGTTTTGGATCTGAGTCCGCCTTCGTGTCATAATTTCTTTTGAAAATCCATCTTGTGATGGTAACCTCTGGTTATGAGTCCACCTTCGTGTCGGCCTACCTTTGTGTTTTAGATCTGAGCCCTCATTTGTGTCGGCATTTCTTTTGAAAATCCATCTTGTGATGGTAACCTCTGGTTATGAGTCCGCCTTCGTGTCGGCCTACCTTTGTGTTTTGGATCTGAGTCCGCCTTTGTGTCAGAATTTCTTTTGAAAATCCATCTTGTGATGGTAACCTCTGGTTATGAGTCCGCCTATGTGTCGGCCTACCTTTGTGTTTTGGATCTGAGCCCGCATTTGTGTCGGCATTTCTTTTGAAAATCCATCTTGTGATGGTAACCTCTGATTATGAGTCCGCCTTCGTGTCGGCCTACCTTTGTTTTTAAGATCTGAGTCCGCCTTCGTGTCGGAATTTCTTTTGAAAATCCATCTTATGATGGTAACCTCTGGTCATGAGTCCGCCTTCGTGTCGGCCTACCTTTGTGTTTTGGATCTGAGCCCGCATTTGTGTCGGCATTCCTTTTTAAAATCCATATTGTGATGGTAACCTCTGGTTATGAGTTCGCCTTCGTGTTGGCCTACCTTTGTGTTCTAGATCTGAGTCCGCCTTTGTGTCGGCATTCCTTTTGAAAATCCATCTTGTGCTGGTAACCTCTGGTTATAAGTCCGCCTTCGTGTCGGCCTACCTTTGTGTTTTGGATCTGAGCCCGCATTTGTGTCGGCATTTCTTTTGAAAATCCATGTTGTGATGGTAACCTCTGGTTATGAGTCCGCCTTCGTGTCGGCCTACCTTTGTGTTTTAGATCTGAGTCCGCCTTCGTGTCGGAATTTCTTTTGAAAATCCATCTTGTGATGGTAACCTCTAGTTATGAGTCCGCCTTCGTGTTGGCCTACCTTTGTGTTTTGGATCTGAGCCCGCATTTGTGTCGGCATTCCTTTTTAAAATCCATCTTGTGATGGTAACCTCTGGTTATGAGTTCGCCTTCGTGTCGGCCTATCTTTGTGTTTTAGATCTGAGTCCGCCTTCGTGTCGGCATTCCTTTTGAAAATCCATCTTGTGCTGGTAACCTCTGGTTATAAGTCTGCCTTCGTGTCGGCCTACCTTTGTGTTTTGGATCTGAGCCCGCATTTGTGTCGGCATTTCTTTTGAAAATCCATGTTGTGATGGTAACCTCTGGTTATGAGTTCGCCTTCGTGTCGGCCTACCTTTGTGTTTAAGATCTGAGTCCGCCTTCGTGTCGGCATTCCTTTTGAAAATCCATCTTGTGATGGTAACCTCTGGTTATAAGTCCGCCTTCGTGTCGGCCTACCTTTGTGTTTTGGATCTGAGTCCGCCTTCGTGTCGACATTCCTTTTGAAAATCCATCTTGTGATGGTAACCTCTGGTTATAAGTCCGCCTTCGTGTCGGCCTACCCTTGTGTTTTGGATATGAGTCCACCTTTGTGTCGGCATTCCTTTTGAAAATCCATCTTGTAATGGTAACCTATGGTTATGAGTCTACCTTCGTGTTGGCCTACCTTTATGTTTTGGATCTGAGTCAGCCTTCGTGTCATCATTCCTTTTGAAAATACATCTAGTGATGGTAACCTCTGGTTATGAGTCCGCCTTCGTGTTGGAATTCCTTTTGAAAATCCATCTTGTGATGGTAACCTTTGGTTATAAGTCCGCTTTCGTGTCGGCCTACCTTTGTGTTTGGTTAAGAGTCTGCCTTCGTGTCGGCATACCTTTGTATTTCGGATCTGAGTCCGCCTTCGTGTCGGCATTCCTTTTGAAAATCCATCTTGTGATGGTAACCTCTGGTTAAGAGTCCCCCTTCGTCTCGGCATACCTTTGTGTTTTGGATATGAGTCCGCCTTCGTGTCGACATTACTTTTGAAAATCCATCTTGTGATGGTAACCTCGGGTTATGAGTCCGCCTTCTTGTCGACCTACCTTAGTGTTTTGGATTTGAGTCTGCCTTCGTTTCGGCATTCCTTTTGAAAATCCATCATGTGATGGTAACCTCGGGTTATGAGTCCGCCTTCGTGTCGGCCTACCTTTTTGTTTTGGATCTGAGTCCGCCTTCTTGCCGGCATTCCTTTTGAAAATATATCTTGTGATGGTAACCTCTGGTTATGAGTCTGCCTTCGTGTCGGCCTACCTTTTTATTTTGGAACTGAGTCCGCCTTTGTGTCGGCATTCCTTTTGAAAATCCATCTTGTGATGGTAACCTATGGTTATGAGTCTGCCTTCGTGTCAGCCTACCTTTGTGTTTTGGATCTGAGTCTGCCTTCGTGTCGGCATTCCTTTTGAAAATCCATCTTGTGATGGCAACCTTTGGTTATGATTCCGCCTTTATGTCGGCCTACCTTTGTGTTTTGGATCTGAGTCCGCCTTCGTGTCAGAATTTCTTTTGAAAATCCATCTTGTGATGGTAACCTCTGGTTATGAGTCCGCCTATGTGTCGGCCTACCTTTGTGTTTTGGATCTGAGCCCGCATTTGTGTCGGCATTTCTTTTGAAAATCCATCTTGTGATGGTAACCTCTGATTATGAGTCCGCCTTCGTGTCGGCCTACCTTTGTGTTTTAGATCTGAGTCCGCCTTCGTGTCGGACTTTCTTTTGAAAATCCATCTTGTGATGGTAACCTCTGGTTATGAGTCCGCCTTCGTGTCGTCCTACCTTTGTGTTTTGGATCTGAGCCCGCATTTGTGTCGGCATTCCTTTTTAAAATCCATCTTGTGATGGTAACCTCTGGTTATGAGTTCGCCTTCGTGTCGGCCTACCTTTGTGTTTTAGATCTGAGTCTGCCTTCGTGTCGGCATTCCTTTTGAAAATCCATCTTGTGCTGCTAACCTCTGGTTATAAGTCCGCCTTCGTGTCGGCCTACCTTTGTGTTTTGGATCTGAGCCCGCATTTGTGTCGGCATTTCTTTTGAAAATCCATGTTGTGATGGTAACCTCTGGTTATGAGTTCGCCTTCGTGTCGGCCTACCTTTGTGTTTTAGATCTGAGTCCGCCTTCGTGTCGGCATTCCTTTTGAAAATCCATCTTGTGATGGTAACCTCTGGTTATATGTCCGCTTTCGTGTCGGCCTACCTTTGTGTTTTGGATCTGAGTCCGCCTTCGTGTCGACATTCCTTTTGAAAATCCATCTTGTGATGGTAACCTCTGGTTATATGTCCGCTTTCGTGTCGGCCTACCTTTGTGTTTTGGATCTGAGTCCACCTTCGTGTCGACATTCCTTTTGAAAATCCATCTTGTGATGGTAACCTCTAGTTATGAGTCCGCCTTCGTGTCGTCATACCTTTGTGTTTTGGATCTGAGTCCGCCTTCGTGTCGGCATATCTTTTTAAAATCCATCTTGTGATGGTAACCTCTGGTTATGAGTCCGTCTTCGTGTCAGCCTACCTTTATGTTTTGGATCTGAGTCCGCCTTCGTGTCGGCATTCCTTTTGAAAATTCATTTTGTGATGGTAACCTCTGTTTATGAGTCCGCCTTCGTGTCGGCCTACCTTTGTGTTTTGGATCCGAGTCCGCCTTCGTGTCGGCATTCCTTTTGAAAATCCATCTTGTGATGGTAACCTCTGGTTATGATTCCGCCTTCAGGTCGGCCTACCTTTGTGTTTTGGATCTGAGTCCGCCTTCGTGTCATAATTTCTTTTGAAAATCCATCTTGTGATGGTAACCTCTGGTTATGAGTCCACCTTCGTGTCGGCCTACCTTTGTGTTTTAGATCTGAGCCCTCATTTGTGTCGGCATTTCTTTTGAAAATCCATCTTGTGATGGTAACCTCTGGTTATGAGTCCGCCTTCGTGTCAGCCTACCTTTGTGTTTTGGATCTGAGTCCGCCTTTGTGTCAGAATTTCTTTTGAAAATCCATCTTGTGATGGTAACCTCTGGTTATGAGTCCGCCTATGTGTCGGCCTACCTTTGTGTTTTGGATCTGAGCCCGCATTTGTGTCGGCATTTCTTTTGAAAATCCATCTTGTGATGGTAACCTCTGATTATGAGTCCGCCTTCGTGTCGGCCTACCTTTGTGTTTAAGATCTGAGTCCGCCTTCGTGTCGGAATTTCTTTTGAAAATCCATCTTGTGATGGTAACCTCTGGTCATGAGTCCGCCTTCGTGTCGGCCTACCTTTGTGTTTTGGATCTGAGCCCGCATTTGTGTCGGCATTCCTTTTTAAAATCCATATTGTGATGGTAACCTCTGGTTATGAGTTCGCCTTCGTGTCGGCCTACCTTTGTGTTCTAGATCTGAGTCCGCCTTCGTGTCGGCATTCCTTTTGAAAATCCATCTTGTGCTGGTAACCTCTGGTTATAAGTCCGCCTTCGTGTCGGCCTACCTTTGTGTTTTGGATCTGAGCCCGCATTTGTGTCGGCATTTCTTTTGAAAATCCATGTTGTGATGGTAACCTCTGGTTATGAGTCCGCCTTCGTGTCGGCCTACCTTTGTGTTTTAGATCTGAGTCCGCCTTCGTGTCGGAATTTCTTTTGAAAATCCATCTTGTGATGGTAACCTCTGGTTATGAGTCCGCCTTCGTGTTGGCCTACCTTTGTGTTTTGGATCTGAGCCCGCATTTGTGTCGGCATTCCTTTTTAAAATCCATCTTGTGATGGTAACCTCTGGTTATGAGTTCGCCTTCGTGTCGGCCTATCTTTGTGTTTTAGCTCTGAGTCCGCCTTCGTGTCGGCATTCCTTTTGAAAATCCATCTTGTGCTAGTAACCTCTGGTTATAAGTCCGCCTTCGTGTCGGCCTACCTTTGTGTTTTGGATCTGAGCCCGCATTTGTGTCGGCATTTCTTTTGAAAATCCATGTTGTGATGGTAACCTCTGGTTATGAGTTCGCCTTGGTGTCGGCCTACCTTTGTGTTTTAGATCTGAGTCCGCCTTCGTGTCGGCATTCCTTTTGAAAATCCATCTTGTGATGGTAACCTCTGGTTATAAGTCCGCCTTCGTGTCGGCCTACCTTTGTGTTTTGGATCTGAGTCCGCCTTCGTGTCGACATTCCTTTTGAAAATCCATCTTGTGATGGTAACCTCTGGTTATAAGTCCGCCTTCGTGTCGGCCTACCCTTGTGTTTTGGATATGAGTCCACCTTTGTGTCGGCATTCCTTTTGAAAATCCATCTTGTAATGGTAACCTATGGTTATGAGTCTACCTTCGTGTTGGCCTACCTTTATGTTTTGGATCTGAGTCAGCCTTCGTGTCATCATTCCTTTTGAAAATACATCTAGTGATGGTAACCTCTGGTTATGAGTCCGCCTTCGTGTCGGCATTCCTTTTGAAAATCCATCTTGTGATGGTAACCTTTGGTTATAAGTCCACTTTCGTGTCGGCCTACCTTTGTGTTTGGTTAAGAGTCTGCCTTCGTGTCGGCATACCTTTGTGTTTTAGATCTGAGTCCGCCTTCGTGTCGGCATTCCTTTTGAAAATCCATCTTGTGATGGTAACCTCTGGTTATAAGTCCGCCTTCGTGTCGGCCTACCTTTGTGTTTTGGATCTGAGTCCGCCTTCGTGTCGACATTCCATTTGAAAATCCATCTTGTGATGGTAACCTCTGGTTATATGTCCGCTTTCGTGTCGGCCTACCTTTGTGTTTTGGATCTGAGTCCGCCTTCGTGTCGACATTCCTTTTGAAAATCCATCTTGTGATGGTAACCTCTAGTTATGAGTCCGCCTTCGTGTCGTCATACCTTTGTGTTTTGGATCTGAGTCCGCCTTCGTGTCGGCATATCTTTTTAAAATCCATCTTGTGATGGTAACCTCTGGTTATGAGTCCGTCTTCGTGTCAGCCTACCTTTATGTTTTGGATCTGAGTCCGCCTTCGTGTCGGCATTCCTTTTGAAAATTCATTTTGTGATGGTAACCTCTGTTTATGAGTCCGCCTTCGTGTCAGCCTACCTTTGTGTTTTGGATCCGAGTCCGCCTTCGTGTCGGCATTCCTTTTGAAAATCCATCTTGTGATGGTAACCTCTGGTTATAAGTCTGACTTCGTGTCGGCCTACCTTTGTGTTTTGGATCCGAGTCCGCCTTCGTGTCGGCATTCCTTTTGAAAATCCATCTTGTGATGGTAACCTCTGGTTATGATTCCGCCTTCAGGTCGGCCTACCTTTGTGTTTTGGATCTGAGTCCGCCTTCGTGTCATAATTTCTTTTGAAAATCCATCTTGTGATGGTAACCTCTGGTTATGAGTCCACCTTCGTGTCGGCCTACCTTTGTGTTTTAGATCTGAGCCCTCATTTGTGTCGGCATTTCTTTTGAAAATCCATCTTGTGATGGTAACCTCTGGTTATGAGTCCGCCTTCGTGTCAGCCTACCTTTGTGTTTTGGATCTGAGTCCGCCTTTGTGTCAGAATTTCTTTTGAAAATCCATCTTGTGATGGTAACCTCTGGTTATGAGTCCGCCTATGTGTCGGCCTACCTTTGTGTTTTGGATCTGAGCCCGCATTTGTGTCGGCATTTCTTTTGAAAATCCATCTTGTGATGGTAACCTCTGATTATGAGTCCGCCTTCGTGTCGGCCTACCTTTGTGTTTAAGATCTGAGTCCGCCTTCGTGTCGGAATTTCTTTTGAAAATCCATCTTGTGATGGTAACCTCTGGTCATGAGTCCGCCTTCGTGTCGGCCTACCTTTGTGTTTTGGATCTGAGCCCGCATTTGTGTCGGCATTCCTTTTTAAAATCCATATTGTGATGGTAACCTCTGGTTATGAGTTCGCCTTCGTGTCGGCCTACCTTTGTGTTCTAGATCTGAGTCCGCCTTCGTGTCGGCATTCCTTTTGAAAATCCATCTTGTGCTGGTAACCTCTGGTTATAAGTCCGCCTTCGTGTCGGCCTACCTTTGTGTTTTGGATCTGAGCCCGCATTTGTGTCGGCATTTCTTTTGAAAATCCATGTTGTGATGGTAACCTCTGGTTATGAGTCCGCCTTCGTGTCGGCCTACCTTTGTGTTTTAGATCTGAGTCCGCCTTCGTGTCGGAATTTCTTTTGAAAATCCATCTTGTGATGGTAACCTCTGGTTATGAGTCCGCCTTCGTGTTGGCCTACCTTTGTGTTTTGGATCTGAGCCCGCATTTGTGTCGGCATTCCTTTTTAAAATCCATCTTGTGATGGTAACCTCTGGTTATGAGTTCGCCTTCGTGTCGGCCTATCTTTGTGTTTTAGCTCTGAGTCCGCCTTCGTGTCGGCATTCCTTTTGAAAATCCATCTTGTGCTAGTAACCTCTGGTTATAAGTCCGCCTTCGTGTCGGCCTACCTTTGTGTTTTGGATCTGAGCCCGCATTTGTGTCGGCATTTCTTTTGAAAATCCATGTTGTGATGGTAACCTCTGGTTATGAGTTCGCCTTGGTGTCGGCCTACCTTTGTGTTTTAGATCTGAGTCCGCCTTCGTGTCGGCATTCCTTTTGAAAATCCATCTTGTGATGGTAACCTCTGGTTATAAGTCCGCCTTCGTGTCGGCCTACCTTTGTGTTTTGGATCTGAGTCCGCCTTCGTGTCGACATTCCTTTTGAAAATCCATCTTGTGATGGTAACCTCTGGTTATAAGTCCGCCTTCGTGTCGGCCTACCCTTGTGTTTTGGATATGAGTCCACCTTTGTGTCGGCATTCCTTTTGAAAATCCATCTTGTAATGGTAACCTATGGTTATGAGTCTACCTTCGTGTTGGCCTACCTTTATGTTTTGGATCTGAGTCAGCCTTCGTGTCATCATTCCTTTTGAAAATACATCTAGTGATGGTAACCTCTGGTTATGAGTCCGCCTTCGTGTCGGCATTCCTTTTGAAAATCCATCTTGTGATGGTAACCTTTGGTTATAAGTCCACTTTCGTGTCGGCCTACCTTTGTGTTTGGTTAAGAGTCTGCCTTCGTGTCGGCATACCTTTGTATTTTGGATCTGAGTCCGCCTTCGTGTCGGCATTCCTTTTGAAAATTCATCTTGTGATGGTAACCTCTGGTTAAGAGTCCGCCTTCGTCTCGGCATACCTTTGTGTTTTGGATATGAGTCCGCCTTCGTGTGGACATTACTTTTGAAAATCCATCTTGTGATGGTAACCTGGGGTTATGAGTCCGCCTTCTTGTCGGCCTACCTTTATGTTTTGGATCTCAGTCCGCCTTCGTGTCGGCATTCCTTTTGAAAATTCATTTTGTGATGGTAACCTCTGTTTATGAGTCCGCCTTCATGTCAGCCTACCTTTGTGTTTTGGATCCGAGTCCGCCTTCGTGTCATAATTTCTTTTGAAAATCCATCTTGTGATGGTAACCTCTGGTTATGAGTCCGCCTTCGTGTCGGCATTCCTTTTGAAAATCCATCTTGTGATGGTAACCTTTGGTTATAAGTCCGCTTTCGTGTCGGCCTACCTTTGTGTTTGGTTAAGAGTCTGCCTTCGTGTCGGCATACCTTTGTATTTTGGATCTGAGTCCGCCTTCGTGTCGGCATTCCTTTTGAAAATCCATCTTGTGATGGTAACCTCTGGTTAAGAGTCCGCCTTCGTCTCGGCATACCTTTGTGTTTTGGATATGAGTCCGCCTTCGTGTCGACATTACTTTTGAAAATCCATCTTGTGATGGTAACCTGGGGTTATGAGTCCGCCTTCTTGTCGACCTACCTTAGTGTTTTGGATTTGAGTCTGCCTTCGTGTCGGCATTCCTTTTGAAAATCCATCATGTGATGGTAACCTCGGGTTATGAGTCCGCCTTCGTGTCGGCCTACCTTTTTGTTTTGGATCTGAGTCAGCCTTCGTGTCATCATTCCTTTTGAAAATACATCTAGTGATGGTAACCTCTGGTTATGAGTCCGCCTTCGTGTCGGCATTCCTTTTGAAAATCCATCTTGTGATGGTAACCTTTGGTTATAAGTCCGCTTTCGTGTCGGCCTACCTTTGTGTTTGGTTAAGAGTCTGCCTTCGTGTCGGCATACCTTTGTATTTTGGATCTGAGTCCGCCTTCGTGTCGGCATTCCTTTTGAAAATCCATCTTGTGATGGTAACCTCTGGTTAAGAGTCCGCCTTCGTCTCGGCATACCTTTGTGTTTTGGATATGAGTCCGCCTTCGTGTCGACATTACTTTTGAAAATCCATCTTGTGATGGTAACCTGGGGTTATGAGTCCGCCTTCTTGTCGACCTACCTTAGTGTTTTGGATTTGAGTCTGCCTTCGTGTCGGCATTCCTTTTGAAAATCCATCATGTGATGGTAACCTCGGGTTATGAGTCCGCCTTCGTGTCGGCCTACCTTTTTGTTTTGGATCTGAGTCCGCCTTCTTGCCGGCCTACCTTTTTGTTTTGGATCTGAGCCCGCATTTGTGTCGGCATTCCTTTTTAAAATCCATATTGTGATGGTAACCTCTGGTTATGAGTTCGCCTTCGTGTCGTCCTACCTTTGTGTTCTAGATCTGAGTCCGCCTTCGTGTCGGCATTCCTTTTGAAAATCCATCTTGTGCTGGTAACCTCTGGTTATAACTCCGCCTTCGTGTCGTCCTACCTTTGTGTTTTGGATCTGAGCCCGAATTTGTGTCGGCATTTCTTTTGAAAATCCATGTTGTGATGATAACCTCTGGTTATGAGTCCGCCTTCGTGTCGGCCTACCTTTGTGTTTTGGATCTGAGCCCGCATTTGTGTCGGCATTCCTTTTTAAAATCCATCTTGTGATGGTAACCTCTGGTTATGAGTTCGCCTTCGTGTCCGCCTACCTTTGTGTTTTAGATCTGGGTCCGCCTTCGTGTCGGCATTCCTTTTGAAAATCCATCTTGTGCTGGTAACCTCTGGTTATAAGTCCGCCCTCGTGTCGGCCTACCTTTGTGTTTTGGATCTGAGCCCGCATTTGTGTCGGCATTTCTTTTGAAAATCCATGTAGTGATGGTAACCTCTGGTTATAAGTTCGCCTTCGTGTCGGCCTATCTTTGTGTTTTAGATCTGAGTCCGCCTTCGTGTCGGCATTCCTTTTGAAAATCCATCTTGTGATGGTAACCTCAGGTTATAAGTCCGCCTTCGTGTCGGCCTACCTTTGTGTTTTGGATCTGAGTCCGCCTTCGTGTCGACATTCCTTTTGAAAATCCATCTTGTGATGGTAACCTCTGGTTAAGAGTCCGCCTTCGTCTCGGCATACCTTTGTGTTTTGGATATGAGTCCGCCTTCGTGTCGACATTACTTTTGAAAATCCATCTTGTGATGGTAACCTGGGGTTATGAGTCCGCCTTCTTGTCGACCTACCTTAGTGTTTTGGATTTGAGTCTGCCTTCGTGTCGGCATTCCTTTTGAAAATCCATCATGTGATGGTAACCTCGGGTTATGAGTCCGCCTTCGTGTCGGCCTACCTTTTTGTTTTGGATCTGAGTCCGCCTTCTTGCCGGCATTCCTTTTGAAAATATATCTTGTGATGGTAACCTCTGGTTATGAGTCTGCCTTCGTGTCGGCCTACCTTTTTATTTTGGAACTGAGTCCGCCTTCGTGTCAGAATTTCTTTTGAAAATCCATCTTGTGACGGTAACCTCTGGTTATGAGTCCGCCTATGTGTCGGCCTACCTTTGTGTTTTGGATCTGAGCCCGCATTTGTGTCGGCATTTCTTTTGAAAATCCATCTTGTGATGGTAACCTCTGATTATGAGTCCGCCTTCGTGTCGGCCTACCTTTGTGTTTTAGATCTGAGTCTGCCTTCGTGTCAGAATTTCTTTTGAAAATCCATCTTGTGATGGAAACCTCTGGTTATAAGTCCGCCTTCGTGTCGGCCTACCTTTGTGTTTTGGATCTGAGCCCGCATTTGTGTCTGCATTCCTTTTTAAAACCCATCTTGTGATGGTAACCTCTGGTTATGAGTTCGCCTTCGTGTCGGCCTACCTTTGTGTTTTAGATCTGAGTCCGCCTTCGTGTCGGCATTCCTTTTGAAAATCCATCTTGTGATGGTAACCTCTGGTTATAAGTCCGCCTTCGTGTCGGCCTACCTTTGTGTTTTGGATCTGAGTCCACCTTCGTGTCGACATTCCTTTTGAAAATCCATCTTGTGATGGTAACCTCTGGTTATAAGTTCGCCTTCGTGTCGGCCTACCTTTGTGTTTTGGATGTGAGTCCGCCTTCGTATCGACATTCCTTTTAAAAATCCATCTTGTGATGGTAACCTCTAGTTATGAGTCCGCCTTCGCGTCGTCATACCTTTGTGTTTTGGATCTGAGTCCGCCTTCGTGTCGGCATTTCTTTTTAAAATCCATCTTGTGATGGTAACCTCTGGTTATGAGGCCGTCTTCGTGTCAGCCTACCTTTATGTTTTGGATCTGAGTCCGCCTTCGTGTCAGCATTCCTTTTGAAAATTCATTTTGTGATGGTAACCTCTGGTTATGAGTCCGCCTTCGTGTCAGCCTACCTTTGTGTTTTGGATATGAGTCCGCCTTCATGTCGGCATTCCTTTTGAAAATCCATCTTGTGATGGTAACCTCTGGTTATAAGTCTGACTTCGTGTCGGCCTACCTTTGTGTTTTAGATCCGAGTCCGCCTTCGTGTCGGCATTCCTTTTGAAAATCCATCTTGTCATGGTAACCTCCGGTTATGATTCCGCCTTCAGGTCGGCCTACCTTTGTGTTTTGGATCTGAGTCCGCCTTCGTGTCGGAATTTCTTTTGAAAATCCATCTTGTGATGGTAACCTCTGGTTATGAGTCCACCTTCGTGTCGGCCTACCTTTTTGTTTTGGATCTGAGCCCGCATTTGTGTCGGCATTCCTTTTTAAAATCCATATTGTGATGGTAACCTCTGGTTATGAGTTCGCCTTCGTGTCGGCCTACCTTTGTGTTCTAGATCTGAGTCCGCCTTCGTGTCGGCATTCCTTTTGAAAATCCATCTTGTGCTGGTAACCTCTGGTTATAACTCCGCCTTCGTGTCGTCCTACCTTTGTGTTTTGGATCTGAGCCCGAATTTGTGTCGGCATTTCTTTTGAAAATCCATGTTGTGATGATAACCTCTGGTTATGAGTCCGCCTTCGTGTCGGCCTACCTTTGTGTTTTAGATCTGAGTCCGCCTTCGTGTCGGAATTTCTTTTGAAAATCCATCTTGTGATGGTAACCTCTGGTTATGAGTCCGCCTTCGTGTCGGCCTACCTTTGTGTTTTGGATCTGAGCCCGCATTTGTGTCGGCATTCCTTTTTAAAATCCATCTTGTGATGGTAACCTCTGGTTATGAGTTCGCCTTCGTGTCCGCCTACCTTTGTGTTTTAGATCTGAGTCCGCCTTCATGTCGGCATTCCTTTTGAAAATCCATCTTGTGCTGGTAACCTCTGGTTATAAGTCTGCCCTCGTGTCGGCCTACCTTTGTGTTTTGGATCTGAGCCCGCATTTGTGTCGGCATTTCTTTTGAAAATCCATGTAGTGATGGTAACCTCTGGTTATGAGTTCGCCTTCGTGTCGGCCTATCTTTGTGTTTTAGATCTGAGTCCGCCTTCGTGTCGGCATTCCTTTTGAAAATCCATCTTGTGATGGTAACCTCAGGTTATAAGTCCGCCTTCGTGTCGGCCTACCTTTGTGTTTTGGATCTGAGTCCGCCTTCGTGTCGACATTCCTTTTGAAAATCCATCTTGTGATGGTAACCTCTGGTTATAAGTCCGCCTTCGTGTCGGCCTACCCTTGTGTTTTGGATATGAGTCCACCTTTGTGTCGGCATTCCTTTTGAAAATCCATCTTGTAATGGTAACCTATGGTTATGAGTCTACCTTCGTGTTGGCCTACCTTTATGTTTTGGATCTGAGTCAGCCTTCGTGTCATCATTCCTTTTAAAAATACATCTAGTGATGGTAACCTCTGGTTATGAGTCCGCCTTCGTGTCGGCATTCCTTTTGAAAATCCATCTTGTGATGGTAACCTTTGGTTATAAGTCCGCTTTCGTGTCGGCCTACCTTTGTGTTTGGTTAAGAGTCTGCCTTCGTGTCGGCATACCTTTGTATTTTGGATCTGAGTCCGCCTTCGTGTCGGCATTCCTTTTGAAAATCCATCTTGTGATGGTAACCTCTGGTTAAGAGTCCGCCTTCGTCTCGGTATACCTTTGTGTTTTGGATATGAGTCCGCCTTCGTGTCGACATTACTTTTGAAAATCCATCTTGAGTCTGCCTTCGTGTCGGCATTCCTTTTGAAAATCCATCATGTGAAGGTAACCTCGGGTTATGAGTCCGCCTTCGTGTCGGCCTACCTTTTTGTTTTGGATCTGAGTCCGCCGTCTTGCCGGCATTCCTTTTGAAAATATATCTTGTGATGGTAACCTCTGGTTATGAGTCTGCCTTCGTGTTGGCCTACCTTTTTATTTTGGAACTGAGTCCGCCTTTGTGTCGGCATTCCCTTTGAAAATCCATCTTGTGATGGTAACCTCTGGTTATGAGTCCGCCTTCGTGTCAGCCTACCTTTGTGTTTTGGATCTGAGTCCGCCTTCGTGTCGGCATTCCTTTTGAAAATCCATCTTGTGATGGCAACCTCTAGTTATGATTCCGCCTTCATGTCGGCCTACCTTTGTGTTTTGGATCTGAGTCCGCCTTCGTGTCAGAATTTCTTTTGAAAATCCATCTTGTGATGGTAACCTCTGGTTATGAGTCCGCCTATGTGTCGGCCTACCTTTGTGTTTTGGATCTGAGTCCGCCTTCGTGTCGGCATTCCTTTTGAAAATCCATCTTGTGATGGTAACCTCAGGTTATAAGTCCGCCTTCGTGTCGGCCTACCTTTGTGTTTTGGATCTGAGTCCACCTTCGTGTCGACATTCCTTTTTAAAATCCATCTTGTGACGGTAACCTCTGGTTATAAGTCCGCCTTCGTGTCGGCCTACCTTTGTGTTTTGGATCTGAGTCCGCCTTCGTGTCGACATTCCTTTTGAAAATCCATCTTGTGATGGTAACCTCTGGTTATAAGTCCGCCTTCGTGTCGGCCTACCCTTGTGTTTTGGATCTGAGTCCGCCTTCGTGTCAGAATTTCTTTTGAAAATCCATCTTGTGATGGTAACCTCTGGTTATGAGTCCGCCTATGTGTCGGCCTACCTTTATGTTTTGGATCTGAGTCAGCCTTCGTGTCATCATTCCTTTTGAAAATACATCTAGTGATGGTAACCTCTGGTTATGAGTCCGCCTTCGTGTCTCCATTTCTTTTGAAAATCCATCTTGTGATGGTAACCTTTGGTTATAAGTCCGCTTTCGTGTCGGCCTACCTTTGTGTTTGGTTAAGAGTCTGCCTTCGTGTCGGCATACCTTTGTATTTTGGATCTGAGTCCGCCTTCGTGTCGGCATTCCTTTTGAAAATCCATCTTGTGATGGTAACCTCTGGTTAAGAGTCCGCCTTCGTCTCGGCATACCTTTGTGTTTTGGATATGAGTCCGCCTTCGTGTCGGCATTACTTTTGAAAATCCATCTTGTGATGGTAACCTCTGGTTATAAGTCTGACTTCGTGTCGGCCTACCTTTGTGTTTTGGATCCGAGTCCGCCTTCGTGTCGGCATTCCTTTTGAAAATCCATCTTGTCATGGTAACCTCCGGTAATGATTCCGCCTTTAGGTCGGCCTACCTTTGTCTTTTGGATCTGAGTCCGCCTTCATGTCGGAATTTCTTTAGAAAATCCATCTTGTGATGGTAACCTCTGGTTATGAGTCCACCTTCGTGTCGGCCTACCTTTGTGTTTTGGATCTGAGCCCGCATTTGTGTCGGCATTCCTTTTTAAAATCCATATTGTGATGGTAACCTCTGGTTATGAGTTCGCCTTCGTGTCGGCCTACCTTTGTGTTCTAGATCTGAGTCCGCCTTCGTGTCGGCATTCCTTTTGAAAATCCATCTTGTGCTGGTAACCTCTGGTTATAACTCCGCCTTCGTGTCGGCCTACCTTTGTGTTTTGGATCTGAGCCCGCATTTGTGTCGGCATTCCTTTTTAAAACCCATCTTGTGATGGTAACCTCTGGTTATGAGTTCGCCTTCGTGTCGGCCTACCTTTGTGTTTTAGATCTGAGTCCGCCTTCGTGTCAGCATTCCTTTTGAAAATCCATCTTGTGCTGCTAACCTCTGGTTATAAGTCCGCTTTTGTGTCGGCCTACCTTTGTGTTTTGGATCTAAGCCTGCATTTGTGTCGGCATTTCTTTTGAAAATCCACGTTGTGATGGTAACCTCTGGTTATGAGTTCGCCTTCGTGTCGGCCTACCTTTGTGTTTTAGATCTGAGTCCGCCTTCGTGTCGGCATTCCTTTTGAAAATCCATCTTGTGATGGTAACCTCAGGTTATAAGTCCGCCTTCGTGTCGGCCTACCTTTGTGTTTTGGATCTGAATCCACCTTCGTGTCGACATTCCTTTTTAAAATCCATCTTGTGACGGTAACCTCTGGTTATAAGTCCGCCTTCGTGTCGGCCTACCTTTGTGTTTTGGATCTGAGTCCGCCTTCGTGTCGACATTCCTTTTGAAAATCCATCTTGTGATGGTAACCTCTGGTTATAAGTCCGCCTTCGTGTCGGCCTACCCTTGTGTTTTGGATAAGAGTCCACCTTTGTGTCGGAATTCCTTTTGAAAATCCATCTTGTAATGGTAACCTATGGTTATGAGTCTACCTTCGTGTTGGCCTACCTTTATGTTTTGGATCTGAGTCAGCCTTCGTGTCATCATTCCTTTTGAAAATACATCTAGTGATGGTAACCTCTGGTTATGAGTCCGCCTTCGTGTCGGCATTTCTTTTGAAAATCCATCTTGTGATGGTAACCTTTGGTTATAAGTCCGCTTTCGTGTCGGCCTACCTTTGTGTTTGGTTAAGAGTCTGCCTTCGTGTCGGCATACCTTTGTATTTTGGATCTGAGTCCGCCTTCGTGTCGGCATTCCTTTTGAAAATCCATCTTGTGATGGTAACCTCTGGTTAAGAGTCCGCCTTCGTCTCGGCATACCTTTGTGTTTTGGATATGAGTCCGCCTTCGTGTCGGCATTACTTTTGAAAATCCATCTTGTGATGGTAACCTCTGGTTATAAGTCTGACTTCGTGTCGGCCTACCTTTGTGTTTTGGATCCGAGTCCGCCTTCGTGTCGGCATTCCTTTTGAAAATCCATCTTGTCATGGTAACCTCCGGTAATGATTCCGCCTTTAGGTCGGCCTACCTTTGTGTTTTGGATCTGAGTCCGCCTTCATGTCGGAATTTCTTTAGAAAATCCATCTTGTGATGGTAACCTCTGGTTATGAGTCCACCTTCGTGTCGGCCTACCTTTGTGTTTTGGATCTGAGCCCGCATTTGTGTCGGCATTCCTTTTTAAAATCCATATTGTGATGGTAACCTCTGGTTATGAGTTCGCCTTCGTGTCGGCCTACCTTTGTGTTCTAGATCTGAGTCCGCCTTCGTGTCGGCATTCCTTTTGAAAATCCATCTTGTGCTGGTAACCTCTGGTTATAACTCCGCCTTCGTGTCGGCCTACCTTTGTGTTTTGGATCTGAGCCCGCATTTGTGTCGGCATTCCTTTTTAAAACCCATCTTGTGATGGTAACCTCTGGTTATGAGTTCGCCTTCGTGTCGGCCTACCTTTGTGTTTTAGATCTGAGTCCGCCTTCGTGTCAGCATTCCTTTTGAAAATCCATCTTGTGCTGCTAACCTCTGGTTATAAGTCCGCTTTTGTGTCGGCCTACCTTTGTGTTTTGGATCTAAGCATGCATTTGTGTCGGCATTTCTTTTGAAAATCCACGTTGTGATGGTAACCTCTGGTTATGAGTTCGCCTTCGTGTCGGCCTACCTTTGTGTTTTAGATCTGAGTCCGCCTTCGTGTCGGCATTCCTTTTGAAAATCCATCTTGTGATGGTAACCTCAGGTTATAAGTCCGCCTTCGTGTCGGCCTACCTTTGTGTTTTGGATCTGAATCCACCTTCGTGTCGACATTCCTTTTTAAAATCCATCTTGTGACGGTAACCTCTGGTTATAAGTCCGCCTTCGTGTCGGCCTACCTTTGTGTTTTGGATCTGAGTCCGCCTTCGTGTCGACATTCCTTTTGAAAATCCATCTTGTGATGGTAACCTCTGGTTATAAGTCCGCCTTCGTGTCGGCCTACCCTTGTGTTTTGGATAAGAGTCCACCTTTGTGTCGGAATTCCTTTTGAAAATCCATCTTGTAATGGTAACCTATGGTTATGAGTCTACCTTCGTGTTGGCCTACCTTTATGTTTTGGATCTGAGTCAGCCTTCGTGTCATCATTCCTTTTGAAAATACATCTAGTGATGGTAACCTCTGGTTATGAGTCCGCCTTCGTGTCGGCATTTCTTTTGAAAATCCATCTTGTGATGGTAACCTTTGGTTATAAGTCCGCTTTCGTGTCGGCCTACCTTTGTGTTTGGTTAAGAGTCTGCCTTCGTGTCGGCATACCTTTGTATTTTGGATCTGAGTCCGCCTTCGTGTCGGCATTCCTTTTGAAAATCCATCTTGTGATGGTAACCTCTGGTTAAGAGTCCGCCTTCGTCTCGGCATACCTTTGTGTTTTGGATATGAGTCCGCCTTCGTGTCGGCATTACTTTTGAAAATCCATCTTGTGATGGTAACCTCTGGTTATAAGTCTGACTTCGTGTCGGCCTACCTTTGTGTTTTGGATCCGAGTCCGCCTTCGTGTCGGCATTCCTTTTGAAAATCCATCTTGTCATGGTAACCTCCAGTAATGATTCCGCCTTCAGGTCGGCCTACCTTTGTGTTTCGGATCTGAGTCCGCCTTCATGTCGGAATTTCTTTAGAAAATCCATCTTGTGATGGTAACCTCTGGTTATGAGTCCACCTTCGTGTCGGCCTACCTTTGTGTTTTGGATCTGAGCCCGCATTTGTGTCGGCATTCCTTTTTAAAATCCATATTGTGATGGTAACCTCTGGTTATGAGTTCGCCTTCGTGTCGGCCTACCTTTGTGTTCTAGATCTGAGTCCGCCTTCGTGTCGGCATTCCTTTTGAAAATCCATCTTGTGCTGGTAACCTCTGGTTATAACTCCGCCTTCGTGTCGGCCTACCTTTGTGTTTTGGATCTGAGCCCGCATTTGTGTCGGCATTTCTTTTAAAAATCCATGTTGTGATGGAAACCTCTGGTTATGAGTCCGCCTTCGGGTCGGCCTACCTTTGTGTTTTAGATCTGAGTCCGCCTTCGTGTCGGAATTTCTTTTGAAAATCCATCTTGTGATGGTAACCTATGGTTATGAGTCCGCCTTCGTGTCGGCCTACCTTTGTGTTTTGGATCTGAGCCCGCATTTGTGTCGGCATTCCTTTTTAAAATCCATCTTGTGATGGTAACCTCTGGTTATGAGTTCGCCTTCATGTCGGCCTACCTTTGTGTTTTAGATCTGAGTCCTCCTTCGTGTCGGCATTCCTTTTGAAAATCCATCTTGTGCTGGTAACCTCTGGTTATAAGTCCGCCCTCGTGTCGGCCTACCTTTGTGTTTTGGATCTGAGCCCGCATTTGTGTCGGCATTTCTTTTGAAAATCCATGTAGTGATGGTAACCTCTGGTTATGAGTTCGCCTTCGTGTCGGCCTATCTTTATATTTTAGATCTGAGTCCGCCTTCGTGTCGGCATTCCTTTTGAAAATCCATCTTGTGATGGTAACCTCTGGTTATAAGTCCGCCTTCGTGTCGGCCTACCTTTGTGTTTTGGATCTGAGTCCGCCTTCGTGTCGACATTCCTTTTGAAAATCCATCTTGTGATGGTAACCTCTGGTTATAAGTCCGCCTTCGTGTCGGCCTACCCTTGTGTTTTGGATATGAGTCCACCTTTGTGTCGGCATTCCTTTTGAAAATCCATCTTGTAATGGTAACCTATGGTTATGAGTCCGCCTATGTGTTGGCCTACCTTTATGTTTTGGATATGAGTTAGCCTTCGTGTCATCATTCCTTTTGAAAATACATCTAGTGATGGTAACCTCTGGTTATGAGTCCGCCTTCGTGTTGGCATTCCTTTTGAAAATCCATCTTGTGATGGTAACCTTTGGTTATAAGTCCGCTTTCGTGTCGGCCTACCTTTGTGTTTGGTTAAGAGTCTGCCTTCGTGTCGGCATACCTTTGTATTTTGGATCTGAGTCCGCCTTCGTGTCGGCATTCCTTTTGAAAATCCATCTTGTGATGGTAACCTCTAGTTAAGAGTCCGCCTTCGTCTCGGTATACCTTTGTGTTTTGGATATGAGTCCGCCTTCGTGTCGACATTACTTTTGAAAATCCATCTTGTGATGGTAACCTCGGGTTATGAGTCCGCCTTCTTGTCGACCTACCTTAGTGTTTTGGATTTGAGTCTGCCTTCGTGTCGGCATTCCTTTTGAAAATCCATCATGTGATGGTAACCTCGGGTTATGAGTCCGCCTTCATGTCGGCCTACCTTTTTGTTTTGGATCTGAGTCCGCCTTCTTGCCGGCATTCCTTTTGAAAATATATCTTGTGATGGTAAGCTCTGGTTATGAGTCTGCCTTCGTGTTGGCCTACCTTTTTATTTTGGAACTGAGTCCGCCTTTGTGTCGGCATTCCTTTTGAAAATCCATCTTGTGATGGTAACCTCTGGTTATGAGTCCGCCTTCGTGTCAGCCTACCTTTGTGTTTTGGATCTGAGTCCGCCTTCGTGTCGGCATTCCTTTTGAAAATCCATCTTGTGATGGCAACCTCTGGTTATGATTCCGCCTTCATGTCGGCCTACCTTTGTGTTTTGGATCTGAGTCCGCCTTCGTGTCAGAATTTCTTTTGAAAATCCATCTTGTGATGGTAACCTCTGGTTATGAGTCCGCCTATGTGTCGGCCTACCTTTGTGTTTTGGATCTGAGCCCGCATTTGTGTCGGCATTTCTTTTGAAAATCCATCTTGTGATGGTAACCTCTGATTATGAGTCCGCCTTCGTGTCGGCCTACCTTTGTGTTTTAGATCTGAGTCCGCCTTCGTGTCAGAATTTCTTTTGAAAATCCATCTTGTGATGGTAACCTCTGGTTATAAGTCCGCCTTCGTGTCGGCCTACCTTTGTGTTTTGGATCTGAGCCCGCATTTGTGTCGGCATTCCTTTTTAAAACCCATCTTGTGATGGTAACCTCTGGTTATGAGTTCGCCTTCGTGTCAGCCTACCTTTGTGTTTTAGATCTGAGTCCGCCTTCGTGTCAGCATTCCTTTTGAAAATCCATCTTGTGCTGCTAACCTCTGGTTATAAGTCCGCTTTCGTGTCGGCCTACCTTTGTGTTTTGGATCTGAGCCTGCATTTGTGTCGGCATTTCTTTTGAAAATCCACGTTGTGATGGTAACCTCTGGTTATGAGTTCGCCTTCGTGTCGGCCTACCTTTGTGTTTTAGATCTGAGTCCGCCTTCGTGTCGGCATTCCTTTTGAAAATCCATCTTGTGATGGTAACCTCTGGTTATGAGTCCGCCTTCGGGTCGGCCTACCTTTGTGTTTTAGATCTGAGTCCGCCTTCGTGTCGGAATTTCTTTTGAAAATCCATCTTGTGATGGTAACCTATGGTTATGAGTCCGCCTTCGTGTCGGCCTACCTTTGTGTTTTGGATCTGAGCCCGCATTTGTGTCGGCATTCCTTTTTAAAATCCATCTTGTGATGGTAACCTCTGGTTATGAGTTCGCCTTCGTGTCGGCCTACCTTTGTGTTTTAGATCTGAGTCCGCCTTCGTGTCGGCATTCCTTTTGAAAATCCATCTTGTCATGGTAACCTCCAGTAATGATTCCGCCTTCAGGTCGGCCTACCTTTGTGTTTCGGATCTGAGTCCGCCTTCATGTCGGAATTTCTTTAGAAAATCCATCTTGTGATGGTAACCTCTGGTTATGAGTCCACCTTCGTGTCGGCCTACCTTTGTGTTTTGGATCTGAGCCCGCATTTGTGTCGGCATTCCTTTTTAAAATCCATATTGTGATGGTAACCTCTGGTTATGAGTTCGCCTTCGTGTCGGCCTACCTTTGTGTTCTAGATCTGAGTCCGCCTTCGTGTCGGCATTCCTTTTGAAAATCCATCTTGTGCTGGTAACCTCTGGTTATAACTCCGCCTTCGTGTCGGCCTACCTTTGTGTTTTGGATCTGAGCCCGCATTTGTGTCGGCATTTCTTTTAAAAATCCATGTTGTGATGGAAACCTCTGGTTATGAGTCCGCCTTCGGGTCGGCCTACCTTTGTGTTTTAGATCTGAGTCCGCCTTCGTGTCGGAATTTCTTTTGAAAATCCATCTTGTGATGGTAACCTATGGTTATGAGTCCGCCTTCGTGTCGGCCTACCTTTGTGTTTTGGATCTGAGCCCGCATTTGTGTCGGCATTCCTTTTTAAAATCCATCTTGTGATGGTAACCTCTGGTTATGAGTTCGCCTTCATGTCGGCCTACCTTTGTGTTTTAGATCTGAGTCCTCCTTCGTGTCGGCATTCCTTTTGAAAATCCATCTTGTGCTGGTAACCTCTGGTTATAAGTCCGCCCTCGTGTCGGCCTACCTTTGTGTTTTGGATCTGAGCCCGCATTTGTGTCGGCATTTCTTTTGAAAATCCATGTAGTGATGGTAACCTCTGGTTATGAGTTCGCCTTCGTGTCGGCCTATCTTTATATTTTAGATCTGAGTCCGCCTTCGTGTCGGCATTCCTTTTGAAAATCCATCTTGTGATGGTAACCTCTGGTTATAAGTCCGCCTTCGTGTCGGCCTACCTTTGTGTTTTGGATCTGAGTCCGCCTTCGTGTCGACATTCCTTTTGAAAATCCATCTTGTGATGGTAACCTCTGGTTATAAGTCCGCCTTCGTGTCGGCCTACCCTTGTGTTTTGGATATGAGTCCACCTTTGTGTCGGCATTCCTTTTGAAAATCCATCTTGTAATGGTAACCTATGGTTATGAGTCCGCCTATGTGTTGGCCTACCTTTATGTTTTGGATATGAGTTAGCCTTCGTGTCATCATTCCTTTTGAAAATACATCTAGTGATGGTAACCTCTGGTTATGAGTCCGCCTTCGTGTTGGCATTCCTTTTGAAAATCCATCTTGTGATGGTAACCTTTGGTTATAAGTCCGCTTTCGTGTCGGCCTACCTTTGTGTTTGGTTAAGAGTCTGCCTTCGTGTCGGCATACCTTTGTATTTTGGATCTGAGTCCGCCTTCGTGTCGGCATTCCTTTTGAAAATCCATCTTGTGATGGTAACCTCTAGTTAAGAGTCCGCCTTCGTCTCGGTATACCTTTGTGTTTTGGATATGAGTCCGCCTTCGTGTCGACATTACTTTTGAAAATCCATCTTGTGATGGTAACCTCGGGTTATGAGTCCGCCTTCTTGTCGACCTACCTTAGTGTTTTGGATTTGAGTCTGCCTTCGTGTCGGCATTCCTTTTGAAAATCCATCATGTGATGGTAACCTCGGGTTATGAGTCCGCCTTCATGTCGGCCTACCTTTTTGTTTTGGATCTGAGTCCGCCTTCTTGCCGGCATTCCTTTTGAAAATATATCTTGTGATGGTAAGCTCTGGTTATGAGTCTGCCTTCGTGTTGGCCTACCTTTTTATTTTGGAACTGAGTCCGCCTTTGTGTCGGCATTCCTTTTGAAAATCCATCTTGTGATGGTAACCTCTGGTTATGAGTCCGCCTTCGTGTCAGCCTACCTTTGTGTTTTGGATCTGAGTCCGCCTTCGTGTCGGCATTCCTTTTGAAAATCCATCTTGTGATGGCAACCTCTGGTTATGATTCCGCCTTCATGTCGGCCTACCTTTGTGTTTTGGATCTGAGTCCGCCTTCGTGTCAGAATTTCTTTTGAAAATCCATCTTGTGATGGTAACCTCTGGTTATGAGTCCGCCTATGTGTCGGCCTACCTTTGTGTTTTGGATCTGAGCCCGCATTTGTGTCGGCATTTCTTTTGAAAATCCATCTTGTGATGGTAACCTCTGATTATGAGTCCGCCTTCGTGTCGGCCTACCTTTGTGTTTTAGATCTGAGTCCGCCTTCGTGTCAGAATTTCTTTTGAAAATCCATCTTGTGATGGTAACCTCTGGTTATAAGTCCGCCTTCGTGTCGGCCTACCTTTGTGTTTTGGATCTGAGCCCGCATTTGTGTCGGCATTCCTTTTTAAAACCCATCTTGTGATGGTAACCTCTGGTTATGAGTTCGCCTTCGTGTCAGCCTACCTTTGTGTTTTAGATCTGAGTCCGCCTTCGTGTCAGCATTCCTTTTGAAAATCCATCTTGTGCTGCTAACCTCTGGTTATAAGTCCGCTTTCGTGTCGGCCTACCTTTGTGTTTTGGATCTGAGCCTGCATTTGTGTCGGCATTTCTTTTGAAAATCCACGTTGTGATGGTAACCTCTGGTTATGAGTTCGCCTTCGTGTCGGCCTACCTTTGTGTTTTAGATCTGAGTCCGCCTTCGTGTCGGCATTCCTTTTGAAAATCCATCTTGTGATGGTAACCTCTGGTTATGAGTCCGCCTTCGGGTCGGCCTACCTTTGTGTTTTAGATCTGAGTCCGCCTTCGTGTCGGAATTTCTTTTGAAAATCCATCTTGTGATGGTAACCTATGGTTATGAGTCCGCCTTCGTGTCGGCCTACCTTTGTGTTTTGGATCTGAGCCCGCATTTGTGTCGGCATTCCTTTTTAAAATCCATCTTGTGATGGTAACCTCTGGTTATGAGTTCGCCTTCGTGTCGGCCTACCTTTGTGTTTTAGATCTGAGTCCGCCTTCGTGTCGGCATTCCTTTTGAAAATCCATCTTGTGCTGGTAACCTCTGGTTATAAGTCCGCCCTCGTGTCGGCCTACCTTTGTGTTTTGGATCTGAGCCCGCATTTGTGTCGGCATTTCTTTTGAAAATCCATGTAGTGATGGTAACCTCTGGTTATGAGTTCGCCTTCGTGTCGGCCTATCTTTGTGTTTTAGATCTGAGTCCGCCTTCGTGTCGACATTCCTTTTGAAAATCCATCTTGTGATGGTAACCTCTGGTTATAAGTCCGCCTTCGTGTCGGCCTACCTTTGTGTTTTGGATCTGAGTCCGCCTTCGTGTCGACATTCCTTTTGAAAATCCATCTTGTGATGGTAACCTCTGGTTATAAGTCCGCCTTCGTGTCGGCCTACCCTTGTGTTTTGGATATGAGTCCACCTTCGTGTCGGCATTCCTTTTGAAAATCTATCTTGTAATGGTAACCTATGGTTATGAGTCTACCTTCGTGTTGGCCTACCTTTATGTTTTGGATCTGAGTCAGCCTTCGTGTCATCATTCCTTTTGAAAATACATCTAGTATGGTAACCTCTGGTTATGAGTCCGCCTTCGTGTTGGCATTCCTTTTGAAAATCCATCTTGTGATGGTAACCTTTGGTTATAAGTCCGCTTTCGTGTCGGCCTACCTTTGTGTTTGGTTAAGAGTCTGCCTTCGTGTCGGCATACCTTTGTATTTTGGATCTGAGTCCGCCTTCGTGTCGGCATTCCTTTTGAAAATCCATCTTGTGATGGTAACCTCTGGTTAAGAGTCCGCCTTCGTCTCGGTATACCTTTGTGTTTTGGATATGAGTCCGCCTTCGTGTCGACATTACTTTTGAAAATCCATCTTGTGATGGTAACCTCGGGTTATGAGTCCGCCTTCTTGTCGACCTACCTTTGTGTTTTGGATTTGAGTCCGCCTTCGTGTCGGCATTCCTTTTGAAAATCCATCATGTTATGGTAACCTCGGGTTATGAGTCCGCCTTCGTGTCGGCCTACCTTTTTGTTTTGGATCTGAGTCCGCCTTCTTGCCGGCATTCCTTTTGAAAATATATCTTGTGATGGTAACCTCTGGTTATGAGTCTGCCTTCGTGTTGGCCTACCTTTTTATTTTGGAACTTAGTCCGCCTTTGTGTCGGCATTCCTTTTGAAAATCCATCTTGTGATGGTAACCTCTGGTTATGAGTCCGCCTTCGTGTCAGCCTACCTTTGTGTTTTGGATCTGAGTCCGCCTTCGTGTCGGCATTCCTTTTGAAAATCCATCTTGTGATGGCAACCTCTGGTTATGATTCCGCCTTCATGTCGGCCTACCTTTGTGTTTTGGATCTGAGTCTGCCTTCGTGTCAGAATTTCTTTTGAAAATCCATCTTGTGATGGTAACCTCTGGTTATGAGTCCGCCTATGTGTCGGCCTACCTTTGTGTTTTGGATCTGAGCCCGCATTTGTGTCGGCATTTCTTTTGAAAATCCATCTTGTGATGGTAACCTCTGATTATGAGTCCGCCTTCGTGTCGGCCTACCTTTGTGTTTTAGATCTGAGTCCGCCTTCGTGTCAGAATTTCTTTTGAAAATCCATCTTGTGATGGTAACCTCTGGTTATAAGTCCGCCTTCGTGTCGGCCTACCTTTGTGTTTTGGATCTGAGCCCGCATTTGTGTCGGCATTCCTTTTTAAAACCCATCTTGTGATGGTAACCTCTGGTTATGAGTTCGCCTTCGTGTCGGCCTACCTTTGTGTTTTAGATCTGAGTCCGCCTTCGTGTCAGCATTCCTTTTGAAAATCCATCTTGTGCTGCTAACCTCTGGTTATAAGTCCGCTTTCGTGTCGGCCTACCTTTGTGTTTTGGATCTGAGCCCGCATTTGTGTCGGCATTTCTTTTGAAAATCCACGTTGTGATGGTAACCTCTGGTTATGAGTTCGCCTTCGTTTCGGCCTACCTTTGTGTTTTAGATCTGAGTCCGCCTTTGTGTCGGCATTCCTTTTGAAAATCCATCTTGTGATGGTAACCTCTGATTATGAGTCCGCCTTCGTGTCGGCCTACCTTTGTGTTTTGGATCTGAGTCTGCCTTCGTGTCAGAATTTCTTTTGAAAATCCATCTTGTGATGGTAACCTCTGGTTATGAGTCCGCCTATGTGTCGGCCTACCTTTGTGTTTTGGATCTGAGCCCGCATTTGTGTCGGCATTTCTTTTGAAAATCCATCTTGTGATGGTAACCTCTGATTATGAGTCCGCCTTCGTGTCGGCCTACCTTTGTGTTTTAGATCTGAGTCCGCCTTCGTGTCAGAATTTCTTTTGAAAATCCATCTTGTGATGGTAACCTCTGGTTATAAGTCCGCCTTCGTGTCGGCCTACCTTTGTGTTTTGGATCTGAGTCCACCTTCGCGTCGACATTCCTTTTGAAAATCCATCTTGTGATGGTAACCTCTGGTTATAAGTCCGCCTTCGTGTCGGCCTACCTTTGTGTTTTGGATCTGAGTCCGCCTTCGTATCGACATTCCTTTTAAAAATCCATCTTGTGATGGTAACCTCTAGTTATGAGTCCGTCTTCGTGTCGTCATACCTGTGTGTTTTGGATCTGAGTCCGCCTTCGTGTCGGCATTTCTTTTTAAAATCCATCTTGTGATGGTAACCTCTGGTTATGAGACCGTCTTCGTGTCGGCCTACCTTTGTGTTTTGGATCTGAGCCCTCATTTGTGTCGGCATTTCTTTTGAAAATCCATCTTGTGATGGTAACCTCTGGTTATGAGTCCGCCTTCGTGTCAGCCTACCTTTGTGTTTTGGATCTGAGTCCGCCTTCGTGTCAGCCTACCTTTGTGTTTTGGATCTGAGTCCGCCTTCGTGTCGGCATTCCTTTTGAAAATCCATCTTGTGCTGGTAACCTCTGGTTATAAGTCCGCCTTCGTGTCGGCCTACCTTTGTGTTTTGGATCTGAGCCCGCATTTGTGTCGGCATTTCTTTTGAAAATCCATGTTGTGATTGTAACCTCTGGTTATGAGTTCGCCTTCGTGTCGGTCTACCTTTGTGTTTTAGATCTGAGTCCGCCTTCGTGTCGGCATTCCTTTTGAAAATCCATCTTCTGATGGTAACCTCTGGTTATAAGTCTGCCTTCGTGTCGGCCTACCTTTGTGTTTTGGATCTGAGTCCGCCTTTGTGTCGACATTCCTTTTGAAAATCCATCTTGTGATGGTAACCTCTGGTTATAAGTCCGCCTTCGTGTCGGCCTACCTTTGTGTTTTGGATCTGGGTCTGCCTTCGTGTCGACATTCCTTTTCAAAATCCATCTTGTGATGGTAACCTCTAGTTATGAGTCCACCTTCGTGTCGTCATACGTTTGTGTTTTGGATCTGAGTCCGCCTTCGTGTCGGCATTTCTGTTTAAAATCCATCTTGTGATGGTAACCTCTGGTTATGAGTCCGTCTTCATGTCAGCCTACCTTTATGTTTTGGATCTGAGTCCGCCTTCGTGTCGGCATTCCTTTTGAAAATTCATTTTGTCATGGTAACCTCTAGTTATGAGTCCGGCTTCGCGTCAGCCTACCTTTGTGTTTTGGATCTGAGTCCGCCTTCGTGTCGACATTCCTTTTGAAAATCCATCTTGTGATGGTAACCTCTGGTTATAAGTCTGAATTCGTGTCGGCCTACCTTTGTGTTTTGGATCCGAGTCCGCCTTCGTGTCGGCATTCCTTTTGAAAATCCATCTTGTGATGGTAACCTCTGGTTATGATTCTGCCTTCAGGTCGGCCTACATTTGTGTTTTGGATTTGAGTCCGCCTTCGTGTCGGAATTTCTTTTGAAAATCCATCTTGTGATGGTAACCTCTGGTTATGAGTCCACCTTAGTGTCGGCCTACCTTTGTGTTTTGGATCTGAGCCCTCATTTGTGTCGGCATTTCTTTTAAAAATCCATCTTGTGATGGTAACCTCTGGTTATGAGTCCGCCTTCGTGTCGGCCTACCTTTGTGTTTTGGATCTGAGTCCGCCTTTGTGTCAGAATTTGTTTTGAAAATCCATCTTGTGATGGTAACCTCTGGTTATGAGTCCGCCTATGTGTCGGCCTACCTTTGTGTTTTGGATCTGAGCCCGCATTTGTGTCGGCATTTCTTTTGAAAATCCATCTTGTGATGGTAACCTCTGATTATGAGTCCGCCTTCGTGTCGGCCTACCTTAGTGTTTAAGATCTGAGTCCTCCTTCGTGTCGGAATTTCTTTTGAAAATCCATCTTGTGATGGTAACTCTGGTTATGAGTCCCCCTTCGTGTCGGCCTACCTTTGTGTTTTGGATCTGAGCCCGCATTTGTGTCGGTATTCCTTTATAAAATCCATCTTGTGATGGTAACCTCTGGTTATGAGTTCGCCTTCGTGTCGGCCTACCTTTGTGTTTTAGATCTGAGTCCGCCATCGTGTCAGCATTCCTTTTGAAAATCCATCTTGTGCTGGTAACCTCTGGTTATAAGTCCGCCTTCGTGTCGGCCTACCTTTGTGTTTTGGATCTGAGCCCGCATATGTGTCGGCATTTCTTTTGAAAATCCATGTTGTGATGGTAACTTCTGGTTATGAGTTCGCCTTCGTGTCGGCCTACCTTTGTGTTTTAGATCTGAGTCCGCCTTCGTGTCGGCATTCCTTTTGAAAATCCATCTTGTACTGGTAACCTCTGGTTATAGGTCCGCCTTCGTGTAGTCCTACCTTTGTGTTATGGATCTGAGCCCGCATTTGTGTCGGCATTTCTTTTGAAAATCCATGTTGTGATGGTAACCTCTGGTTATGAGTTCGCCTTCGTGTCGGCCTACCTTTGTGTTTTAGATCTGAGTCCGCCTTCGTGTCGACATTTCTTTTGAAAATCCATGTTGTGATGGTAACCTCTGGTTATAAGTCCGCTTTCGTGTCGGCCTACCTTTGTGTTTTGGATCTGAGTCCGCCTTCGTGTCGGCATTCCTTTTGAAAATCCATCTTGTATTGGTAACCTCTGGTTATAAGTCCGCCTTCGTGTCGGCCTACCTTTGTGTTATGGATCTGAGCCCGCATTTGTGTCGGCATTTCTTTTGAAAATCCATGTTGTGATGGTAACCTCTGGTTATGAGTTCGCCTTCATGTCGGCCTACCTTTGTGTTTTGGATCTGAGTCCGCCTTCGTGTCGGCATTCCTTTTGAAAATTCATTTTGTAATGGTAACCTCTGGTTATGAGTCCGCCTTCGTGTCAGCCTACCTTTGTGTTTTGGATCTGAGTCCGCCTTCGTGTCGGCATTCCTTTTGAAAATCCATCTTGTGCTGGTAACCTCTGGTTATAAGTCCGCCTTCGTGTCGGCCTATCTTTGTCTTTTGGATCTGAGCCCGCATTTGTGTCGGCATTTCTTTTGAAAATCCATGTTGTGATTGTAACCTCTGGTTATGAGTTCGCCTTCGTGTCGGTCTACCTTTGTGTTTTAGATCTGAATCCGCCTTCGTGTCGGCATTCCTTTTGAAAATCCATCTTCTGATGGTAACCTCTGGTTATAAGTCTGAATTCGTGTCGGCCTACCTTTGTGTTTTGGATCTGAGTCCGCCTTCGTGTCGACATTTCTTTTGAAAATCCATGTTGTGATGGTAACCTCTGGTTATAAGTCCGCTTTCGTGTCGGCCTACCTTTGTGTTTTGGATCTGAGTCCGCCTTCGTGTCGGCATTCCTTTTGAAAATCCATCTTGTATTGGTAACCTCTGGTTATAAGTCCGCCTTCGTGTCGGCCTACCTTTGTGTTATGGATCTGAGCCCGCATTTGTGTCGGCATTTCTTTTGAAAATCCATGTTGTGATGGTAACCTCTGGTTATGAGTTCGCCTTCGTGTCGGCCTACCTTTGTGTTTTGGATCTGAGTCCGCCTTCGTGTCGGCATTCCTTTTGAAAATTCATTTTGTAATGGTAACCTCTGGTTATGAGTCCGCCTTCGTGTCAGCCTACCTTTGTGTTTTGGATCTGAGTCCGCCTTCGTGTCGGCATTCCTTTTGAAAATCCATCTTGTGCTGGTAACCTCTGGTTATAAGTCCGCCTTCGTGTCGGCCTATCTTTGTCTTTTGGATCTGAGCCCGCATTTGTGTCGGCATTTCTTTTGAAAATCCATGTTGTGATTGTAACCTCTGGTTATGAGTTCGCCTTCGTGTCGGTCTACCTTTGTGTTTTAGATCTGAATCCGCCTTCGTGTCGGCATTCCTTTTGAAAATCCATCTTCTGATGGTAACCTCTGGTTATAAGTCTGAATTCGTGTCGGCCTACCTTTGTGTTTTGGATCCGAGTCCGCCTTCGTGTCGGCATTCCTTTTGAAAATCCATCTTGTGATGGTAACCTCTGGTTATGATTCCGCCTTCAGGTCGGCCTACCTTTGTGTTTTGGATCTGAGTCCGCCTTCGTGTCGGAATTTCTTTTGAAAATCCATCTTGTGATGGTAACCTCTGGTTATGAGTCCACCTTCGTGTCGAACTACCTTTGTGTTTTGGATCTGAGCCCTCATTTGTGTCGGCATTTCTTTTAAAAATCCATCTTGTGATGGTAACCTCTGGTTATGAGTCCGCCTTCGTGTCGGCCTACCTTTGTGTTTTGGATCTGAGTCCGCCTTTGTGTCAGAATTTCTTTTGAAAATCCATCTTGTGATGCTAACCTCTGGTTATGAGTCCGCCTATGTGTCGGCCTACCTTTGTGTTTTGGATCTGAGCCCGCATTTGTGTCGGCATTTCTTTTGAAAATCCATCTTGTGATGGTAACCTCTGATTATGAGTCCGCCTTCGTGTCGGCCTACCTTTGTGTTTAAGATCTGAGTCCTCCTTCATGTCGGAATTTCTTTTGAAAATCCATCTTGTGATGGTAACTCTGGTTATGAGTCCCCCTTCGTGTCGGCCTACCTTTGTGTTTTGGATCTGAGCCCGCATTTGTATTGGTATTCCTTTATAAAATCCATCTTGTGATGGTAACCTCTGGTTATGAGTTCGCCTTCGTGTTGGCCTACCTTTGTGTTTTAGATCTGGGTCCGCCTTCGTGTCTGCATTCCTTTTGAAAATCCATCTTGTGCTGGTAACCTCTGGTTATAAGTCCGCCTTCGTGTCGGCCTACCTTTGTGTTTTGGATCTGAGCCCGCATATGTGTCGGCATTTCTTTTGAAAATCCATGTTGTGATGGTAACCTCTAGTTATGAGTTCGCCTTCGTGTCGGCCTACCTTTGTGTTTTAGATCTGAGTCCGCCTTCGTGTCGACATTCCTTTTGAAAATCCATCTTGTACTGGTAACCTCTGGTTATAAGTCCGCCTTCGTGTCGGCCTACCTTTGTGTTATGGATCTGAGCCCGCATTTGTGTCGGCATTTCTTTTGAAAATCCATGTTGTGATGGTAACCTCTGGTTATGAGTTCGCCTTCGTGTCGGCCTACCTTTGTGTTTTAGATCTGAGTCCGCCTTCGTGTCGGCATTTCTTTTGAAAATCCATGTTGTGATGGTAACCTCTGGTTATAAGTCCGCCTTCGTGTCGGCCTACCTTTGTATTTTGGATCTGAGTCCGCCTTCGTGTCGACATTCCTTTTGAAAATCCATCTTGTGATGGTAACCTCTAGTTATGAGTCCGCCTTCGTGTCGTCATACATTTGTGTTTTGGATCTGAGTCCGCCTTCGTGTCGGCATTTCTTTTTAAAATCCATCTTGTGATGGTAACGTCTGGTTATGAGTCCGTCTTCGTGTCAGCCTACCTTTATGTTTTGGATCTGAGTCCGCCTTTGTGTCGGTATTCCTATTAAAAATCTATTTTGTGATGGTAACCTCTGGTTATGAGTCCGCGTTCGTGTCAGCCTACCTTTGTGTTTTGGTTCTGAGTCCGCCTTCGTGTCGGCATGCCTTTTGAAAATCCATCTTGTGATGGTTACCTCTGGTTATAAGTCCGCCTTCGTGTCGGCCTACCTTTGTGTTTTGGATCTGAGTCCGCCTTTGTGTCGACATTCCTTTTGAAAATCCATCTTGTGATGGTAACCTCAAGTTATGAGTCCGCCTTCGTGTCGTCATACCTTTGTGGTTTGGATCCGAGTCCGCCTTCGTGTCGGCATTCCTTTTGAAAATCCATCTTGTGATGGTAACCTCTGGTTATGATTCCGCCTTCAGGTCGGCCTACCTTTGTGTTTTGGATCTGAGTCCGCCTTCGGGTCGGAATTTCTTTTGAAAATCCATCTTGTGATGGTAACCTCTGGTTATGAGTCCACCTTCGTGTCGGCCTACCTTTGTGTTTTGGATCTGAGCCCGCATTTGTGTCTGCATTTCTTTTAAAAATCCATCTTGTAATGGTAACCTCTGGTTATGAGTCCGCCTTCGTGTCGGCCTACCTTTGTGTTTTGGATCTGAGTCCGCCTTTGTGTCAGAATTTCTTTTGAAAATCCATCTTGTGATGGTAACCTCTGGTTATTAGTCCGCCTATGTGTCGGGCTACCTTTGTGTTTTGGATCTGAGCCCGCATTTTTGTCGGCATTTCTTTTGAAAATCCATCTTGTGATGGTAACCTCTGATTATGAGTCCGCCTTCGTGTCGGCCTACCTTTGTGTTTAAGATCTGAGTCCGCCTTCATGTCGGAATTTCTTTTGAAAATACATCTTCTGATGGTAACTCTGGTTATGAGTCCCCCTTCGTGTCGGCCTACCTTTGTGTTTTGGATCTGAGCCCGCATTTGTGTCGGTATTCCTTTATAAAATCCATCTTGTGATGGTAACCTCTGGTTATGAGTTCGCCTTCGTGTCGGCCTACCTTTGTGTTTTAGATCTGAGTCCGCCTTCGTGTCAGCATTCCTTTTGAAAATCCATCTTGTACTAGTAACCTCTGGTTATAAGTCCGCCTTCGTGTCGGCCTACCTTTGTGTTATGGATCTGAGCCCACATATGTGTCGGCATTTCTTTTGAAAATCCATGTTGTGATGGTAACCTCTGGTTATGAGTTCGCCTTCGTGTCGGCCTACCTTTGTGTTTTAGATCTGAGTCCGCCTTCGTGTCGGCATTTCTTTTGAAAATCCATGTTGTGATGGTAACCTCTGGTTATAAGTCCTCCTTCGTGTCGGCCTACCTTTGTATTTTGGATCTGAGTCCGCCTTCGTGTCGGCATTTCTTTTTAAAATCCATCTTGTGATGGTAACCTCTGGTTATGAGTCCGTCTTCGTGTCAGCCTACCTTTATGTTTTGGATCTGAGTCCGCCTTCGTGTCGGCATTCCTTTTGAAAATCTATTTTGTGATGGTAACCTCTGGTTATGAGTCCGCGTTCGTGTCAGCCTACCTTTGTGTTTTGGATCTGAGTCCGCCTTCGTGTCGGAATGCCTTTTGAAAATCCATCTTGTGATGGTTACCTCTGGTTATAAGTCCGCCTTCGTGTCGGCCTACCTTTGTGTTTTGGATCTGAGTCCGCCTTCGTGTCGACATTCCTTTTGAAAATCCATCTTGTGATGGTAACCTCTAGTTATGAGTCCGCCTTCGTGTCGTCATACCTTTGTGTTTTGGATCTGAGTCCACCTTCGTGTCGGCATTTCTTTTTAAAATCCATCTTGTGATGGTAACCTCTGGTTATGAGTCCGTCTTCGTGTCAGCCTACCTTTATGTTTTGGATCTGAGTCCGCCTTCGTGTCGGCATTCCTTTTGAAAATCTATTTTGTGATGGTAACCTCTGGTTATGAGTCCGCGTTCGTGTCAGCCTACCTTTGTGTTTCAGATCTGAGTCCGCCTTCGTGTCGGCATTTCTTTTTAAAATCCATCTTGTGATGGTAACCTCTGGTTATGAATCCGTCTTCGTGTCAGCCTACCTTTATGTTTTGGATCTGAGTCCGCCTTCGTGTCGGAATGCCTTTTGAAAATCCATCTTGTGATGGTTACCTCTGGTTATAAGTCCGCCTTCGTGTCGGCCTACCTTTGTGTTTTGGATCTGAGTCCGCCTTCGTGTCGACATTCCTTTTGAAAATCCATCTTGTGATGGTAACCTCTGGTTATAAGTCCGCCTTCGTGTCGGCCTACCTTTGTGTTTTGGATCTGAGTCCGCCTTCGTGTCGACATTCCTTTTGAAAATCCATCTTGTGATGGTAACCTCTAGTTATGAGTCCGTCTTCGTGTCGTCATACCTTTGTGTTTTGGATCTGAGTCCGCCTTCGTGTCGGCATTTCTTTTTAAAATCCATCTTGTGATGGTAACCTCTGGTTATGAATCCGTCTTCGTGTCAGCCTACCTTTATGTTTTGGATCTGAGTCCGCCTTCGTGTCGGCATTCCTTTTGAAAATCCATTTTGTGATGGTAACCTCTGGTTATGAGTCCGCCTTCGTGTCAGCCTACCTTTGTATTTTGGATCTGAGTCCGCCTTCGTGTCGGAATTCCTTTTGAAAATCCATCTTGTGATGGTAACCTCTGGTTTGAAGTCTGACTTCGTGTCAGCCTACCTTTGTGTTTTGGATCCGAGTCCGCCTTCGTGTCGGCATTCCTTTTGAAAATCCATCTTGTGATGGTAACCTCTGGTTATGATTCCTCCTTCAGGTCGGCCTACCTTTGTGTTTTGGATCTGAGTCCACCTTCGTGTCGGAATTTCTTTTGAAAATTCGTCTTGTGATGGTAACCTCTGGTTATGAGTCCGCCTTCGTGTCGGCCTACCTTTGTGTTTTGGATCTGAGCCCTCATTTGTGTCGGCATTTCTTTTGAAAATCCATCTTGTGATGGTAACCTCTGGTTATGAGTCCGATTTCGTGTCGGCCTACCTTTGTGTTTTGGATCTGAGTCCGCCTTTGTGTCAGAATTTCTTTTGAAAATCCATCTTGTGATGGTAACCTCTGGTTATGAGTCCGCCTATGTGTCGGCCTACCTTTGTATTTTGGATCTGAGCCCACATTTGTGTTGGCATTTCTTTTGAAAATCCATCTTGTGATGGTAACCTCTGATTATGAGTCCGCCTTCGTGTCGGCCTACCTTTGTGTTTAAGATCTGAGTACGCCTTCGTGTCAGAATTTCTTTTGAAAATCCATCTTGTGATGGTAACCTCAGGTTATGAGTCCGCCTTCCTGTCGGCCTACCTTTGTGTTTTGGATCTGAGCCCGCATTTGTGTCGGCATTCCTTTTTATAATCCATCATGTGATGGTAACCTCTAGTTATGAGTTCGCCTTCGTGTCGGCCTACCTTTCTGTTTTAGATCTGAGTCCGCCTTCGTGTTGGCATTCCTTTTGAAAATCCATCTTGTGCTGGTAACCTCTGGTTATAAGTTCGACTTCGTGTCGGCCTACCTTTGTGTTTTGGAGCTGAGCCCGCATATGTGTCAGCATTTCTTTTGAAAATCCATGTTGTGATGGTAACCTCTGGTTATGAGTTCGCCTTCGTGTCGGCCTACCTTTGTGTTTTAGATCTGAGTCCGCCTTCGTGTCGGCATTCCTTTTGAAAATCCATCTTGTGATGGTAACCTCTGGTTATAAGTCCTCATTCGTGTCGGCCTACCTTTGTGTTTTGGATCTGAGTCCTCCTTCGTGTCGACATTCCTTTTGAAAATCCATCTTGTTATGGTAACCTCTGGTTATAAGTCCGCCTTCGTGTCGGCCTACCTTTGTGTTTTGGATCTGAGTCCGCCTTCGTGTCGACATTCCTTTTGAAAATCCATCTTGTGATGGTAACGTCTAGTTATGAGTCCGCCTTCGTGTCGTTATACCTTTGTGTTTTGGATCTGAGTCCGCCTTCGTGTCCGCATTTCTTTTTAAAATACATCTTGTGATGGTAACCTCTGGTTATGAATCCATCTTCGTGTCAGCCTACCTTTATGTTTTGGATCTGAGTCCGCCTTCATGTCGGCATTCCTTTTGAAAATCCATTTTGTGATGGTAACCTCTGGTTATGAGTCCGCCTTCGTGTCAGCCTACCTTTGTGTTTTGGATCTGAGTCCACCTTTGTGTCGGCATTCCTTTTGAAAATCCATCTTGTGATGGTTACCTCTGGTTATAAGTCCGCCTTCGTGTCGGCCTACCTTTGTGTTTTGGATCTGAGTCCGCCTTCGTGTCGACATTCCTTTTGAAAATCCATTTTGTGATGGTAACCTCTGGTTATAAGTCCGCCTTCGTGTCGGCCTACCTTTGTGTTTTGGATCTGAGTCCGCCTTCGTGTCGACATTCCTTTTGAAAATCCATCTTGTGATGGTAACCTCTAGTTATGAGTCCGCCTTCGTGTCGTCATACCTTTGTGTTTTGGATCTGAGTCCGCCTTCGTGTCGGCATTTCTTTTTAAAATCCATCTTGTGATGGTAACCTCTGGTTAGAAGTCTGACTTCGTGTCGGCCTACCTTTGTGTTTTGGATCCGAGTCCGCCTTCGTGTCGGCATTCCTTTTGAAAATCCATCTTGTGATGGTAACCTCTGGTTATGATTCCGCCTTTGTGTCGGCCTACCTTTGTGTTTTGGATCTGAGCCCTCATTTGTGTCGGCATTTTTTTTTAAAATCCATCTTGTGATGGTAACCTCTGGTTATGAGTCCGATTTCGTGTCGGCCTACCTTTGTGTTTTGGATCTGAGTCCTCTTTCGTGTCGACATTCCTTTTGAAAATCCATCTTGTGATGGTAACCTCTGGTTATAAGTCCGCCTTCGTGTCGGCCTACCTTTGTGTTTTGGATCTGAGTCCGCCTTCGTGTCGACATTCCTTTTGAAAATCCATCTTGTGATGGTAACGTCTAGTTATGAGTCCGCCTTCGTTCGTCATACCTTTGTGTTTTGGATCTGAGTTCGCCTTCGTGTCCGCATTTCTTTTTAAAATCCATCTTGTGATGGTAACCTCTGGTTATGAATCCATCTTCGTGTCAGCCTACCTTTATGTTTTGGATCTGAGTCCGCCTTCGTGTCGGCATTCCTTTTGAAAATCCATTTTGTGATGGTACCCTCTGGTTATGAGTACGCCTTCGTGTCAGCCTACCTTTGTATTTTGGATCTGAGTCCGCCTTCGTGTCAGAATTCCTTTTGAAAATCCATCTTGTGATGGTAACCTCTGGTTAGAAGTCTGACTTCGTGTCGGCCTACCTTTGTGTTTTGGATCCGAGTCCGCCTTCGTGTCGGCATTCCTTTTGAAAATCCATCTTGTGATGGTAACCTCTGGTTATGATTCCGCCTTTGTGTCGGCCTACCTTTGTGTTTTGGATCTGAGCCCTCATTTGTGTCGGCATTTTTTTTGAAAATCCATCTTGTGATGGTAACCTCTGGTTATGAGTCCGATTTCGTGTCGGCCTACCTTTGTGTTTTGGATCTGAGTCCTCCTTCGTGTCGACATTCCTTTTGAAAATCCATCTTGTGATGGTAACCTCTGGTTATAAGTCCGCCTTCGTGTCGGCCTACCTTTGTGTTTTGGATCTGAGTCCGCCTTCGTGTCGACATTCCTTTTGAAAATCCATCTTGTGATGGTAACGTCTAGTTATGAGTCCGCCTTCGTGTCGTCATACCTTTGTGTTTTGGATCTGAGTCCGCCTTCGTGTCCGCATTTCTTTTTAAAATCCATCTTGTGATGGTAACCTCTGGTTATGAATCCATCTTCGTGTCAGCCTACCTTTATGTTTTGGATCTGAGTCCTCCTTCATGTCGGCATTCCTTTTGAAAATCCATTTTGTGATGGTAACCTCTGGTTATGAGTCCGCCTTCGTGTCAGCCTACCTTTGTGTTTTGGATCTGAGTCCACCTTTGTGTCGGCATTCCTTTTGAAAATCCATCTTGTGATGGTTACCTCTGGTTATAAGTCCGCCTTCGTGTCGGCCTACCTTTGTGTTTTGGATCTGACTCAGCCTTCGTGTCGACATTCCTTTTGAAAATCCATTTTGTGATGGTAACCTCTGGTTATAAGTCCGCCTTCGTGTCGGCCTACCTTTGTGTTTTGGATCTGAGTCCGCCTTCGTGTCGACATTCCTTTTGAAAATCCATCTTGTGATGGTAACCTCTAGTTATGAGTCCGCCTTCGTGTCGTCATACCTTTGTGTTTTGGATCTGAGTCCGCATTCGTGTCGGCATTTCTTTTTAAAATCCATCTTGTGATGGTAACCTCTGGTTATGAGTCCGTCTTCGTGTCAGCCTACCTTTATGTTTTGGATCTGAGTCCGCCTTCGTGTCGGCATTCCTTTTGAAAATCCATTTTGTGATGGTAACCTCTGGTTATGAGTACGCCTTCATGTCAGCCTACCTTTGTATTTTGGATCTGAGTCCGCCTTCGTGTCAGAATTCCTTTTGAAAATCCATCTTGTGATGGTAACCTCTGGTTAGAAGTCTGACTTCGTGTCGGCCTACCTTTGTGTTTTGGATCCGAGTCCGCCTTCGTGTCGGCATTCCTTTTGAAAATCCATCTTGTGATGGTAACCTCTGGTTATGATTCCGCCTTTGTGTCGGCCTACCTTTGTGTTTTGGATCTGAGCCCTCATTTGTGTCGGCATTTTTTTTGAAAATCCATCTTGTGATGGTAACCTCTGGTTATGAGTCCGATTTCGTGTTGGCCTACCTTTGTGTTTTGGATCTGAGTCCGCCTTTGTGTCAGAATTTCTTTTGAAAATCCATCTTGTGATGGTAACCTCTGGTTATGAGTCCGCCTATGTGTCGGCCTACCTTTATATTTTGGATCTGAGCCCGCATTTGTGTCGGCATTTCTTTTGAAAATCCATCTTGTGATGGTAACCTCTGATTATGAGTCCGCCTTCGTGTCGGCCTACCTTTGTGTTTAAGATCTGAGTCCGCCTTCGTGTCGGAATTCTTTTGAAAATCCATCTTGTGATTGGTACCTCTGGTTATAAGTCCGCCTTTGTGTCGGCCTACCTTTGTGTTTTGGATCCGAGTCCGCCTTCGTGTCGGCATTCCTTTTAAAAATCCATCTTGTGATGGTAACCTCTGGTTATGATTCCGCCTTCCGGTCGGCCTACCTTTGTGTTTTGGATCTGAGTCCGCCTTCGTGTCGGAATTTCTTTTGAAAATCCATCTTGTGATGGTAACCTCTGGTTATGAGTCCACCTTCGTGTCGGCCTACCTTTGTGTTTTGGATCTGAGCCCTCATTTGTGTCGGCATTTCTTTTAAAAATCCATCTTGTGATGGTAACCTCTGGTTATGAGTCCGCCTTCGTGTCGGCCTACCTTTGTGTTTTGGATCTGAGTCCGCCTTTGTGTCAGAATTTCTTTTGAAAATCCATCTTGTGATGGTAACCTCTGGTTATGAGTCCGCCTATGTGTCGGCCTACCTTTGTGTTTTGGATCTGAGCCCGCATTTGTGTCGGCATTTCTTTTGAAAATCCATCTTGTGATGGTAACCTCTGATTATGAGTCCGCCTTCGTGTCGGCTTACCTTTGTGTTTAAGATCTGAGTCCGCCTTCATGTCGGAATTTCTTTTGAAAATCCATCTTGTGATGGTAACTCTGGTTATGAGTCCCCCTTCGTGTCGGCCTACCTTTGTGTTTTGGATCTGAGCCCGCATTTGTATTGGTATTCCTTTATAAAATCCATCTTGTGATGGTAACCTCTGGTTATAAGTCCGCCTTCGTGTCGGCCTACCTTTGTATTTTGGATCTGAGTCCGCCTTCGTGTCGACATTCCTTTTGGAAATCCATCTTGTGATGGTAACCTCTAGTTATGAGTCCGCCTTCGTGTCGTCATACATTTGTGTTTTGGATCTGAGCCCGCCTTCGTGTCGGCATTTCTTTTTAAAATCCATCTTGTGATGGTAACCTCTGGTTATGAGTCCGTCTTCGTGTCAGCCTACCTTTATGTTTTGGATCTGAGTCCGCCTTCGTGTCGGCATTCCTTTTGAAAATCTATTTTGTGATGGTAACCTCTGGTTATGAGTCCGCGTTCGTGTCACCCTACCTTTGTGTTTTGGATCTGAGTCCGCCTTCGTGTCAGAATGCCTTTTGAAAATCCATCTTGTGATGGTTACCTCTGGTTATAAGTCTGCCTTCGTGTCGGCCTACCTTTGTGTTTTGGATCTGAGTCCGCCTTCGTGTCGACATTCCTTTTGAAAATCCATCTTGTGATGGTAACCTCTAGTTATGAGTCCGCCTTCGTGTCGTCATACCTTTGTTTTTGGATCTGAGTCCGCCTTCGTGTCGGCATTTCTTTTTAAAATCCATCTTGTGATGGTAACCTCTGGTTATGAGTCCGTCTTCGTGTCAGCCTACCTTTATGTTTTGGATCTGAGTCCGCCTTCGTGTCGGCATTCCCTTTGAAAATCTATTTTGTGATTGTAACCTCTGGTTATGAGTCCGCGTTCGTGTCAGCCTACCTTTGTGTTTTAGATCTGAGTCCGCCTTCGTGTCGGCATTCCTTATGAAAATCCATCTTGTGATGGTTACCTCTGGTTATAAGTCCGCCTTCGTGTCGGCCTACCTTTGTGTTTTGGATCTGAGTCCGCCTTCGTGTCGACATTCCTTTTGAAAATCCATCTTGTGATGGTAACCTCTGGTTATAAGTCCGCCTTCGTGTCGGCCTACCTTTGTGTTTTGGATCTGAGTCCGCCTTCGTGTCGGCATTTCTTTTTAAAATCCATCTTGTGATGGTAACCTCTGGTTATGAGTCCGTCTTCGTGTCAGCCTACCTTTATGTTTTGGATCTGAGTCCGCCTTCGTGTCGGCATTCCCTTTGAAAATCTATTTTGTGATTGTAACCTCTGGTTATGAGTCCGCGTTCGTGTCAGCCTACCTTTGTGTTTTAGATCTGAGCCCGCCTTCGTGTCGGCATTCCTTATGAAAATCCATCTTGTGATGGTTACCTCTGGTTATAAGTCCGCCTTCGTGTCGGCCTACCTTTGTGTTTTGGATCTGAGTCCGCCTTCGTGTCGACATTCCTTTTGAAAATCCATCTTGTGATGGTAACCTCTGGTTATAAGTCCGCCTTCGTGTCGGCCTACCTTTGTGTTTTGGATCTGAGTCCGCCTTCGTGTCGGCATTTCTTTTTAAAATCCATCTTGTGATGGTAACCTCTGGTTATGAGTCCGTCTTCGTGTCAGCCTTCCTTTATGTTTTGGATCTGAGTCCGCCTTCGTGTCGGCATTCCTTTTGAAAATCTATTTTGTGATGGTAACCTCTGGTTATGAGTCCGCGTTCGTGTCACCCTACCTTTGTGTTTTGGATCTGAGTCCGCCTTCGTGTCAGAATGCCTTTTGAAAATCCATCTTGTGATGGTTACCTCTGGTTATAAGTCTGCCTTCGTGTCGGCCTACCTTTGTGTTTTGGATCTGAGTCCGCCTTCGTGTCGACATTCCTTTTGAAAATCCATCTTGTGATGGTAACCTCTAGTTATGAGTCCGCCTTCGTGTCGTCATACCTTTGTTTTTGGATCTGAGTCCGCCTTCGTGTCGGCATTTCTTTTTAAAATCCATCTTGTGATGGTAACCTCTGGTTATGAGTCCGTCTTCGTGTCAGCCTACCTTTATGTTTTGGATCTGAGTCCGCCTTCGTGTCGGCATTCCCTTTGAAAATCTATTTTGTGATTGTAACCTCTGGTTATGAGTCCGCGTTCGTGTCAGCCTACCTTTGTGTTTTAGATCTGAGTCCGCCTTCGTGTCGGCATTCCTTATGAAAATCCATCTTGTGATGGTTACCTCTGGTTATAAGTCCGCCTTCGTGTCGGCCTACCTTTGTGTTTTGGATCTGAGTCCGCCTTCGTGTCGACATTCCTTTTGAAAATCCATCTTGTGATGGTAACCTCTGGTTATAAGTCCGCCTTCGTGTCGGCCTACCTTTGTGTTTTGGATCTGAGTCCGCCTTCGTGTCGGCATTTCTTTTTAAAATCCATCTTGTGATGGTAACCTCTGGTTATGAGTCCGTCTTCGTGTCAGCCTTCCTTTATGTTTTGGATCTGAGTCCGCCTTCGTGTCGGCATTCCTTTTGAAAATCCATTTTGTGATGGTAACCTCTGGTTATGAGTACGCCTTCGTGTCAGCCTACCTTTGTATTTTGGATCTGAGTCCGCCTTCGTGTCAGAATTCCTTTTGAAAATCCATCTTGTGATGGTAACCTCTGGTTAGAAGACTGACTTCGTGTCGGACTACCTTTGTGTTTTGGATCCGAGTCCGCCTTCGTGTCGGCATTCCTTTTGAAAATCCATCTTGTGATGGTAACCTCTGGTTATGATTCCGCCTTTGTGTCGGCCTACCTTTGTGTTTTGGATCTGAGCCCTCATTTGTGTCGGCATTTTTTTTGAAAATCCATCTTGTGATGGTAACCTCTGGTTATGAGTCCGATTTCGTGTCGGCCTACCTTTGTGTTTTGGATCTGAGTCCGCCTTTGTGTCAGAATTTCTTTTGAAAATCCATCTTGTGATGGTAACCTCTGGTTATGAGTCCGCCTATGTGTCGGCCTACCTTTATATTTTGGATCTGAGCCCGCATTTGTGTCGGCATTTCTTTTGAAAATCCATCTTGTGATGGTAACCTCTGATTATGAGTCCGCCTTCGTGTCGGCCTACCTTTGTGTTTAAGATCTGAGTCCGCCTTCGTGTCGGAATTTCTTTTGAAAATCCATCTTGTGATGGTTACCTCTGGTTATAAGTCCGCCTTCGTGTCGGCCTACCTTTGTGTTTTGGATCTGAGTCCGCCTTTGTGTCGACATTCCTTTTGAAAATCCATCTTGTGATGGTAACCTCAAGTTATGAGTCCGCCTTCGTGTCGTCATACCTTTGTGTTTTGGATCCGAGTCCGCCTTCGTGTCGGCATTCCATTTTAAAATCCATCTTGTGATGGTAACCTCTGGTTATGATTCCGCCTTCAGGTCGGCCTACCTTTGTGTTTTGGATCTGAGTCCGCCTTTGTGTCGGAATTTCTTTTGAAAATCCATCTGGTGATGGTAACCTCTGGTTATGAGTCCACCTTCGTGTCGGCCTACCTTTGTGTTTTGGATCTGAGCCCTCATTTGTGTCGGCATTTCTTTTAAAAATCCATCTTGTGATGGTAACCTCTGGTTATGAGTCCGCCTTCGTGTCGGCCTACCTTTGTGTTTTGGATCTGAGTCCGCCTTTGTGTCAGAATTTCTTTTGAAAATCCATCTTGTGATGGTAACCTCTAGTTATGAGTCCGCCTTCGTGTCGTCATACCTTTGTTTTTGGATCTGAGTCCGCCTTCGTGTCGGCATTTCTTTTTAAAAACCATCTTGTGATGGTAACCTCTGGTTATGAGTCCGTCTTCGTGTCAGCCTACCTTTATGTTTTGGATCTGAGTCCGCCTTCGTGTCGGCATTCGTTTTGAAAATCTATTTTGTGATGGTAACCTCTGGTTATGAGTCCGCGTTCGTGTCAGCCTACCTTTGTGTTTTAGATCTGAGTCCGCCTTCGTGTCGGCATTCCTTATGAAAATCCATCTTGTGATGGTTACCTCTGGTTATAAGTCCGCCTTCGTGTCGGCCTACCTTTGTGTTTTGGATCTGAGTCCGCCTTCGTGTCGACATTCCTTTTGAAAATCCATCTTGTGATGGTAACCTCTGGTTATAAGTCCGCCTTCGTGTCGGCCTACCTTTGTGTTTTGGATCTGAGTCCGCCTTCGTGTCGGCATTTCTTTTTAAAATCCATCTTGTGATGGTAACCTCTGGTTATGAGTCCGTCTTCGTGTCAGCCTTCCTTTATGTTTTGGATCTGAGTCCGCCTTCGTGTCGGCATTCCTTTTGAAAATCCATTTTGTGATGGTAACCTCTGGTTATGAGTACGCCTTCGTGTCAGCCTACCTTTGTATTTTGGATCTGAGTCCGCCTTCGTGTCAGAATTCCTTTTGAAAATCCATCTTGTGATGGTAACCTCTGGTTATAAGACTGACTTCGTGTCGGACTACCTTTGTGTTTTGGATCCGAGTCCGCCTTCGTGTCGGCATTCCTTTTGAAAATCCATCTTATGATGGTAACCTCTGGTTATGATTCCGCCTTTGTGTCGGCCTACCTTTGTGTTTTGGATCCGAGTCCGCCTTCGTGTCGGCATTCCTTTTGAAAATCCATCTTGTGATGGTAACCTCTGGTTATGATTCCACCTTCAGGTCGGCCTACCTTTGTGTTTTGGATCTGAGTCCGCCTTCGTGTCAGAATTTCTTTTGAAAATCCATCTGGTGATGGTAACCTCTGGTTATGAGTCCACCTTCGTGTCGGCCTACCTTTGTGTTTTGGATCTGAGCCCTCATTTGTGTCGGCATTTCTTTTAAAAATCCATCTTGTGATGGTAACCTCTGGTTATGAGTCCGCCTTCGTGTCGGCCTACCTTTGTGTTTTGGATCTGAGTCCGCCTTTGTGTCAGAATTTCTTTTGAAAATCCATCTTGTGATGGTAACCTCTGGTTATGAGTCCGCCTATGTGTCGGCCTACCTTTGTGTTTTGGATCTGAGCCCGCATTTGTGTCGGCATTTCTTTTGAAAATCCATCTTGTGATAGTAACCTCTGATTATGAGTCCGCCTTCGTGTCGGCCTACCTTTGTGTTTAAGATCTGAGTCCGCCTTCATGTCGGAATTTCTTTTGAAAATCCATCTTGTGATGGTAACTCTGGTTATGAGTCCCCCTTCGTGTCGGCCTACCTTTGTGTTTTGGATCTGAGCCCGCATTTGTGTCGGTATTCCTTTATAAAATCCATCTTGTGATGGTAACCTCTGGTTATGAGTTCGCCTTCGTGTCGGCCTACCTTTGTGTTTTAGATCTGAGTCCGCCTTCGTGTCAGCATTCCTTTTGAAAATCCATCTTGTGCTGGTAACCTCTGGTTATAAGTCCGCCTTCGTGTCGGCCTACCTTTGTGTTTTGGATCTGAGCCCGCATATGTGTCGGCATTTCTTTTGAAAATCCATGTTGTGATGGTAACCTCTGGTTATGAGTTCGCCTTTGTGTCGGCCTACCTTTGTGTTTTAGATCTGAGTCCGCCTTCGTGTCGGCATTCCTTTTGAAAATCCATCTTGTACTGGTAACCTCTGGTTATAAGTCCGCCTTCGTGTCGGCCTACCTTTGTGTTATGGATCTGAGCCCGCATTTGTGTCGGCATTTCTTTTGAAAATCCATGTTGTGATGGTAACCTCTGGTTATGAGTTCGCCTTCGTGTCGGCCTACCTTTGTGTTTTAGATCTGAGTCCGCCTTCGTGTCGGCATTTCTTTTCAAAATACATGTTGTGATGGTAACCTCTGGTTATAAGTCCGCCTTCGTGTCGGCCTACCTTTGTGTTTTGGATCTGAGTCCGCCTTCGTGTCGACATTCCTTTTGAAAATCCATCTTGTGATGGTAACCTCTAGTTATGAGTCCGTCTTCGTGTCGTCATACCTTTGTGTTTTGGATCTGAGTCCGCCTTCGTGTCGGCATTCCTTTTTAAAATCCATCTTGTGATGGTAACCTCTGGTTATGAATCCGTCTTCGTGTCAGCCTACCTTTATGTTTTGGATCTGAGTCCGCCTTCGTGTCGGCATTCCTTTTGAAAATCCATTTTGTGATGGTAACCTCTGGTTATGAGTCCGCCTTCGTGTCAGCCTACCTTTGTATTTTGGATCTGAGTCCGCCTTCGTGTCGGAATTCCTTTTGAAAATCCATCTTGTGATGGTAACCTCTGGTTAGAAGTCTGACTTCGTGTCAGCCTACCTTTATGTTTTGGATCCGAGTCCGCCTTCGTGTCGGCATTCCTTTTGAAAATCCATCTTGTGATGGTAACCTCTGGTTATGATTCCACCTTCAGGTCGGCCTACCTTTTTGTTTTGGATCTGAGTCCGCCTTCGTGTCGGAATTTCTTTTGAAAATCCATCTTGTGATGGTAACCTCTGGTTATGAGTCCGCCTTCGTGTCGGCCTACCTTTGTGTTTTGGATCTGAGCCCTCATTTGTGTCGGCATTTTTTTTGAAAATCCATCTTGTGATGGTAACCTCTGGTTATGAGTCCGATTTCGTGTCGGCCTACCTTTGTGTTTTGGATCTGAGTCCGCCTTTGTGTCAGAATTTCTTTTGAAAATCCATCTTGTGATGGTAACCTCTGGTTATGAGTCCGCCTATGTGTCGGCCTACCTTTATATTTTGGATCTGAGCCCGCATTTGTGTCGGCATTTCTTTTGAAAATCCATCTTGTGATGGTAACCTCTGATTATGAGTCCGCCTTCGTGTCGGCCTACCTTTGTGTTTAAGATCTGAGTCCGCCTTCGTGTCGGAATTTCTTTTGAAAATCCATCTTGTGATGGTTACCTCTGGTTATAAGTCCGCCTTCGTGTCGGCCTACCTTTGTGTTTTGGATCTGAGTCCGCCTTTGTGTCGACATTCCTTTTGAAAATCCATCTTGTGATGGTAACCTCAAGTTATGAGTCCGCCTTCGTGTCGTCATACCTTTGTGTTTTGGATCCGAGTCCGCCTTCGTGTCGGCATTCCTTTTGAAAATCCATCTTGTGATGGTAACCTCTGGTTATGAGTCCACCTTCGTGTCGGCCTACCTTTGTGTTTTGGATCTGAGCCCTCATTTGTGTCGGCATTTCTTTTAAAAATCCATCTTGTGATGGTAACCTCTGGTTATGAGTCCGCCTTCGTGTCGGCCTACCTTTGTGTTTTGGATCTGAGTCCGCCTTTGTGTCAGAATTTCTTTTGAAAATCCATCTTGTGATGGTAACCTCTGGTTATGAGTCCGCCTATGTGTCGGCCTACCTTTGTGTTTTGGATCTGAGCCCGCATTTGTGTCGGCATTTCTTTTGAAAATCCATCTTGTGATAGTAACCTCTGATTATGAGTCCGCCTTCGTGTCGGCCTACCTTTGTGTTTAAGATCTGAGTCCGCCTTCATGTCGGAATTTCTTTTGAAAATCCATCTTGTGATGGTAACTCTGGTTATGAGTCCCCCTTCGTGTCGGCCTACCTTTGTGTTTTGGATCTGAGCCCGCATTTGTGTCGGTATTCCTTTATAAAATCCATCTTGTGATGGTAACCTCTGGTTATGAGTTCGCCTTCGTGTCGGCCTACCTTTGTGTTTTAGATCTGAGTCCGCCTTCGTGTCAGCATTCCTTTTGAAAATCCATCTTGTGCTGGTAACCTCTGGTTATAAGTCCGCCTTCGTGTCGGCCTACCTTTGTGTTTTGGATCTGAGCCCGCATATGTGTCGGCATTTCTTTTGAAAATCCATGTTGTGATGGTAACCTCTGGTTATGAGTTCGCCTTTGTGTCGGCCTACCTTTGTGTTTTAGATCTGAGTCCGCCTTCGTGTCGGCATTCCTTTTGAAAATCCATCTTGTACTGGTAACCTCTGGTTATAAGTCCGCCTTCGTGTCGGCCTACCTTTGTGTTATGGATCTGAGCCCGCATTTGTGTCGGCATTTCTTTTGAAAATCCATGTTGTGATGGTAACCTCTGGTTATGAGTTCGCCTTCGTGTCGGCCTACCTTTGTGTTTTAGATCTGAGTCCGCCTTCGTGTCGGCATTTCTTTTCAAAATACATGTTGTGATGGTAACCTCTGGTTATAAGTCCGCCTTCGTGTCGGCCTACCTTTGTGTTTTGGATCTGAGTCCGCCTTCGTGTCGACATTCCTTTTGAAAATCCATCTTGTGATGGTAACCTCTAGTTATGAGTCCGTCTTCGTGTCGTCATACCTTTGTGTTTTGGATCTGAGTCCGCCTTCGTGTCGGCATTTCTTTTTAAAATCCATCTTGTGATGGTAACCTCTGGTTATGAATCCGTCTTCGTGTCAGCCTACCTTTATGTTTTGGATCTGAGTCCGCCTTCGTGTCGGCATTCCTTTTGAAAATCCATTTTGTGATGGTAACCTCTGGTTATGAGTCCGCCTTCGTGTCAGCCTACCTTTGTATTTTGGATCTGAGTCCGCCTTCGTGTCGGAATTCCTTTTGAAAATCCATCTTGTGATGGTAACCTCTGGTTAGAAGTCTGACTTCGTGTCAGCCTACCTTTATGTTTTGGATCCGAGTCCGCCTTCGTGTCGCCATTCCTTTTGAAAATCCATCTTGTGATGGTAACCTCTGGTTATGATTCCACCTTCAGGTCGGCCTACCTTTTTGTTTTGGATCTGAGTCCGCCTTCGTGTCGGAATTTCTTTTGAAAATCCATCTTGTGATGGTAACCTCTGGTTATGAGTCCGCCTTCGTGTCGGCCTACCTTTGTGTTTTGGATCTGAGCCCTCATTTGTGTCGGCATTTTTTTTGAAAATCCATCTTGTGATGGTAACCTCTGGTTATGAGTCCGATTTCGTGTCGGCCTACCTTTGTGTTTTGGATCTGAGTCCGCCTTTGTGTCAGAATTTCTTTTGAAAATCCATCTTGTGATGGTAACCTCTGGTTATGAGTCCGCCTATGTGTCGGCCTACCTTTATATTTTGGATCTGAGCCCGCATTTGTGTCGGCATTTCTTTTGAAAATCCATCTTGTGATGGTAACCTCTGATTATGAGTCCGCCTTCGTGTCGGCCTACCTTTGTGTTTAAGATCTGAGTCCGCCTTCGTGTCGGAATTTCTTTTGAAAATCCATCTTGTGATGGTTACCTCTGGTTATAAGTCCGCCTTCGTGTCGGCCTACCTTTGTGTTTTGGATCTGAGTCCGCCTTTGTGTCGACATTCCTTTTGAAAATCCATCTTGTGATGGTAACCTCAAGTTATGAGTCCGCCTTCGTGTCGTCATACCTTTGTGTTTTGGATCCGAGTCCGCCTTCGTGTCGGCATTCCTTTTGAAAATCCATCTTGTGATGGTAACCTCTGGTTATGATTCCGCCTTCAGGTCGGCCTACCTTTGTGTTTTGGATCTGAGTCCGCCTTCGTGTCGGAATTTCTTTTGAAAATCCATCTGGTGATGGTAACCTCTGGTTATGAGTCCACCTTCGTGTCGGCCTACCTTTGTGTTTTGGATTTGAGCCCTCATTTGTGTCGGCATTTCTTTTAAAAATCCATCTTGTGATGGTAACCTCTGGTTATGAGTCCGCCTTCGTGTCGGCCTACCTTTGTGTTTTGGATCTGAGTCCGCCTTTGTGTCAGAATTTCTTTTGAAAATCCATCTTGTGATGGTAACCTCTGGTTATGAGTCCGCCTATGTGTCGGCCTACCTTTGTGTTTTGGATCTGAGCCCGCATTTGTGTCGGCATTTCTTTTGAAAATCCATCTTGTGATAGTAACCTCTGATTATGAGTCCGCCTTCGTGTCGGCCTACCTTTGTGTTTAAGATCTGAGTCCGCCTTCATGTCGGAATTTCTTTTGAAAATCCATCTTGTGATGGTAACTCTGGTTATGAGTCCCCCTTCGTGTCGGCCTACCTTTGTGTTTTGGATCTGAGCCCGCATTTGTGTCGGTATTCCTTTATAAAATCCATCTTGTGATGGTAACCTCTGGTTATGAGTTCGCCTTCGTGTCGGCCTACCTATGTGTTTTAGATCTGAGTCCGCCTTCGTGTCAGCATTCCTTTTGAAAATCCATCTTGTGCTGGTAACCTCTGGTTATAAGTCCGCCTTCGTGTCGGCCTACCTTTGTGTTTTGGATCTGAGCCCGCATATGTGTCGGCATTTCTTTTGAAAATCCATGTTGTGATGGTAACCTCTGGTTATGAGTTCGCCTTTGTGTCGGCCTACCTTTGTGTTTTAGATCTGAGTCCGCCTTCGTGTCGGCATTCCTTTTGAAAATCCATCTTGTACTGGTAACCTCTGGTTATAAGTCCGCCTTCGTGTCGGCCTACCTTTGTGTTATGTATCTGAGCCCGCATTTGTGTCGGCATTTCTTTTGAAAATCCATGTTGTGATGGTAACCTCTGGTTATGAGTTCGCCTTCGTGTCGGCCTACCTTTGTGTTTTAGATCTGAGTCTGCCTTCGTGTCGGCATTTCTTTTCAAAATACATGTTGTGATGGTAACCTCTGGTTATAAGTCCGCCTTCGTGTCGGCCTACCTTTGTGTTTTGGATCTGAGTCCGCCTTCGTGTCGACATTCCTTTTGAAAATCCATCTTGTGATGGTAACCTCTAGTTATGAGTCCGTCTTCGTGTCGTCATACCTTTGTGTTTTGGATCTGAGTCCGCCTTCGTGTCGGCATTTCTTTTTAAAATCCATCTTGTGATGGTAACCTCTGGTTATGAATCCGTCTTCGTGTCAGCCTACCTTTATGTTTTGGATCTGAGTCCGCCTTCGTGTCGGCATTCCTTTTGAAAATCCATTTTGTGATGGTAACCTCTGGTTATGAGTCCGCCTTCGTGTCAGCCTACCTTTTTATTTTGGATCTGAGTCCGCCTTCGTGTCGGAATTCCTTTTGAAAATCCATCTTGTGATGGTAACCTCTGGTTAGAAGTCTGACTTCGTGTCAGCCTACCTTTATGTTTTGGATCCGAGTCCGCCTTCGTGTCGGCATTCCTTTTGAAAATCCATCTTGTGATGGTAACCTCTGGTTATGATTCCACCTTCAGGTCGGCCTACCTTTTTGTTTTGGATCTGAGTCCGCCTTCGTGTCGGAATTTCTTTTGAAAATCCATCTTGTGATGGTAACCTCTGGTTATGAGTCCGCCTTCGTGTCGGCCTACCTTTGTGTTTTGGATCTGAGCCCTCATTTGTGTCGGCATTTCTTTTGAAAATCCATCTTGTGATGGTAACCTCTGGTTATGAGTCCGATTTCGTGTCGGCCTACCTTTGTGTTTTGGATCTGAGTCCGCCTTTGTGTCAGAATTTCTTTTGAAAATCCATCTTGTGATGGTAACCTCTGGTTATGAGTCCGCCTATGTGTCGGCCTACCTTTGTATTTTGGATCTGAGCCCACATTTGTGTTGGCATTTCTTTTGAAAATCCATCTTGTGATGGTAACCTCTGATTATGAGTCCGCCTTCGTGTCGGCCTACCTTTGTGTTTAAGATCTGAGTACGCCTTCGTGTCGGAATTTCTTTTGAAAATCCATCTTGTGATGGTAACCTCAGGTTATGAGTCCGCCTTCGTGTCGGCCTACCTTTGTGTTTTGGATCTGAGTCCGCATTTGTGTCGGCATTCCTTTTTATAATCCATCATATGATGGTAACCTCTGGTTATGAGTTCGCCTTCGTGTCGGCCTACCTTTGTGTTTTAGATCTGAGTCCGCCTTCGTGTTGGCATTCCTTTTGAAAATCCATCTTGTGCTGGTAACCTCTGGTTATAAGTTCGACTTCGTGTTGGCCTACCTTTGTGTTTTGGAGCTGAGCCCGCATATGTGTCAGCATTTCTTTTGAAAATCCATGTTGTGATGGTAACCTCTGGTTATGAGTTCGCCTTCGTGTCGGCCTACCTTTGTGTTTTGGATCTCAGTCCGCCTTCGTGTCGGCATTCCTTTTGAAAATCCATCTTGTGATGGTAACCTCTGGTTATAAGTCCTCATTCGTGTCGGCCTACCTTTGTGTTATGTATCTGAGCCCGCATTTGTGTCGGCATTTCTTTTGAAAATCCATGTTGTGATGGTAACCTCTGGTTATGAGTTCGCCTTCGTGTCGGCCTACCTTTGTGTTTTAGATCTGAGTCTGCCTTCGTGTCGGCATTTCTTTTCAAAATACATGTTGTGATGGTAACCTCTGGTTATAAGTCCGCCTTCGTGTCGGCCTACCTTTGTGTTTTGGATCTGAGTCCGCCTTCGTGTCGACATTCCTTTTGAAAATCCATCTTGTGATGGTAACCTCTAGTTATGAGTCCGTCTTCGTGTCGTCATACCTTTGTGTTTTGGATCTGAGTCCGCCTTCGTGTCGGCATTTCTTTTTAAAATCCATCTTGTGATGGTAACCTCTGGTTATGAATCCGTCTTCGTGTCAGCCTACCTTTATGTTTTGGATCTGAGTCCGCCTTCGTGTCGGCATTCCTTTTGAAAATCCATTTTGTGATGGTAACCTCTGGTTATGAGTCCGCCTTCGTGTCAGCCTACCTTTTTATTTTGGATCTGAGTCCGCCTTCGTGTCGGAATTCCTTTTGAAAATCCATCTTGTGATGGTAACCTCTGGTTAGAAGTCTGACTTCGTGTCAGCCTACCTTTATGTTTTGGATCCGAGTCCGCCTTCGTGTCGGCATTCCTTTTGAAAATCCATCTTGTGATGGTAACCTCTGGTTATGATTCCACCTTCAGGTCGGCCTACCTTTTTGTTTTGGATCTGAGTCCGCCTTCGTGTCGGAATTTCTTTTGAAAATCCATCTTGTGATGGTAACCTCTGGTTATGAGTCCGCCTTCGTGTCGGCCTACCTTTGTGTTTTGGATCTGAGCCCTCATTTGTGTCGGCATTTCTTTTGAAAATCCATCTTGTGATGGTAACCTCTGGTTATGAGTCCGATTTCGTGTCGGCCTACCTTTGTGTTTTGGATCTGAGTCCGCCTTTGTGTCAGAATTTCTTTTGAAAATCCATCTTGTGATGGTAACCTCTGGTTATGAGTCCGCCTATGTGTCGGCCTACCTTTGTATTTTGGATCTGAGCCCACATTTGTGTTGGCATTTCTTTTGAAAATCCATCTTGTGATGGTAACCTCTGATTATGAGTCCGCCTTCGTGTCGGCCTACCTTTGTGTTTAAGATCTGAGTACGCCTTCGTGTCGGAATTTCTTTTGAAAATCCATCTTGTGATGGTAACCTCAGGTTATGAGTCCGCCTTCGTGTCGGCCTACCTTTGTGTTTTGGATCTGAGCCCGCATTTGTGTCGGCATTCCTTTTTATAATCCATCATATGATGGTAACCTCTGGTTATGAGTTCGCCTTCGTGTCGGCCTACCTTTGTGTTTTAGATCTGAGTCCGCCTTCGTGTTGGCATTCCTTTTGAAAATCCATCTTGTGCTGGTAACCTCTGGTTATAAGTTCGACTTCGTGTTGGCCTACCTTTGTGTTTTGGAGCTGAGCCCGCATATGTGTCAGCATTTCTTTTGAAAATCCATGTTGTGATGGTAACCTCTGGTTATGAGTTCGCCTTCGTGTCGGCCTACCTTTGTGTTTTGGATCTCAGTCCGCCTTCGTGTCGGCATTCCTTTTGAAAATCCATCTTGTGATGGTAACCTCTGGTTATAAGTCCTCATTCGTGTCGGCCTACCTTTGTGTTTTGGATCTGAGTCCGCCTTCGTGTCAGCATTCCTTTTGAAAATCCATCTTGTGCTGGTAACCTCTGGTTATAAGTCCGCCTTCGTGTCGGCCTACCGTTGTGTTTTGGATCTGAGCCCGCATATGTGTCGGCATTTCTTTTGAAAATCCATGTTGTGATGGTAACCACTGGTTATGAGTTCGCCTTCGTGTCGGCCTACCTTTGTGTTTTAGATCTGAGTCCGCCTTCGTGTCGGCATTCCTTTTGAAAATCCATCTTGTACTGGTAACCTCTGGTTATAAGTCCGCCTTCGTGTCGGCCTACCTTTGTGTTTTAGATCTGAGTCCACCTTCGTGTCGGCATTCCTTTTGAAAATCCATCTTGTGACGGTAACCTCTGGTTATGATTCCGCCTTCAGGTCGGCCTACCTTTGTGTTTTGGATCTGAGTCCGCCTTCGTGTCGGAATTTCTTTTGAAAATCCATCTGGTGATGGTAACCTCTGGTTATGAGTCCACCTTCGTGTCGGCCTACCTTTGTGTTTTGGATCTGAGCCCTCATTTGTGTCGGCATTTCTTTTAAAAATCCATCTTGTGATGGTAACCTCTGGTTATGAGTCCGCCTTCGTGTCGGCCTACCTTTGTGTTTTGGATCTGAGTCCGCCTTTGTGTCAGAATTTCTTTTGAAAATCCATCTTGTGATGGTAACCTCTGGTTATGAGTCCGCCTATGTGTCGGCCTACCTTTGTGTTTTGTATCTGAGCCCGCATTTGTGTCGGCATTTCTTTTGAAAATCCATCTTGTGATGGTAACCTCTGATTATGAGTCCGCCTTCGTGTCGGCCTACCTTTGTGTTTAAGATCTGAGTCCGCCTTCATGTCGGAATTTCTTTTGAAAATCCATCTTGTGATGGTAACTCTGGTTATGAGTCCCCCTTCGTGTCGGCCTACCTTTGTGTTTTGGATCTGAGCCCGCATTTGTGTCGGTATTCCTTTATAAAATCCATCTTGTGATGGTAACCTCTGGTTATGAGTTCGCCTTCGTGTCGGCCTACCTTTGTGTTTTAGATCTGAGTCCGCCTTCGTGTCAGCATTCCTTTTGAAAATCCATCTTGTGCTGGTAACCTCTGGTTATAAGTCCGCCTTCGTGTCGGCCTACCTTTGTGTTTTGGATCTGAGCCCGCATATGTGTCGGCATTTCTTTTGAAAATCCATGTTGTGATGGTAACCTCTGGTTATGAGTTCGCCTTTGTATCGGCCTACCTTTGTGTTTTAGATCTGAGTCCGCCTTCGTGTCGGCATTCCTTTTGAAAATCCATCTTGTACTGGTAACCTCTGGTTATAAGTCCGCCTTCGTGTCGGCCTACCTTTGTGTTATGGATCTGAGCCCGCATTTGTGTCGGCATTTCTTTTGAAAATCCATGTTGTGATGGTAACCTCTGGTTATGAGTTCGCCTTCGTGTCGGCCTACCTTTGTGTTTTAGATCTGAGTCCGCCTTCGTGTCGGCATTTCTTTTCAAAATACATGTTGTGATGGTAACCTCTGGTTATAATTCCGCCTTCGTGTCGGCCTACCTTTGTGTTTTGGATCTGAGTCCGCCTTCGTGTCGACATTCCTTTTGAAAATCCATCTTGTGATGGTAACCTCTAGTTATGAGTCCGTCTTCGTGTCGTCATACCTTTGTGTTTTGGATCTGAGTCCGCCTTCGTGTCGGCATTTCTTTTTAAAATCCATCTTGTGATGGTAACCTCTGGTTATGAATCCGTCTTCGTGTCAGCCTACCTTTATGTTTTGGATCTGAGTCCGCCTTCGTGTCGGCATTCCTTTTGAAAATCCATTTTGTGATGGTAACCTCTGGTTATGAGTCCGCCTTCGTGTCAGCCTACCTTTGTATTTTGGATCTGAGTCCGCCTTCGTGTCGGAATTCCTTTTGAAAATCCATCTTGTGATGGTAACCTCTGGTTAGAAGTCTGACTTCGTGTCAGCCTACCTTTGTGTTTTGGATCCGAGTCTGCCTTCGTGTCGGCATTCCTTTTGAAAATCCATCTTGTGATGGTAACCTCTGGTTATGATCCCGCCTTCAGGTCGGCCTACCTTTTTGTTTTGGATCTGAGTCCGCCTTCGTGTCGGAATTTCTTTTGAAAATCCATCTTGTGATGGTAACCTCTGGTTATGAGTCCGCCTTCGTGTCGGCCTACCTTTGTGTTTTGGATCTGAGCCCTCATTTGTGTCGGCATTTCTTTTGAAAATCCATCTTGTGATGGTAACCTCTGGTTATGAGTCCGATTTCGTGTCGGCCTACCTTTGTGTTTTGGATCTGAGTCCGCCTTTGTGTCAGAATTTCTTTTGAAAATCCATCTTGTGATGGTAACCTCTGGTTATGAGTCCGCCTATGTGTCGGCCTACCTTTGTATTTTGGATCTGAGCCCACATTTGTGTTGGCATTTCTTTTGAAAATCCATCTTGTGATGGTAACCTCTGATTATGAGTCCGCCTTCGTGTCGGCCTACCTTTGTGTTTAAGATCTGAGTACGCCTTCGTGTCGGAATTTCTTTTGAAAATCCATCTTGTGATGGTAACCTCAGGTTATGAGTCCGCCTTCGTGTCGGCCTACCTTTGTGTTTTGGATCTGAGCCCGCATTTGTGTCGGCATTCCTTTTTATAATCCATCATGTGATGGTAACCTCTGGTTATGAGTTCGCCTTTGTGTCGGCCTACCTTTGTGTTTTAGATCTGAGTCCGCCTTCGTGTTGGCATTCCTTTTGAAAATCCATCTTGTGCTGGTAACCTCTGGTTATAAGTTCGACTTCGTGTCGGCCTACCTTTGTGTTTTGGAGCTGAGCCCGCATATGTGTCAGCATTTCTTTTGAAAATCCATGTTGTGATGGTAACCTCTGGTTATGAGTTCGCCTTCGTGTCGGCCTACCTTTGTGTTTTGGATCTCAGTCCGCCTTCGTGTCGGCATTCCTTTTGAAAATCCATCTTGTGATGGTAACCTCTGGTTATAAGTCCTTATTCGTGTCGGCCTACCTTTGTGTTTTGGATCTGAGTCCTCCTTCGTGTCGACATTCCTTTTGAAAATCCATCTTGTGATGGTAACCTCTGGTTATAAGTCCGCCTTCGTGTCGGCCTACCTTTGTGTTTTGGATCTGAGTCCGCCTTCGTGTCGACATTCCTTTTGAAAATCCATCTTGTGATGGTAACGTCTAGTTATGAGTCTGCCTTCGTGTCGTCATACCTTTGTGTTTTGGATCTGAGTCCGCCTTCGTGTCCGCATTTCTTTTTAAAATCCATCTTGTGATGGTAACCTCTGGTTATGAATCCATCTTCGTGTCAGCCTACCTTTATGTTTTGGATCTGAGTCCGCCTTCGTGTCGGCATTCCTTTTGAAAATCCATTTTGTGATGGTAACCTCTGGTTATGAGTCCGCCTTCGTGTCAGCCTACCTTTGTGTTTTGGATCTGAGTCCGCCTTTGTGTCGGCATTCCTTTTGAAAATCCATCTTGTGATGGTTACCTCTGGTTATAAGTCCGCCTTCGTGTCGGCCTACCTTTGTGTTTTGGATCTGAGTCCGCCTTCGTGTCGACATTCCTTTTGAAAATCCATTTTGTGATGGTAACCTCTGGTTATAAGTCCGCCTTCGTGTCGGCCTACCTTTGTGTTTTGGATCTGAGTCCGCCTTCGTGTCGACATTCCTTTTGAAAATCCATCTTGTGATGGTAACCTCTACTTATGAGTCCGCCTTCGTGTCGTCATACCTTTGTGTTTTGGATCTGAGTCCGCCTTCGTGTCGGCATTTCTTTTTAAAATCCATCTTGTGATGGTAACCTCTGGTTATGAGTCCGTCTTCGTGTCAGCCTACCTTTATGTTTTGGATCTGAGTCCGCCTTCGTGTCGGCATTCCTTTTGAAAATCCATTTTGTGATGGTAACCTCTGGTTATGAGTACGCCTTCGTGTCAGCCTACCTTTGTATTTTGGATCTGAGTCCGCCTTCGTGTCGGAATTCCTTTTGAAAATCCATCTTGTGATGGTAACCTCTGGTTAGAAGTCTGACTTCGTGTCGGCCTACCTTTGTGTTTTGGATCCGAGTCCTCCTTCGTGTCGGCATTCCTTTCGAAAATGCATCTTGTGATGGTAACCTCTGGTTATGATTCCGCCTTTGTGTCGGCCTACCTTTGTGTTTTGGATCTGAGCCCTCATTTGTGTCAGCATTTTTTTTGAAAATCCATCTTGTGATGGTAACCTCTGGTTATGAGTCCTATTTCGTGTCGGCCTACCTTTGTTTTTGGATCTGAGTTCGCCTTTGTGTCAGAATTTCTTTTGAAAATCCATCTTGTGATGGTAACCTCTGGTTATGAGTCCGCCTATGTGTCGGCCTACCTTTGTATTTTGGATCTGAGCCCGCATTTGTGTCGGCATTTCTTTTGAAAATCCATCTTGTGATGGTAACCTCTGATTATGAGTCCGCCTTCGTGTCGGCCTACCTTTGGGTTTAAGATCTGAGTCCGCCTTCGTGTCAGAATTTCTTTTGAAAATCCATCTTGTGATGGTAACCTCTGGTTATGAGTCCGCCTTCGTGTCGGCCTACCTTTGTGTTTTGGATCTGAGCCCGCATTTGTGTCGGCATTCCTTTTTATAATCCATCATGTGATGGTAACCTCTGGTTATGAGTTCGCCTTCGTGTCGGCCTACCTTTGTGTTTTAGATCTGAGTCCGCCTTCGTGTCGGCATTCCTTTTGAAAATCCATCTTGTGATGGTAACCTCTGGTTATAAGTCCTCATTCGTGTCGGCCTACCTTTGTGTTTTGGATCTGAGTCCTCCTTCGTGTCGACATTCCTTTTGAAAATCCATCTTGTGATGGTAACCTCTGGTTATAAGTCCGCCTTCGTGTCGGCCTACCTTTGTGTTTTGGATCTGAGTCCGCCTTCGTGTCGACATTCCTTTTGAAAATCCATCTTGTGATGGTAACGTCTAGTTATGAGTCTGCCTTCGTGTCGTCATACCTTTGTGTTTTGGATCTGAGTCCGCCTTCGTGTCCGCATTTCTTTTTAAAATCCATCTTGTGATGGTAACCTCTGGTTATGAATCCATCTTCGTGTCAGCCTACCTTTATGTTTTGGATCTGAGTCCGCCTTCGTGTCGGCATTCCTTTTGAAAATCCATTTTGTGATGGTAACCTCTGGTTATGAGTCCGCCTTCGTGTTAGCCTACCTTTGTGTTTTGGATCTGAGTCCGCCTTTGTGTCGGCATTCCTTTTGAAAATCCATCTTGTGATGGTTACCTCTGGTTATAAGTCCGCCTTCGTGTCGGCCTACCTTTGTGTTTTGGATCTGAGTCCGCCTTCGTGTCGACATTCCTTTTGAAAATCCATTTTGTGATGGTAACCTCTGGTTATAAGTCCGCCTTCGTGTCGGCCTACCTTTGTGTTTTGGATCTGAGTCCGCCTTCGTGTCGACATTCCTTTTGAAAATCCATCTTGTGATGGTAACCTCTACTTATGAGTCCGCCTTCGTGTCGTCATACCTTTGTGTTTTGGATCTGAGTCCGCCTTCGTGTCGGCATTTCTTTTTAAAATCCATCTTGTGATGGTAACCTCTGGTTATGAGTCCGTCTTCGTGTCAGCCTACCTTTATGTTTTGGATCTGAGTCCGCCTTCGTGTCGGCATTCCTTTTTAAAATCCATTTTGTGATGGTAACCTCTGGTTATGAGTACGCCTTCGTGTCAGCCTACCTTTGTATTTTGGATCTGAGTCCGCCTTCGTGTCGGAATTCCTTTTGAAAATCCATCTTGTGATGGTAACCTCTGGTTAGAAGTCTGACTTCGTGTCGGCCTACCTTTGTGTTTTGGATCCGAGTCCTCCTTCGTGTCGGCATTCCTTTCGAAAATGCATCTTGTGATGGTAACCTCTGGTTATGATTCCGCCTTTGTGTCGGCCTACCTTTGTGTTTTGGATCTGAGCCCTCATTTGTGTCAGCATTTTTTTTGAAAATCCATCTTGTGATGGTAACCTCTGGTTATGAGTCCGATTTCGTGTCGGCCTACCTTTGTTTTTGGATCTGAGTTCGCCTTTGTGTCAGAATTTCTTTTGAAAATCCATCTTGTGATGGTAACCTCTGGTTATGAGTCCGCCTATGTGTCGGCCTACCTTTGTATTTTGGATATGAGCCCGCATTTGTGTCGGCATTTCTTTTGAAAATCCATCTTGTGATGGTAACCTCTGATTATGAGTCCGCCTTCGTGTCGGCCTACCTTTGTGTTTAAGATCTGAGTCCGCCTTCGTGTCGGAATTTCTTTTGAAAATCCATCTTGTGATGGTAACCTCTGGTTATGAGTCCGCCTTCGTGTCGGCCTACCTTTGTGTTTTGGATCTGAGCCCGCATTTGTGTCGGCATTCCTTTTTATAATCCATCATGTGATGGTAACCTCTGGTTATGAGTTCGCCTTCGTGTCGGCCTACCTTTGTGTTTTAGACCTGAGTCCGCCTTCGTGTCGGCATTCCTTTTGAAAATCCATCTTGTGATGGTAACCTCTGGTTATAAGTCCTCATTCGTGTCGGCCTACCTTTGTGTTTTGGATCTGAGTCCTCCTTCGTGTCGACATTCCTTTTGAAAATCCATCTTGTGATGGTAACCTCTGGTTATAAGTCCGCCTTCGTGTTGGCCTACCTTTGTGTTTTGGATCTGAGTCCGCCTTCGTGTCGACATTTCTTTTGAAAATCCATCTTGTGATGGTAACCTCTAGTTATGAGTCCGACTTCGTGTCGTCATACCTTTGTGTTTTGGATCTGAGTCCGCCTTCGTGTCCGCATTTCTTTTTAAAATCCATCTTGTGATGGTAACCTCTGGTTATGAACCCGTCTTCGTGTCAGCCTACCTTTATGTTTTGGATCTGAGTCCGGCTTCGTGTCGGCATTCCTTTTGAAAATCCATTTTGTGATTGTAATCTCTGGTTATGAGTCCGCCTTCGTGTCAGCCTACCTTTGTGTTTTGGATCTGAGTCCGCCTTTGTGTCGGCATTCCTTTTGAAAATCCATCTTGTGATGGTAACCTCTGGTTATAAGTCTGACTTCGTGTCGGCCTACCTTTGTGTTTTGGATCCGAGTCCGCCTTCGTGTCGGCATTCCTTTTGAAAATCCATCTTGTGATGGTAACCTCTGGTTATGATTCCGCCTTCAGGTCGGCCTACCTTTGTGTTTTGGATCTGAGTCCGCCTTCGTGTCAGAATTTCTTTTGAAAATCCATCTTGTGATGTTAACCTCTGGTTATGAGTCCGCCTTCGTGTCGGCCTACCTTTGTGTTTTGGACCTAAGCCCTCATTTGTGTCGGCATTTCTTTTGAAAATCCATCTTGTGATGGTAACCTCTGGTTATGAGTCCGCCTTCGTGTCAGCCTACCTTTGTGTTTTGGATCTGAGTCCGCCTTCGTGTCGGCATTCCTTTTGAAAATCCATTTTGTGATGGTAACCTCTGGTTATGAGTCCGCCTTCGTGTCAGCCTACCTTTGTGTTTTGGATCTGAGTCCGCCTTTGTGTCGGCATTCCTTTTGAAAATCCATCTTGTGATGGTTACCTCTGGTTATAAGTCCGCCTTCGTGTCGGCCTACCTTTGTGTTTTGGATCTGAGTCCGCCTTCGTGTCCGCATTTCTTTTTAAAATCCATCTTGTGATGGTAACCTCTGGTTATGAACCCGTCTTCGTGTCAGCCTACCTTTATGTTTTGGATCTGAGTCCGCCTTCGTGTCGGCATTCCTTTTGAAAATCCATTTTGTGATTGTAATCTCTGGTTATGAGTCCGCCTTCGTGTCAGCCTACCTTTGTGTTTTGGATCTGAGTCCGCCTTTGTGTCGGCATTCCTTTTGAAAATCCATCTTGTGATGGTAACCTCTGGTTATAAGTCTGACTTCGTGTCGGCCTACCTTTGTGTTTTGGATCCGAGTCCGCCTTCGTGTCGGCATTCCTTTTGAAAATCCATCTTGTGATGGTAACCTCTGGTTATGATTCCGCCTTCAGGTCGGCCTACCTTTGTGTTTTGGATCTGAGTCCGCCTTCGTGTCAGAATTTCTTTTTAAAATCCATCTTGTGATGGTAACCTCTGGTTATGAACCCGTCTTCGTGTCAGCCTACCTTTATGTTTTGGATCTGAGTCCGCCTTCGTGTCGGCATTCCTTTTGAAAATCCATTTTGTGATTGTAATCTCTGGTTATGAGTCCGCCTTCGTGTCAGCCTACCTTTGTGTTTTGGATCTGAGTCCGCCTTTGTGTCGGCATTCCTTTTGAAAATCCATCTTGTGATGGTAACCTCTGGTTATAAGTCTGACTTCGTGTCGGCCTACCTTTGTGTTTTGGATCCGAGTCCGCCTTCGTGTCGGCATTCCTTTTGAAAATCCATCTTGTGATGGTAACCTCTGGTTATGATTCCGCCTTCAGGTCGGCCTACCTTTGTGTTTTGGATCTGAGTCCGCCTTCGTGTCAGAATTTCTTTTGAAAATCCATCTTGTGATGTTAACCTCTGGTTATGAGTCCGCCTTCGTGTCGGCCTACCTTTGTGTTTTGGACCTAAGCCCTCATTTGTGTCGGCATTTCTTTTGAAAATCCATCTTGTGATGGTAACCTCTGGTTATGAGTCCGCCTTCGTGTCAACCTACCTTTGTGTTTTGGATCTGAGTCCGCCTTCGTGTCGGCATTCCTTTTGAAAATCCATTTTGTGATGGTAACCTCTGGTTATGAGTCCGCCTTCGTGTCAGCCTACCTTTGTGTTTTGGATCTGAGTCCGCCTTTGTGTCGGCATTCCTTTTGAAAATCCATCTTGTGATGGTTACCTCTGGTTATAAGTCCGCCTTCGTGTCGGCCTACCTTTGTGTTTTGGATCTGAGTCCGCCTTCGTGTCGACATTCCTTTTGAAAATCCATTTTGTGATGGTAACCTCTGGTTATAAGTCCGCCTTCGTGTCGGCCTACCTTTGTGTTTTGGATCTGAGTCCGCCTTCGTGTCGACATTCCTTTTGAAAATCCATCTTGTGATGGTAACCTCTACTTATGAGTCCGCCTTCGTGTCGTCATACCTTTGTGTTTTGGATCAGAGTCCGCCTTCGTGTCGGCATTTCTTTTTAAAATCCATCTTGTGATGGTAACCTCTGGTTATGAGTCCGTCTTCGTGTCAGCCTACCTTTATGTTTTGGATCTAAGTCCGCCTTCGTGTCGGCATTCCTTTTGAAAATCCATTTTGTGATGGTAACCTCTGGTTATGAGTACGCCTTCGTGTCAGCCTACCTTTGTATTTTGGATCTGAGTCCGCCTTCCTGTCGGAATTCCTTTTGAAAATCCATCTTGTGATGGTAACCTCTGGTTAGATGTCTGACTTCTTGTCGGCCTACCTTTGTGTTTTGGATCCGAGTCCTCCTTCGTGTCGGCATTCCTTTTGAAAATGCATCTTGTGATGGTAACCTCTGGTTATGATTCCGCCTTTGTGTCGGCCTACCTTTGTGTTTTGGATCTGAGCCCTCATTTGTGTCAGCATTTTTTTTGAAAATCCATCTTGTGATGGTAACCTCTGGTTATGAGTCCGATTTCGTGTCGGCCTACCTTTGTTTTTGGATCTGAGTTCGCCTTTGTGTCAGAATTTCTTTTGAAAATCCATCTTGTGATGGTAACCTCTGGTTATGAGTCCGCCTATGTGTCGGCCTACCTTTGTATTTTGGATCTGAGCCCGCATTTGTGTCGGCATTTCTTTTGAAAATCCATCTTGTGATGGTAACCTCTGATTATGAGTCCGCCTTCGTGTCGGCCTACCTTTGTGTTTAAGATCTGAGTCCGCCTTCGTGTCGGAATTCCTTTTGAAAATCCATCTTGTGATGGTAACCTCTGGTTAGAAGTCTGACTTCGTGTCGGCCTACCTTTGTGTTTTGGATCCAAGTCCTCCTTCGTGTCGGCATTCCTTTCGAAAATGCATCTTGTGATGGTAACCTCTGGTTATGATTCCGCCTTTGTGTCGGCCTACCTTTGTGTTTTGGATCTGAGCCCTCATTTGTGTCAGCATTTTTTTTGAAAATCCATCTTGTGATGGTAACCTCTGGTTATGAGTCCGATTTCGTGTCGGCCTACCTTTGTTTTTGGATCTGAGTTCGCCTTTGTGTCAGAATTTCTTTTGAAAATCCATCTTGTGATGGTAACCTCTGGTTATGAGTCCGCCTATCTGTCGGCCTACCTTTGTATTTTGGATCTGAGCCCGCATTTGTGTCGGCATTTCTTTTGAAAATCCATCTTGTGATGGTAACCTCTGATTATGAGTCCGCCTTCGTGTCGGCCTACCTTTGTGTTTAAGATCTGAGTCCGCCTTCGTGTCAGAATTTCTTTTGAAAATCCATCTTGTGATGGTAACTTCTGGTTATGAGTCCGCCTTCGTGTCGGCCTACCTTTGTGTTTTGGATCTGAGCCCGCATTTGTGTCGGCATTCCTTTTTATAATCCATCATGTGATGGTAACCTCTGGTTATGAGTTCGCCTTCGTGTCGGCCTACCTTTGTGTTTTAGATCTGAGTCCGCCTTCGTGTCGGCATTCCTTTTGAAAATCCATCTTGTGATGGTAACCTCTGGTTATAAGTCCTCATTCGTGTCGGCCTACCTTTGTGTTTTGGATCTGAGTCCTCCTTCGTGTCGACATTCCTTTTGAAAATCCATCTTGTGATGGTAACCTCTGGTTATAAGTCCGCCTTCGTGTCGGCCTACCTTTGTGTTTTGGATCTGAGTCCGCCTTCGTGTCGACATTCCTTTTGAAAATCCATCTTGTGATGGTAACCTCTACTTATGAGTCCGCCTTCGTGTCGTCATACCTTTGTGTTTTGGATCTGAGTCCGCCTTCGTGTCGGCATTTCTTTTTAAAATCCATCTTGTGATGGTAACCTCTGGTTATGAGTCCGTCTTCGTGTCAGCCTACCTTTATGTTTTGGATCTGAGTCCGCCTTCGTGTCGGCATTCCTTTTGAAAATCCATTTTGTGATGGTAACCTCTGGTTATGAGTACGCCTTCGTGTCAGCCTACCTTTGTATTTTGGATCTGAGTCCGCCTTCCTGTCGGAATTCCTTTTGAAAATCCATCTTGTGATGGTAACCTCTGGTTAGATGTCTGACTTCTTGTCGGCCTACCTTTGTGTTTTGGATCCGAGTCCTCCTTCGTGTCGGCATTCCTTTTGAAAATGCATCTTGTGATGGTAACCTCTGGTTATGATTCCGCCTTTGTGTCGGCCTACCTTTGTGTTTTGGATCTGAGCCCTCATTTGTGTCAGCATTTTTTTTGAAAATCCATCTTGTGATGGTAACCTCTGGTTATGAGTCCGATTTCGTGTCGGCCTACCTTTGTTTTTGGATCTGAGTTCGCCTTTGTGTCAGAATTTCTTTTGAAAATCCATCTTGTGATGGTAACCTCTGGTTATGAGTCCGCCTATCTGTCGGCCTACCTTTGTATTTTGGATCTGAGCCCGCATTTGTGTCGGCATTTCTTTTGAAAATCCATCTTGTGATGGTAACCTCTGATTATGAGTCCGCCTTCGTGTCGGCCTACCTTTGTGTTTAAGATCTGAGTCCGCCTTCGTGTCAGAATTTCTTTTGAAAATCCATCTTGTGATGGTAACTTCTGGTTATGAGTCCGCCTTCGTGTCGGCCTACCTTTGTGTTTTGGATCTGAGCCCGCATTTGTGTCGGCATTCCTTTTTATAATCCATCATGTGATGGTAACCTCTGGTTATGAGTTCGCCTTCGTGTCGGCCTACCTTTGTGTTTTAGATCTGAGTCCGCCTTCGTGTCGGCATTCCTTTTGAAAATCCATCTTGTGATGGTAACCTCTGGTTATAAGTCCTCATTCGTGTCGGCCTACCTTTGTGTTTTGGATCTGAGTCCTCCTTCGTGTCGACATTCCTTTTGAAAATCCATCTTGTGATGGTAACCTCTGGTTATAAGTCCGCCTTCGTGTCGGCCTACCTTTGTGTTTTGGATCTGAGTCCGCCTTCGTGTCGACATTCCTTTTGAAAATCCATCTTGTGATGGTAACGTCTAGTTATGAGTCTGCCTTCGTGTCGTCATACCTTTGTGTTTTGGATCTGAGTCCGCCTTCGTGTCCGCATTTCTTTTTAAAATCCATCTTGTGATGGTAACCTCTGGTTATGAATCCATCTTCGTGTCAGCCTACCTTTATGTTTTGGATCTGAGTCCGCCTTCGTGTCGGCATTCCTTTTGAAAATCCATCTTGTGATGGTTACCTCTGGTTATAAGTCCGCCTTCGTGTCGGCTTACCTTTGTGTTTTGGATCTGAGTCCGCCTTCGTGTCGACATTCCTTTTGAAAATCCATCTTGTGATGGTAACCTCTACTTATGAGTCCGCCTTCGTGTCGTCATACCTTTGTGTTTTGGATCTGAGTCCGCCTTCGTGTCGGAATTTCTTTTGAAAATCCATCTTGTGATGGTAACCTCTGGTTATGAGTCCTCCTTCGTGTCGTCATACCTTTGTGTTTTGGATCTGAGTCCGCCTTCGTGTCGGCATTTCTTTTTAAAATCCATCTTGTGATGGTAACCTCTGGTTATGAGTCCGTCTTCGTGTCAGCCTACCTTTATGTTTTGGATCTGAGTCCGCCTTCGTGTCGGCATTCCTTTTGAAAATCCATTTTTTGATGGTAACCTCTGGTTATGAGTACGCCTTCGTGTCAGCCTACCTTTGTATTTTGGATCTGAGTCCGCCTTCGTGTCGGAATTCCTTTTGAAATTCCATCTTGTGATGGTAACCTCTGGTTAGAAGTCTGACTTCGTGTCGGCCTACCTTTGTGTTTTGGATCCGAGTCCTCCTTCGTGTCGGCATTCCTTTCGAAAATGCATCTTGTGATGGTAACCTCTGGTTATGATTCCGCCTTTGTGTCGGCCTACCTTTGTGTTTTGGATCTGAGCCCTCATTTGTGTCAGCATTTTTTTTGAAAATCCATCTTGTGATGGTAACCTCTGGTTATGAGTCCGATTTCGTGTCGGCCTACCTTTGTTTTTGGATCTGAGTTCGCCTTTGTGTCAGAATATCTTTTGAAAATCCATCTTGTGATGGTAACCTCTGGTTATGAGTCCGCCTATGTGTCGGCCTACCTTTGTATTTTGGATCTGAGCCCGCATTTGTGTCGGCATTTCTTTTGAAAATCCATCTTGTGATGGTAACCTCTGATTATGAGTCCGCCTTCGTGTCGGCCTACCTTTGTGTTTAAGATCTGAGTCCGCCTTCGTGTCGGAATTTCTTTTGAAAATCCATCTTGTGATGGTAACCTCTGGTTATGAGTCCGCCTTCGTGTCGGCCTACCTTTGTGTTTTGGATCTGAGCCCGCATTTGTGTCGGCATTCCTTTTTATAATCCATCATGTGATGCTAACCTCTGGTTATGAGTTCGCCTTCGTGTCGGCCTACCTTTGTGTTTTAGACCTGAGTCCGCCTTCGTGTCGGCATTCCTTTTGAAAATCCATCTTGTGATGGTAACCTCTGGTTATAAGTCCTCATTCGTGTCGGCCTACCTTTGTGTTTTGGATCTGAGTCCTCCTTCGTGTCGACATTCCTTTTGAAAATCCATCTTGTGATGGTAACCTCTGGTTATAAGTCCGGCTTCGTGTCGGCCTACCTTTGTGTTTTGGATCTGAGTCCGCCTTCGTGTCGACATTCCTTTTGAAAATCCATCTTGTGATGGTAACCTCTAGTTATGAGTCCGACTTCGTGTCGTCATACCTTTGTGTTTTGGATCTGAGTCCGCCTTCGTGTCGGCATTTCTTTTTAAAATCCATCTTGTGATGGTAACCTCTGGTTATGAGTCCGTCTTCGTGTCAGCCTACCTTTATGTTTTGGATCTGAGTCCGCCTTCGTGTCGGCATTCCTTTTGAAAATCCATTTTGTGATGGTAACCTCTGGTTATGAGTACGCCTTCGTGTCAGCCTACCTTTGTATTTTGGATCTGAGTCCGCCTTCCTGTCGGAATTCCTTTTGAAAATCCATCTTGTGATGGTAACCTCTGGTTAGATGTCTGACTTCTTGTCGGCCTACCTTTGTGTTTTGGATCCGAGTCCTCCTTCGTGTCGGCATTCCTTTTGAAAATGCATCTTGTGATGGTAACCTCTGGTTATGATTCCGCCTTTGTGTCGGCCTACCTTTGTGTTTTGGATCTGAGCCCTCATTTGTGTCAGCATTTTTTTTTGAAAATCCATCTTGTGATGGTAACCTCTGGTTATGAGTCCGATTTCGTGTCGGCCTACCTTTGTTTTTGGATCTGAGTTCGCCTTTGTGTCAGAATTTCTTTTGAAAATCCATCTTGTGATGGTAACCTCTGGTTATGAGTCCGCCTATGTGTCGGCCTACCTTTGTATTTTGGATCTGAGCCCGCATTTGTGTCGGCATTTCTTTTGAAAATCCATCTTGTGATGGTAACCTCTGATTATGAGTCCGCCTTCGTGTCGGCCTACCTTTGTGTTTAAGATCTGAGTCCGCCTTCGTGTCGGAATTCCTTTTGAAAATCCATCTTGTGATGGTAACCTCTGGTTAGAAGTCTGACTTCGTGTCGGCCTACCTTTGTGTTTTGGATCCAAGTCCTCCTTCGTGTCGGCATTCCTTTCGAAAATGCATCTTGTGATGGTAACCTCTGGTTATGATTCCGCCTTTGTGTCGGCCTACCTTTGTGTTTTGGATCTGAGCCCTCATTTGTGTCAGCATTTTTTTTGAAAATCCATCTTGTGATGGTAACCTCTGGTTATGAGTCCGATTTCGTGTCGGCCTACCTTTGTTTTTGGATCTGAGTTCGCCTTTGTGTCAGAATTTCTTTTGAAAATCCATCTTGTGATGGTAACCTCTGGTTATGAGTCCGCCTATCTGTCGGCCTACCTTTGTATTTTGGATCTGAGCCCGCATTTGTGTCGGCATTTCTTTTGAAAATCCATCTTGTGATGGTAACCTCTGATTATGAGTCCGCCTTCGTGTCGGCCTACCTTTGTGTTTAAGATCTGAGTCCGCCTTCGTGTCAGAATTTCTTTTGAAAATCCATCTTGTGATGGTAACTTCTGGTTATGAGTCCGCCTTCGTGTCGGCCTACCTTTGTGTTTTGGATCTGAGCCCGCATTTGTGTCGGCATTCCTTTTTATAATCCATCATGTGATGGTAACCTCTGGTTATGAGTTCGCCTTCGTGTCGGCCTACCTTTGTGTTTTAGATCTGAGTCCGCCTTCGTGTCGGCATTCCTTTTGAAAATCCATCTTGTGATGGTAACCTCTGGTTATAAGTCCTCATTCGTGTCGGCCTACCTTTGTGTTTTGGATCTGAGTCCTCCTTCGTGTCGACATTCCTTTTGAAAATCCATCTTGTGATGGTAACCTCTGGTTATAAGTCCGCCTTCGTGTCGGCCTACCTTTGTGTTTTGGATCTGAGTCCGCCTTCGTGTCGACATTCCTTTTGAAAATCCATCTTGTGATGGTAACGTCTAGTTATGAGTCTGCCTTCGTGTCGTCATACCTTTGTGTTTTGGATCTGAGTCCGCCTTCGTGTCCGCATTTCTTTTTAAAATCCATCTTGTGATGGTAACCTCTGGTTATGAATCCATCTTCGTGTCAGCCTACCTTTATGTTTTGGATCTGAGTCCGCCTTCGTGTCGGCATTCCTTTTGAAAATCCATCTTGTGATGGTTACCTCTGGTTATAAGTCCGCCTTCGTGTCGGCTTACCTTTGTGTTTTGGATCTGAGTCCGCCTTCGTGTCGACATTCCTTTTGAAAATCCATCTTGTGATGGTAACCTCTACTTATGAGTCCGCCTTCGTGTCGTCATACCTTTGTGTTTTGGATCTGAGTCCGCCTTCGTGTCGGAATTTCTTTTGAAAATCCATCTTGTGATGGTAACCTCTGGTTATGAGTCCTCCTTCGTGTCGTCATACCTTTGTGTTTTGGATCTGAGTCCGCCTTCGTGTCGGCATTTCTTTTTAAAATCCATCTTGTGATGGTAACCTCTGGTTATGAGTCCGTCTTCGTGTCAGCCTACCTTTATGTTTTGGATCTGAGTCCGCCTTCGTGTCGGCATTCCTTTTGAAAATCCATTTTTTGATGGTAACCTCTGGTTATGAGTACGCCTTCGTGTCAGCCTACCTTTGTATTTTGGATCTGAGTCCGCCTTCGTGTCGGAATTCCTTTTGAAAATCCATCTTGTGATGGTAACCTCTGGTTAGAAGTCTGACTTCGTGTCGGCCTACCTTTGTGTTTTGGATCCGAGTCCTCCTTCGTGTCGGCATTCCTTTCGAAAATGCATCTTGTGATGGTAACCTCTGGTTATGATTCCGCCTTTGTGTCGGCCTACCTTTGTGTTTTGGATCTGAGCCCTCATTTGTGTCAGCATTTTTTTTGAAAATCCATCTTGTGATGGTAACCTCTGGTTATGAGTCCGATTTCGTGTCGGCCTACCTTTGTTTTTGGATCTGAGTTCGCCTTTGTGTCAGAATATCTTTTGAAAATCCATCTTGTGATGGTAACCTCTGGTTATGAGTCCGCCTATGTGTCGGCCTACCTTTGTATTTTGGATCTGAGCCCGCATTTGTGTCGGCATTTCTTTTGAAAATCCATCTTGTGATGGTAACCTCTGATTATGAGTCCGCCTTCGTGTCGGCCTACCTTTGTGTTTAAGATCTGAGTCCGCCTTCGTGTCGGAATTTCTTTTGAAAATCCATCTTGTGATGGTAACCTCTGGTTATGAGTCCGCCTTCGTGTCGGCCTACCTTTGTGTTTTGGATCTGAGCCCGCATTTGTGTCGGCATTCCTTTTTATAATCCATCATGTGATGCTAACCTCTGGTTATGAGTTCGCCTTCGTGTCGGCCTACCTTTGTGTTTTAGACCTGAGTCCGCCTTCGTGTCGGCATTCCTTTTGAAAATCCATCTTGTGATGGTAACCTCTGGTTATAAGTCCTCATTCGTGTCGGCCTACCTTTGTGTTTTGGATCTGAGTCCTCCTTCGTGTCGACATTCCTTTTGAAAATCCATCTTGTGATGGTAACCTCTGGTTATAAGTCCGGCTTCGTGTCGGCCTACCTTTGTGTTTTGGATCTGAGTCCGCCTTCGTGTCGACATTCCTTTTGAAAATCCATCTTGTGATGGTAACCTCTAGTTATGAGTCCGACTTCGTGTCGTCATACCTTTGTGTTTTGGATCTGAGTCCGCCTTCGTGTCCGCATTTCTTTTTAAAATCCATCTTGTGATGGTAACCTCTGGTTATGAACCCGTCTTCGTGTCAGCCTACCTTTATGTTTTGGATCTGAGTCCGCCTTCGTGTCGGCATTCCTTTTGAAAATCCATTTTGTGATTGTAATCTCTGGTTATGAGTCCGCCTTCGTGTCAGCCTACCTTTGTGTTTTGGATCTGAGTCCGCCTTTGTGTCGGCATTCCTTTTGAAAATCCATCTTGTGATGGTAACCTCTGGTTATAAGTCTGACTTCGTGTCGGCCTACCTTTGTGTTTTGGATCCGAGTCCGCCTTCGTGTCGGCATTCCTTTTGAAAATCCATCTTGTGATGGTAACCTCTGGTTATGATTCCGCCTTCAGGTCGGCCTACCTTTGTGTTTTGGATCTGAGTCCGCCTTCGTGTCAGAATTTCTTTTGAAAATCCATCTTGTGATGTTAACCTCTGGTTATGAGTCCGCCTTCGTGTCGGCCTACCTTTGTGTTTTGGACCTAAGCCCTCATTTGTGTCGGCATTTCTTTTGAAAATCCATCTTGTGATGGTAACCTCTGGTTATGAGTCCGCCTTCGTGTCAGCCTACCTTTGTGTTTTGGATCTGAGTCCGCCTTCGTGTCGGCATTCCTTTTGAAAATCCATTTTGTGATGGTAACCTCTGGTTATGAGTCCGCCTTCGTGTCAGCCTACCTTTGTGTTTTGGATCTGAGTCTGCCTTTGTGTCGGCATTCCTTTTGAAAATCCATCTTGTGATGGTTACCTCTGGTTATAAGTCCGCCTTCGTGTCGGCCTACCTTTGTGTTTTGGATCTGAGTCCGCCTTCGTGTCGACATTCCTTTTGAAAATCCATTTTGTGATGGTAACCTCTGGTTATAAGTCCGCCTTCGTGTCGGCCTACCTTTGTGTTTTGGATCTGAGTCCGCCTTCGTGTCGACATTCCTTTTGAAAATCCATCTTGTGATGGTAACCTCTACTTATGAGTCCGCCTTCGTGTCATCATACCTTTGTGTTTTGGATCTGAGTCCGCCTTCGTGTCGGCATTTCTTTTTAAAATCCATCTTGTGATGGTAACCTCTGGTTATGAGTCCGTCTTCGTGTCAGCCTACCTTTATGTTTTGGATCTGAGTCCGCCTTCGTGTCGGCATTCCTTTTGAAAAACCATTTTGTGATGGTAACCTCTGGTTATGAGTACGCCTTCGTGTCAGCCTACCTTTGTATTTTGGATCTGAGTCCGCCTTCGTGTCGGAATTCCTTTTGAAAATCCATCTTGTGATGGTAACCTCTGGTTAGAAGTCTGACTTCGTGTCGGCCTACCTTTGTGTTTTGGATCCGAGTCCTCCTTCGTGTCGGCATTCCTTTCGAAAATGCATCTTGTGATGGTAACCTCTGGTTATGATTCCGCCTTTGTGTCGGCCTACCTTTGTGTTTTGGATCTGAGCCCTCATTTGTGTCAGCATTTTTTTTGAAAATCCATCTTGTGATGGTAACCTCTGGTTATGAGTCCGATTTCGTGTCGGCCTACCTTTGTTTTTGGATCTGAGTTTGCCTTTGTGTCAGAATTTCTTTTGAAAATCCATCTTGTGATGGTAACCTCTGGTTATGAGTCCGCCTATGTGTCGGCCTACCTTTGTATTTTGGATCTGAGCCCGCATTTGTGTCGGCATTTCTTTTGAAAATCCATCTTGTGATGGTAACCTCTGATTATGAGTCCGCCTTCGTGTCGGCCTACCTTTGTGTTTATCTGAGTCCGCCTTCGTGTCGGAATTTCTTTTGAAAATCCATCTTGTGATGGTAACCTCTGGTTATGAGTCCGCCTTCGTGTCGGCCTACCTTTGTGTTTTGGATCTGAGCCCGCATTTGTGTCGGCATTCCTTTTTATAATCCATCATGTGATGGTAACCTCTGGTTATGAGTTCGCCTTCGTGTCGGCCTACCTTTGTGTTTTAGATCTGAGTCCTCCTTCGTGTCGGCATTCCTTTTGAAAATCCATCTTGTGATGGTAACCTCCGGTTATAAGTCCTCATTCGTGTCGGCCTACCTTTGTGTTTTGGATCTGAGTCCTCCTTCGTGTCGACATTCCTTTTGAAAATCCATCTTGTGATGGTAACCTCTGGTTATAAGTCCGCCTTCGTGTCGGCCTACCTTTGTGTTTTGGATCTGAGTCCGCCTTCGTGTCGACATTCCTTTTGAAAATCCATCTTGTGATGGTAACCTCTAGTTATGAGTCCGACTTCGTGTCGTCATACCTTTGTGTTTTGGATCTGAGTCCGCCTTCGTGTCCGCATTTCTTTTTAAAATCCATCTTGTGATGGTAACCTCTGGTTATGAACCCGTCTTCGTGTCAGCCTACCTTTATGTTTTGGATCTGAGTCCGCCTTCGTGTCGGCATTCCTTTTGAAAATCCATTTTGTGATTGTAATCTCTGGTTATGAGTCCGCCTTCGTGTCAGCCTACCTTTGTGTTTTGGATTTGAGTCCGCCTTTGTGTCGGCATTCCTTTTGAAAATCCATCTTGTGATGGTAACCTCTGGTTATAAGTCTGACTTCGTGTCGGCCTACCTTTGTGTTTTGGATCCGAGTCCGCCTTCGTGTCGGAATTCCTTTTGAAAATCCATCTTGTGATGGTAACCTCTGGTTATGATTCCGCCTTCAGGTCGGCCTACCTTTGTGTTTTGGATCTGAGTCCGCCTTCGTGTCAGAATTTCTTTTGAAAATCCATCTTGTGATGTTAACCTCTGGTTATGAGTCCGCCTTCGTGTCGGCCTACCTTTGTGTTTTGGACCTAAGCCCTCATTTGTGTCAGCATTTCTTTTGAAAATCCATCTTGTGATGGTAACCTCTGGTTATGAGTCCGCCTTCGTGTCAGCCTACCTTTGTGTTTTGGATCTGAGTCCGCCTTTATGTCAGAATTTCTTTTGAAAATCCATCTTGTGATGGTAACCTCTGGTTATGAGTCCGCCTATGTGTCGGCCTACCTTTGTGTTTTGGATCTGAGGCCGCATTTGTGTCGGCATTTCTTTTGAAAATCCATCTTGTGATGGTAACCTCTGGTTATGAGTTCGCCTTCGTGTCGGCCTACCTTTGTGTTTTAGATCTGAGTCCACCTTCGTGTCGGCATTCCTTTCGAAAATCCATCTTGTGATGGTAACATCGGGTTATAAGTCCGCCTTCGTGTTGGCCTACTTTTGTGTTTTGGATCTGAGTCCGCCTTTGTGTCAGAATTTCTTTTGAAAATCCATCTTGTGATGGTAACCTCTGGTTATGAGTCCGCCTATGTGTCGGCCTACCTTTGTGTTTTGGATCTGAGCCCGCATTTGTGTCGGCATTTCTTTTGAAAATCCATCTTGTGATGGTAACCTCTGATTATGAGTCCGCCTTCGTGTCGGCCTACCTTTGTGTTTAAGATCTGAGTCAGCCTTCGTGTCAGAATTTCTTTTGAAAATCCATCTTGTGATGGTAACCTCTGGTTATGAGTCCGCCTTCGTGTCGGCCTACCTTTGTGTTTTGGATCTGAGCCCGCATTTGTGTCGGCATTCCTTTTTAAAATCCATCTTGTGATGATAACCTCTGGTTATGAGTTCGCCTTCGTGTCGGCCTACCTTTGTGTTTTAGATCTGAGTCCGCCTTTGTGTCGGCATTCCTTTTGAAAATCCATCTTGTGCTGGTAACCTCTGGTTATAAGTCCGCCTTCGTGTCGGCCTACACTTGTGTTTTGGATCTGAGCCCGCATATGTGTCGGCATTTCTTTTGAAAATCCATGTTGTGATGGTAACCTCTGGTTATGAGTTCGCCTTCGTGTCGGCCTACCTTTGTGTTTTAGATCTGAGTCCACCTTCGTGTCGGCATTCCTTTTGAAAATCCATCTTGTGATGCTAACCTCTGGTTATAAGTCCGCCTTCGTGTCGGCCTACCTTTGTGTTTTGGATCTGAGTCCGCCTTCGTGTCGACATTCCTTTTGAAATCCATCTTGTGATGGCAACCTCTGGTTATAAGTCCGCCTTCGTGTCGGCCTACCTTTGTGTTTTGGATCCGAGTCCTCCTTCGTGTCGGCATTCCTTTTGAAAATGCATCTTGTGATGGTAACCTCTGGTTATGATTCCGCCTTTGTGTCGGCCTACCTTTGTGTTTTGGATCTGAGCCCTCATTTGTGTCAGCATTTTTTTTGAAAATCCATCTTGTGATGGTAACCTCTGGTTATGAGTCCGATTTCGTGTCGGCCTACCTTTGTTTTTGGATCTGAGTTTGCCTTTGTGTCAGAATTTCTTTTGAAAATCCATCTTGTGATGGTAACCTCTGGTTATGAGTCCGCCTATGTGTCGGCCTACCTTTGTATTTTGGATCTGAGCCCGCATTTGTGTCGGCATTTCTTTTGAAAATCCATCTTGTGATGGTAACCTCTGATTATGAGTCCGCCTTCGTGTCGGCCTACCTTTGTGTTTATCTGAGTCCGCCTTCGTGTCGGAATTTCTTTTGAAAATCCATCTTGTGATGGTAACCTCTGGTTATGAGTCCGCCTTCGTGTCGGCCTACCTTTGTGTTTTGGATCTGAGCCCGCATTTGTGTCGGCATTCCTTTTTATAATCCATCATGTGATGGTAACCTCTGGTTATGAGTTCGCCTTCGTGTCGGCCTACCTTTGTGTTTTAGATCTGAGTCCGCCTTCGTGTCGGCATTCCTTTTGAAAATCCATCTTGTGATGGTAACCTCTGGTTATAAGTCCTCATTCGTGTCGGCCTACCTTTGTGTTTTGGATCTGAGTCCTCCTTCGTGTCGACATTCCTTTTGAAAATCCATCTTGTGATGGTAACCTCTGGTTATAAGTCCGCCTTCGTGTCGGCCTACCTTTGTGTTTTGGATCTGAGTCCGCCTTCATGTCGACATTCCTTTTGAAAATCCATCTTGTGATGGTAACCTCTAGTTATGAGTCCGACTTCGTGTCGTCATACCTTTGTGTTTTGGATCTGAGTCCGCCTTCGTGTCCGCATTTCTTTTTAAAATCCATCTTGTGATGGTAACCTCTGGTTATGAACCCGTCTTCGTGTCAGCCTACCTTTATGTTTTGGATCTGAGTCCGCCTTCGTGTCGGCATTCCTTTTGAAAATCCATTTTGTGATTGTAATCTCTGGTTATGAGTCCGCCTTCGTGTCAGCCTACCTTTGTGTTTTGGATTTGAGTCCACCTTTGTGTCGGCATTCCTTTTGAAAATCCATCTTGTGATGGTAACCTCTGGTTATAAGTCTGACTTCGTGTCGGCCTACCTTTGTGTTTTGGATCCGAGTCCGCCTTCGTGTCGGAATTCCTTTTGAAAATCCATCTTGTGATGGTAACCTCTGGTTATGATTCCGCCTTCAGGTCGGCCTACCTTTGTGTTTTGGATCTGAGTCCGCCTTCGTGTCAGAATTTCTTTTGAAAATCCATCTTGTGATGTTAACCTCTGGTTATGAGTCCGCCTTCGTGTCGACCTACCTTTGTGTTTTGGACCTAAGCCCTCATTTGTGTCGGCATTTCTTTTGAAAATCCATCTTGTGATGGTAACCTCTGGTTATGAGTCCGCCTTCGTGTCAGCCTACCTTTGTGTTTTGGATCTGAGTCCGCCTTTATGTCAGAATTTCTTTTGAAAATCCATCTTGTGATGGTAACCTCTGGTTATGAGTCCGCCTATGTGTCGGCCTACCTTTGTGTTTTGGATCTGAGGCCGCATTTGTGTCGGCATTTCTTTTGAAAATCCATCATGTGATGGTAACCTCTGGTTATGAGTTCGCCTTCGTGTCGGCCTACCTTTGTGTTTTAGATCTGAGTCCACCTTCGTGTCGGCATTCCTTTCGAAAATCCATCTTGTGATGGTAACATCGGGTTATAAGTCCGCCTTCGTGTTGGCCTACTTTTGTGTTTTGGATCTGAGTCCGCCTTTGTGTCAGAATTTCTTTTGAAAATCCATCTTGTGATGGTAACCTCTGGTTATGAGTCCGCCTATGTGTCGGCCTACCTTTGTGTTTTGGATCTGAGCCCGCATTTGTGTCGGCATTTCTTTTGAAAATCCATCTTGTGATGGTAACCTCTGATTATGAGTCCGCCTTCGTGTCGGCCTACCTTTGTGTTTAAGATCTGAGTCAGCCTTCGTGTCAGAATTTCTTTTGAAAATCCATCTTGTGATGGTAACCTCTGGTTATGAGTCCGCCTTCGTGTCGGCCTACCTTTGTGTTTTGGATCTGAGCCCGCATTTGTGTCGGCATTCCTTTTTAAAATCCATCTTGTGATGATAACCTCTGGTTATGAGTTCGCCTTCGTGTCGGCCTACCTTTGTGTTTTAGATCTGAGTCCGCCTTTGTGTCGGCATTCCTTTTGAAAATCCATCTTGTGCTGGTAACCTCTGGTTATAAGTCCGCCTTCGTGTCGGCCTACACTTGTGTTTTGGATCTGAGCCCGCATATGTGTCGGCATTTCTTTTGAAAATCCATGTTGTGATGGTAACCTCTGGTTATGAGTTCGCCTTCGTGTCGGCCTACCTTTGTGTTTTAGATCTGAGTCCACCTTCGTGTCGGCATTCCTTTTGAAAATCCATCTTGTGATGCTAACCTCTGGTTATAAGTCCGCCTTCGTGTCGGCCTACCTTTGTGTTTTGGATCTGAGTCCGCCTTCGTGTCGACATTCCTTTTGAAATCCATCTTGTGATGGCAACCTCTGGTTATAAGTCCGCCTTCGTGTCGGCCTACCTTTGTGTTTTGGATCTGAGTCCGCCTTCGTGTCGAGATTCCTTTTGAAAATCCATCTTGTGATGGTAACCTCTGGTTATGATTCCGCCTTCAGGTCGGCCTACCTTTGTGTTTTGGATCTGAGGCCGCCTTCGTGTCGGAATTTCTTTTCAAAATCCATCTTGTGATGGTAACCTCTGGTTCTGAGTTCGCCTTCGTGTCAGCATGCCTTTGTGTTTTGGATCTGAGCCCTCATTTGTGTCGGCATTTCTTTTGAAAATCCATCTTGTGATGGTAACCTCTGGTTATGAGTCCGCCTTCGTGTCAGCCTACCTTTGTGTTTTGGATTTGAGTCCGCCTTTGTGTCAGAATTTCTTTTGAAAATCCATCTTGTGATGGTAAGTTCTGGTTATGAGTCCGCCTATGTGTCGGCCTACCTTTGTGTTTTGGATCTGAGCCCGCATTTGTGTCGGCATTTCTTTTGAAAATAAATCTTGTGATGGTAACCTCTGATTATGAGTCCGCCTTCGTGTCGGCCTACCTTTGTGTTTATGATCTGAGTCCGCCTTCGTGTCGGAATTTCTTTTGAAAATCCATCTTGTGGTGGTAACCTTTGGTTATGAGTCCGCCTTCGTGTCGGCCTACCTTTGTGTTTTGGATCTGAGCCCGCATTTGTGTCGGCATTCCTTTTTATAATCCATCATGTGATGGTAACCTCTGGTTATGAGTCCGCCTTCGTGTCGTCATACCTTTGTGTTTTGGATCTGAGTCCGCCTTCGTGTCCGCATTTCTTTTTAAAATCCATCTTGTGATGGTAACCTCTGGTTATGAACCCGTCTTCGTGTCAGCCTACCTTTATGTTTTGGATCTGAGTCCGCCTTCGTGTCGGCATTCCTTTTGAAAATCCATTTTGTGATGGTAATCTCTGGTTATGAGTCCGCCTTCGTGTCAGCCTACCTTTGTGTTTTGGATCTGAGTCCGCCTTTGTGTCGGCATTCCTTTTGAAAATCCATCTTGTGATGGTAACCTCTGGTTATAAGTTTGACTTCCTGTCGGCCTACCTTTATGTTTTGGATCCGAGTCCGCCTTCGTGTCGGCATTCCTTTTGAAAATCCATCTTGTGATAGTAACCTCTGGTTATGATTCCGCCTTCAGGTCGGCCTACCTTTGTGTTTTGGATCTGAGTCCGCCTTCGTGTCAGAATTTCTTTTGAAAATCCATCTTGTGATGTTAACCTCTGGTTATGAGTCCGCCTTCGTGTCGGCCTACCTTTGTGTTTTGGATCTAAGCCCTCATTTGTGTCGGCATTTCTTTTGAAAATCCATCTTGTGATGGTAACCTCTGGTTATGAGTCCGCCTTCGTGTCAGCCTACCTTTGTGTTTTGGATCTGAGTCCGCCTTTGTGTCAGAATTTCTTTTGAAAATCCATCTTGTGATGGTAACCTCTGGTTATGAGTCCGCCTATGTGTCGGCCTACCTTTGTGTTTTGGATCTGAGGCCGCATTTGTGTCGGCATTTCTTTTGAAAATCCATCTTGTGATGGTAACCTCTGGTTATGAGTTCGCCTTCGTGTCGGCCTACCTTTGTGTTTTAGATATGAGTCCACCTTCGTGTCGGCATTCCTTTTGAAAATCCATCTTGTGATGGTAACATCGGGTTATAAGTCCGCCTTCGTGTCGGCCTACTTTTGTGTTTTGGATCTGAGTCCGCCTTTGTGTCAGAATTTCTTTTGAAAATCCATCTTGTGATGGTAACCTCTGGTTATAAGTCCGCCTATGTGTCGGCCTACCTTTGTGTTTTGGATCTGAGCCCGCATTTGTGTCGGCATTTCTTTTGAAAATCCATCTTGTGATGGTAACCTCTGATTATGAGTCCGCCTTCGAGTCGGCCTACCTTTGTGTTTAAGATCTGAGTCAGCCTTCGTGTCAGAATTTCTTTTGAAAATCCATCTTGTGATGGTAACCTCTGGTTATGAGTCCGCCTTCGTGTCGGCCTACCTTTGTGTTTTGGATCTGAGCCCGCATTTGTGTCGACATTCCTTTTGAAAATCCATCTTGTGATGGCAACCTCTGGTTATAAGTCCGCCTTCGTGTCGGCCTACCTTTGTGTTTTGGATCTGAGTCCGCCTTCGTGTCGACATTCCTTTTGAAAATCCATCTTGTGATGGCAACCTCTGGTTATAAGTCCGCCTTCGTGTCGACCTACCTTTGTGTTTTGGATCTGAGTCCGCCTTCGTGTCGAGATTCCTTTTGAAAATCCATCTTGTGATGGTAACCTCTGGTTATGATTCCGCCTTCAGGTCGGCCTACCTTTGTGTTTTGGATCTGAGTCCGCCTTCGTGTCGGAATTTCTTTTCAAAATCCATCTTGTGATGGTAACCTCTGGTTCTGAGTTCGCCTTCGTGTCAGCCTGCCTTTCTGTTTTGGATCTGAGCCCTCATTTGTGTCGGCATTTCTTTTGAAAATCCATCTTGTGATGGTAACCTCTGGTTATGAGTCCGCCTTCGTGTCAGCCTACCTTTGTGTTTTGGATCTGAGTCCGCCTTTGTGTCAGAATTTCTTTTGAAAATCCATCTTGTGATGGTAACTTCTGGTTATGAGTCCGCCTATGTGTCGGCCTACCTTTGTGTTTTGGATCTGAGCCCGCATTTGTGTCGGCATTTCTTTTGAAAATAAATCTTGTGATGGTAACCTCTGATTATGAGTCCGCCTTCGTGTCGGCCTACCTTTGTGTTTAAGATCTGAGTCCGCCTTCGTGTCGGAATTTCTTTTGAAAATCCATCTTGTGGTGGTAACCTTTGGTTATGAGTCCGCCTTCGTGTCGGCCTACCTTTGTGTTTTGGATCTGAGCCCGCATTTGTGTCGGCATTCCTTTTTATAATCCATCATGTGATGGTAACCTCTGGTTATGAGTCCGCCTTCGTGTCGTCATAACTTTGTGTTTTGGATCTGAGTCCGCCTTCGTGTCCGCATTTCTTTTTAAAATCCATCTTGTGATGGTAACCTCTGGTTATGAACCCGTCTTCGTGTCAGCCTACCTTTATGTTTTGGATCTGAGTCCGCCTTCGTGTCGGCATTCCATTTGAAAATCCATTTTGTGATGGTAATCTCTGGTTATGAGTCCGCCTTCGTGTCAGCCTACCTTTGTGTTTTGGATCTGAGTCCGCCTTTGTGTCGGCATTCCTTTTGAAAATCCATCTTGTGATGGTAACCTCTGGTTATAAGTCTGACTTCATGCCGGCCTACCTTTATGTTTTGGATCCGAGTCCGCCTTCGTGTCGGCATTCCTTTTGAAAATCCATCTTGTGATGGTAACCTCTGGTTATGATTCCGCCTTCAGGTCGGCCTACCTTTGTGTTTTGGATCTGAGTCCGCCTTCGTGTCAGAATTTCTTTTGAAAATCCATCTTGTGATGTTAACCTCTGGTTATGAGTCCGCCTTCGTGTCGGCCTACCTTTGTGTTTTGGATCTAAGCCCTCATTTGTGTCGGCATTTCTTTTGAAAATCCATCTTGTGATGGTAACCTCTGGTTATGAGTCCGCCTTCGTGTCAGCCTACCTTTGTGTTTTGGATCTGAGTCCGCCTTTGTGTCAGAATTTCTTTTGAAAATCCATCTTGTGATGGTAACCTCTGGTTATGAGTCCGCCTATGTGTCGGCCTACCTTTGTGTTTTGGATCTGAGGCCGCATTTGTGTCGGCATTTCTTTTGAAAATCCATCTTGTGATGGTAACCTCTGGTTATGAGTTCGCCTTCGTGTCGGCCTACCTTTGTGTTTTAGATCTGAGTCCACCTTCGTGTCGGCATTCCTTTTGAAAATCCATCTTGTGATGGTAACATCGGGTTATAAGTCCGCCTTCGTGTCGGCCTACTTTTGTGTTTTGGATCTGAGTCCGCCTTTGTGTCGGAATTTCTTTTGAAAATCCATCTTGTGATGGTAACCTCTGGTTATGAGTCCGCCTATGTGTCGGCCTACCTTTGTGTTTTGGATCTGAGCCCGCATTTGTGTCGGCATTTCTTTTTAAAATCCATCTTGTGATGGTAACCTCTGATTATGAGTCCGCCTTCGTGTCGGCCTACCTTTGTGTTTAAGATCTGAGTCAGCCTTCGTGTCAGAATTTCTTTTGAAAATCCATCTTGTGATGGTAACCTCTGGTTATGAGTCCGCCTTCGTGTCGGCCTACCTTTGTGTTTTGGATCTGAGCCCGCATTTGTGTCGGCATTCCTTTTTAAAATCCATCTTGTGATGGTAACCTCTGGTTATGAGTTCGCCTTCGTGTCGGCCTACCTTTGTGTTTTAGATCTGAGTCCGCCTTTGTGTCGGCATTCCTTTTGAAAATAAATCTTGTGCTGGTAACCTCTGGTTATAAGTCCGCCTTCGTGTCGGCCTACACTTGTGTTTGGGATCTGAGCCCGCATATGTGTCGGCATTTCTTTTGAAAATCCATGTTGTGATGGTAACCTCTGGTTATGAGTTCGCTTTCGTGTCGGCCTACCTTTGTGTTTTAGATCTGAGTCCACCTTCGTGTCGGCATTCCTTTTGAAAATCCATCTTGTGATGGTAACCTCTGGTTATAAGTCCGCCTTCGTGTCGGCCTACCTTTGTGTTTTGGATCTGAGTCCGCCTTCGTGTCGATATTCCTTTTGAAAATCCATCTTGTGATGGCAACCTCTGGTTATAAGTCCGCCTTCGTGTCGGCCTACCTTTATGTTTTGGATCTGAGTCCGCCTTCGTGTCGAGATTCCTTTTGAAAATCCATCTTGTGATGGTAACCTCTGGTTATGATTCCGCCTTCAGGTCGGCCTACCTTTGTGTTTTGGATCTGAGTCCGCCTTCGTGTCGGAATTTCTTTTCAAAATCCATCTTGTGATGGTAACCTCTGGTTCTGAGTCCGCCTTCGTGTCAGCCTGCCTTTGTGTTTTGGATCTGAGCCCTCATTTGTGTCGGCATTTCTTTTTTAAATCCATCTTGTGATGGTAACCTCTGGTTATGAGTCCGCCTTCGTGTCAGCCTACCTTTGTGTTTTGGATCTGAGTCCGCCTTTGTGTCAGAATTTCTTTTGAAAATCCATCTTGTGATGGTAACTTCTAGTTATGAGTCCGCCTATGTGTCGGCCTACCTTTGTGTTTTGGATCTGAGCCCGCATTTCTGTCGGCATTTCTTTTGAAAATAAATCTTGTGATGGTAACCTCTGATTATGAGTCCGCCTTCGTGTCGGCCTACCTTTGTGTTTAAGATCTGAGTCCGCCTTCGTGTCGGAATTTCTTTTGAAAATCCATCTTGTGATGGTAACCTTTGGTTATGAGTCCGCCTTCGTGTCGGCCTACCTTTGTGTTTTGGATCTGAGCCCGCATTTGTGTCGGCATTCCTTTTTATAATCCATCATGTGATGGTAACCTCTGATTATGAGTTCGCCTTCGTGTCGGCCTACCTTTGTGTTTTAGATCTGAGTCCGCCTTCGTGTTGGCATTCCTTTTGAAAATCCATCTTGTGCTGGTAACCTCTGGTTATAAGTTCGCCTTCGTGTCGGCCTACCTTTGTGTTTTGGATCTGAGCCCGCATATGTGTCAGCATTTCTTTTGAAAATCCATGTTGTGATGGTAACCTCTGGTTATGAGTTCGCCTTCGTGTCGGCCTACCTTTGTGTTTTAGATCTGAGTCCGCCTTCGTGTCAGCATTCCTTTTGAAAATCCATCTTGTGATGGTAACCTCTGGTTATAAGTCCGCCTTCGTGTCGGCCTACCTTTGTGTTTTGGATCTGAGTCCGCCTTCGTGTCGACATTCCTTTTGAAAATCCATCTTGTGATGGTAACCTCTGGTTATAAGTCCGCCTTCGTGTCGGCCTACCTTTGTGTTTTGGATCTGAGTCCGCATTTGTGTCGGCATTCCTTTTTATAATCCATCATGTGATGGTAACCTCTGGTTATGAGTCCGCCTTCGTGTCGTCATACCTTTGTGTTTTGGATCTGAGTCCGCATTTGTGTCGGCATTCCTTTTTATAATCCATCATGTGATGGTAACCTCTGATTATGAGTCCGCCTTCGAGTCGGCCTACCTTTGTGTTTAAGATCTGAGTCAGCCTTCGTGTCAGAATTTCTTTTGAAAATCCATCTTGTGATGGTAACCTCTGGTTATGAGTCCGCCTTCGTGTCGGCCTACCTTTGTGTTTTGGATCTGAGCCCGCATTTGTGTCGACATTCCTTTTGAAAATCCATCTTGTGATGGCAACCTCTGATTTTAAGTCCGCCTTCGTGTCGGCCTACCTTTGTGTTTTGGATCTGAGTCCGCCTTCGTGTCGACATTCCTTTTGAAAATCCATCTTGTGATGGCAACCTCTGGTTATAAGTCCGCCTTCGTGTCGGCCTACCTTTGTGTTTTGGATCTGAGTCCGCCTTCGTGTCGAGATTCCTTTTGAAAATCCATCTTGTGATGGTAACCTCTGGTTATGATTCCGCCTTCAGGTCGGCCTACCTTTGTGTTTTGGATCTGAGTCCGCCTTCGTGTCGGAATTTCTTTTCAAAATCCATCTTGTGATGGTAACCTCTGGTTCTGAGTTCGCCTTCGTGTCAGCCTGCCTTTCTGTTTTGGATCTGAGCCCTCATTTGTGTCGGCATTTCTTTTGAAAATCCATCTTGTGATGGTAACCTCTGGTTATGAGTCCGCCTTCGTGTCAGCCTACCTTTGTGTTTTGGATCTGAGTCCGCCTTTGTGTCAGAATTTCTTTTGAAAATCCATCTTGTGATGGTAACTTCTGGTTATGAGTCCGCCTATGTGTCGGCCTACCTTTGTGTTTTGGATCTGAGCCCGCATTTGTGTCGGCATTTCTTTTGAAAATAAATCTTGTGATGGTAACCTCTGATTATGAGTCCGCCTTCGTGTCGGCCTACCTTTGTGTTTAAGATCTGAGTCCGCCTTCGTGTCGGAATTTCTTTTGAAAATCCATCTTGTGGTGGTAACCTTTGGTTATGAGTCCGCCTTCGTGTCGGCCTACCTTTGTGTTTTGGATCTGAGCCCGCATTTGTGTCGGCATTCCTTTTTATAATCCATCATGTGATGGTAACCTTTGGTTATGAGTCCGCCTTCGTGTCGTCATACCTTTGTGTTTTGGATCTGAGTCCGCCTTCGTGTCCGCATTTCTTTTTAAAATCCATCTTGTGATGGTAACCTCTGGTTATGATTCCGCCTTCAGGTCGGCCTACCTTTGTGTTTTGGATCTGAGTCCGCCTTCGTGTCGGCATTCCATTTGAAAATCCATTTTGTGATGGTAATCTCTGGTTATGAGTCCGCCTTCGTGTCAGCCTACCTTTGTGTTTTGGATCTGAGTCCGCCTTTGTGTCGGCATTCCTTTTGAAAATCCATCTTGTGATGGTAACCTCTGGTTATAAGTCTGACTTCATGCCGGCCTACCTTTATGTTTTGGATCCGAGTCCGCCTTCGTGTCGGCATTCCTTTTGAAAATCCATCTTGTGATGGTAACCTCTGGTTATGATTCCGCCTTCAGGTCGGCCTACCTTTGTGTTTTGGATCTGAGTCCGCCTTCGTGTCAGAATTTCTTTTGAAAATCCATCTTGTGATGTTAACCTCTGGTTATGAGTCCGCCTTCGTGTCGGCCTACCTTTGTGTTTTGGATCTAAGCCCTCATTTGTGTCGGCATTTCTTTTGAAAATCCATCTTGTGATGGTAACCTCTGGTTATGAGTCCGCCTTCGTGTCAGCCTACCTTTGTGTTTTGGATCTGAGTCCGCCTTTGTGTCAGAATTTCTTTTGAAAATCCATCTTGTGATGGTAACCTCTGGTTATGAGTCCGCCTATGTGTCGGCCTACCTTTGTGTTTTGGATCTGAGGCCGCATTTGTGTCGGCATTTCTTTTGAAAATCCATCTTGTGATGGTAACCTCTGGTTATGAGTTCGCCTTCGTGTCGGCCTACCTTTGTGTTTTAGATCTGAGTCCACCTTCGTGTCGGCATTCCTTTTGAAAATCCATCTTGTGATGGTAACATCGGGTTATAAGTCCGCCTTCGTGTCGGCCTACTTTTGTGTTTTGGATCTGAGTCCGCCTTTGTGTCGGAATTTCTTTTGAAAATCCATCTTGTGATGGTAACCTCTGGTTATGAGTCCGCCTATGTGTCGGCCTACCTTTGTGTTTTGGATCTGAGCCCGCATTTGTGTCGGCATTTCTTTTTAAAATCCATCTTGTGATGGTAACCTCTGATTATGAGTCCGCCTTCGTGTCGGCCTACCTTTGTGTTTAAGATCTGAGTCAGCCTTCGTGTCAGAATTTCTTTTGAAAATCCATCTTGTGATGGTAACCTCTGGTTATGAGTCCGCCTTCGTGTCGGCCTACCTTTGTGTTTTGGATCTGAGCCCGCATTTGTGTCGGCATTCCTTTTTAAAATCCATCTTGTGATGGTAACCTCTGGTTATGAGTTCGCCTTCGTGTCGGCCTACCTTTGTGTTTTAGATCTGAGTCCGCCTTTGTGTCGGCATTCCTTTTGAAAATAAATCTTGTGCTGGTAACCTCTGGTTATAAGTCCGCCTTCGTGTCGGCCTACACTTGTGTTTTGGATCTGAGCCCGCATATGTGTCGGCATTTCTTTTGAAAATCCATGTTGTGATGGTAACCTCTGGTTATGAGTTCGCTTTCGTGTCGGCCTACCTTTGTGTTTTAGATCTGAGTCCACCTTCGTGTCGGCATTCCTTTTGAAAATCCATCTTGTGATGGTAACCTCTGGTTATAAGTCCGCCTTCGTGTCGGCCTACCTTTGTGTTTTGGATCTGAGTCCGCCTTCGTGTCGATATTCCTTTTGAAAATCCATCTTGTGATGGCAACCTCTGGTTATAAGTCCGCCTTCGTGTCGGCCTACCTTTATGTTTTGGATCTGAGTCCGCCTTCGTGTCGAGATTCCTTTTGAAAATCCATCTTGTGATGGTAACCTCTGGTTATGATTCCGCCTTCAGGTCGGCCTACCTTTGTGTTTTGGATCTGAGTCCGCCTTCGTGTCGGAATTTCTTTTCAAAATCCATCTTGTGATGGTAACCTCTGGTTCTGAGTCCGCCTTCGTGTCAGCCTGCCTTTGTGTTTTGGATCTGAGCCCTCATTTGTGTCGGCATTTCTTTTTTAAATCCATCTTGTGATGGTAACCTCTGGTTATGAGTCCGCCTTCGTGTCAGCCTACCTTTGTGTTTTGGATCTGAGTCCGCCTTTGTGTCAGAATTTCTTTTGAAAATCCATCTTGTGATGGTAACTTCTGGTTATGAGTCCGCCTATGTGTCGGCCTACCTTTGTGTTTTGGATCTGAGCCCGCATTTCTGTCGGCATTTCTTTTGAAAATAAATCTTGTGATGGTAACCTCTGATTATGAGTCCGCCTTCGTGTCGGCCTACCTTTGTGTTTAAGATCTGAGTCCGCCTTCGTGTCGGAATTTCTTTTGAAAATCCATCTTGTGATGGTAACCTTTGGTTATGAGTCCGCCTTCGTGTCGGCCTACCTTTGTGTTTTGGATCTGAGCCCGCATTTGTGTCGGCATTCCTTTTTATAATCCATCATGTGATGGTAACCTCTGATTATGAGTTCGCCTTCGTGTCGGCCTACCTTTGTGTTTTAGATCTGAGTCCGCCTTCGTGTTGGCATTCCTTTTGAAAATCCATCTTGTGCTGGTAACCTCTGGTTATAAGTTCGCCTTCGTGTCGGCCTACCTTTGTGTTTTGGATCTGAGCCCGCATATGTGTCAGCATTTCTTTTGAAAATCCATGTTGTGATGGTAACCTCTGGTTATGAGTTCGCCTTCGTGTCGGCCTACCTTTGTGTTTTAGATCTGAGTCCGCCTTCGTGTCAGCATTCCTTTTGAAAATCCATCTTGTGATGGTAACCTCTGGTTATAAGTTCGCCTTCGTGTCGGCCTACCTTTGTGTTTTGGATCTGAGTCCGCCTTCGTGTCGACATTCCTTTTGAAAATCCATCTTGTGATGGTAACCTCTGGTTATAAGTCCACCTTCGTGTCGGCCTACCTTTGTGTTTTGGATCTGAGCCCGCATTTATGTCGGCATTCCTTTTTATAATCCATCATGTGATGGTATCCTCTGGTTATGAGTCCGCCTTCGTGTCGTCATACCTTTGGGTTTTGGATCTGAGTCCGCCTTCGTGTCCGCATTTCTTTTTAAAATCCATCTTGTGATGGTAACCTCTGGTTATGAACCCGTCTTCGTGTCAGCCTACCTTTATGTTTTGGATCTGAGTCCGCCTTCGTGTCGGCATTCCATTTGAAAATCCATTTTGTGATGGTAATCTCTGGTTTTGAGTCCGCCTTCGTGTCAGCCTACCTTTGTGTTTTGGATCTGAGTCCGCCTTTGTGTCGGCATTCCTTTTGAAAATCCATCTTGTGATGGTAACCTCTGGTTATAAGTCTGACTTCATGCCGGCCTACCTTTATGTTTTGGATCCGAGTCCGCCTTCGTGTCGGCATTCCTTTTGAAAATCCATCTTGTGATGGTAACCTCTGGTTATGATTCCGCCTTCAGGTCGGCCTACCTTTGTGTTTTGGATCTGAGTCCGCCTTCGTGTCAGAATTTCTTTTGAAAATCCATCTTGTGATGTTAACCTCTGGTTATGAGTCCGCCTTCGTGTCGGCCTACCTTTGTGTTTTGGATCTAAGCCCTCATTTGTGTCGGCATTTCTTTTGAAAATCCATCTTGTGATGGTAACCTCTGGTTATGAGTCCGCCTTCGTGTCAGCCTACCTTTGTGTTTTGGATCTGAGTCCGCCTTTGTGTCAGAATTTCTTTTGAAAATCCATCTTGTGATGGTAACCTCTGGTTATGAGTCCGCCTATGTGTCGGCCTACCTTTGTGTTTTGGATCTGAGGCCGCATTTGTGTCGGCATTTCTTTTGAAAATCCATCTTGTGATGGTAACCTCTGGTTATGAGTTCGCCTTCGTGTCGGCCTACCTTTGTGTTTTAGATCTGAGTCCACCTTCGTGTCGGCATTCCTTTTGAAAATCCATCTTGTGATGGTAACATCGGGTTATAAGTCCGCCTTCGTGTCGGCCTACTTTTGTGTTTTGGATCTGAGTCCGCCTTTGTGTCGGAATTTCTTTTGAAAATCCATCTTGTGATGGTAACCTCTGGTTATGAGTCCGCCTATGTGTCGGCCTACCTTTGTGTTTTGGATCTGAGCCCGCATTTGTGTCGGCATTTCTTTTTAAAATCCATCTTGTGATGGTAACCTCTGATTATGAGTCCGCCTTCGTGTCGGCCTACCTTTGTGTTTAAGATCTGAGTCAGCCTTCGTGTCAGAATTTCTTTTGAAAATCCATCTTGTGATGGTAACCTCTGGTTATGAGTCCGCCTTCGTGTCGGCCTACCTTTGTGTTTTGGATCTGAGCCCGCATTTGTGTCGGCATTCCTTTTTAAAATCCATCTTGTGATGGTAACCTCTGGTTATGAGTTCGCCTTCGTGTCGGCCTACCTTTGTGTTTTAGATCTGAGTCCGCCTTTGTGTCGGCATTCCTTTTGAAAATAAATCTTGTGCTGGTAACCTCTGGTTATAAGTCCGCCTTCGTGTCGGCCTACACTTGTGTTTTGGATCTGAGCCCGCATATGTGTCGGCATTTCTTTTGAAAATCCATGTTGTGATGGTAACCTCTGGTTATGAGTTCGCTTTCGTGTCGGCCTACCTTTGTGTTTTAGATCTGAGTCCACCTTCGTGTCGGCATTCCTTTTGAAAATCCATCTTGTGATGGTAACCTCTGGTTATAAGTCCGCCTTCGTGTCGGCCTACCTTTGTGTTTTGGATCTGAGTCCGCCTTCGTGTCGATATTCCTTTTGAAAATCCATCTTGTGATGGCAACCTCTGGTTATAAGTCCGCCTTCGTGTCGGCCTACCTTTATGTTTTGGATCTGAGTCCGCCTTCGTGTCGAGATTCCTTTTGAAAATCCATCTTGTGATGGTAACCTCTGGTTATGATTCCGCCTTCAGGTCGGCCTACCTTTGTGTTTTGGATCTGAGTCCGCCTTCGTGTCGGAATTTCTTTTCAAAATCCATCTTGTGATGGTAACCTCTGGTTCTGAGTCCGCCTTCGTGTCAGCCTGCCTTTGTGTTTTGGATCTGAGCCCTCATTTGTGTCGGCATTTCTTTTTTAAATCCATCTTGTGATGGTAACCTCTGGTTATGAGTCCGCCTTCGTGTCAGCCTACCTTTGTGTTTTGGATCTGAGTCCGCCTTTGTGTCAGAATTTCTTTTGAAAATCCATCTTGTGATGGTAACTTCTGGTTATGAGTCCGCCTATGTGTCGGCCTACCTTTGTGTTTTGGATCTGAGCCCGCATTTCTGTCGGCATTTCTTTTGAAAATAAATCTTGTGATGGTAACCTCTGATTATGAGTCCGCCTTCGTGTCGGCCTACCTTTGTGTTTAAGATCTGAGTCCGCCTTCGTGTCGGAATTTCTTTTGAAAATCCATCTTGTGATGGTAACCTTTGGTTATGAGTCCGCCTTCGTGTCGGCCTACCTTTGTGTTTTGGATCTGAGCCCGCATTTGTGTCGGCATTCCTTTTTATAATCCATCATGTGATGGTAACCTCTGATTATGAGTTCGCCTTCGTGTCGGCCTACCTTTGTGTTTTAGATCTGAGTCCGCCTTCGTGTTGGCATTCCTTTTGAAAATCCATCTTGTGCTGGTAACCTCTGGTTATAAGTTCGCCTTCGTGTCGGCCTACCTTTGTGTTTTGGATCTGAGCCCGCATATGTGTCAGCATTTCTTTTGAAAATCCATGTTGTGATGGTAACCTCTGGTTATGAGTTCGCCTTCGTGTCGGCCTACCTTTGTGTTTTAGATCTGAGTCCGCCTTCGTGTCAGCATTCCTTTTGAAAATCCATCTTGTGATGGTAACCTCTGGTTATAAGTCCGCCTTCGTGTCGGCCTACCTTTGTGTTTTGGATCTGAGTCCGCCTTCGTGTCGACATTCCTTTTGAAAATCCATCTTGTGATGGTAACCTCTGGTTATAAGTCCGCCTTCGTGTCGGCCTACCTTTGTGTTTTGGATCTGAGTCCGCCTTCGTGTCGACATTCCTTTTGAAAATCCATCTTGTGATGGTAACCTCTGGTTATTATTCCGCCGTCAGGTCAGCCTACCTTTGTGTTTTGGATCTGAGTCCGCCTTCGTGTCGGAATTTCTTTTGAAAATCCATCTTGTGATGGTAACCTCGGGTTCTGAGTCCGCCTTCGTGTCAGCCTACCTTTGTGTTTTGGATTTGAGCCCTCATTTATGTCGGCATTTCTTTTGAAAATCCATCTTGTGATGGTAACCTCTGGTTATGAGTCCGCCTTCGTGTCGGCCTACCTTTGTGTTTTGGATCTGAGTCTGCCTTTGTGTCAGAATTTCTTTTGAAAATCCATCTTGCGATGGTAACCTCTGGTTATGAGTCCGCCTATGTGTCGGCCTACCTTTGTATTTTGGATCTGAGCCCGCATTTGTGTCGGCATTTCTTTTGAAAATCCATCTTGTTATGGTAACCTCTGATTATGAGTCCGCCTTCGTGTCAGCCTACCTTTGTGTTTAAGATCTGAGTCCGCCTTCGTGTTAGAATTTCTTTTGAAAATCCATCTTGTGATGGTAACCTCTGGTTATTAGTCCGCCTTCGTGTCGGCCTACCTTTGTGTTTTGGATCTGAGTCAGCCTTCGTGTCGGCATTCCTTTTGAAAATCCATCTTGTGCTGGTAACCTCTGGTTATAAGTCCGCCTTCGTGTCGACCTACATTTGTGTTTTGGATCTGTGCCCGCATATGTGTCGGCATTTCTTTTGAAAATCCATGTTGTGATGGTAACCTCTAATTATGAGTTCGCCTTCGTGTCGGCCTACCTTTGTGTTTTAGATCTGAGTCCGCCTTCGTGTCGGCATTCCTTTTGAAAATCCATGTTGTGATGGTAACCTCTGGTTATATGTCCGCCTTCGTGTCGGCCTACCTTTGTGTTTTGGATCAGAGTCCGCTTTTTGTCGACATTCCTTTTGAAAATCCATCTTGTGATGGTAACCTCTGGTTATAAGTCCGCCTTCGTGTCGGCCTACCTTTGTGTTTTGGATCTGAGTCCGCCTTCGTGTCGACATTCCTTTTGAAAATCCATCTTGTGATGGTAACCTCTGGTTATGATTCCGCCTTCAGGTCGGCCTACCTTTGTGTTTTGGATCTGAGTCCGCCTTCGTGTCGGAATTTCTTTTGAAAATCCATCTTGTGATGGTAACCTCTGGTTCTGAGTCCGCCTTCGTGTCAGCCTACCTTTGTGTTTTGGATCTGAGCCCTCATTTGTGTCGGCATTTCTTTTGAAAATCCATCTTGTGATGGTAACCTCTGGTTATGAGTCCGCCTTCGTGTCGGCCTACCTTTGTGTTTTGGATCTGAGTCCGCCTTTGTGTCGGCATTCCTTTTTAAAATCCATCTTGTGATGGTAACCTCTGGTTATAAGTCCGCCTTCGTGTCGGCCTACCTTTGTGTTTAAGATCTGAGTCCGCCTTCGTGTCAGAATTTCTTTTGAAAATCCATCTTGTGATGGTAACCTCTGGTTATGAGTCCGCCTTCGTGTCGGCCTACCTTTGTGTTTAAGATCTGAGTCCGCCTTCGTGTCAGAATTTCTTTTGAAAATCCATCTTGCGATGGTAACCTCTGGTTATGAGTCCGCCTTCGGGTCGGCTTACCTTTGTGTTTTGGATCTGAGTCCGCCTTTGTGTCAGAATTTCTTTTGAAAATCCATCTTGTGATGGTAACCTCTGGTTATGAGTCCGCCTATGTGTCGGCCTACCTTTGTGTTTTGGATCTGAGCCCGCATTTGTGTCGGCATTTCTTTTGAAAATCCATCTTGTGATGGTAACCTCTAGTTATGAGTCTGCCTTCGTGTCGGCCTACCTTTGTGTTTAAGATCTGAGTCCGCCTTCGTGTCAGAATTTCTTTTGAAAATCCATCTTGTGATGGTAACCTCTGGTTATAAGTCAGCCTTCTTGTCGGCCTACCTTTGTGTTTTGGATATGAGCCCGCATTTGTGTCGGCATTCCTTTTTAAAATCCATCTTGTGATGGTAACCTCTGGTTATGAGTTCGCCTTCGTGTCGGCCTACCTTTGTGTTTTAGATCTGAGTCCGCCTTTGTGTCGGCATTCCTTTTGAAAATCCATCTTGTGCTGGTAACCTCTGGTTATAAGTCCGCCTTCGTGTCGGCCTACATTTGTGTTTTGGATCTGAGCCCGCATATGTGTCGGCATTTCTTTTTATAATCCATCATGTGATGGTAACCTCTGGTTATGAGTTCGCCTTCGTGTCGGCCTACCTTTGTGTTTTAGATCTGAGTCCGCCTTCGTGTCGGCATTCCTTTTGAAAATCCATCTTGTGCTGGTAACCTCTGGTTATAAGTTCGCCTTCGTGTCGGCCTACCTTTGTGTTTTGGATCTGAGCCCGCATATGTGTCAGCATTTCTTTTGAAAATCCATGTTGTGATGGTAACCTCTGGTTATGAGTTCGCCTTCGTGTCGGCCTACCTTTGTGTTTTAGATCTGAGTCCGCCTTCGTGTCGGCATTCCTTTTGAAAATCCATCTTGTGATGGTAACCTCTGGTTATAAGTCCGCCTTCGTGTCGGCCTACCTTTGTGTTTTGGATCTGAGTCCGCCTTCGTGTCGACATTCCTTTTGAAAATCCATCTTGTGATGGTAACCTCTGGTTATAAGTCCGCCTTCGTGTCGGCCTACCTTTGTGTTTTGGATCTGAGTCTGCCTTCGTGTCGACATTCCTTTTGAAAATCCATCTTGCGATGGTAACCTCTGGTTATGATTCCGCCTTCAGGTCGGCCTACCTTTGTGTTTTGGATCTGAGTCCGCCTTCGTGTCGGAATTTCTTTTGAAAATCCATCTTGTGATGGTAACCTCTGGTTCTGAGTCCGCCTTCGTGTCAGCCTACCTTTGTGTTTTGGATCTGAGCCCTCATTTATGTCGGCATTTCTTTTGAAAATCCATCTTGTGATGGTAACCTCTGGTTATGAGTCCGCCTTCGTGTCGGCCTACCTTTGTGTTTTGGATCTGAGTCCGCCTTTGTGTCAGAATTTCTTTTGAAAATCCATCTTGTGATGGTAACCTCTGGTTATGAGTCCGCCTATGTGTCGGCCTACCTTTGTGTTTTGGATCTGAGCCCTCATTTGTGTCGGCATTTCTTTTGAAAATCCATCTTGTGATGGTAACCTCTGGTTCTGAGTCCGCCTTCGTGTCAGCCTACCTTTGTGTTTTGGATCTGAGCCCTCATTTGTGTCGGCATTTCTTTTGAAAATCCATCTTGTGATGGTAACCTCTGGTTATGAGTCCGCCTTCGTGTCGGCCTACCTTTGTGTTTAAGATCTGAGTCCGCCTTCGTTTCAGAATTTCTTTTGAAAATCCATCTTGTGATGGTAACCTCAGGTTATGAGTCCGGCTTCGTTTTAGCCTACCTTTGTGTTTTGGATCTGAGCCCGCATTTGTGTCGGCATTCCTTTTTAAAATCCATCTTGTGATGGTAACCTCTAGTTATGAGTTCGCCTTCGCGTCGGCCTACCTTTCTGTTTTAGATCTGAGTCCGCCTTTGTGTCGGCATTTCTTTTGAAAATCCATCTTGTGCTGGTAACCTCTGGTTATAAGTCCGCCTTCGTGTCGGCCTACATTTGTGTTTTGAATCTGAGCCCGCATATGTATCGGCATTTCTTTTTATAATCCATCATGTGATGGTAACCTCTGGTTATGAATTCGCCTTCGTGTCGGCCTACCTTTGTGTTTTAGATCTGAGTCTGCCTTCGTGTCGGCATTCCTTTTGAAAATCCATCTTGTGCTGGTAACCTCTGGTTATAAGTTCGCCTTCGTGTCGGCCTACCTTTGTGTTTTGGATCTGAGCCCGCATATGTGTCAGCATTTCTTTTGAAAATCCATGTTGTGATGGTAACCTCTGGTTATGAGTTCGCCTTCGTGTCGACCTACCTTTGTGTTTTAGATCTGAGTCCGCCTTCGTGTCGGCATTCCTTTTGAAAATCCATCTTGTGATGGTAACCTCTGGTTATAAGTCTGCCTTCGTGTCGGCCTACCTTTGTGTTTTGGATCTGAGTCCGCCTTCGTGTCGACATTCCTTTTGAAAATCCATCTTGTGATGGTAACCTCTGGTTATAAGTCCGCCTTCGTGTCGGCCTACCTTTGTGTTTTGGATCTGAGTCCGCCTTCGTGTCGACATTCCTTTTGAAAATCCATCTTGCGATGGTAACCTCTGGTTATGATTCCGCCTTCAGGTCGGCCTACCTTTGTGTTTTGGATCTGAGTCCGCCTTCGTGTCGGAATTTCTTTTGAAAATCCATCTTGTGATGGTAACCTCTGGTTCTGAGTCCGCCTTCGTGTCAGCCTACCTTTGTGTTTTGGATCTGAGCCCTCATTTATGTCGGCATTTCTTTTGAAAATCCATCTTGTGATGGTAACCTCTGGTTATGAGTCCGCCTTCGTGTCGGCCTACCTTTGTGTTTTGGATCTGAGTCCGCCTTTGTGTCAGAATTTCTTTTGAAAATCCATCTTGTGATGGTAACCTCTGGTTCTGAGTCCGCCTTCGTGTCAGCCTACCTTTGTGTTTTGGATCTGAGCCCTCATTTGTGTCGGCATTTCTTTTGAAAATCCATCTTGTGATGGTAACCTCTGGTTATGAGTCCGCCTTCGTGTCGGCCTACCTTTGTGTTTAAGATCTGAGTCCGCCTTCGTTTCAGAATTTCTTTTGAAAATCCATCTTGTGATGGTAACCTCAGGTTATGAGTCCGGCTTCGTTTCGGCCTACCTTTGTGTTTTGGATCTGAGCTCACATTTGTGTCGGCATTTCTTTTTAAAATCCATCTTGTGATGGTAACCTCTGGTTATGAGTTCGCCTTCGTGTCGGCCTACCTTTCTGTTTTAGATCTGAGTCCGCCTTTGTGTCGGCATTCCTTTTGAAAATCCATCTTGTGCTGGTAACCTCTAGTTATAAGTCCGCCTTCGTGTCGGCCTACATTTGTGTTTTAAATCTGAGCCCGCATATGTGTCGGCATTTCTTTTTATAATCCATCATGTGATGGTAACCTCTGGTTATGAGTTCGCCTTCGTGTCGGCCTACCTTTGTGTTTTAGATCTGAGTCCTCCTTCGTGTCGGCATTCCTTTTGAAAATCCATCTTGTGCTGGTAACCTCTGGTTATAAGTTCGCCTTCGTGTCGGCCTACCTTTGTGTTTTGGATCTGAGCCCGCATATGTGTCAGCATTTCTTTTGAAAATCCATGTTGTGATGGTAACCTCTGGTTATGAGTTCGCCTTCGTGTCGGCCTACCTTTGTGTTTTAGATCTGAGTCCGCCTTCGTGTCGGCATTCCTTTTGAAAATCCATCTTGTGATGGTAACCTCTGGTTATAAGTCCGCCTTCGTGTCGGCCTACCTTTGTGTTTTGGATCTGAGTCCGCCTTCGTGTCGACATTCCCTTTGAAAATCCATCTTGTGATGGTAACCTCTGGTTATAAGTCCGCCTTCGTGTCGGCCTACCTTTGTGTTTTGGATCTGAGTCCGCCTTCGTGTCGACATTCCTTTTGAAAATCCATCTTGCGATGGTAACCTCTGGTTATGATTCCGCCTTCAGGTCGGCCTACCTTTGTGTTTTGGATCTGAGTCCGCCTTCGTGTCGGAATTTCTTTTGAAAATCCATCTTGTGATGGTAACCTCTGGTTCTGAGTCCGCCTTCGTGTCAGCCTACCTCTGTGTTTTGGATCTGAGCCCTCATTTATGTCGGCATTTCTTTTGAAAATCCATCTTGTGATGGTAACCTCTGGTTATGAGTCCGCCTTCGTGTCGGCCTACCTTTGTGTTTTGGATCTGAGTCCGCCTTTGTGTCAGAATTTCTTTTGAAAATCCATCTTGTGATGGTAACCTCTGGTTATGAGTCCGCCTATGTGTCGGCCTACCTTTGTGTTTTGGATCTGAGCCCTCATTTATGTCGGCATTTCTTTTGAAAATCCATCTTGTGATGGTAACCTCTGGTTCTGAGTCCGCCTTCGTGTCAGCCTACCTTTGTGTTTTGGATCTGAGCCCTCATTTGTGTCGGCATTTCTTTTGAAAATCCATCTTGTGATGGTAACCTCTGGTTATGAGTCCGCCTTCGTGTCGGCATACCTTTGTGTTTAAGATTTGAGTCCGCCTTCGTGTAAGAATTTCTTTTGAAAATCCATCTTGTGATGGTAACCTCTGGTTATGAGTCCGCCTTCGTGTCGGCCTACCTTTGTGTTTTGGATCTGAGTCCGCCTTTGTGTCAGAATTTCTTTTGAAAATCCATCTTGTGATGGTAACCTCTGGTTATGAGTCCGCCTATGTGTCGGCCTACCTTTGTGTTTTGGATCAGAGTCCGCTTTTTGTCGACATTCCTTTTGAAAATCCATCTTGTGATGGTAACCTCTGGTTATAAGTCCGCCTTCGTGTCGGCCTACCTTTGTGTTTTGGATCTGAGTCCGCCTTCGTGTCGACATTCCTTTTGAAAATCCATCTTGTGATGGTAACCTCTGGTTATGATTCCGCCTTCAGGTCGGCCTACCTTTGTGTTTTGGATCTGAGTCCGCCTTCGTGTCGGAATTTCTTTTGAAAATCCATCTTGTGATGGTAACCTCTGGTTCTGAGTCCGCCTTCGTGTCAGCCTACCTTTGTGTTTTGGATCTGAGCCCTCATTTGTGTCGGCATTTCTTTTGAAAATCCATCTTGTGATGGTAACCTCTGGTTATGAGTCCGCCTTCGTGTCGGCCTACCTTTGTGTTTTGGATCTGAGTCCGCCTTTGTGTCGGCATTCCTTTTTAAAATCCATCTTGTGATGGTAACCTCTGGTTATAAGTCCGCCTTCGTGTCGGCCTACCTTTGTGTTTAAGATCTGAGACCGCCTTCGTGTCAGAATTTCTTTTGAAAATCCATCTTGTGATGGTAACCTCTGGTTATGAGTCCGCCTTCGTGTCGGCCTACCTTTGTGTTTAAGATCTGAGTCCGCCTTCGTGTCAGAATTTCTTTTGAAAATCCATCTTGCGATGGTAACCTCTGGTTATGAGTCCGCCTTCGGGTCGGCTTACCTTTGTGTTTTGGATCTGAGTCCGCCTTTGTGTCAGAATTTCTTTTGAAAATCCATCTTGTGATGGTAACCTCTGGTTATGAGTCCGCCTATGTGTCGGCCTACCTTTGTGTTTTGGATCTGAGCCCGCATTTGTGTCGGCATTTCTTTTGAAAATCCATCTTGTGATGGTAACCTCTGGTTATGAGTCCGCCTTCGTGTCGGCCTACCTTTGTGTTTTGGATCTGAGTCCGCCTTCGTGTCGACATTCCTTTTGAAAATCCATCTTGCGATGGTAACCTCTGGTTATGATTCCGCCTTCAGGTCGGCCTACCTTTGTGTTTTGGATCTGAGTCCGCCTTCGTGTCGGAATTTCTTTTGAAAATCCATCTTGTGATGGTAACCTCTGGTTCTGAGTCCGCCTTCGTGTCAGCCTACCTCTGTGTTTTGGATCTGAGCCCTCATTTATGTCGGCATTTCTTTTGAAAATCCATCTTGTGCTGGTAACCTCTGGTTATAAGTCCGCCTTCGTGTCGGCCTACATTTGTGTTTTGGATCTGAGCCCGCATATGTGTCGGCATTTCTTTTTATAATCCATCATGTGATGGTAACCTCTGGTTATGAGTTCGCCTTCGTGTCGGCCTACCTTTGTGTTTTAGATCTGAGTCCGCCTTCGTGTCGGCATTCCTTTTGAAAATCCATCTTGTGCTGGTAACCTCTGGTTATAAGTTCGCCTTCGTGTTGGCCTACCTTTGTGTTTTGGATCTGAGCCCGCATATGTGTCTGCATTTCTTTTGAAAATCCATGTTGTGATGGTAACCTCTGGTTATGAGTTCGCCTTCGTGTCGGCCTACCTTTGTGTTTTAGATCTGAGTCCGCCTTCGTGTCGGCATTCCTTTTGAAAATCCATCTTGTGATGGTAACCTCTGGTTATGATTCCGCCTTCAGGTCGGCCTACCTTTGTGTTTTGGATCTGAGTCCGCCTTCGTGTCGGAATTTCTTTTGAAAATCCATCTTGTGATGGTAACCTCTGGTTCTGAGTCCGCCTTCGTGTCAGCCTACCTTTGTGTTTTGGATCTGAGCCCTCATTTGTGTCGGCATTTCTTTTGAAAATCCATCTTGTGATGGTAACCTCTGGTTATGAGTCCGCCTTCGTGTCGGCCTACCTTTGTGTTTTGGATCTGAGTCCGCCTTTGTGTCGGCATTCCTTTTTAAAATCCATCTTGTGATGGTAACCTCTGGTTATAAGTCCGCCTTCGTGTCGGCCTACCTTTGTGTTTAAGATCTGAGTCCGCCTTCGTGTCAGAATTTCTTTTGAAAATCCATCTTGTGATGGTAACCTCTGGTTATGAGTCCGCCTTCGTGTCGGCCTACCTTTGTGTTTTAGATCTGAGTCCGCCTTCGTGTCAGAATTTCTTTTGAAAATCCATCTTGCGATGGTAACCTCTGGTTATGAGTCCGCCTTCGGGTCGGCTTACCTTTGTGTTTTGGATCTGAGTCCGCCTTTGTGTCAGAATTTCTTTTGAAAATCCATCTTGTGATGGTAACCTCTGGTTATGAGTCCGCCTATGTGTCGGCCTACCTTTGTGTTTTGGATCTGAGCCCGCATTTGTGTCGGCATTTCTTTTGAAAATCCATCTTGTGATGGTAACCTCTGGTTATGAGTCCGCCTTCGTGTCGGCCTACCTTTGTGTTTTGGATCTGAGTCCGCCTTCGTGTCGACATTCCTTTTGAAAATCCATCTTGCGATGGTAACCTCTGGTTATGATTCCGCCTTCAGGTCGGCCTACCTTTGTGTTTTGGATCTGAGTCCGCGTTCGTGTCGGAATTTCTTTTGAAAATCCATCTTGTGATGGTAACCTCTGGTTCTGAGTCCGCCTTCGTGTCAGCCTACCTCTGTGTTTTGGATCTGAGCCCTCATTTATGTCGGCATTTCTTTTGAAAATCCATCTTGTGCTGGTAACCTCTGGTTATAAGTCCGCCTTCGTGTCGGCCTACATTTGTGTTTTGGATCTGAGCCCGCATATGTGTCGGCATTTCTTTTTATAATCCATCATGTGCTGGTAACCTCTGGTTATGAGTTCGCCTTCGTGTCGGCCTACCTTTGTGTTTTAGATCTGAGTCCGCCTTCGTGTCGGCATTCCTTTTGAAAATCCATCTTGTGCTGGTAACCTCTGGTTATAAGTTCGCCTTCGTGTCGGCCTACCTTTGTGTTTTGGATCTGAGCCCGCATATGTGTCAGCATTTCTTTTGAAAATCCATGTTGTGATGGTAACCTCTGGTTATGAGTTCGCCTTCGTGTCGGCCTACCTTTGTGTTTTAGATCTGAGTCCGCCTTCGTGTCGGCATTCCTTTTGAAAATCCATCTTGTGATGGTAACCTCTGGTTATAAGTCCGCCTTCGTGTCGGCCTACATTTGTGTTTTGGATCTGAGCCTGCATATGTGTCGGCATTTCTTTTTATAATCCATCATGTGCTGGTAACCTCTGGTTATGAGTCCGCCTATGTGTCGGCCTACCTTTGTGTTTTGGATCTGAGCCCGCATTTGTGTCGGCATTTCTTTTGAAAATCCATCTTGTGATGGTAACCTCTGGTTATGAGTCCGCCTTCGTGTCGGCCTACCTTTGTGTTTTGGATCTGAGTCCGCCTTCGTGTCGACATTCCTTTTGAAAATCCATCTTGCGATGGTAACCTCTGGTTATGATTCCGCCTTCAGGTCGGCCTACCTTTGTGTTTTGGATCTGAGTCCGCCTTCGTGTCGGAATTTCTTTTGAAAATCCATCTTGTGATGGTAACCTCTGGTTCTGAGTCCGCCTTCGTGTCAGCCTACCTCTGTGTTTTGGATCTGAGCCCTCATTTATGTCGGCATTTCTTTTGAAAATCCATCTTGTGCTGGTAACCTCTGGTTATAAGTCCGCCTTCGTGTCGGCCTACATTTGTGTTTTGGATCTGAGCCCGCATATGTGTCGGCATTTCTTTTTATAATCCATCATGTGCTGGTAACCTCTGGTTATGAGTTCGCCTTCGTGTCGGCCTACCTTTGTGTTTTAGATCTGAGTCCGCCTTCGTGTCGGCATTCCTTTTGAAAATCCATCTTGTGCTGGTAACCTCTGGTTATAAGTTCGCCTTCGTGTCGGCCTACCTTTGTGTTTTGGATCTGAGCCCGCATATGTGTCAGCATTTCTTTTGAAAATCCATGTTGTGATGGTAACCTCTGGTTATGAGTTCGCCTTCGTGTCGGCCTACCTTTGTGTTTTAGATCTGAGTCCGCCTTCGTGTCGGCATTCCTTTTGAAAATCCATCTTGTGATGGTAACCTCTGGTTATAAGTCCGCCTTCGTGTCGGCCTACCTTTGTGTTTTGGATCTGAGTCCGCCTTCGTGTCGACATTCCTTTTGAAAATCCATCTTGTGATGGTAACCTCTGGTTATAAGTCCGCCTTCGTGTCGGCCTACCTTTGTGTTTTGGATCTGAGTCCGCCTTCGTGTCGACATTCCTTTTGAAAATCCATCTTGCGATGGTAACCTCTGGTTATGATTCCGCCTTCAGGTCGGCCTACCTTTGTGTTTTGGATCTGAGTCCGCCTTCGTGTCGGAATTTCTTTTGAAAATCCATCTTGTGATGGTAACCTCTGGTTCTGAGTCCGCCTTCGTGTCAGCCTACCTTTGTGTTTTGGATCTGAGCCCTCATTTATGTCGGCATTTCTTTTGAAAATCCATCTTGTGATGGTAACCTCTGGTTATGAGTCCGCCTTCGTGTCGGCCTACCTTTGTGTTTTGGATCTGAGTCCGCCTTTGTGTCAGAATTTCTTTTGAAAATCCATCTTGTGATGGTAACCTCTGGTTATGAGCTGCCTATGTGTCGGCCTACCTTTGTGTTTTGGATCTGAGCCCTCATTTGTGTCGGCATTTCTTTTGAAAATCCATCTTGTGATGGTAACCTCTGGTTCTGAGTCCGCCTTCGTGTCAGCCTACCTTTGTGTTTTGGATCTGAGCCCTCATTTGTGTCGGCATTTCTTTTGAAAATTTATCTTGTGATGGTAACCTCTGGTTATGAGTCCGCCTTCGTGTCGGCCTACCTTTGTGTTTAAGATCTGAGTCCGCCTTCGTTTCAGAATTTCTTTTGAAAATCCATCTTGTGATGGTAACCTCAGGTTATGAGTCCGGCTTCGTTTTGGCCTACCTTTGTGTTTTGGATCTGAGCCCGCATTTGTGTCGGCATTCCTTTTTAAAATCCATCTTGTGATGGTAACCTCTAGTTATGAGTTCGCCTTCGTGTCGGCCTACCTTTCTGTTTTAGATCTGAGTCCGCCTTTGTGTCGGCATTTCTTTTGAAAATCCATCTTGTGCTGGTAACCTCTGGTTATAAGTCCGCCTTCGTGTCGGCCTACATTTGTGTTTTGAATCTGAGCCCGCATATGTGTCGGCATTTCTTTTTATAATCCATCATGTGATGGTAACCTCTGGTTATGAGTTCGCCTTCGTGTCGGCCTACCTTTGTGTTTTAGATCTGAGTCTGCCTTCGTGTCGGCATTCCTTTTGAAAATCCATCTTGTGCTGGTAACCTCTGGTTATAAGTTCGCCTTCGTGTCGGCCTACCTTTGTGTTTTGGATCTGAGCCCGCATATGTGTCAGCATTTCTTTTGAAAATCCATGTTGTGATGGTAACCTCTGGTTATGAGTTCGCCTTCGTGTCGACCTACCTTTGTGTTTTAGATCTGAGTCCGCCTTCGTGTCGGCATTCCTTTTGAAAATCCATCTTGTGATGGTAACCTCTGGTTATAAGTCCGCCTTCGTGTCGGCCTACCTTTGTGTTTTGGATCTGAGTCCGCCTTCGTGTCGACATTCCTTTTGAAAATCCATCTTGTGATGGTAACCTCTGGTTATAAGTCCGCCTTCGTGTCGGCCTACCTTTGTGTTTTGGATCTGAGCCCTCATTTGTGTCGGCATTTCTTTTGAAAATCCATCTTGTGATGGTAACCTCTGGTTCTGAGTCCGCCTTCGTGTCAGCCTACCTTTGTGTTTTGGATCTGAGCCCTCATTTGTGTCGGCATTTCTTTTGAAAATCCATCTTGTGATGGTAACCTCTAGTTATGAGTCCGCCTTCGTGTCGGCCTACCTTTGTGTTTAAGATCTGAGTCCGCCTTCGTTTCAGAATTTCTTTTGAAAATCCATCTTGTGATGGTAACCTCAGGTTATGAGTCCGGCTTCGTTTTGGCCTACCTTTGTGTTTTGGATCTGAGCCCGCATTTGTGTCGGCATTCCTTTTTAAAATCCATCTTGTGATGGTAACCTCTAGTTATGAGTTCGCCTTCGTGTCGGCCTACCTTTCTGTTTTAGATCTGAGTCCGCCTTTGTGTCGGCATTTCTTTTGAAAATCCATCTTGTGCTGGTAACCTCTGGTTATAAGTCCGCCTTCGTGTCGGCCTACATTTGTGTTTTGAATCTGAGCCCGCATATGTGTCGGCATTTCTTTTTATAATCCATCATGTGATGGTAACCTCTGGTTATGAGTTCGCCTTCGTGTCGGCCTACCTTTGTGTTTTAGATCTGAGTCTGCCTTCGTGTCGGCATTCCTTTTGAAAATCCATCTTGTGCTGGTAACCTCTGGTTATAAGTTCGCCTTCGTGTCGGCCTACCTTTGTGTTTTGGATCTGAGCCCGCATATGTGTCAGCATTTCTTTTGAAAATCCATGTTGTAATGGTAACCTCTGGTTATGAGTTCGCCTTCGTGTCGACCTACCTTTGTGTTTTAGATCTGAGTCCGCCTTCGTGTCGGCATTCCTTTTGAAAATCCATCTTGTGATGGTAACCTCTGGTTATAAGTCCGCCTTCGTGTCGGCCTACCTTTGTGTTTTGGATCTGAGTCCGCCTTCGTGTCGACATTCCTTTTGAAAATCCATCTTGTGATGGTAACCTCTGGTTATAAGTCCGCCTTCGTGTCGGCCTACCTTTGTGTTTTGGATCTGAGTCCGCCTTCGTGTCGAAATTCCTTTTGAAAATCCATCTTGCGATGGTAACCTCTGGTTATGATTCCGCCTTCAGGTCGGCCTACCTTTGTGTTTTGGATCTGAGTCCGCCTTCGTGTCGGAATTTCTTTTGAAAATCCATCTTGTGATGGTAACCTCTGGTTCTGAGTCCGCCTTCGTGTCAGCCTACCTTTGTGTTTTGGATCTGAGCCCTCATTTATGTCGGCATTTCTTTTGAAAATCCATCTTGTGATGGTAACCTCTGGTTATGAGTCCGCCTTCGTGTCGGCCTACCTTTGTGTTTTGGATCTGAGTCCGCCTTTGTGTTAGAATTTCTTTTGAAAATCCATCTTGTGATGGTAACCTCTGGTTATGAGTCCGCCTATGTGTCGGCCTACCTTTGTGTTTTGGATCTGAGCCCTCATTTGTGTCGGCATTTCTTTTGAAAATCCATCTTGTGATGGTAACCTCTGGTTCTGAGTCCGCCTTCGTGTCAGCCTACCTTTGTGTTTTGGATCTGAGCCCTCATTTGTGTCGGCATTTCTTTTGAAAATCCATCTTGTGATGGTAACCTCTGGTTATGAGTCCGCCTTCGTGTCGGCCTACCTTTGTGTTTAAGATCTGAGTCCGCCTTCGTTTCAGAATTTCTTTTGAAAATCCATCTTGTGATGGTAACCTCAGGTTATGAGTCCGGCTTCGTTTCGGCCTACCTTTGTGTTTTGGATCTGAGCCCACATTTGTGTCGGCATTCCTTTTTAAAATCCATCTTGTGATGGTAACCTCTGGTTATGAGTTCGCCTTCGTGTCGGCCTACCTTTCTGTTTTAGATCTGAGTCCGCCTTTGTGTCGGCATTCCTTTTGAAAATCCATCTTGTGCTGGTAACCTCTGGTTATAAGTCCGCCTTCGTGTCGGCCTACATTTGTGTTTTAAATCTGAGCCCGCATATGTGTCGGCATTTCTTTTTATAATCCATCATGTGATGGTAACCTCTGGTTATGAGTTCGCCTTCGTGTCGGCCTACCTTTGTGTTTTAGATCTGAGTCCTCCTTCGTGTCGGCATTCCTTTTGAAAATCCATCTTGTGCTGGTAACCTCTGGTTATAAGTTCGCCTTCGTGTCGGCCTACCTTTGTGTTTTGGATCTGAGCCCGCATATGTGTCAGCATTTCTTTTGAAAATCCATGTTGTGATGGTAACCTCTGGTTATGAGTTCGCCTTCGTGTCGGCCTACCTTTGTGTTTTAGATCTGAGTCCGCCTTCGTGTCGGCATTCCTTTTGAAAATCCATCTTGTGATGGTAACCTCTGGTTATGAGTTCGCCTTCGTGTCGGCCTACCTTTGTGTTTTAGATCTGAGTCCGCCTTTGTGTCGGCATTCCTTTTGAAAATCCATCTTGTGCTGGTAACCTCTGGTTATAAGTCCGCCTTCGTGTCGGCCTACATTTGTGTTTTGGATCTGAGCCCGCATATGTGTCGGCATTTCTTTTTATAATCCATCATGTGATGGTAACCTCTGGTTATGAGTTCGCCTTCGTGTCGGCCTACCTTTGTGTTTTAGATCTGACTCCGCCTTCGTGTCGGCATTCCTTTTGAAAATCCATCTTGTGCTGGTAACCTCTGGTTATAAGTTCGCCTTCGTGTCGGCCTACCTTTGTGTTTTGGATCTGAGCCCGCATATGTGTCAGCATTTCTTTTGAAAATCCATGTTGTGATGGTAACCTCTGGTTATGAGTCCGCCTTCGTGTCGGCATTCCTTTTGAAAATCCATCTTGTGATGGTAACCTCTGGTTATAAGTCCGCCTTCGTGTCGGCCTACCTTTGTGTTTTGGATCTGAGTCCGCCTTCGTGTCGACAAT